>OY728137.1:18750000-20000000 GCA_963277665.1 Viscum album | reverse complement strand
GGATGAAGAATATCTTTTCAATGGAGTTAGTCCATTATTCTGTGAGGAGGGGATCAGAAGACCCGCTAAACATGGGAGGAATTTTCCGCATGAAGGATTCTACGACAACTTTATCTTTATTTGGAGATGGGGGACGTTACACCTGATTCAAGTTATTATTCATAACTCGAGCCAGCAGAGCAAGTACTGCCCTGAAGTTTTGAGCACCCGCTTCTGTCACATCAGGCATGTCATTAGGGCAATAATTACATTGCCTATCACATTGGTTGTTGGAACGTGTTCTTCTATTTCCCGCCATTAAACAAGAAAAAGAACGTATAATTAGAGGTATTGAATACTTATCTATTGAGCATAAAAAGGAAGCATTGAACATTAAAGGATAAACTTATAAAGAAGAAGTACATCCTAACTTTTGATTCCTTAGGTTTATATCTTGGTTATACTCAATCTATTTCTTAACATATATTCTTATGGGATTCTTTTTGTACATTAATAATGGTTTATAATAAGCTTGTGAATCTACCAAAGCATATCCCCCAGGAGTGTCGTAACCAAGAGTGCAGCAAGGACCGTTATCGTGCACCAGTTCTCGTTTGAGTCTAGCTCAAAGTAGTGTTTTTGGGTTTTACCACTAGATACATCTGTGCCAAAGCTGCCTCTACCTTCTCGTATCCAGACAGGGATGTATTTTCTTGATAAACCACTTACTTTATAATCACCAAAATTTAGGACTGTTTCCTTATAATTAGTCTCATCCTTAATGTTCTCACTAAGGAGATCTTTTCCTAATCTCTAGAAATTACTAGAACATCCTCTGATACTAACTATAGTGACCAAATCCTTTTACATAAAACATTTCATTATTTTAAACATAATTAATCATCAGAGTACAAGCCAAGGGTCGTTAAGTTTAGTATCTTCGAAGACTAGGTACATATAACATAAAACATGGGATTAAAAAAACTTCTTTATTTGATCTCCATAAAGAGCTTATAACTTCCCTTGAGCTCTTACATCTGCATGGGGTACCCTGGGGAACACATGAACAAAGGGATGAGCTAAAAATCCCAGAAAGGGAAATGAACTTAAGGATACATCTCAAGAACATGAGATAGGAGGCATGACATAATGATATCCAAAACATGAAACTTATAAAATCATTTAATATAAGAATGGGATCATATAAATTTCGAATCATATAAATGTGGCAGAATCATAAATCATTTCTTTAGTACGGGTCAAGGCTAACCGCCAATCCCATTTCCCATTTCAGTATGGGTCAAGGTTAACCACCAATCCCGTTTCACATCACATATCATGAGACTTAACCATACCCAATGCATTGGAGTGCCATCTGGGTGCACCCATATCAAAATATTCATTAATATAATTTCCACATAAATATTCTTACCACATATACAATCATACATATTCAACCATACACAAACACAAGGGTACCCATGAAAGGAATTGGGTACCACAATCATGACATCAATCATAACCAATGGATGTATCATGAAAGTGTCCATATAAGGAAAGAATTAGAAATTAATGGATGTTCATAGATTAAAATAGGCATATAATATGGTAAGTGGTGTCAAATATAAGTGACAACATATAAAAAAAATGAATTTTAGAAACATTAGTATTAAAACATCTTTGTGCAGTTTTAAGGAAAACAATCTAGAGCATTTCAAATAGAAAAGAGAACATTATTTTATATAAATACATAATTGTAACAAGAAGGTTTTAATAATATAAATACTTTTTCTATAAATACAATGGTGTTTTAAAACATATGATAGAGTGCACTTGAAATTTGGGTAAAAATTCAGGAAGTCCCCTTAAAATAGTTTTGCTTATAGGAAAGTTCTAAGGAGGGAATCTTTCAAAATCATGTATATCCCTGAAAGTATGTGATGGAAGGATATTGATATAATAATCTTGTAAAAAAAACCAGAAGTCATAATACTCACATATATAGATAATATAACACCATTTTGAAAGAAATATAAGGCAACCCGAACGAACAAAGAAGGTTCGGGTAGAATTCGTTATGATTTTATCGACATGGTGTCGGGTGTGACCAAGAGGGATTGATGAGAATAAAATGGGGTTTATCATCACTTATAAATCCATAAGGAAGTATGGGGGATTTCTTAAGCATACCCCATAATTTCCTGGTACACATTAAAGGCATAGTATAGAGGACAATCTTTATTAAGATAGAAAAGGAGAGGATCCCTTACATTAAATCTGGTGGTGTTCTTCACTTGTTATTAATGACCGGAATAAACAAATTAGGATTATTAATTCATAATTAAATAAAATATTCTATATGTAATTTATTTATTATAACCCTTTTTAGTTCATTCAAATCCTTCTTTATTAGTTATAACGTTCAAATTCATCGTTCGGGCTCGTTTGTTTACTTGGCTTTAAAAGATCACTTCACTTATATTCAAGTTAAGATTATATGAAAGATTAAAGTTGTTGTTAAAGTTACATTATTTGGTTCATATCTAGTAGATTAAATGGTTTTAATTTGAATTAGTTTAATTATAGTTATGTTGAATTATTACATATATAACCTTAGTGATAACCGTTTTTGTTATTCGGTGGGTTTGATTACAAAGAATGTGTTTGATTTATAATTTAATTTAATTTCTAACAAAGGATTATAGAAAAAAATAGGATATATTACATGTATAATAATCTGGTTCAACCATATAATAGATGGTTTCATGACCATAACTAAAGATAACGTTAGAAATTGATAAACTGCTGTCCTTGAATGTGCTAAATTAGCACATCTCAAACGGTGCTTTCATTTCTTTCAAATAAATGGGTGGGGAAAGGAGAAAAGATAATGAAATATACCATTAGCATGAAAACATTCCATTACATGTATGTTACTAGATTTATCATACTATTATGGTGATGGGAGGTGAGGAAATAAATAAAGAGAAAAGAACTTAAAAGAAAAGAAGAAATCGGGAAGAGGAATTTTACCTCTTGAGACTTCCTCCTTTGAAAAGCTCTTAAAAGGAGAGGTTTTGGTATTTTTAGGAGGATGAGAGAATTTTTACGTGTGTAAGGACATTGGGGATATATTTGGGAAGAATTTAGATAAGTCTTGGAGCCTGAGAGGAGTGGACAGAAGAGGGAGTGATGGGGGGTTTTTATAGTGGAGGAGAGGAGGTATTTCATGATATTATAATCATTAATTTATTATTTCTTACCAAGACAAGGAATAGTAAGTATTCCGTGACCAATAATAGTAAATGGGTCATGTGAATTCTAACCATGTAGTATTACATCATCAAAACATCATCAATGACTCAATTAATCCAATATTTAGCAGTTATTGTGGATTATTGGTTTCTACTATTCATCAAAAATTCAAGTATTTCAGAAAAATCCCAAATATTTACCCCCACAATTTTTTGATGTGTAGAATCAAAAAATGAAGTCCTTTTTTCAAAAATTATTTTTTAAATTTTATTATTTTAATATTTAATGAAAATGATAATTTATTATCAAAACCAATTTTAAAACATTCATTAACTCATTCTAAACTATAGGTATATCGTACTTCCAAATTGAATTTTATTTTTTTACCACAATAGGTGATGTTACAATTAATTAGGGTATATAATTATTCATAAGGGTATGTTACTATCTATTAGGGTATGTTACTATTCACCAAAAATTATTTTTGTTTTATTAGACTCCATAAAACATCTTGAACACAACCGTGTATGCCGAATTTTCGAAATTCGAAACACAGAAGTGACAAAATTATGTTTAAAGTTCACTTATCACTTAGTAGTTCATTATTTTGTTCTTTCATGTGATTTTATGACAGAAATATAAGAATATAATTTTCATTGAAAAACATTGGGTCGTTATAGGGATGGGTCCGAGCATCTTTTCCTTTTATTTTTCTTTCTTTTATGTTTATTTTATTTTTTTTATTTCACTTTCTTCTCGTGGATTTTTTCTTATACTGTTTCCCATATAGATCACATATGAAAGAGAGATATAGGGATAGAATAGGGATATGGAGGAGGAGGTACCACCATGAAGATCATTCAAAGGTAGATCAAATCTCGGTGGTCACACAATGTAGATCCAGGAGTGGAGGTTCAGAATTTCACACCTAGAGGTAGGAACTATCTCCGTTTTAATATATATATCTTATTAATGTTGTCACTTTCAATTTTTAGATCCTTATATTGATTTATAGGGACCCTCTGAGGGTTGATCTATGGTTGTTTGGGGAGAAATAAGGGCTTTAGGAAGACCACATGGGTTTTTTATTTGGGAAAACCTAATAACACGGTGTATATATCATAGAACACTAATTGTGTGTTCTTCCTTTTATATGAGGTGAGTAAGAAGGGTTTACCTGTAGTGTTTTTTTGGGGTATGCCATATGAGATGACTCTGAGTGTGACTGATCAATGACCAGACACCTTATATCAGGGAACTTTGCCATATATGGTAGATGGTCAGATCCTGAGTGCTGGACATGGCCAAAGACTGTGTGGTGTACTTGGCCTGACCCAATGTAGAGTATAAGGCCAGGTACACCATGTGACTTATATAGTATGTGTGTTTGAGACACCAAATATATTCGGGGATAGTGCACATTGATTGGGATATGTTACATGACCATAGATAAATTTTGGAGGTACATTGTAATGTCCTAGCCTGGGAGCCGCTAAACAAGTGTTACAAGCTCGTTCGCCACATGACCTCAAGAACACCTCCCCATAAACTAGAAGCTATCAACTAGAATTTAAGGTCTAATGAGGAATGAAGGTATCCTATATCCTCTTTATCAATGTAATACCATAACATAAATAATGAGAAATGGTAATAAAGATAAAAAACAATAACCATGATTCTAAATATAAATACTAGATAAATGACCACAAACTGATACAGTAAAATATGCCATGTTATTTCATGATATTGTCATGTGTCAAAGGATGACCCAAAATAAAAACACATTGAAAATCCCCAAATTTGGCCCCAACATCACGTCTGATCCCCTAATCCATGCACCATCCCATGTTAACCACAAATCACTAGGACCTTGCCCTTATCCAAACCTATAACTATGAAGTCTGCTCAAGTACCATTCGCGGTCCGAGTAGGGTATGAGTACAACTTAGTAGGCTACCACCAACAATGATTAAAGCTATATCTAGTATAATAATAATAACAATGTATGTATAAGAAAAAAATGAACAATTTAATTGGTAAATGAAAGAAACATGTTTCTCAATATCGTTTATCAATAATTGGGGTTGAGCACTTCAATTAAACAAATTCATTTATTGACCATTCCAGCATAGATTCTAAGGAATATTGAACCAATCACCATTACCATATCACATTCACTTAGTTCCCAGATCATCATGCTGAAACCCTGCCCAAGATCAAGGAGTTTCGAGTCTATCATATCAAGTATAGGATGCTAAGCATCATGTCTATCCATCCTATATCATTGATAAGGAGTGGCATTCCTAACATCCATATCCATGGGTTGGAACCATCAGGTCCATCATCTATGACAATTTCTTCATTCCTAAATTCTCATGGTCCAACATACTTGACCTTTTCATTAGGGGTGAATCCATTACAACATTAATTTATACTCATGGCCTAATATACTCAACCTATTTGGACCAATTACATAATTAAACCATTTATTCATTAAAATCAACACTTAAATGTTCTCAAAACCATTAAATAACATGAATATGTCCCTTTTTTTCTATTTCCCATTAATTATATTTATCATGTCTTAATACATTTAATCATCAAGTTAAGAAAAATTACCCTTTAAGTCATGCTAACATGAAAAACAACAATTGAAGCCGATTTAATCAAATAATCCCTTTAATTAATCACTTAAAAACATGTTTTACCATTTCTAGGGATTGAAAAACTACATGGGATGTTGTAGGCCTGGTCTCAAAATCAATCACAAACCTGATGGGGTCTATGAAGGGTCACAGACATAAATTACAAGAACAAATTTATTTTCTTAGTTATGGGCACAAAAATTCAGCAAGGAAGTGCCTTTTCATAACCACATAGACAAGGATAAAATCAATACTATGGGATAAATCTTATGAAACACATACCTCAAGATCATAGATAAACACTCATTCAATATTGGACCTTTATTCAAGCTAAAAAAACCTCTAACACCAATGCTTAGAGTTCAATGGAAATCAGGTTCATAATTTTTAGAAGAATCGGAGACAACCTATAAGAACCTGATTCATCCATTAAGATAAATGTTTCTTTTTTGGGCTGTTTTTTAGTGAAATGGGGAAAACAATCCATGCATTGGATGGAAAACTATTACACGAATAGGATTTTGGTTACACGTCGTGTAATCTTAAGTATATGTCGTGTAATTTCTAGCCATGTGATATCCATAAATGGAATATTGGGGTGTCTGCAAGGAAGAGAGAACCAACCCAATACACATTGTATACTTTTTAGTGCATGCCGTGTAGTCATGTTGGAAAGGTATTTTAATGATCTGGATTGTATGTTGAAGAAAGTGGGAAAAATGTCCATATACACAGCGTGTATATTTAAGTACATTCCATGTAATTTCTAATTTTTGGTTAAAACAGGCAGTATCCTCGTTTTATGGTAGAGAGGCAGGAAGGCTCAATTGAGTTCACAAACTAGTCGACTGAGACTCATTTTTTCTCCTGACCGTTCATCCTAACTCTAATTAGAATGTCGTCAGATGTGTTGGAACCCAATCAGTAAGATATCAATTCCTCTTAAATTGTTCTTCATGATTTATTCACTTGACCATGTTATCAAGGGTTGATAATTTTTGGTCGTTTTGTAGATCCACCATTTTCTAGGTTGAATTAGAGGTCGACGCTATATGTGGAGTGTCATACTTGTACAAGGTAGGTAGTTCATACCTTGTTTTGTTTTTTTGTAGACTTTTGGGTGGTGTGGCCTTTGGATAGTCTTTAGGTATTTTTACTGAGACCCCCTTATAACTATTGTTGTATATTGAATTTATTGTTAGACCCAAGGTTTGCCGTTAGGCATGCCCTATACCTGAATTGATCGAGTGAGGTTAGGTGAGAGGTCGTTTCTCATTGAGACATTTTGGTCAGGGGTTCCAAAATGGTTATAATTGAATTCTTTTGTTTTAAATTGGTATGATTAATTTGTTAAAGCATGGTTAGGCTTATCAGAGGAATTCAAGACCTCCATGTCCTCTTGTGATGATTGTTTAAATTGTTCAATTCAATCATCTAAATTTAATTTATTAATTATAATGTTCTATTTAAATTGTATATATATGTACTTTTTTGAATTGCATATGCTGAGACCCTTTGGGTTGTGATGGGCTTGGCCTGAGGTTGGGATGACATGACCATCAGTATTGAGTGATGTTGATCACAGGTTGGGCTTGGCCTATATTTTCTTGGGTGGTTTTGACCTTGGGATTGGGCATCGTGGGCCTCAGATTGAGGTAGTTTGACTGTCAGGTTTTACATGACTTGGGATAATTGGATGTATTGACCATCGGATTTGAGCGACATGGTTGCAAGGGAACGAGGTGCCAAAGATGGTGTGGTTTAGGTTCTTATTTGGTGATTACCGCTCACCCATGATGGGAAAGCACCGATTGAGTCATGTGCACATAGGTGTACTCCGTGATGAGGCGGTTTTGACCACTCATCTTACTAGATTCCCTTGATAGTTGTAGTTTAGGTATTTTGGATTTGGGGGTGCTTTCCGCCAAAAGCCACATGGAAGGTGAGGAACCTTCGGTTGATAGAGATGATACTATCAGGTTGGGGGCTGAGGCTCTCTGTGCTTGAGGCCATGGGCCTTGATATTTATTGAGGACAAGCATCACTATTCCTTTGACTTTCATGCCATGGGACGATGTGAGCTTTCGAGCAGGGGTTAGTGGGACTGGGACATTATTGTTTTGGCATGCCTTCGGGATGTCGGTACTTTGAGACATGAGGTTTCAATAGGCATGTGGTGCTAAGCTATGTGATTGAGGTGGAACCCAAGGGTTCACCTGGGCTTTTTGACTTCAAGATTATCTTGGGCCATGGGATAATGACTCTCTTTTATTTGGATATTCTGACATTTTCTGAAGCAGGCGACACTCCATGGTGGATGTTGAGAACTAGTGGATTTGGTATTTATTATAGCATTGAACTATTTACCCTATTTAGTGTTATTGTCTTCTTAAACACTTATAATTGTTATAAACCATTGGGTGATATCCCACTGAGATTTGTCTCACACCCTACACAGGCCCTTTGGGACACGTATAGACTTTATGAATTTATGTACAGGTAATGGATCAGCATCAAGAGATGGATTGTAGTGCTGTTTGGCATGGGGATTTGGAATTGACCTTAATGTTATGCCTAGATGGATTTATAGTTTTTTTATTTTCCTTTTCAGCATCAACATGCTTATTTTTTACGTAGCTACAGTGGACATCCATGGGTTCCATTTTTGTATATCGATATATATGACCTTCTATGGATGCATGATTGGTTTGTTTTAGTGGCTATAAGTGTTTTGATGTCACACTGTTTTGTATACATTCTATTGCTTCTATTTATTTATTGATTCCTCTATTTATATGATATTTCTTTGCTTCCACTCTATGGGTCTGGTTTGAGTCTGCCGAGTCATTTATTTCTACTGCATGTTATATTATTATTCTCGGACTGGTGATTTATCTTCCTCCCAAAGGGTATAGACTCCCCATTATACCTATTTACACCCCCAATGCTAGTCGAAAACCTTTGTAATTCGAGGAGGTGCTCCCAAGGCCAGTAACACCTGACCTGATAACACTATTTAGGTGAATGTTCTGGTCTAGGATGTTACACAAACAAGGATGATTCTTTTAGAAAATAAAATGAAAAAGATTTAGTAACATATCTAGGGATTCAATTTTCACTAAACAACACCTCAAACTCCCTAGGATCAAAGTTGGATAACCCTTAGAGAAGTTAAGAGTTTTTGGTTTGCACCCCTAGCTATATGAGAAGAAATTGGAGTAAAATTAAGAGAGAATATTTAAGAATGAGTGGAAAAATGGAAAATTCACCATTTTCAAAGAGTCACATGGTTTTACAAATCTTTTTCCAACCATGAACTCCCATTTATTTAGACGGAATCCAATATACATGTTTTTTAGGGAGCCTGCATAGTTTGGAAAACTGTGTGGAGCCCATATGGTTGGCTTTGTTAAAGACCACATGGTTTCTAGGGTTCCATGTGCATAGTTTAAGAAACTATGCTTCCCCCTTATATAGGGAGCATGGTCATGGGGAAATTTAGTACTAACTATGTTCCAACCATGTTCCATGCACTCAAACTACATTTCCCCCCTTTTTCATGCCTTGAACCCTTAGGGCACACCAGAGACCTTTCCTACTCCTGGGAGACATTCTGTTAACCATTTATAAATGAGTTTAAGAAACATTTAAATAAAAAATACATCATAAAAAGGTTGGGATATTACAACCATGTTATGTACATGTGGTATATGCTGTGTACTCCCTCCTTGGATGATTTTTTTCCTATTTGGTCATCCAAGAGTTAAAATTAGAATTGTGAGTAATACATTATATGTTTTTTTCACATTGATCATGATGGTGGAATATTTTTTTAATTTAGTGGCTATATGGATGATATTTTTGATTTTTAATGTTTTGTAATTAGTTTTCCTTAAGGTTCTATTTTAAAATCCTTATGTGGTTTGGGTTGTCAGCTACGAGGCTCAACTGAGGATTTTGAGTTATTTATCTGACTGGAATGATTATTATAATATGGTCTATTTTAATTCCATTTGGATGACTTCTAGATATGGTATCCAGTGATTTCTTGAATAAGGATATTTAATCTATTTTTTTGAGGTTTGAGTGGAAATGATTCTAGACTTCTCAGTTGAGGTTTTAGATCCAATGTTTTAGGATCAGTTATATTGAAGCCTTTGGGATGGGTTGTCACTAAGGGGTATTGTGTATGACTGTGATCCATCAATAAGATGTTGAGATAGGTATAAGGGAACTATTTTTTATTCCTTTATAGTTTATTTAATGTAATGTATAGACCTGATATCCACTAAACTGGTTCCCCAAGATGGTTCATAACATGGTGTCAAGAATGTTTCCCCATGCACCATAGGATGCCAACTAGAAAAGGATGGTATATATGTGGATCAGTGGGGAGACTATACTATATGGAAAAATTTCAACACAATATATGTGAAGAAAATTGTATATACATCACATACTTATAAAAAAATAGGTGATATAATATTAAGCCACAACCCATGTAATATCATACAAATGTCACATACAAAACAAACAAGAAAACATATAAGTTAGGTCTAGTACCACAATCCCCAAAGGTAAGAAAAAATAAAAAAATAAAAAAGATAGAAAAAATTCATAAGTCTTGAGCTCTATCTCAGCTCCTAGTTTCCAAATCCAATAATAGGTATAACTCAAGCATCAACTATAGGGAACTTTCACTTATCCAAACTGGAATTCATGACGTCTATCTGAGTACCAAACAATGACCCGAATAGGGTGTGAGTAAAACTTTTTAGTCAACAAAAAATGGTGTCTAATTCATAACAATTCTATAAATATAAAGTATGATGATGTTAAATATATAAGTTATGTAGTATAAATAATAATAGGCTGAAGAAATAAAAGGAACCAAGTTGATATTTGGGTATCAAGTAGACAACCTAGGCTGATGCTAACTTGTTCTTCCTACACCTATATATGAAAATATATGAGGTTTAATGGAATAATTTGGTTATAGATTGTATCATAGAGGAAAAATTGATCATAAAACCTAAAATAATCCATGGGGATCATCCAATCATTCATTTCCATCAATTCTTAAGAAAATACAACAATTGAGTCTGAACTCAAGAGACTTCTGTTGAAATTCAGAGACACAAATCAATTGGAATATAAGGCTTATACCCAATTCATTCTACCCAATATGATCGATCCTAATATGGGGAGCTCATACCATGGAATTAAACTAGGACACCCCTCAAGAATCCATGACATCAATACATGAAATTTATTAAGTTTAGGCATTAATTTAATCCAATAGGGGATCCACATGAAGGCATTCATAGTAATGAATCAATTTATAATCCACTAGCTTGATCAAAGAATCCCAGAGCATTGGACCCCATATAATCCAAGGATTTATTCACACCCTAACAATCACATTCACCTCCTAATAGAATACTAGGCCCATTCATGGAATTCCATTATAATATCAATCATAAGGAATCCAAGGAGGCCCTCCTGGGAATTCTATACTCATTACCATTTCCAAGAATTAGAAGCCTGTCATTATTTCATAATTCATATAATTAAAAATTATATTTTAAAATCCAATTTCCATATTAGGTTTAATGCAAACATTCAATTATACAAATCCAAATCCATAAGTATTAACGGGTCCTAGAGGTCATCCTAGGCAGCCCCATTTCTATATTAAATCATTAAGTGAGTAAGAGAATCCCTTAACTAACCCAATAGCTCACACAAAA
The DNA here is from genome assembly GCA_963277665.1 of Viscum album. NCBI lineage: Eukaryota > Viridiplantae > Streptophyta > Magnoliopsida > Santalales > Viscaceae > Viscum > Viscum album. The sequence goes on along the minus strand of OY728137.1, from coordinate 19,988,371 downwards.
TCATGGAACAAGGAATAAACCACCTATTTAATAGTCTAATTAATGGTCTACCCAACCCAACCAAATTTTCTAAATCTAAGGAAGATTCAAAGTAATTCCAAAAGGCATAAAAAAATGGTGGGAAAGTTGTGTAAACTGTGGGACCAGTTAGTGGATTAGTCATTTCCACTAGAGTATTGAGATTTTATTCAAGACAAAATGAGAGAAATTGAGAAACAAAATAAAATCTATGAAAATTGTCCATTTACATTAAACATGGAAGGATAGATTTTGATAGAACACAAAAGAAAGACCAGAGGCTAATTGAAACATAGAATTACCAAGGACCTTTCAATGTGATGAACAAAAGAGGAATCAAAGGTGGAATTAGGAAGATTCACTCAAGAAACCAAGAAGAGGAGAAGAACTTTAATACACTGTTGATATTTACTCAAATAGGGAAAACATTGTGTTCATAAAGAAAAGAGGGTGAAGGGGTAAAATAAAATTTTCACCCATAAAAAAACCTAGCCAGAACCCACAAGGGAAACCGTGGATCTCACTAGAAAGCTGGTAGGCTTATAAAAGATGTCCTAGCCTATAGGAATCCCATCAACTAGTTGGAGGACTATATGCAGCTAGTTGGTGGCACTACATCCCTTATGATATGTTTCCCAACATCCTACCATACCTATTGGATACCTTTGTGACCCCTTGACACCCTTAGACACCTCTTAAAATAAAAAATAATGGGGTTTGGTAAATAATTAAAGGGTCTATACCTCAAAATAAGAGAGTGGTATTACATACTCCACACCTCAAGACAACTCATCCTTGGGATAGATCATTAAACAAAATCATTCTTCTCAATGACTAATTCTAACAATTGGACCCACATGTTCGATTTATTCTCCCACATTTTATCCTAAACATGACTGTGATTCCATAAAACATGTAATAAAGGAATAAATTTTCCACAAAGTATCTTCTCACTATGGTCCTCGATACAAACCAAATTATCCTCAATAGACACATTAATATAGATGTTGATATCATTTGTATCATGAGTAAGAGGTGGATCATGAAACTAAAATTTATGTTGAGATACATGAAAGACGTTTTTCATGGTAATGAATCTCTATAGAAGAGCTAGTTGGTATGCCACTGGTCCAACCCTTTCCACAATCTCAAATAACCCCAAATACCTAGGTGTTAACTTCCCCTACCTTTGTATATAATAGTGTCCTAATATAGATGACACATGAAAAAAAAATATTATCACCCATCTCAAGCATAAGTGGTCGATGATACTGATCTAGGTGCGATTTCTTCCTACTCTACATTATAGCCATACCCTTTAAAAACAACTTGTAGCACCCCAAACACTTCATGGTATGTTTCTCTTAAACACATTCTAGTTATAGCCTATATTTCATGAATCATTGAGCCTCTATGGAATAAAACATAGTTACTTATAAGAGATATCCATAACCTAGCCAAGTAAACCTAATTTTTTCACTTCAATGATGTGAATTTCGAAAATTTTACATACATGGTTGTGATCAGTAAGTTATTTGGATTCCAATAAGTAAAAATAATGTTTCGGTGAATAGTAACATACCCTTATGAATAGTAACCTACTCTTATAAATAGTAACATACCATTATGAATAACAATACGATTTATATGAATGGTATCCATACCATTGAGTGTATAAATGAATTTAAGCATCTTAAAAATGAAGATGAAAATTTTAAGTGTTTATATTTTTCGATTAAATAATTATTTTAAATAAATTTTTAATTAATCATTTTTAGAAAATTATTTTTGAAAAATTGACTTCATTTTTGTATTCTACACGTCGAAAAATGGTTAGGATGAATATTTGGGATTTTTATGAAATGCATGAATTTTTGATGAAGAGTAAAATCCAATAATTCACAATAAATGCTAAATAATGGATTAATTGAGTCATTAATGAGGATATAATAATGTAAGCCCAATTGATTCGGATTAACATGATAAAATTACTATTCTTGGTCATGGAAGACTCACTATTCCTTGTCTTGTGGAGAAATAATAAATTAATGAATTTTATATTTAGAAATCCCCTCTCTCCTCTACTATAAAAACCTTTTCTTCACTCCCTCTTCTCTTCACTCCTCTCAAGCCTTGTGAATTGAAAATATTCTGCACAAATATCTCCCCAAGATCCTCCCCCATGTCTGAAATCTCTTAGACTATTCAAAATACCAAAACCACTCTCATTAAGAGGTTCTCAAAGGAGGAAGTCTCAAGAGGTAAATTCCTCTTTTCAATTCCTTCATTTCTTTTAAGTTCTTTTTTTTTGTTTCTTTACTCACCCCCCTTCAACCAAATGGTATGATAAATCCAGTAACATACATGTACTGTAATGTTTTTATGAAAATGGTATATTTCATTATCGTCTCTCCTTTCCCCACTTTTTATTTGGATGAAATGAAATCACCGTTTGATATGTGCTAATTTAGCACATTCAAGGACAACCATTTATCAATTTCTAAAATAATATTTAATTCGGGTCATGAAACCATTTTTGTTATGGTTTAACTAGATTATTATATGTGTAATATATCCTATTTGAGTTCTATAATCCTTATGTACAAATGGTATTGAATTACAAAGCAAAACATGTTCATTGTAATCAAACCCACCGATTAACCAAAACGGTTATCTTTAAGGTTATATATATATAATAATTAGACCTCACTCTAAGTAACCAAATTAAATTTTAAACCATGTAATTTCTTGGATGTTACCTAATATAATATAACTTCATTTTTGGACAACCACTTCAATCACTCATATTTATTCAAACATTAATATAAGTGAACCGATCTTTTAAAACCTAGAGATCAAACGAGTCCGAACAATGGAATTGAACCTTATAACTAATAAAAAGGTCCATGAATGAACTAAAAATGGTTATAATAAATCATTTAAATAAATAAGATATTCTGTAATTATGAATTAATAAGTCTAATTTGTATATTCAGGTCTTTAATAACAAGTCAAGAACAACTTCAAGCATATAGTAAGGGATCCTCTCTCTCACTTTTGTTCAAGAATCTCCCCTATGTTATGCTCTTTTATTTTAAATCTTGAATGATGGGGTATGTTTTTTCACCTCCCCCATACTTCCCTTGTGACATATAAATAATATTATACCCTTTAATTCTCATTAAACCCTCACAATAACACTCGTTACCATGTCGAAATGTTTGTAAGGGGTTTTCTCATCTCACTTTCAATTCTGTTGGATTTCCACTTTTCACCTCTTATTTTTTATATGTGGTATATATGTACTACCATTTGATATATGTTATCATGATCCTCTTGATATTCATGGTACTTTGTGATTAATTTTGCGGTTTTTCACTTTTGGGAATATGACTCAATTGATTACAATGTGGTGACGAGCTTTGTCTCAATTTTCACTTCATTGTGACTTTCATAGTATTGTGAACCTACTATTTCTTATGTGGTGTACCTACTGAGAATTTTAAATAAATTTTCAATTGAAGTTATATTCCATTTAAATTTTCATATTATCATAACATGGATATGATTATTTTCTAATCCTTATACCACTTTACATACAATATTTATTTTAAATGTTGTTTTGAATATTGAAATATTGATGATTCTGTATCATCTATTCTATATGAATAATGTAAAGTCATGTTGTTCTTATTTTGAATCTATTTATAAATAATTATTTGGATGTAGAGTTGGGTGGGGCCCACTATATCCCCTCTATGCATCGGCATGTCTCATGAGACAAATTATTTGGCGACAAACCCTTCGAGTTTGTTTCCAAAAAAATCAGACGGGTTTCTACCCATGAAACTAAATAATTTTTATGGTATTATGGTTTCATGTTCCAGATACATGATTTCCAATTAATAATCATTATCTTTATTCATTATCAGTTATTATTTTTATCCTTGAGGTTTTCACTATGACAATATCTATGGATACAATATCATTCTCAGTTTATTAATGGCATTAGTTTTTCATTTATTCACCATGCGATATTGATTATGTCAGATTTATTATGATTCACTTATTATTGTATTCATGATTCCACTATTTTTAACCCTTACTGAGTGTTTGACATTACCCCTTTCACTATTTACCTTCAAAAGGTGATGAAGAGAAGGTCATTTTTTGAGTTCATGTAGTTGAAGTTTTTAGTTTTGTTATGTATTATATTTTGTAACCATTTTCAATGTAATTTTTGTTACATCTATGTATGTAGTTTCCTCAAAAATATTAAACTAATCACTCCTTTGGGATTTTTCATTCCTTCTAACCATTCCAATATCACAAGTAATGCACTGAATCCAGTCTAGAGGGGTCGGGGTGTTACAGTTGGTATCCGATGAAGTTTAGTAGGAAACTTGGAAACTAGAGTAGGAAATATATAGTAGGGATCAAATCTATAAGGTAGTATTTGAGGGTAAATGTACAAGAAGGTCCTAGTATTTTGGTAAGGAATATATTATGTTAATATTTCTAGCAAATATATCCCTATCTGGATACGAGCAGGTAGAGGTGGCTCTGGCATAGATGTACATAGGAGTGTGAACTCTGACAAGGAGTTTTCGTCTTGACCCGGGGTATCCTGGTACATGACAACGTGCCTTTATGCACTCTTGGTATGACACTCCTGGGGGATATGCTTAGGATAATTCATATTTTCTTTACAAGCCATTATGAAGGATTAAAATGTAAATTATTCCTCAAAGAAACCATTTTTTATGATTAAGGGATTATCCATGCGTAGGATCTCAATTTATGCTAAGTATTTTGTTAAGTTAAGATTATAAATTATGATTAATACCCTAATATAGTGTGTTCCATTATTTAGAAAGGGTTATTAATGGATGTAGGAGAATCAATACTCGTGGGCAATGTAGGGATTGCCACACTGAGCAAGTAAACATAGTCAATGTCATAGCAGATCAGATTATGACCATATTGGGACAACTTACTCACGTTGTGATGAATAAACATTATACACCAGTTTTGGATCATTTCATGAAGAAAAAGCCCCCATATTTTAGTGGGACTACTAATAATATGGTAGCTGAGCAGTGGATCAAGATAATTGAAAAGATATTCATGGCATTAAGATTCAATGAAAATGAAAAGGTAGTGTTGGAAGTATACTGTCTCAAGTGTGATGTAGATCAATGGCGGTCTTTGATCTAGAATACCACGGAGGAGGAATAAATAGAAGATATGGAATGGAGTTCTTTTAAGGAAGTATTCTTCTAAAAAATATTTCCCTTGTGAGAAACGAACTGAAATGAAGAATACATTTCTTGGCTTAAAGTAATGGGAAGAAGACACTCTTTTAGAGTATGAGGATACCTTCACAAGGCTGGCCAGGTATGCCGTAGATTACATATGTTACTCAACAGAAAAGATTGGCCATTTCTTTGTAGGTCTTAAGATAAGTCTTCAAAGGTCACTAGCTTCTCAATCATTTTAATCATACGATAAAATTGTATCAAGTGACATCAAAACAGAGAAGGAATTTTCTAGATCAAATTTGTTCAAGGGAAACCAAGATAAGAAGTAGTAATATAATAACCATGGAAAATGAGAAGCACCAAAGATGAGAAAGGTAAAAAATCTATTCCCATGATGTGGGAACTATGGAAAGAATCATCTCGGGAAATGCTTGAAGGGTATGAGAGTCTGCTATAAGTGAGGAGAAAAGGGCCATCTATCAGATGAATGCAATGGGAAGAAATAATTCAAGGACCATCAATACTACAATTGTAGAGAGATGAGAAACTGTGCAAATGCATGTCTGAAGCACCGAGGAAACTTGACTCAGAAAAGGACAAGAGAGAAAGGGAGAGCTTATGTGATTACAACCATGGAGGTTGATGTTCTTAATGATGTGGTGGTAGGTACTTTAATTGTTTCCGCAAACATATCCAACACTTTATTTGATTCTAGACCATTGCATTCATTTATATCTTCTCAGTTTTGAAAGAAAATTAGATATATCCAATTTGATTTAATGAAGGAGTAGTCAGTCAGAACTCCTAGGGGATGTATCATTGCAACAAAAAAATGTTGATTAGTCCCCCTCCAGAAATCAAAATGTACTTTAGTTGCTAACCTTGTCATCATAACAATGACTAACTTTGATATAATTATCAGTATGAATTGGTTTTAAAATTATGTTGTGAAGAATTATTGTAAGAATAAAGAAGTTACAATTTTTGAAAATGGTATAGAAACCCTTATATTTAGAGCAGAAACCTCGCCACATAATTATTATCTACAACCACCCCCAGTAGCTCTACTGAATGAAATACTTGGAGTTGAAGATAAACCAATATCTATGGGCCTCAAAATAGATATTCAAATTGAATACGTGCACATAGTGCAAGAGTACATTGATGTATTTCTAGAGGATTTACCTAGACATCCTCTAGAATGGGAAGTTGAGTTCTCTATCGATTTGATTCTTTGTGCAAGAACTATATCAAATACTCTGTATAGAATGGAAACTGTGGAATTATTAGAGCTAAAAAAATACTAGAGTAATTGAGTGGAAAAGGATTTGTTTGACCTAGTGTTTCTCCATGGGGATCCCCTATCCTCTTTGTGAAGAAGACATATGGATCCATGAGGCTATGCATTGATTATAGGGAAATCAATGCTATTAGAATAATGAAAAAGTATCCTCTTCCTAGGATTGATGATTTATTTGATCAACTTCATGGAGATCAACGCTTTTAGAAGAACGACCTTCGAACCAGATATCATCACCTACGTCTGAGGAGGGAAGATATTCCTAAGACAACATTTCAACCCAGGTATGGGCATTACAAGTTTACAAATATGCCTTTTAGATTGACTAATGCATCCTATGTTTTGATGTATTTAATGAATATATTTTTCAAGAAATATATTGATTACTTTGTTGTGGTATTCATCAATGATATCCTCATGTACCCAAAAATTTATGAAGACAATGAGAATCACTTACAGATTATTTTGCAAACTATTAGAAGAAATTAATTATATGGGATGTTTAGAAAATGTGTATTATGGATTTAATAAGTTCATTTTCTAGGAAATATTGTGTCTAAGGATAGAATCCTAGTTGATACTGTGAAGACAAAGGCAATTCAAGATTGTCCCACTCCAACAAACATAATTGAGGTACACAGTTTTATTGTCTTAGCCGATTACTATCGGCGTTTCGTTCAAAATTTTGCCCAACCGGCTAACCCACTAACCAAGCTAACACATAAAGGAGTTAGGTTTGTATGGACAAAATAATGTAAATAATTCTTCAAATAATTGAAAATAAGATTGGTCAATACTCCAATTTTGACCCTTCCATCTAGAAGTGAAGGATTTTTAATATACAGCGATTCATCAAAGAATGGACTGGGTTGCGTCCTTATGAAAAACAATAAAGTTATTTCTTATGCATCAAGACAGTTGAAGAATCATGAGAAAAATTATCCAACTCATGATCTTGAGTTAGCAGTAGTAATCTTTTCTCTAAAAATATGGAGGCATTATCTCTATGGAGAGAGATGTGAGATTTATACGAATCACAAGAGTTTGAAATAAAATTTCACACGAAAATAACTCAACATGAGGGAAAGAAGATGGATTGAGTTACTCAAAGATTAGGTTTGTTCAATATAATACAACCCAGGAAAGGCCAATAAGGTGAAAGTTGCATTAAGAAGGAAAGATCATGGACTTCTGACTCAAATGAGGATTGAAAGAGATCCTATATTCATGGATCTACTGAAGATGGATATGGGAATTGTTATGGAAGGGGAAACATCACTCCTCTTTCAAATGATTGCTAAAACATCTTTACCAAAGAAGAAAAAAAGATCTCAATATGATGATGAAAATCTACATAAGAAAATTAATGCAGTTAAGAATGTAAGACTGGCTAACGTCGTGTATAAAGAAGGAGTTCTGAAATTTGGGAAGAGGTTATGTGTTCCATCAGTACCTGAGCTAAAAAGGGAAGTATTAGACGATGCTCATAACTCAAATTTCTCTATATAACTCGGTAGCACCAAGATGTATAGAGATCTGAAAGAATTTTTTTGGTGAGATAATATGAAGCGGGAAATTACTGACTATGTGTCAAGATGTCTAGTTTGTCAACAAGTGAAGGTAGAGAGACAAAATCCCAAAGAAGTGATGCAACCTCTACCTATTCTTATGTGGAAGTGGGATAACATTACAATGTATTTTTTCACCGGAATACCAAGGAAACCTAATAGTAACAATGAAATATGGGTAATTGTTCATTAGATCACAAAATCAACACATTTCCTTCCAATATGAGAATATTATCCACTTGAGAACATAGAAAGACTTTATATTAATTAAGTTGTAAGACTTCAAGGTGCACCTCTATCAATTATGTCCAATCGAGATACCTGGTTTATATCAAAATTCTATAAAAGTCTCCAAATGGATTTGAATACTAAGCTTCGTATAAGTACTGCTTATCACCCCCAAACTGATGGATAGTCTGAAAGGACTATTCAAACTCTAAAAGACATGTTGAGGTCATGCTCTCTAGACTTCCAAGGTATGTGGGATCAGTACTTGCCTTTGATGGAATTTTACTACAACAATAGTTTTCATTCTAGTATTCAAATGGATCCATATGAAGAATTATATGGAAAGAGATGTCGAACTCCAACTTATTGGGCCAAAGTTGGTGAGAGGAAACTTATAGGCCCAGAACTTATTGAAGAGACCACAACAAAGGTGAATAGAAAACAAGCCAATATTAAAGCAACCCAAAGTAGGAAAAAGAGTTATGCTGACAACCGGAGAAAGGATTTGGAATTCCAAGTTGGAGATAATGTATTTTTTAAATTATCTCCATGGAAGGGTATCTTAAGGTTCAGTAAGAAAGGGAAATTGATACCCAAGTACATCAGACCATTTGAAATCTTGGAAAGAATCGGAGATGTAGCTTACCATTTCGAAATTACTCCAAGTCTCTCCAGAGTTCATGATTTGTTCCACATGTCATTGTTAAAGAAATACATGCCATACCCAACGCATGTACTCACATATGAAGACATAGAACTGGAACATGATATGTCGTACTGTGAAAATCCTATCAGGATTCTTGACACAAGGGAGTAAGTATTGAGAAATCAAACAACTCATCTAGTAAAGGTTCTTTGAAAAAACTAGAATATAGAGGAAGTGACATGGGAAACTAAGGATGATATGAAAAAGAATAACCCACATCATTTTGGTGAGATTCATACATAAAATTTCAAGGACAAAATTTCTGAAGGAGAGAATAATGTAGCACCCCAAACACTTCATGGTATGTTTTTCTTAAATACATTCAAGTTATAGCCTATATTTCATTAATCACTGAGCCTATATAGAACAAAACATGGTTTCTTATAGGAGATATCCATAAACTTTCCAAGTAAACTTAATTTTTTCACTTCTTTGATTTGAATTTTGAAAATATGATGTACATGGTTGCGATCAGTAAGTTATTTGGAGTCTGATAAGGGAAAATAAATTTTCGGTGAATAGTAACCTACCCTTATGAGTAGTAACCTACCCTTATGAATAGTAACATACCCTTATGAATAGTAATATGACTCTTATGAATGTGGTATCCTTACCATTGAGTGTATAAATGAATTTAGGCACCTTAAAAAAGAAGATGAAAATTTTAAGTGTTTATATTTTTCGATTAAATAATTTTTTTAATTAGATATTTAATGAATCATATTTAGAAAATTATTTTTGAAAAATGTACTTCATTTTTAGATTATAAACATTGAAAAATGGTTTGGATGTATTTTTGGTATTTTTCTGAAATACTTGAATTTTTTATGAATAGTAAAATCTGATAATTCACAATAAATGCTAAATAATGGATTAATTGAGTAATTGATGATGATCTACTGATATAAGCCCAATTTATTTGAATTAACATGATAAAATTACTATTCCTGTTCAGGGAAGACTCACTATTCCTTTCCTTGTGAAGAAATAATAAATTAATGAATTTTTTATTGAGAAATCCCCTCTCTCCTCCACTATAAAACCCCCCCTTCACTCCCTCTTCTCTTCACTCCTCTCAAGCCTTGTACCTTTCCAATATTCAACCAAATATCTCCCCAAGATCCTATCCCACCTTAAAAATCTCATAGACTCTTCAAAATACAAAAACAACTTCCCTTAAGAGGTTCTCAAAGGGGGAAGTCTCAATATGTAAATTCCTCTTTTCAATTCCTTAATTTCTTTTAAGTTTGTTTCTTTTTGTTTCTTTACTCACCTCACTTAACCCAAATAGGATTATAACTCCATTAACATAAATGTACTATAATATTTTTATGCTAATGGGATATTTCATTATCTTATCTCCTTTCCCCACCCTTTATTTTGATGAAATGAAAGCACCGTTTGAGATGTACTAATTTAGCACATTCAAGGACAACAATTTATCAATTTATATTATAATCTTTAATTCGAGTCATGAAAACATTTGTGTTATGGTTTAGCCAGATTATTTTATATGTAATATATCCTATTTCAGTTCTGTAATCCTTTTGTACAAATGGTATTAAGTTATAAATAAAAACATGTTCATTGCAATCAAACCCACCGATTAACCAAAACGGTTTTCACTATGGTTATATATATAATAATTTGACCTCACTATAAGTATCCAAATTAAATTTAAAAGCATGTAATCCCATGGATGTTCACTAATAGAATATAACTTCATTTATGTACAAGCACTTCCATCTTTCATATTTATCTGAAATTGAATATAAGTGAACCGATCTTTTAAAACCAATGATCAAACGAGGCCGAACAATGAAATTGAAACTTATAACCAGTTAGAAAGGACATGAATGAAATAAAAAGGTTTATAATAAATAATTTAAATATAGAAGAGGTTCTGGAATTATGAATTAATAATCCTAATTTGTTTATTCAGGTCTTTAATAACAAGTCACGAACACCTTCAAGCATAAGGTAAGGGATCCTCTCTCTCACTTTTGTTCAAGAATCTCCCCTATGTTGTGATCTTTTATTTTTAATCCCTAATGATGGGGTATGTTTTTTTCACCTCCCCAATACTTTCCTTGTGACATATAAATAATGGGGTACCCTTTAACGCTCATTAATCCCTCATAATAACATTCCTTACCATGGTGAAATATTTGTAAGGGGGTTTATCATCTCACTTTCAATTCTGTGGGATTTCCACTATTCACCTCTTATTTCTTATATGTGGTATATGTGTACTCACATTTTATATATGTTATAATGATCATCTTGATATTAATAGTATGCTTTGATTAATTTGTTTGATTTTAAAATTTGGTCATACGACTCAATTGATTACAACGTGGTAACAAGATTTGTCTCAATTTTCACTTTGTTGTGACTTGCTTAGTATTGTGCACCTACTCTTTCTTATGTGGTGTACCTACTACCCATTTGAAATCAATTTTCAATTGTAATTATATTCCATTTTAATTTCCATATTCTCATAACATGGATATGAATATTGTCTAAGCCGAATACCACTTTACATACGATATTTATTTTGAATGTTTTTTTGACTATGGAAATATTGATGAATCCATATCCTCTATTATATATGGATAATGTAAAGTCATATTTCTCTTATTTTGAATCTATGTATAAATAATTATTTGTATGTAGAGATGGGTGGGTCCCACTACAGCCCCTCGATGCATCGGTAGGTCTCATGAGACAAATCAGTTGGTGACAAAACCTTCGAGTTTGTTTCCAAAAAACTTAGACGGGTTTATACCCATATATTTAAACCATTTTTACAGTATTATGGTTTCATGTGCTAGATATATGAAATCCAATTAATAATAATTCTATTTATTCATTATCAGTTATTATTATTATCCATGATGTTTTCACTATGACAAAATCTATGTATGAAATTTCATTCTCAGTTTATTAATGGCATTAGTTTTTTATTTATTCACCATGCCATATTGAATATGTCAGATTGATTATGATTCAATTATTATTGTATTCATGATTCTGCTATTTGTAACCCTTATTGAGCGTTTTCTCTCACCCATTTCATTGTTTTCCTTCAACAGGTGATGAAGAGAAGGTCCTTTATTGAGTTCATGTGGTTTCTGTTTTTAGTTTTTTTATGTATTATATTTTGTAACCCTTTTCAATGTAATTTGTGTTAGATCTATTTTTCTATTTTCTTCAAGACTACTAAAATGATCATTCCTTCTGGATTTTTTATTCCTTCTAACCATGCCAATATCATAAGTGATGCACCGACTCCAGTATAGAGGGGTCGGGGTGTTACACAACTGGACCTCCTATGTGATCTCATAAATGAGACTTAACCCAACCATCATCATCTCAACTGTCTCCAAGATACACAAGGGTGAACAATATAGTCTCCCATACAAATAATCATAAGGCACCATCCAAATATTTACCTGGTTTATATTGTTATATGAAAATTATAGTATCTCCAGAAAATTATCCCATGAACTATAAAAATCTAAGACACACTCCCTCAAAACATCCTCCAACACTTGATTAATTTTCTTAGACAATCCATTGGTTTGAGGGTGGTATGATGTACTCAAACTCATCAATTTACTAATTCATCCAGTCATCCCTAAAAGAAACATGATGTTAACTGAGAATCCCTATCAGAAATTATTCTTTGAGAGATCCTATGCAGCCATATGATATCTTAGATATACAACCTTTCTATCACATCAAATATAGAGGTCTCACAGATTAGTAGAAATGGGTGACATTCATCAACCAATCCACATTATCTCATAAAATATATTTCCTCGGGGCATATTTTGTAATCCTATAACAAATTCTGTGGTGATATATTCCCATTTCCACTCCAAAATAGGCAAAATTATAGGAGACTAATAGGTCACTGATGCTCGACCTTCACCTGATAACAGGTTGAGAATATTGTAATGAACCCTTCTATCTTCTTCTTGATGACTAACCACCAATACTTATGATGGATATCATGATACAATTTCATTGATCCTGAGTGTACTATTTACTTGTATGTATGAGAATCCCTCATCAACTCCTCTCGCATGATAGTAGGAACAAAAAAAAACCCATGAACATGGATGATATTGTCATCATCTATAGTCCAAGGTGGCGGTATCTCCATACCATTGAATATATCATAGTGGGAAAGGAACTCTAGATTATATAGATTCATTATCTTAATTTGATAAAAAAAGTGAAGGAACCACAGATAAAGATGTCAGAATCACTAGATCCTAGTCCTCATGGACCTACATATTTATTTTAGAAAAGCACCATCAGTTTCCAATCACAACAAGACTCTTAGATAACATGAGGATGTGTCTTATGAAATATATTGTTAGAAATAATATTTCCATTCCCTGGTGTATAGTAAAACTCAATGTTTAAATATAATAGGTACTCAACCCACCTTCACTATCAAAGTTTTTGGTCCCATTGAGTAAAAATGTACCACAAAATCTAATTGTATGTATAGACCAAAAACCTTTCTCCCCAGATATAGTGTCCCCAGAAATTCAAGGCATGAACAACTCATTCTGACCCTAGGTCATATATAGGGTAATTCCATTCAGGTGGAATCAACCACCAAGACCCATACACTATGACCTGATCTTAATGCATCAAAACTACACCTATCCTGATACCTGATGTTTTAAAATATACTACATATCCCAACTTGGATCTGGAAAGGTTAAGATCAATTCTAATGTAAGTATCCCCTTAAGTTCTTGGAATTCATTCTTTCAAGCTTCCAACTACATGAACATTAACCCATTTTTTCCATCCCTTCCATAGGTGCTTAAAATGGGAAAAATATAGTATAAAAAATCAGTAATATTCTATCAAGACTATGAAAATATGAAAATAAAAAACATTCTTGGGATGATCCCAAGAAAAAAAATATCTCACTTTATCAGGGTCAAAAAATATGCCCAATTACAATATGATATGGCCCATGAAGTGTACCTAGTCGATCTAAAAATGACACTTTGAGAGATTAGCATAAAAAATTATACTTCTATAGTGTTCTCAAAATGATCTACAAGTGTTGCGCATGGCCCCCCATCATCTAATAATACAAAAGGATATCTTCCACAAAAACTACAATGAATGTATCTAGGTATGGATGAGAAAATATATTAATCAAGGTCATAAACACTGACAATACATTTTTCAAACTGAATGACATTAAAAGTACTCACATAGGCCATACCTTCTTCAAAAATCTATATATGGTATATTAGAGGGAATCACCCTGACATAGTGATAATATGATCTCAATTCAATATTGGAGAAGATTCGAGCACCCCTATGTTGATCTAAGTTACCATAAATATGTAGTAGTATATATCGATTCTTAATACTCACTTGGTTCAACCACTGATAATTCACACACAACCGAAATATACCATCAACCTTCTTAGAAAATTGGAAACGAGATCCCCATGGGGATGTAATATGGTAGATAAAATCTTTAACAATCCTGCTCATTTATTAAAAACTAAAACATAACTTATTACATAAACTTTTCACTTGATACAATACGGAAGATCGAAATTTCTAGTGTCTTTGGGGCTTTGGAACATTACACAACAACTTAGAACATAAAACACACAACATCTTTATTGAAAACTTCCTTTACATGATCACTACATTCCCTCGTACATAGCATTTCATGGGATAACCTAAGGACATGCATAAGAAAGGGGTGAGATATAAAGCCCAGTAAAGGAATAAACCTAGAATAACATGAAGAATACAATACATGTCAGTCAATAGGAATATTAATGGATCATAATAGAAACATAAAAATAAAGGCATGATAAAGCATGATAATCATAACATGGAAATGTGGCAACAACACTTAACATGGAATTAGCATGAGCCAAGGCTCATTGAACATGAATCATGAGTAAACCCTCATTACACATGATGTATGAGTAAAACCTCATTTAACATGAATTATCATGAGTTAAAACTGATTGCACATGATGTATCATGAAACTATACTTTACCCAATGTATTGGAGCGCTATCAGGACACACCCTTCTTAAACATTTCATTTCATGCATAAGTGTGCCCCATGGATCATAAAACATGGAATCCATCTTCATCATTTATTCCACAATAATGGCATGTGGAATAAATACATGAATCTTAATAATCAATAAGTAAATGTGCATAAAGGTGAATAATCTTGATATATAAATAGGCATGACATTTACTACACAATGACATTGGCTTGGAAAATCGTAGTGCAACTTCGGCAGCATAACAACGTGAAATAAGAACTATTAAAAAATTGTTTATGAGATAGAAAGGGGTGTCTCATAATATTTACATGAAATGGACAGTAATTTGGTCATATAGATACATTTCCCAACAAACATAATGGAAATTAGATGTATAATACAAAAGAATTACTTGGATGCCAATGAGGAGAGGGAAATCCCTCATGGAATTTCGGCCTTGTAACATGTGTTCATGAGAGAAGTTAATGAGAGATAAAGGGGTATCACATAATCCCAACATAAATAGGTTAGTATGGGGGCGGTGAAAAATAATACCCCAAAATTTTTAATTGAAAACAAATGGGCATAACAACTTAAAGAAAATTAGACAAAAATGAGAAAGGAAGAAATCCCTTACTTGGAAGTGCAATACCAAAGGCTTGGGAGAGGCTTGAGAGAGAATTAATGGGAGCTTGGGGAAACTTGGGAGGATTATAGAGAGATTAGGGTTGGGTTTGGTCAAACTCCAAAGCCTTTGGGTGAAGAGGAAGTGGGAGCTTGGGTCGGTTTATATAAGAAAGGAGAGGGAATTCTTTTTTATTTAGGTTTGGGACACCTCACATTAAACCAATCAAAACCACAAACCAAACCATGGTTTTCCCCATGGTTTTTTCCAAAAAGGAGTGGAAAAAAATATTTTATAAGTCCAATGGCCTAACTTTTTAAAATAATAGGGTTTCTTATGTGGAGGTGAGTCACACTATCAAGGAAAACAATTTAAAAAGACAAAATGTTTTATAAGCCTTGTAGGGTCTACTAAAGCTTTGTAAAATAAATCAAACAAACCAAAAATCACATTATTTTAATTTTAAAACATATATTATCTGAAAATAATGTTTATATTATTTTATTACATCACTGTTGAGTCATTTTGATGTCACAAAACACATCATATATTTAAATGGTATTTAATTTTTACCCAAAAATTCGACTGTCTCAAACAATTATGAAAAATTCACCATTGGATTATTTCGACATCCTGATTACAAAAATAATATTCATTTTATTTAAATAATTTTCTAAATATGTGAATTTTTACTTTTAAAATAAAAAATGATATTCATCGAAAATTCATGGGTTTTGACAAAAACATTTTTTAAACCTTAATAAAAATTAAAACTGCATTCATAAAATTATATGATAATTTGTATTTATTAAAAATTAATTTAATAATAATAATAATAATTTATTAAAATATTATTTAATTAAAAAATCCATTAATTCATCAAAATATATTTCTTAG
The DNA here is from genome assembly GCA_963277665.1 of Viscum album. Lineage (NCBI taxonomy): Eukaryota > Viridiplantae > Streptophyta > Magnoliopsida > Santalales > Viscaceae > Viscum > Viscum album. The sequence continues at coordinate 19,971,706 of OY728137.1, read as the reverse complement.
TTTTATATTAACTAAAAATATTATTTGTGCTTTAAAAACTATTTAAAAAGTAACAATAATAAAACGAATGTATAATATATATACAAGAATAATGTACATAATTATAGTACTAGTGTCTTGTTACATAACCACATAAAATACCCACATAATACATTAGGATAAGGTGTGTGATGGTGCCAAACTCTTGGGGTGGCTCAGATAACATTGTTTGATTGATAATCTCTATTAACTTCCACTTATCCCATAGTCGATTCTGCTCATGATTAACGTGTTGAAGCATGGCTTGGGCTTGGTCAAGATTGAAGCCCAATGATTCCAACTCCTTTCCGAGCTCTGTAAAATGGGCTTCATATGGGGCAAGTCTACTGGATGAGGCCATCACTTCCTTTTTCTTGGTAAATTGGATTTGTTAAAGCCCTATATTTATACTAATCATCTGGTCACTATTCAATGGCTATATTAGAAATGGTCACAATTATTAACAGTATTTTAAAATCCAAAACATAATACCAAATAAGTCTATACATTTTACATATCCATATAAAGACATTTAAATAGGCAAATAGAAATTTTCATTAATGAATTTTTGGGTCATTACAATCTTCCCCCCTTAAGAAATTTCACCCTCGAAATTCCCTTTTCCCACTCTAGAAGAAATGTTTTCTTCATCATTTTCTCCGATTCCCATGGCGCTTCATCAAACATGTGGTTTTTCCATAACACCTAGATGAGGGGCATTGTCTTATTCCATATAACCTTTTCTCTATGATCTAAGTTCTTCACTAGTTGCTCCTCGTAAGAAGGATCATCCTTTAGCTGTAATACCTTTGAAAAGAGTACACGTGAAGGGTCTGGTATGTACTTCCTTAAGAGGGATACATGAAAGACATCATGTACTTTTTCCATGGTAGGTGGATGTTCTAGTTGATAGGCCACAACCTAGATCCGATCAAGAATTTCGAAGGGGCCGATGTACCTAGGACTTAAATTCAATTTCTTTCCAAACCTCATGACTTTATTCCATTGGGATATGCATAGAAATACCATGTCTCCATCTTTAAACTCAAGGTCTCATCGATGGTTATCTGCATAACTCTTATGTCGACTCTGGGCTACCTTGATATGCTGCTGAATGGTTTTCACCTTCTCCACCATTTCATATACCATTTATGGTCCTAGAAGCTTACGATCAATGAATTCATCCCAACATGTTGGTGTTATTCACCACTTCCCATAGAGGGCTTCAAAATGTGCCATTTGGATGCTCGAGTGGAAACTGTTATTATAGGAGAATTCAACCAGAGGAAGATATTGATCCCATTCTCCTTTAATGTCCATTGAACATGATCTTAACATATCTTCCAATGTCTGAATAGTTCACTCAGATTGTCCATCAGTTTGAGGATGATATGCCATATTGAAGTTCAGTTCAGTATCCAGAGAATGTTGAAGACTCTTCCAAAACATAGAGGTGAATCTTGGATCTCAATCGGATATAATAGATAGTGGTACTCTATGCAGCCTTACCACTTGCCTAGTTTATATCTGTGCTATTTTATCCAATGAGAAATCCTCTTGAATTGCAATGAAGTGTGCATACATTGTAAGATGATCCACAAAAACCCAGATTGAAATGTTGCATTTGGATGTCTTCAGAAGTTCGGTGAAAAAGTCCATGGTGATGTTCTCCCATTTCCATGCTGGTATGGGAAATGGTTGCATCATCCCCTTATACTTCTGCATCTATGCCTTCACTTGGTGACACACCAAGAAATTTGATGTATACTCAGTGATATCCTTCTTCATATTATCCCACCAATAATTATGTCAAATATCTCGATACATCTTTGTGTTTCCTGGGTGAACAGAGAACTTTGAACTATGTGCATCATCCAAAAGATCCTTCTTCAGCTCCGTACTTGATTGGACACATTGTATTTTCCCAAATCTCACAATTCCTTCTTCATTAACATTGAACTCTGAGGATTTCCATTTTCTGATAGCTTCCACTTTCTTCTGAATTCCCACATCATTCTTTTGAGCATCCTTTAACCTTTCCAAAAGAGACTGTTGAGCAATCATTTGTGAAAAGATTGATGATTTTCCCTTCTTTATGATTCCCATGTTAATATTCATCAAGTCTAAGAATATTGAATGCTTCTCAATTCTCATCAATGATAGAATTGCTGGGTCCTTTCTACTTAGAGCATCCTCCACCTTGTTCACTTTCCCAGGGTGGTAATGGATTGAGCAGTCATAGTCTTTGATCAGCTCTAACCATCTTCATTGGCGCATGTTCAACTCTTTCTGTGTGAATATATACTTGAGGATTTTGTGGTTCTTATATATTTCAAACTTATCCGAAAGAGATAATGCCGCCAAATTTTTGAAGAGAAGATCACCGCAACTAACTCCAGAACATGTGTTGGATAATTATGATCACTAACTTTCAATTTCCTTGAAGCACAGGCAATGAATTTTTCATTTGGACAACGAGCCTCTACCCTAATGGTACAAGCTCCTACTTGGCATCTGGAAGACCCAGGATCAAATCTAGGCAGGGGAAAATTACCAGGTACTATAGTAGTGCTGTAGCAGGGCACTGTAGCAGCACTATAGTAGTGGTAGAACTATAGCAGCGACGACACTATAGCGATGGAGGAACTGTATCAGGTACTATAGTGGGAACAATACTGTACCTGGCACTGTAGCAGTGCAGGTACTGTAGAAGTACTATTCACCGAGGGGTCATTTGGGCCAAAAAAATGGGCTTTCAAGCCTTGTATTCAGGCCACATGGCCTTGGGCCTTTGGGCTATGTAATGGGTCACCCTCTACCCAGTCTAAAGAGGTCTTTTCTTTAAATAATAAATTAAGGCTTTGGCCCCAACCTGTAAAAAATGACTTTTTCATTTTGCATCAACACACAACCTATTCCCTTCTTCGAAGAATCACTGAATACCACAAAAAGTTCTCCACTTTTGGGTAAATTGAGCATGGGTACAATGATAAGCCTCATTTTCAACTCCTTGAAGCTTTCTTCACTTTCATAAGTCCAAGAAAACTTTACTCCCTTCGGTGTTATCTTGGTAAGAGTGTTGGAAAATCGTGAGAAATTTATCACAAATCGTCGATAATATCCAGCTAACCCCAAAAATCTATGGATATCTGTTACCAATGTTGGCCTCAACCATCCCTAAATTGCATCTGTTTTGAAGGGATCCATAGATATCCCATTTCTTGTGATGATATGGCCCAAGAATGAGACCTCCTTCAACCAAAACTCACACTTGCTGTACTTTTCCTAGAGCTTCTCCTTCTACATGGTCTCTAGTACAGTTCTTATATGCTCCTCATTATTCTCCTTGGTTTTGGAGTATATCATAATATTATCTATAAATACTACCACAAATTTTTCGAGTTAATCCCTGAAGACTCTATTCATCAAGTCCATGAAGTTTTCTGGAGCATTAGTGAGTCCAAATGGCATTAATATGAATTCATAGTGCCCATACCTTGTACAAAAAGTAGTCTTGAGAATATCTTCCTTCTTCACCCTTACTTGATAATATCCTGACTACAAATCTACCTTGGAAAAGTATTGTGCTCCACGCAACTGATCGAACATGTAATCAATTCATGGGAGAGGATACTTTTTCTTTATCATGATTTTGTTAAGCTCATGATAATCAATGCAAATACCCATTGACCCATCATTTTTCTTGATGAAGAAGACTAGTGCACCCCATGGTGAAGCACTTGGGAGAATAAAACCTTTATCCAGATTCTCCTGTAGCTGTTTATTTAACTCCTTAAGCTCCACAATATCCATTCTATATGGAGTCTTAGATATTGGAAATTCCACAGGTATAAGATCAATTGAGAATTCAACATACCTTCTAGGAGGAAGACCAGGAAATTCCTCGGGAAACACATCCATGAATTTCCTAACAATAGGCATGTCTTCAAGGATGGTTTCCTCCTTATACTCAATCATCTGAGCCAGATATGTGTGCTCATAGGGGAGTAATATCCACACTTGAGATGAATGAGCTAAATAAGATTCATCTTCCTCCTTGCACTTGTATAGAATCAGGGGTCGATTCTCCACATGGAGAGTGATTTCCCTCTCACAACAATTTATGTTGGCTATATATAAGGAAAGTAAATCCATGCAAAAAATTTCATCAAATTCCACCAGAGGTAGTATTATGTGGTTCTATGGGAAATTCAATCAATATATTATGATAGGGGGGGAGTTATATTCACGGGATGCAATGATTTCCCCATTTTCCATTTTCACCGACATCTTGACTTCCATTATTTGTGGTGGTGCTGGGATTGTTCTACTAAGATATCGAGATATAAAAGAATTCATAGAACCAGAATCAAAAAGTACATTCTCTATTCTTGAATGAATAACTAGCGTACCTATCAACACTTTGTTGTCGGGGTTCACTTCGGCAGTAGTGATAAAAAATCTCTCCCTTGCTGACTTGGAGGTTGTTGGTTGCCTCTGAAAACCATTGGCTTAGGGAACTGATTTGAAATATCCTCAGTTTCTTTGCAGTTATAGCAATTAACAACACATTGTGGTTCAAATGGAGTGTTACTCTCCTCGGTTTTAGCCACGGGTTTTTCTTGTCGGCAGTTAACAGTTAGGTGCCCTTCTCTTCCACACCTAAATCATTTCCTCATCCCCCTTCAAGAAAATTGCGGGGTGCTTCTTTCCACACGTTTGGAAAGTGGGGTGCTGGATCTTCTTAGCACCATTGGATTTATCCATCGGAACACCAAAATTTAAGTCCACCTTACTCTTCTTATCCCCATGATACCCTTGAGATTCTATGATCTCTATTTCGACCTTGAGGGAACATTAGACAATTTCCTCATTGCTGTCGAAGTCACAAATCGACAACGGTTTTTGTAGGCTAGGTTTCATCCCACCCAAGAAGCAGTCAACCTTTCATTCGGGGGTAACGACAAAGCCATATGCGTATTGTTCGAGCCTTGTGATGCTTGCCTCGTACACTTCGATAGATTCATCATCTTTTTTCTTGAGGGAAAGGAAGTCCCTTTCCATCTTAAGTTAAAGGGTGCATGGAAAATATTTATTGAAAAACATATTCTTAAAATCCTTTCATTCCAATGCCTCGATCTCCTCCTTAGGCTTCATATTTTTTATCAACATCCACCATTTATCAGGATCACCCTCCATACTGTAAGTAGCCAAGAGAACATTCTCTTGTTCAGAACATTGAAGGATGGAGAAGGTCTTTTCAATAGAGTTGATCTATTGTTCAACGATTGTGGGATTGAATGATCCATTAAAAGTAGGAGGCCTTTGTCTCATGAAGTTATCGATAGTGACTTTTTCTTTATTAGGGGTGGTTGAATGTTCCTCTTGACCAAGTTTATATTCAATGCTTGAGTTAACTGAGAGAGAATCATGACAATGTTCATGATTCCCTCTCCCATCGGATTAGGCATCTCATTAGCACTGTCATCAAATTGATCTTCACATCGGTTGTTATCCTGAGTCCTCCTAATAACGACCATTGGCTTGAATAAAAGGAAAGTTTGTGGTAACACATAAAGGGAAATCCAAGTACAAAACTAATGTCTTATAAATAACTTTTATTTCCTTAACTTATGAATCCATAGGCTTCAATCTATTCTATTGATGATCTATTTTATAACATATATTATTAGGGGAATTTTTCTTAGTCCCTTAATAATGGTTTTTACTAATCTTGTGAATTTACCAAAGCATATCCCCTGGGAGTGTTGTAACCAAGAGTGCAGTAGGGCCTGTTGTTGTGTACCAAGATACCCTAGGTCAAGCTCGAAACTCCTTGTCAGGGTTTTAACCCCTAGGTACATCCGTTCCAGAGCTGCCTCTACCTGCTCGTATCCATACAGGGATATATTTTCTTGATAAACCATTTAATCAATACCCAAAAAAACATATATATTTTTTTATTATACTTAGTATTATCTATAAGGGTTCAATAGGTTTTTCTAATCCTTATCCCAAAAATAACTAAACCTATCCCCGGATACCAACTATAACAACCCTTCTCTTTTATTACAAACTTAACCACGATTTATTACATAAACTCTTCACTTGATACAACATTGAAGATTGAGAGGTATAGTGTATTTGGCGCTTGTAAAAATTATATAATATATTAGAACATAAAACACACAACATCTTTATTTAAAACTTCCTTTACATGACCACTACATTCCCTCGTACATAGCATTTCATGGGATAACCTGATGACATGTATAAGAAAAGGGTGAGATATAAATCCTAGTAAGGGAATAAACATGGAATAACATGATGAATACAATACATGTAAGTAAATAAGCATATAAATGAAGCATAAGAGAAACATAAACATAAAGGCATGATAAATCATGATAATCATAAAATGGAAATGTGGCAACAACACTTAATATGGAATTAGTATGAGCCAAGGATCATTGCACATGAAGCATGAGTAAACCATAATTTCACATGAAGAATGAGTAAAACCTCGTTTCACATGAATTATCATGATTCAACACTCTTTGCACATGACTTATCATGATACTATACTTTACCCAATGTATTGGAGTGTTATCAGGGCGCACCCTTATTAAACATTTCATTTCATGCATAAGTGTGCCAGATGGATCATACAACATGAAATCAATCATCATAATTTATTCCACGATAAAGAGATGTGGAATAAATTCATGAATATCTATAATAAATAAGTAAATTTTCATAAAGTTCAATACCCTTGATAGATAAATGGGCATGACATTCACTACACAATGACATTGGCTTAGAAAATCATTGTGTAATTTCAACAGCATAACAACGTGAAATAAGAAATCATAAAAAATGGTTTATGAGAGATAAAGGGGTGTCCAGTTATATTTACATGAAATGGACAGTAAGGGGGTCATATAGACACATTTCCAAACAAACGTAATAGAATTTAGATGCATAATACAAAATAATTACTTGGATGTAAATGAAGAGAGACAAATCCCTCACAGAATTTTGGCAAGGTAACAGGTGTTCATGGGAGGAATTAATGAGAGATAAAGGGGTTTCCCAACATCCAAACATAAATATGTATGTATGGGTGAGGTGATAAATAATACCCCAACATTTTTAATTTAAAAAAAGGGCATAACAACTTATGGAAAATTGGACAAAAATGAGAAAGGAATAAATCCATTAATTGGAAGTGCAACCAAAAAGGCTTGAGAGAGGCTTGAGAGAGGCTTATTGGGAGCTTAGGGAACCTTGGGAGGATTCTAGAGAGATGAGGGAAGGGGTTGGTCGAACTCCAAAGTCTTTGAGTGAATAGTAAGTGGGAGCTTGGGTGGGTTTATATAGGAAAGGGGAGGGAATTCTTTATTATTTAGGTTTGGGACACCTCACATTAAACTAATCAAACCACAAACCAGACAATGGTTTTTGACCCCGGTTTTTGTAAAAGGGGATTGGAAAAAAGTATTTTATAAGGTAAATGGCTGAACTTCTTAAAATAATAGGGTTTCTTTTGTGGAGGTGAGTCACACTCTCAAAGAAAACAATTTAAAAAGACCAAATGTTTTATAAGCCTTGAAGGGTCCACTAAAGCTTTGTAAAATAAATCAAACAAACCCAAAATAACATTATTTTAATGGTAAAACATATATTTGCCGAAAATAATGTTTATATTATTTTATTACATCACTATTGGGTCATTATGATGTCATAAAACACATTATATATTTAAACGATATTTAATTTTTACCCAAAAATTTGACTTTCTCAGAAAATTATGAAAAATTCACCGTTGGATAATTTTGACATCCTGATTCCAAAAATAATATTAATTTTATCTAAATTATTTTTTAATTATGTGAATTTTTACTTTTAAAATAAAAATCGACATTTATAAAAAATTCATGGGTTTTGAAAAAAACAATTTTCAAACCTTAATAAAAATTACAATTACATTCATAAAATTATACAATAATATATATTAAAAAAGTAATTTAATAATAATAATAATATTTTATTAAAATAATATTTAATTAAAAAATCCATTAATTCATCAAAATAGATTTCTTAGTTTAAGATTAACTAAAAATACTATTTGTGGTTAAAAAACTATTTAAAAAGTAACAATAATAAAAAGAATGTATATTATCTATCCAAGAATAATGTACATAATCATAGTTCTAGGGTATTGTTACATAGCCCCTTAAAACACCCGCATAATACCTTAGGGTATGGTGGGTGATGGTGACATACTCTTGGGGTGGCTCAGATAACATTGCTCGAGTGGTAATCTCTATTAACTTCCACTTCTTCCATAGTCAGTTCCGCTCAAGATTAACGTGTTCAAGATCGGCTTGGGCTTGGTCAAGAGAAAAGCCCAATGACACCACATCCATTCCAAGATCTGACAAATAGGATTTGTACGGGGAAAGTCTACTGGATGAGGTCATCACTTCTTTTGTATGAGTAAATTGGATTTGTTAAAGCCCTATATTTATACTAATCATGTGGTCACAATTCAACGACTATATTTTCAATGACCAAAATTCTTAATAGTATTTTAAAATCCAAAATATAAAACCAAATAAGACCATATGTTTTACATAACCACAATAAGACATTTAAATAGACCAAGAGGAATTTTCATTAATGACTTTTTGGGTTGTTACAAAATCCTTTTCCTATATGTCCTCCAGATAATTCTTCAACTCATGAATCTTTTTCTAGGAAATTCGATATGGAAGAATAGAAATAGGCTCTGTTCTCGGCACGATCTCGATGGTGAAATCCACCTCCATCTCAGGAGGCAAACCCAATAGGTCATAAGGGAAAACCTATATAAACTAGTCCACCATATGAGGTTAAACTAATGGATGCACCCCTTAATTTCCCAATATAATTATAAAAAACTAAGCCGAAACCTCACTAAGATTCTACTAACTAAGACCTTCTCAACCAATCTACAAGTCACACTCTCCCTTGTGAACATAATTGGTGAATTTGGATAATAAAATAGAAACATATTGAAGATATAAGTATATCTAATCTCAAAATAGAACAAACCAATAAATTTCCAAAATTAGTTCAAAACCGGTCATATCTACTATGAAAAGGTTACATAAACATTGGTAACCATCGATATGAAGAGAAACATATCTAAAAATATGAAATACATTAGATTAGACACCCAACAGGGTGTTAATAGAAATCAACCCATGCAATTTTAAACCCCACACATTCCACAAATTTAGTGGACATGAATGTTTGTGAAACCCCTATGTCAAAAAGTGTAGAAGCTAATGTCATGTACACAAAAAACATAGCTTTTATCATAGAAGTAATATCATCCTAATATATAGGAGTAGTTTACACCATCTGAATCTACCTGGAACCTCGTACATATGTCCCAACCTTATGAAGACACTGAAATTGACTCTCTACACCTCTGTCATTACTTTGACCTGTGAAACTAGTCAAAATCCAACTACACTTTTGTCATATAATAGAATATACTAATCTGGGTTCATAAACTGGACCAAAACTTCTATCCTTGAATTTTTGTGACAATATCTAGAAAATAATTTAGATATTTCTCATCCACCCATTGGATTGACACTTGACTGCCATCTTTTCATAGTGCCAATGGGAGTGACACTACCTACCATATTAATGACATAAAATTGCACTACATCCCTAATTTCTATATCCCCATTTCTATATCGGGACCTGTCAAAATTATATTTCCTTCTACTAGATGATCCACTGGCATCTAGAACTACCCACCATGGAACTTGAACCTCTCTTAGACTCCTCCTAGAAATCAATGCTTGATTAACAATCTTTGAAATTGTGGTCATATAGAAAGCATTCACATGTGCTGTTATCTACCATCTAAGGCCATAATAAAATAATCTTTCCCTATAAAACTCATCACCACCCATGGATGGTGAGAACCACTATAACTCAGTAAACAAAGATACATACTTCATAATAGATAGACTCCCTCGCTCTAGGTTTATGAACTCCCTAGCTAAATTAAAAAATATATTCTCAAGGAAAAAGTGGTCAAATAAATCTTCATAGAAATATTTTCAGACGATACCCATGTAGTAATCATCCCAGATCATAATGTCTCACCATCGTGTAACCTCACCTCAAATTATATAGCTGGTATGATTCGCCATCTTTTCAGGGGATATCTTTATATGCACAAAGATGGTGTTCATAGCTGAAAGCCATGGCTCAGCTACATGGGACCACCCCCAATAAAAAGTGGGTGGGTGCTGCAACTGAAAATATTGAGTTAGATTATACATCATCTACATAGCTCAAGGTGAATCCCTCTCCATAGAAAAGATCACATGAATTTTAATATCCCTAATTTGAGTGTCCATACCTTGGAATTGTGCCATAATTTTCTCATAACTCTTCACCTTGGGGGAATGCTCTCCTGTTCCCTCCAGATAGTTAGTTGGTTGTCGATGATGATACATTTATCTAAAATTATAAACAAAACAACTCAAAAACACATTACCAACATAGTTATTGATATAAAATTTTAGGGAAAGTAATAACAAGTATAGGTTCTTAAACTCACAACCTGAGTACTTTCACTAGCCCTATATACACAATCTAGGGTTAAGTCACACATAAAATGGAACCTCATTCCATAAGACTTGGTTAAATACGATTTCATTCACAAGCTATGAGTTAAAACACCTATTAAGTTGATTATTGTCATTTTCTTTTACCTAAAACATCATTAATTTTTTTTTCAGATCTCATAAACCATTCTCAATTAGATTCATACAATTTTAATAGTTCCAATAAAATTACAAACACTATCACCCTAATGAAGGTATATGACATGATAAACACATGTTATAGAATAAAAATCTCTTTAAGCTATGATTGGAACCCCATTTAAATTCCACCAATTCATATCCCAAACACGTGGTCACAATTTCAAATCATCATTCACATAAGGATTGGTTTGGGATAATGATACCATTAAACTATGTAGGAAAACACTATTTAGGATAATGCTGATATTTTAAATAACTAACCAATTTCATAATAAAACCAAAAAATAAAACAATTAAGACATTCAGTTAAAGAAATCATGAAAATGTCATGTAAATACCTACATGTGTAATATGACGCTTGATGCACATAGTCATTTTATACTATACCAAGAGTGGATATCCCATAATCATTAACCTCTTAAAATAAAAAGCCTCACTCTAGGTTAAAGTAGATCAACCATAACAATAAATTCCAAGAACAACAATTCCTTCCCAATGGAACTTGGAATTTCCCTCATACATGGTATATACTCCCAAAAAAAGCTCATTATCAAGTTATGACCCATCCTATTATTCTGTCTACTAGAACCAAATAATAAAGCATATGAAAAAATCTAAGATACCATTTTTTAACATACTAACCCATGAGATACTGAACTGGTGCCCCTATTCTGCATACCACATGGCCTCAAGAATTCCCCCTCATACACCAAAGGCTACCATTTAGCAAAGAGGGTCTATAAGTGGTATGATAGGGAGACTACAACCTTTAGTCAGAGTTTAACCCAAAATAAATAAAGGAAACCATATATACATCATATCCATTTAAATTAAACAGGTTCTATAATATAAAGTCACAATCCATGAAATATCATAAAAATGTCACATAGAGAATAAGAAAGCATATATATAATTCTTGTTAGTACAAAAAACCCCCAGAAGTAAAAAAAGGGAAAAAAATACAAAATATTGAAAAAACACAGAAGTTCCAAGCTCCATAGAATCTTCCAACTCCTAGATCCCAACTCCAATCCTAGTTATACACTCAAGAATCAAATACATAGCACTTACCCTTATCATAAACTACATCCATGAAGTTTTTTTAAGTACCAAACGACATACCAAACAGGGTGAGAGTAAAACTCAAAAAACCACCACCAAGGGTGTCTAATGTAAAACCAGTATATATATGTAATGTATGATACTATGAAATATATAAGTGAAGTAGTAAGAAAATTAATATGTTTTGGAAATCAAAGGAACTAATTCAAGATTCAGGTCACAAGGAGACAAACCAGGCTAATGATACCCTCTTTGGAATATGCTGGTCTCTAAACTTAGAGAATGTGTCACATACTAATCAAGTTCTATGGTGTATCACCAAGGAAACCATGACCATGTAACACAAATAAATCCATGATTCTCAACTGGGATTTACCTTCAATTAATTTCCAATAAAATCTAATAGTTGTGTCTAAACTCAAGAGACCTCCCTTGACAGTTAGAGTCATGAATCAAATAAAATCCAAGGATTACTCCCAAATAATTTCACCCAATATGATTGAGAAAAATATGGGGATATCATTACACAAAATTTAACTTGGGAACCCCTCAAGAATCTATGTCTTTAATATTTGGAATTCAATAAGTGCACACATTACCCAAATCCAAGTCAGAGGCATCCATAGGCATTTAAAATAATGAATTTGTGTAGAATCCAATGGCTTGTTTAAGGAATTCCATAGCATTGGATCACATAGAATCCAAAATTTATCTTCACACCCTAACATTAACATGCATCCCCTAATGAAATCCAATGCTTTTCCATATCATTCCATGGAAATATCAATCCTAATAAATCCATGGAGGTCCTCCAGGTAATTCCATACTCATAACCATTTCCTATAATTATAGATAATTTTTTAGTAAAAAATTCATATAATTAACAAATATACAATACAATACAAGTTGGCCCCTAGGTTCAATTCATACTTCCAATTAAACAATCCAAGTCTATAAGCCTTAAGGTGTTCTATAGGTCATCTTAGGAAACCCTCTTTCCATCTTAAATCATTAAGTCATTAAGGGAAACCCTAAACCACCCTGACAGTTCATCCAAAAGCATGGTACAAGGCATAAAACACCACTTTAATAGTATCAACTAGGGTCTAACAAACCCAACCCACTTTTCTAAATCCAAGGGATATTCTAAGATAACCACAAGGCATCAAAAAGATTTGTATTTATTTTAGGTTGAGTGTATGAAAGGTCACCATGACCATAAAATCCAAACATGGAATACAATGGTGAAGATTTGAGGGAAAAACATGAGACCAACTACCATTGGTTTGAAGTATTCCACTCTTTGAGTATCAGGAATTTATTTGATCAGAAATGAGATAAATTGATAAAATAGAAAAATAATTGAAAATAGGGCATTTATGCTATACATGATGGGGGAGATTTAGATGTAACAAAAAAGAGATATTAAAGGATAATGGAGTGATATAATTACTAAGGGTCTTCCAACATGATGAACATATGTGTAATAAAAGGTGAAATGATGGAGATCCTCTCAAGAACCCAATAAGAGGAGGATATACTCCATAAGTAGTTGCTGCTGCCCAAAAAAAGGAAAAAATAATTTTAAGAAATAAAAGTGGGTAAATGATTAAAAGATTCTTTTTCCATAAAAAACAATCCAAAACCCACTGGAGAAATAGTGGGTCTCATCATCTAGCATGTTCTTGTTTTAGTGTATTTATATTTTATACTCTAATTATTATGGATGTGTATGATTTTGGTAATTTTTTGATGTTATGGAACTCTAACGAGAGGGTATAATCACCCCACTATATCTTTAATATCCTCACCACTAGTCGAAAACATTTATAATATGGGGGGGACACACTTGAAACCTTGTGGAAATCAGGATTGAGTGACGTGTCAAGCCAACCCAAGATGGTTCGTTACAATAACAGAATTAAAGATAGAGATATGAGAAGATGATTGATGCAATAGTTATTATTATTATTATTATTATGACCATAATAATAATAATAATAATCATCATCATTAATATTATTATATCTATATATTTTAGGTTGTCAAATAAAAATGATAAGGAATATCTAACATAGAAACTAAAGAGAATATTTGTTTTTATTAATAAAGAATAAAAGAGACCCAACTCTACTCAGTCATATATAACCTAAAGAGTCAATGAGTGGAGAATAGATCTGGTGCATTCTATCTTTCACTGAAGAAGAATGATGAAGAATTAAAGAGAAAGATAATAAGTTATTTTTAAAATCAAATAGACTAAATAAATAAGAGAACAAGGTTTATATGAAAATATATTGTAAATAAATAATAAGAGAATAAGAAGAAGAGAGGATATGTAAAGAACCTGATCCTAATAACCAGGATCCGGTGGTTAATTTATTACATTTTCATAAAATACAAGATATTTCATCCCAAAGGACTGAATATTTTATTAGTCTAGGTAAACTAGATGCATAATTTAATCTTAAATTATATTTTAAAATATAAAATACAAAATAGTTAAAGTAAATATTATACATCCTTAAAATCATTCAAATATTCCTTATTCATATCCTATGGAAAGGAAACTAAATAAGGGGTGAGATAAAATAATCAGTAAGGGTCACTTATAGTGAAAAATATCATTAGTAAATATGGAATAATTAGTATGGAAAGGTAGATTACTGAAAACACATTCTATTTAATCAACAAATTGACCATGAAGAATAGTATAACAGGAATAAATAGAGATCAAATAATTCCATATAAGTAATCACATGATCTTGAAAATTATACATGGATATTATAACTATTCAAATAATCACAAATAAATTAATAACTAATATTATTGTGATGGAATGTATAATTATGGGCATCATAAACTTACTGTCAAGGCCTCATACCAAGACATCATAAATAAAAGGGTAAGGTCTTGACAAAACAATCATACTAGTTGGCCACATGAGACCTACTGACGCATCAATGGGTTATAGAGGTATACACCTATCACATACTAATCCTAACACATTCATTATATGAAATATTATAATATCAATTTAATACATAATAAACATAAAAATTCATTTTGAGAAACTGGCATACGAAGTGTTAATATTTACCTAGTCAAATTGATCATTAAACATCCAAAAAAAAGAATAAGTACTGTATCATTAAAACATATACCCAATGGAGTATAAGAGGGTTTTTTTAATGAATAAAAATATAATAAAAATATCATTAAAAGCATTCTTGGAAAAAATAACCACTTTATTTTGAAATCTGCATTTAAAAACTTAAATTTTTCAGAATATTAGGAAAAAAATTTATTTGAAAATTACATTGTTAAAATAATAATGAAAATAAAATAATTGAGTGTTCATGATGGTGATAATTTTTTTATTCTATATAACTTGAAATAATACATTCCTTTCACACTTTAAAAAAAATTAAAAAATTTCCGCATTCAGAAAATGATAGAAAGATTTATTTTGAACTTTTTTTTAAAAGTAAAACATGGGTGAAAATTTATTTGATAAAAAATGGAGAATAGTAAAAATATTCTTTAAAATTTTTTAATGAAATAATGAATATGGAATAAAATGATTCATGAACAACTAAAACAAATAAAGTTGGTTTTCTTTAAAAACATTATTTCAGTATCATGAGTACTTAAAGATAAGAAAAATAAGGGAAATATTTTAATTTATAACAATAAAAAATTTAAAAGAAAATAGAGTAATATTAAGTTAAATATATCAAATAATTACCCCAGTGGATACTTAAATATAAAAAATCCTGAATAATGATGAGATTGTGAAATAAACCCTTACCACCTTGGTAACTTTACAATCATAACCCCAAGAAAGAAAGAACATTGAATAAAAAATTAAATACAATAAATTATGAATTATCAATTATATAAAATTTAAAACTAATAGTATATACATCATATGAAATAAATTAGGTTCATAATAATAAAATATGCCTCAATGAAGGAAAATTGAGACAAAATCTCTTACCCCAGGTTTGACTTCCTTCATATGTATCTGAAACTCCTGTATAATAAAAATAGATTTATTATGAATATATTATAAAATAATAATTATATATTCCATGTATTATTTACTTATAACCTTTTATCATCCATTTATTAACAATTATTTATGAAAATCATTGTTTTAGGTGACAACTTCATTGTTTTTCATGTAAGTTTTGGTTAAGTAGTTTTTGTCTTTGGACTTTGATCATGGTTCCATAATCTCCAAAATATTTTTCATGGTATAAATATAATATATATATATATATCCAATATATTGATATTTAGAGTCATCTATAAAAGGAAGAGATATAGAAATTAAATACACCGTTCATAGATACGGTAGACTGTACATACGCATGAATGATGTCTCCACTTTTCGATGGATGATATAAATGAAAGGTAAATAATAATTAATCATTTAAAAATCATTTTTAAATCATATTTATTCATTTAATAAATTATTATTCTAACACCCCAAGATTCTACTGTACGCTTCCTTTTAAATAACTAAATAGCTTGCGCTACATGCAACATCGAGTTCGAGCACACCATGACCTATCAAATTAGGTATTTGAAAATGAAATTATGAATAATATTAACCAAATTATGAAAATTTAATTTTTTGTCAAAGCAGACTTCATTTTTGAATTCAGAATATCAAAATTAGGTTATGGTGATTTTTTTTGAAATGTTTTACCTTTTGATAAATAGTGAAAAATACTGTATTATTGTTAAAAACTGAATTTTTTGTTTAAATAATTATTTAGTTAAAATTTATTTTAAGAGCACAATATATACACAATAAATATATCAGTCCAATGTAGGTCAAAGGAATATTTTTTATAAATAAATTAGATATAAAAAATTTAATAAAATTTTGAACATCACTTTTCCCCGCCTTCTAACCATATCTACAAATTAGTATTAAACGTAATTTTACCACTTTTGTCAATTCAATTTATGAAAATGGACATAAATGGTTGTAATCAGTATAAAAAATGTGGTCTAATAGGATCAGAATAATTTTTTGTGTATAGTAACATTTAAATTTATTTACCATGGTTAAAGGAAAATAGAGTAATTAAATGTAAAAATAATAATATAATAATATAATATTACCCTAACACTTGTACTAATTTCATTGGATAAGTTTTTTTCCACCAAAATAAAATTAGGTCTAAAATATTATCCTTTTTAAGACACTTGTGTTAGATTAGGAAATTTATTATATTTTATTTAAAGAAGAGTTAAAAATGTCATATTCAAATTTTAATAACTTTATCATTTTTAATATGAGAATATATAATTAACATAGTAGACTATAAATATTAATTATAACGATAAAATTATTATCTACATAATTATAATTTAGTTTATCACATCACCTTGTTAATTGATTCCTTACTTGAGTTTGGATCTTACAATGGATGTGCTTTTATTAATTTTGAGTGGTCATCAGTAATCAATATCATTAATCGATTAAATACTAAGTGTTGATCTGTTAATAACTAACATACATTAGTTATTTTCGTGGGTATAAATCAAGGAATCAATAATTTATTCGATAAACCTTGAGATATATGAAAATTGAGAATCAAAGGACACTTATCCTGGATAGATAACAATTTCTACAATAAGCTTATCTAGTTCATTAACTTAGCTTGTTTTAAAATAATGAAAACTGTAACTTCTTTATAATTACCTAAATTTCAAAAATAAAAATAAAATCTAATTAACAAATGCATTGATTCCTTGGGAAACAACCTAGGCCACACTATACTATAAACCTAGTAAAATTAAAATCAATTTGACATGTTTGATGACGTAATCCAAATTTTGGCATCATTATTGAGGACAAAAAGGTTAGTTTATTTTTTTAATACCTTAAAATTTTATTTTCCTCATTTTTATTTCATTATTTTAGCTTCTTCTTTGGATGATGATAAGTATTCAACCTAGATCGAGTATAACAACTTGATTTGGATTGTTCATATTGATCTAAAACTTGGTATAAAAGGTTTAATAGACCTTCTAAACAACAGTTATATTTTTATATTGACCAATTTTTTTTTAAATTTGATCATTTTGGCCACCTATTTGGTAACATTCCCCATTTTTAATTTTATCACTCTCCTTTATTTACCTTCTTTCATTCTTTTAAATTCATTTTTTCATATTTCATTACATTTTCTTATTTTCTTATTTCAATTATTGTATATTATAATAATAATATTTCTTTTTAGGTTTTCATCATTCCTTGAATGGATAGTTCATCTAAACGCATGTTACTTGAAATTGAACTTGTGATAGAAAAAATAGATCCCATAAAAACCAGGCTTCTACAGTAGTGCAATAAAACCCAAATGAATAAATCATTAAAAAATAACCATAAGAGGTTAAAACTCAAAACAAGATAGAATATAATAAAAAAATATAGATAATGATAGTAAATAATATGACTTTAAAATAATTTACTAACCTAGATGTGGAGTATCAACCTTAATACCCGCAATATATATAAGAGGATTATAAATTTGAACATTGGTATGGTCTTATTCATATCCTCCTTAAATTCCACAGTCTTCCTCGTAAGGACCCTCACAAACACCTAAAACAGTTCCATATTATGTGATTCACATTGAAACTACAAGGTGTCACTGATGACCTCATTAAAATGAAGGCCTACCCCATTTCCCTTTACGGTGGAGCTAAAAATTGGTTATATTACCTGCTTAATACTATAGGAGGCTAGCCTGACCTTAAAAAACTCTTCCAAGATATTTTTTCCCAGTCACTCATATTGTATCTATTAGGAAATAAATATGTGGAATTATGAAATAATATAGAGATACAATACATGAATATTAAAGGATATTTAAAATACTACGTGCTAGTTTCCCTCTCCGCCAGATTAATGACCGACTACCAATCCAATTATTATATGAGGGACTTTTCCCTATAGACCATGAAATGATAAATACTATAGCTGGTGGTACTTTAGTTGAAAAAAATAATGCTACTTATCTCAAACTAATAGTTATCATGGCTCAAAGTGTACAATAATTTAGGACTCAAGTGACAACACCCACTAAAGGTGTTCGTGAGAGAGATTTCTACACTTGAAGAAAAAATAGACAGTAGAATTGATGAAATACATACTATTTTGTGGAAAATGTATCTTTATTAAGGTGATTATCAATATTCATCTATTCATTTAAATTATGGTTTTTATGGAGATAACACTAATTTATTTGATTAATTCCCCCAAATTAAAGATTCACCTCAGTCTTGTGCAATAGTTTTTGTAACATCCAGATTGTTTAGAGAGTTTAATTTTCTTTTAGTTTTTGTTAAACCTGGAAGACACACCTAAGGTTGGGTTTATTTATTTTATAAATGAGGTATTATATGGGTTGGCACCTAGATCCATACCAAATATATGATGTGTATTTTTCTGGCCAGACCCTGTTCACATTGTGTAGAGGTTTTACCATGGGAGGTAAATCCCGAGAATTAAATGTTGGGTAATGAATTTACACATCATATAAATACTGATCCTAGTTAAAAAAAGTGGTGTAGGGGATCATTTTTGATATAATCCCCTTTTTATCCAGTAGGTACTACTTGACAGATCCCCTCTGATGCATAAACTAGGTTCTACCAAAACTTCTCCGTCTCAGCTCCGTTTTCTTGTCCGTTAGTCACATTAGATCAAAAATAGTAATTTCTCTACTTCTATTACTTCCTTACATAATTTATCTTCATATATACTATAATATTTGTCTACAAGATCATATGCTCTATTTTCATGGTTTCGTCCACTTTTTTGTTTTCTCAAATTTTAGCTCAAATCAAAGGCCAACAGTAGGCAAGTAGTCATATAAGAACCTATGGTAGGTGGTCTAGCTCTTTTCCCTAAAGTATTGTTTCTTTTTTACGATGCACCATTTGTCGCACATTGTAATTCCTACATCACCTTCATAATTTCTAATTAAATTAAATTAAATGTTATTATCATATATACCAGGACCCTAGATACCTTCGAAATAGCACTGTCAGGTGTCTTATTGACATGAACCGTCCAATGTGTAACAACCTGAGATTTTATGAGAATTATTCTTTTTAATTTCATTGATGTTTTGTGTTGTACGCGACACCAAAATTATCGTGTTCTATATGCAACATCATATACGAAACACTATTCTTGGCTCATGTTATACACAATTTCAAGTTCGTTTGGTAGAAATTATTCTACGCAACATTAAGTATAGATTTTGTTTAATGTTTAAATGAAATAAGTTTTGATTATGTCAGACGCAACACCAAATGGAGGATTCACTACACACAGCCTTGACTTGGCTTTCATTACATGCAATCAAGACCTTCCTCAATAGCGTGTGTAGTACGCAATACCGAGTTTCACTAAATGAGATATTATTATAATATTATTATGAACTAGTCGTTCTGAATAATAATACCCACTTTTTGAAATTTTAAAAAATTTATCTTTCAAAATGGACTTCATTTTTGGATTCGGAATATCGAAATTATCCTAGGGTGAATTTTTGGTATTTTTCTGAAAACTTTCAATTTTTGATGAATAGTGAAAACATTTTGTTACTATTTAAAAACCAAATTTTTATTTAAATAATTATGTATATTAGGTAAAAATTGATACATAATACCTATATAAGTTCAATGTAATTCATTGGAGTCATTTTATAATAATTTTAGATATATAAAACTTTTTTTGAACTTTTCACCATCTTTTACCCACCTCTTAGGAGAATTTGAAAATTTACACAAAACTTAATTTTACCACTTCTGTGAGTGGAATTTTGAAAATATGAGACACACAATTAACATCAAAGAGTAAAATGCAGTTCAATAAGATAAAAATAATTTTTTGTTAATAGTAAGTTTTTACTTTTATTTACCACGGTTAAAAAAAATAGGGTAATTTAGGGTAAAAATGATATTACTATTACACTAACACATGTAATAATTATATTGGATAAGTGTAATTCGACCAAAAACAACCTTAGGAATAAAATATTACCCTTTAGGTCCACTTGGATTGGATTAGGACATTTATTATTATTTTATTTAAAAAAGTGTTAAAATGGTTAAAATCAAATTTTAATAACTAAAACATTTTAAATATTGGGTTATACATAAGATAAATTAGACTATAAATATTAATTAGAAAGATAAAACTATTTCCTACTTAATGGTATTTTATTTATAATTTTTAGACATTAAATAATTTAATTTATTTATGACACAATAGTGATGCAGTAATTACCAAAATAATGAAATATTAAAATAATTGATATTATAAATACCCAAATAAATGTAATTTGAGAATTTTTATGAATTACACTAATTTTATAGGTTAATATGACATTCTATTATTCCTTTAATTAACTTTTTTTGAACTAATAATTTTGTTATAATTTCCACAAAAATCAATTACCAAATAGTGTCAAAATTGACATAAAATAGTTTTTTAAAAAAATATTATATTATTAATTTTTATTATATTTCTAAAAATATAAGGTTCGTCCAAATGATTTAGATAAGGTTATGTATATTAATAATGAACCATTTGGGGTTCGTTTGTCTTGTTATAGTAAGTTTATTTACCATATAGTGTAAGAAAACAAGAAGACACAGTAAAAGCTAAATTATTTAACTTAGAGTTAAATCTAAATGATAAGGTTAAAATAGTAACCTAAACATGTCTAAAACGTATTGGTTGAGAGTATTTCAACCCATACCTAATTTATATTGGAAATAAATCAATTTGGAGATATTATAAACCTAATATGACTTTATTATAAAATACTATTTTAAGTTTTTCCTAAAGTGCCCCTCTCCTCCCTTATAAAAAGGGAACCCCTTCCCTCTTCTCTTCACACACTTTTTAGCCTTGAAGCACGGCCAATACCTGTCCATTTCTCTTCAAATCTTCCCTATAAACATTCGGGAGATTCTGTTCTTCTAAAAAGACCAACTCTACTTTCTTAAGAGGAAGCTTAAAGGAGGTGCGTCGAAGAGGAGGTAATCTGTTCTTCCGATTTTCTCAAGTTTCATTCTTCTTCTACTTATTATTCTGTAGTTATCTCATTATAAAGTAATAACATAAGTATTAATTAAATACTGATATGTTATTATAAATATTAAACAACCTTATTTCACATTCGATCCATCCTACGGAAAACGAAATCACCACGCCTGCGTACGTACGGAATACCGTCTCCACACCGTGGTGTAATCTATTTTCAACCACCACCTTACTTTCATGGGTATAATGATGTAAATAAATTACTATATATGATTATTTTAAATTGAAATTGATTCTGAAATATTATACATACACTTCAATACAATTCCACGATCATGGGAATGATATCATCGCTCGTGCGTACGTACGGACTACCGTCTCCATGACACGGTGAGATTCATTCTCCATGATAACCATTCATGAATGATTATAAAGTATATATAATGAATAATAATGAAATATATGACATAATAATGATACTGGGTTTATGTATATATATATTTATATCATCTACATAATTCCATTCAATTCAATAAGGAAATGAAAACAGCGTTCATGCGTACGTACGACCTACCGTCTCCATGAACGGTGTATTTCATTCCATTTATCGATCTATCATATATATATGTATATGCTGAATATATATTATATATAAATCATATTTTACATTCATGAATTAATTAAATCAGGATATAAGTAAGAATATCAAGAACAACAAGTCGAAACACGTACAATAAATGAAACGATTTTACTCAAATCGCTGCTTTTACATCGAATTTACAAAAGAATGGGTAATATAATGTCATAAATAAACCATATATGATATCATAAAAATGAATATGATTTTGTAATAAGTAAATGACATTATTTAAATCATTATACAGGAGGTTCAGATACATATGAATCATATCAGACATAAGGTAAGGGATAACTATTCCAATCTCGCTCTTATCCGAGATTGTTTATTCGTAAGTATTTACTGAGGTTTTTGTTATCATTCATGTCCCTATTTTATAAAAATGTTTTCATGTATGTTTAATGGAATTTTTACCCATTTTTTAATTTTACCACATGTTATGAAAGGAATCTTACTTTTGATTACCACACGAGTAACTTTTTGACTTTTCCAACAAAAGCACGTGGATAACATTATTTTTAACTTATACGGCGTGAACATATTTTTACGGTTTCATAAAGCCTTATTTTCATAAATCTTCACCTACAAGATTGCATGATTATTTTCAACAAAAACCTTTTCTTTTAAAATTTCATGGCATTTTGTGAAAAGAAAATGATTTTTAAGAAGAAAGGATATTTTCTTCAAGAATTCATTTCATGTGTTTTATCAAAAATATTTTCCATCTAAAATGACATTATTTAATATGTTTATGTATCATGTATAATGTCTCTATGATTTAAATGGTTTCACTTTTCTTATGATGAAATGATATCCATTTTTTATGGATTATGTTATGATGGCATGATGTTTAAGAGTCTCATTCTATTACATGGGTTATTCTATGATGTATGGTTTATGATTTTGTAAAACACAAAAGAATGATTTCATTATGAGATGGGTGGGACCTATATCTACCTATAATTAATTGGGTAAATAATTATATCTCATTAGATAGACATGGATGGAATGGTAAGTTAATCTGGTTCAGTGATACAGGATTGGAACGAAGAGTGAACTCAATTCAGAAAGGGACTTTGTCCACTAAGATGGTCTTGGTAGTAATGCCTTGTCTACTATGAAAATAAAATCATGTGATTAATGGTTTGCCATAATTACATGTTTTATTACCATTATATTTTATCATGATTGATGTTCCTTTATGATATATGCCTTATGTACTTCCAAGATTTATGTCTTTGCTCAAGATTTTGATGTTTAGATTTTATGTTCACGTTTTTGCATTCAAATGTTTATGGATTGTTTTATGTTCTCTATGATTTCCCTTACTGCGCATTTGAGCTCACCCTTTTTATGTTTTCTTTTCCCCATGATATAATGAATGGTTTTAGTTAAGAAAACAAAAGGGGAAGATATTTATGGGAGATGTTGAAGATATTTCACCATGATTAGAAAATTACGTTCTGAGTTCCCAAAGACACTAAACTAATACGGTATTTGGGCATCTGTTTTTGTAATGTATTAAGTATTCCACAAAAGTAATGTAATTTCCATGTATGTTAAGCTTTGGGTCTCTACACCATGTGTGTTACTTTCCTTAAGGTCTTAATTTCCCTTTACCTTAAATTGTTTAAACATATCTTGAGGTGTGGTTGCCTTTATAAAAAATGATTTTGAAATAATGAATTAAATTAAGAGTAATGGTATGACATGATTTAGGCACCTAAACATCATTCCATAATTGAATTACTGATTGAATGAGTTTTCCCCTATGCTTAATTCCATATCTAGTCTTAGAATAAATTAAATGAATTATCCAAACTGATTAAAGTGTTATTATTATAATTCCATTTAGAAATGGTATGTGTTCTTTATATAAAACCCATACCTTCATACACAGATAAGGGAGATACAAGGGATTATATTTATGGTTCACCTTGGATGAGCTCTTCATGCTCTATAATTAGAAATTTTAAATGAATTGCATATATGTCAAGAGAGATACTAGGTATTCCTTAGATAGTCTCACCGTGCATTTTCTCTACCTCCATATGAGTGATACCGGTTCCCTAGGGGAGAAAAAATAGATGATCTGAATTTCTATATGGTTATACTAGTCCACAAGTAATTCTTGGTCCCCTATGTGAGATACCAGGGACAAACCCAATGGTTATTGTCATTATAACATTCCAAGAGTGATATTTGGGGTTCCATTTACGGACAAACTTGGATGGATGTTGAGTCAATATGGGTTTCCTTATGAATTTTCCACTCCTTCTTGTTTTTAAAATCACAATCACCTTATACATAAGAAAATCTATATTTTACTTCTCTAAGGAAAATTTCCTTCCTTAAGGAAATTTACCCTAACCTTGATTTTCGAATAAATATCAATATTTTTAAGAAGTATAAAAATAATATTCACACCCAAAACCTCAGAATCATATAATTCTAAGATATGAAGCATTCTATTTTAGGATCTGAATTCTGGATATGAACTGTAATGATGTTCCACTCTGAATTTTGGATAAGAACTGTAATGAAGATCCACTCAGAATCCAAAATATAAAATTTAATGATGTTCCACTCCAAATTCTGGATATGAACACTAATAAAGTTCCTCTCTGAATTCTGGATATGAACTCTAATAAAGTTCCATTCCAAATTCTGGATACAAACTCTAACAATGTTCAACTCTGAACTTTTACTAGTTCGACTCATGACTTTTATGGGTTCTACTCCGAACTTTTATGAGTTTGACTCTGAGATTTTATGAGATTGACTCTGAACTTTTACTAGTTCGACTCCGAACATTTACTAGTTCGACTCCAAACTTTTATGAGTTCGACTCCGAACTTTTAAGAGTTCAACTCCTAACTTTTACTAGTTCAACTCCGAACTCTGTAAGTTTAGATTATGAACTCTGGTGAAACCAGAATCCGAATTTCCTTAGAAATTCAGACTCCAAATTTCTACAGAATTCAGGTTCTGAATTCCTATAAAACAGAATCTGAATATCTCTTTATTATAGACTCCAAATTTCTTTTTTTTAGACTCTGAACTTCTACTTTATTACATTCTGAATTTCAGTTTTGCTTATAATTATACTTGTTTCATAACAAAAATATGTCGTGCTTTCAGTTAGACATGTTTTGTCATAAAACAATGTCGTCCATTCTATTTCTAACTAACCATTGGTTTAGTGACATGTGTATAGGTCCCTCTGAATTTTAAGGAAAATATGGCCATTAGGGGAGGGAACCAACCATTCCAACCATGCCTATAAATAGGACCTCATTTGAAGGAGCTCAACACACAACTTTGACACAACTTGTGCTTACATGATATTGAAGTGATTTCTAGAGAGAGAGGCTCTTATCAACTCTCAAGCTTCATGCAGAAAGTTTGAACGAATTGTTCACACTTTTTCTTGTGCAGAATTTCATAGTGCGACTCCGATTGTGGGTGATTACCGTCGAGGGCTTCCAGGGATAGGAAGACAGAGGTTCCGACTACCTTGAAGTTCGAGGGCTTTCTTGCTAAGGAAGACAGAGGTTCCAACTTCCTTGATGTTGAAGGATTATGGGGATAGAAAGAAAGAGACTCTGATCTTCATATCGAGTGCTTACCCTGGTGTGGGTAAGACATGCTTTCTTGAAAGTATAAATCAAGGGACCTTTATACAAGGTTGTTGGATACCCTTCTCTTTGGGTTAAAAGACTTATATCTTGTTACTTGTAGTTTTACTACTTGTTTTTCCACTGCATTTCGTATTGTAAGGAAAGTATAACCTTATTATATTTCCTTACACTTGTACTCTGATTAATTGAGATTCTATATGCTTTAAGGTAGAATCTCATATTGTAAGCATTGGTTAAGTTTCAATTTCCGGATCCATATTTCCGGAAGCAGTTTTTCAGAATCACTTTCCAGTTTTATGCAACTGTATAGAACTAGAAGTTTGTAACTTCATACATTGTCCCAATATTTCAATTGGTGTTAGAGGTGTTGTGAAGTTTCTTAGTTTAACTTTTTTAAACATAGATCTTTCCTCGTATAAGGTATTTTTTTAAAGTGTACAATTAACCCCCCCCCTCTTGTATATTGAGCATCTACATCATAACTTCGGTCCAACAATTGGTATCATAGGAGGTATTTTAAATACTTATACCCACATATAAGTTTTCCTTTCTCAGTTTTTCATTGTTCTATATTTTCCTTACTTAGGAATATTCTCCATGAATCTGAACTTTTGTTATTAACAAGTTTTTATGTAGATTGACTTTCTTAAAGATGACAGGTTTAAATGTTGGTTCCATTGAAAACCTAAATCCTACAAGGCCACCAATTTTTTATGGCAATGATTATGAGTACTAGAGAGATCAAATGAAGACTTTAATTATCATTATTGGGGTAGATAACTTTTTTATGCTTACTAGAAGTTATAAAATTCATGATAAGGAAGTAGGTGCTTTCACAAACCAAGAGAAGCATGAATGTCAATTAAACTATATGGTACACAATTCTCCACTATGTTCAATGACTAGGAACATATATAGCCAAATTTATTCTTGTGGAACAGCTAACTGTATATAGAAGAAACATGAAGTTACTCATTTTGGTACATCCAAAGTCACTGAGACAAGAAGAGCTATGTTGAGAGCTGAGTATCATGGTTTTAACTTTCCTTATGGAGAACCTATTTGCAAAGTAGAACAAAGGTTTATTACTATCGTGAATAAATTATAATATATGGGAGAGAAATGTATAGATGATGAAGCTCTTGTGGACAAGATTATTGATATTATGCCCAATGAGTGGGAATAAAAGAGGAAAACAATTGATGAGAACAGAAAGGTCACTCAAATTTCCTTAGATGAGCTATTTGGAACTCTTCTCCAACATGAAACAAGAATTAAGAGAGATGTTGACAACATCAAAAAGAAGAATGGAAATAGTACTATTGCTTTTACTACAACATCAAATCACATGAAAGAAAAGACCCTTGAGAGAATAACCGGATCCAAGTCTAAGAAGGTTACTATCCAATCCGAATCTAGTGAGAGTGAAGTCTCAGAGAATGAGTTAGAAAATCTTGCTCGAAGAATGAACAAGATAGCTGGTCAAAGAAATTCCCAATCCAGGTATAAGAAGAAGGAAGGTAAAGATAAGAAAGATTCAGAGGTAACATGATATGAATGCAAGATAATTGGACACATACAACCTGATTGCACTATTATTAAAAAGAAAGAAAGCAAAGAGAGGCATTCTGAAAGGAATATGAAGATGTTTTACAAAGCTAAAGCTAAGAAAAGTAAGAAAGCTAATACTACTTGGAGTGATAGCTGTGGAGACTCTTCAGAAAGTGAATCTTTAGAATATGATTCATCAGCTCAAAAGAATTTGGGATTCATTTCTTATACTTCATTTCCACATACATGTTTTATGTCCAAGGTACGCTCTCCCGAGGATTTAACAAATTTATCTCTTGATAATAATTACTATTTCGAAAATAGTACTTCTAATGAAGACAATTCGTCCTCAGAAAATGAAGAACCTTCATATGAATAAGTATCTAGATTTTCCAAGTTACTTGACGCAAAAAAATATAAAATTTCTACGAAATTAGACAAATCAAATACTAGGGAATAAGTTGTTACAAAAGAGATTTCAGATCTTTCTTCAGATCTTAAAGATAAAGAAGAGCTTTTAGAAAAACTTTCTAAATACCTTTAGAAAGCAAATTCTGATAAAGAATAACATTATAAAGATCTTCATAATTCTATTTAAAAGATGAATGTTTCTGAGGAAAAATATAACTCTAAGGAAATGATTCTTGAGGATAGAAATTTTGTCATTATACTGACATCCAAAATATTCTCTCTTAAGAAGCTCCTTGAAAAATTTACCTCTGGGAAGGAAAATATTGACAAGATGTATTCTCAAATTAAACCTAAAGGAAACACTACTGTAATAGGTTATAATCACCAAAAACCAATTTTCAAAAACAACTATTTTGTTCCTTCTAAATCCCCCTTTTGCACTAAGTGTCAAAGTGGTGGGCATTGGAAGAAAAAGTCTTCTTTGAATAAAGTTCAATCTATTGTGTTTCATAAAGAATATTTCTCTAAAAAAATGTGGATACCCAAAATTTTGTTATATGAAAATCTCAGATCCAAATAAGTTTGGATTCCGAAAGTCTAATTCTTTTCTTATTTTCAGGAAGATAAAGGAAGTACCAACAACAATATTTGGTACATGGATAGTGGATGTTCCCGACATATGACTGGTAACAAAAACTATTTTGAAAAGATTATCAAGACAAAAGAAGATATCATTCTTCTATTTACCGGAACACAAGATCAACTTGATAATATTTTCAAAAAATATTTACTCTCCGATAGATTTGAACACATTAAACAGAAGTTAGGAATGATAAATATGAGGTAATCCTTCTTCATTAACTTCTTGTTGAACAATGATCCTTACAGTAATAAACTCCTTTTCATAGGGAGGGTACATTTGATTTTAAGTCTTTTCAAAAAAATTCGTTATGAATCATTCAAAAAAATTTCGTTAGAGTCTTTCAAATTTTTTAAAATTTTCGTACTGGAACTTTCCTAATTAAATTTTCGTACTGAGAATTTTCGTAATGTAAATTTTCAGAACTTATATTTTAGTAATATCAATTTTCGGACCTAGAATTTTCGTAATGGAAATTTTCAGAACTGAAATTTTTCATAATCATACTTTTCGTAATGAAATCTTTCGTACTCATACTTTTTGTAATGAAATTTTTTGTACTCATACTTTTTGTAATTAAATTTTTCGTACTCATACTTTTCGTACTGAAATTTTTTGTACTCATACTTTTTGTACTAGAATTTTTCATAGTCATACTTTTCGTATTGGAATTTTTCGTACTCATATTTTTTTACTAGAATTTTTCATACTCATAGTTTTTGTACTGGAGTTTTGGTACTCAAAGTCTTTTCAACATTATGATTTTCGTAGTTAGATTTTCGTAGTAAACTTTTTCTTCAAGAAGAATATCACCTATTACGAATAAAATTCCTAGCCAATCTGAAAGGTATGATTTCCTTACATAAGTTTTCATAGTCAAATTTTGATTGCTGGTATTTTACTATGAGTTTTAAAATTTCTCAGTTTCTATTTTTCTCAAATCCAATTGTTTTTCGTAAAACCTCAAACGATCAGATTCAATATTTCCTTGCAGAAATGTTTTCAACCGTTAGATCAGATCAAATAGTTTTTCAACCGTTAGATGGTATTTGGATGTTCAAAGGTCAACTTCATTTCCTATATAAAGGGGATCCTCGAGAGTTGTCCCACATCGGTTTCTCAAAGCATTCATGTCTCAAATCCCTTCGTCTCTTCTTAAGGCCATTCCGACATTTGTTAAAGATCGTTCCGAATTTTCCAGAACTCTCCATTTCGAATGTCTGCTAAAGCAACATCTCAGGATATGTCAACTACAAAACCAATCTCAAAGTGGTTAGTTTACATGGAGAGGTTAGTGCATCCGAGTTTCTACAAGTATGATTCTCTTATATCTACGAATATCAGATTGAATGTCTAAGAGGAGGTTTTCTTATCGGAGCCAGATAAATAGGATCCAGTTTATAAAAATTAGCTTGTTGAGTTTTATGAGTCTGTTTCCTTCCTTGAGGAAGATGGCAGAGAGTTTTTCTCTTTCAAGTCTTATGGGAAGACTTACAAATTATCTTACACGAAGGGTACATGCTTGGTGGGTTTATCTTATAAATGTGAAGCTGCGTTTTGTTCACATAAGCTTCTGGATGAGCAAGGAAGTTTCAACAAAGTGAAGGAATTGAAATGCCTTGGACTTAATGATTCCAAGACAGCTAAGATTGCTCATCTCACTTCGAATAATATAATTCTACAGCTGTGGGTACAAGGTTTTCTCATACCAAGAAGGGGTGATAAGGATAATCTCAAGAAGAGTGACACTTACATCCTATATTTCTTGGTAAATATAAGGAAGATAAATTTGATGAGGCATGTTTTGATTACAGTTAAGAATATTAAAGAAGGGAATCTGAAATCTCATATCATAATGTATCTGACCTTGATTTCTAAACTTTTCATCAGATTCCTTGATTCATTTAAAGTTGCTTTCACTTCCAAGAAAAGAAATTGAAAGGTAATTCTAGTTAGTGATGATACATTAAAGAGGATGAAAATGGGTTTTTCCGATGAATCAGGAGAATTCTATCCTTTACTAGAGGAAGAGGCTGAAATCATTCTAAAAATGAGGAAAAAGATGAGTTAATGAAGAAAGTTACTAAAAAGAGGAATATTCAGGAAGTGGTTGCTAAAGGCAAGACCCCCAAATATAAGGAAAATCAATATGCACCACTGAAGACAAAAAAAAAAAGAAAGCATTCCCAGTTGAAGTGGTTGCTAAGTTAAGCGAAGACAAGGAGAAGAGAAAAGAAAGGGATCCACAGTTCGGATTGGACCCTGTTGAGGCTAAGGACTTAAAAGAGAGAGCTTCTGATGAGTTAGAAAAACAAGAAAAAGAGAAAAAGATGAAGAAAAAGATATCTGCAACTGAGCTTGTACAATATCTGTTGAGAGATACTGAAATATCTTTTGAGAAGATTCCCATTCTAGAATGCTTTGATGTTCAACCATTACCACATACTCTTGGGAAAAAGTTCTTCACTCTGGAAACATCCAAAGGGAACAAAGTTATTGAAATAACAGAAGAAGAAGTTGTTGAGAGAGTATAGGAAGAAGAAGAAGAAGAAGGAAGTGATGATCTTGATGACCTAATCAAACAAGTAGAAGATAAACAAGAAAAGGCTGAATCCACAAAACTTGTCACTCCGGGAAAGGGAGTTGAGAAAGAAAATAGGAAGGATGATGATAAGCAAGAGGAAGAGAAGGAAAATGTTTTGTATGATGAGGAAGAATCCTATGAGAAGAATTTCCTTGAGGAAGGAGTAGAAAAGGAGAAAATAGATGAAGACCAGATTTTTCAACTATCAAAGAGTGAGGAAGAATCTACAGATGATCAACCCATTCTGAAAATTGACAATGGTAAGCAAGTTCCCATGGATACACCAACAAAAGATATCATTAGGAAGACAAAAGTTGGTGGTTATTCTTTATGAAAGCTAGTAGAGGTTGGAGAAGAGTAATCTCCAAGAAAGTTCTCTAAATCAGAGTCATCAGCACACGGTCATGACTTCTTTGTCGAGTCTTTGAAAAATTTTGTGGACACCATTCCGATTTTCCCCACTATAGACTCCATATGCCAGATGCTACAACATAGATTGAATTAGAAGTCAGTATCCTTATCTATGGTGATGGATAAGTGTGTAAATATTGAGGAAGACCATAGAAATTTCCTTATTAACTATGATGTACACAGGAAATCATGCAGAAAAATCACTTTGTTGTCTAAGAAAGTCGAAGAATAAATGGATGAGTTTGATTATATTTATAATGATGTTAAATATGCCTTTAACACCGAGGACTCAAAGATTAAGAATCTTCAGGATGAGATAATCATTGAGCAAAGTTCATAGAGTCAACAAGTGAAGGACTTGAATGATAAGGTCAACTCTCTGGCTCAAAATTTTATAAGTGATATAGATCTTTGAATTGAGCTCAAAAAAAGACTTGTAAAGCAAGATGAGTTAGTAAAGGTAAAAGAAGAATCCATGAAGGCTCAGGTAGAAGTTTTGAAAGCTCAAGATGAAAGAATAAAAACTTTGGAGAAGCAAGCTGAGGAGGATCAAAAAGACTTGAATAAGATGAAAATCTTGTTGAAGAAGATTATTCCGAAGGAAAAGGAGGAAAAATAGACAAATCCAATCTTTTGTTGCATTTTCCTTTCCTAGTAATTTTTTTTCAACTCTAATGAATTTTTTTGGTTGGTTGTATCTTGTGTTGTTATATACTAATGTTTTTGGTACATTATTTCTTTTCCTTTCCTTTAAATTCTTTTTGAAAATCACAAAGGGGGAGAAGGAAAAGAACTACTTAAAATGTGGAGAAGGAAAAATAACTACTTAAAAGGGGAGAAGGAAAAATTTAAAATGGAGAAGGAAAAATTTCTATGTGAAGATATCCTTAAAGTAAGGGGGAGTTTCTTGTTACAAAGTTTTTTATTCCCATTATAATGAAAACTCCACTCTGAAAATTCAGAATACAATCCTTAGAGTTTCAATGCCTAAGGGGGGGTTAGTTGTATTCATCATCATCGATGAAAAAAGGGAGATATGTTTTAATTTCAAAGTCTAATTAATTTTTTTAAATGTCCTTATAATATTTTTCATAAGGTTGTTTGTGCTTTCCAAAAAGGGGGAGATTGTTGAGTCAATAAGGTTTTCCTTATGAATTTTCCATTCCTTCTTGTTTTAAAAATCACAAAAACCCACTAGTAGAATACTAACCTATACCAACGGTTTGGAACCGTTGGTATAGGCCTCCAAACCGTTGGTATAGCCTATACCAACGGTTTGGAGAACCGTTGCGAAGTAAGCCGTTGGGATAGGTCTATACCAACGGTTTTGGGAAAACCGTTGGTATAGACCTATCCCAACGGTTTACAAAACCGTTGGTATAAGTAATATGAAAATCTATTCCAACGGATATAAAACCGTTGGTAAATGTATTTCAAAAAAAAACATGTGCTGGGATTTGATCCCACGACCCCTTCTTTATAATCGAACGACTTAACCACTAAGCTAACATCACTTTTGTAAACATAATTTCATAAATATATATATGTATTATCATAATTATTTAAAATTTAGATTTATATAATGTTCTCAGGTAGCAGACCTGGAAGAAATGAAAGAATCTATCCCAACGGTTCCCAAAACTGTTGGGATAGACCTATCCCAACGGTTCTCAAAACTGTTGGGATAGGTGGAATTTTCCAGGGTGTGAATGTTGGATTTGGGGCTGAGTTTTCCCAACGGTTCTCTCAAACCGTTGGGAAAGGGGGGGTCTTTCCCAACGGTTCTCTCAAACCGTTGGGAAAGGGGGGGTCTTTCCCAACGGTTTGGGAGAACCGTTGGGAAAGGGGCCTCAATACACCCCTTTCCCAACGGTTTGGGAGAACCGTTGGGAAAGGGTGTATATAAGTGTTGGGAAAGATCCGATTTCCAGTAGTGACCTTATACTTAAGAAAATATATATTTTACTTATCTAAGGAAAATTTCCTTCCTTATGGAAATTTACCCTAACCAAGATTTCCTTATACATATCAATATTTTTCTTAAGTATAAAAATTATATTCATACCCAAAACCTCAGAATCATATAATACTAAGATATGAAGAATTCTGTTTTAGGATCGGAATTCTGGATATGAACTATAATGAAGTTCCACTCCAAATTCTGTATAAGAACGGTAATGAAGTTCCACTCCGAATTCTGAATATGAACTGTAATGAAGTTCCACTCTGAATTCTGGATACGAACTCAAATAATGTTCCACTCCGAATTTTGGATACGAACTCTAATAAAGTTCCATTATGAATTCTGGATACGAACTCTAACAAAGTTCAACTCCGATCTTTTACTAGTTCGACTCCTAACTTTTATGAGTTCGACTCCGAACTTTTATGAGTTTGACTCCGAACTTTTACTAGTTTGACTCCAAAATTTTACTAGTTTGACTCCGAATTTTTGTGATTTCGACTCCGAACATTTAAGAGTTAAACTCCTAACTTTTACTAGTTCGACTCCGAACTTCAACAAGATCGACTCCGAACTCTGTAAGTTCATATTTTCAACTCTGGTGAAACCAGACTCTGAATTTCCTTAGAAATTCAGACTCTGAACTTCTACAGAATTCAGGTTCAAAATTCCTATAAAATAGAATATGAATATATCTTTATTATAGACTCCAAATTACATTTTGGTTAGACTCTGAACTTCTATTTTCTTACATTCCGAACTTCCGTTTTTCTTATACTTATACTTGTTTCATTACAAAATGATGTTGTGCTTTCATTTACACATGTTTTTTCATAAAACGATGTCGTCCATTCTATTTCTAACTAGCCATTGGTTTAGTGACACATGTACATGTCCCTTTGAATTTTAATAAAAATATGACCATTGGAGGAGGGAGCCAACCATTCCAACCGTGCCTATAAATAGGAGCTCATTTGAACGAGCTCATCACACAACATTGACACAACTTGTGCTTACATGCTGTTGAAATGATTTCTATAGAGAGGGGATCTTATCAACTCTCAAGCTTCGTGTAGAAAGTTTGAATGACTTGTTAAAAATTTTCCTTGTGATGACATGCTTAGTGCAACTCCGGTTGTTGGTGATTACAATCAAGGGCCTCCGGGGATAGGAAAATAGAGGTGCCGACTACCTTGAAGTTCGAGGGCTTCCTTGCTGAGGAAGACAGAGGTTCCAACTACCTTGAAGTTGAGGTCTTACAGGGATAGCAAGATAGAGACTCCAATCTTCATATCGAGGGCTTACCCTAGTGTGGGTAATACAATCTTTCTTGAAAGTATAAATCAAGGGACCTTTATCCAAGGTTGTTGGATACTCTTCTCTTTGGGTTAAAAGACTTATATCTTGTTACTTGTAGTTTTACTACTTGTTTTTCCACTGCATTTCATATTTTAAGGAAAGTATAACCTTCTTATATTTCCTTACACTTATACTCTAATTAATTTACATTCTATACGCTTTAAGGTAGAATCTTATATTGTAAACTTTGGTTAAGTTTCAATTTCGGGATCCATATTTCGGGAACCTGTTTTTTGGAATCACATTCCAGTTTCTTGGGAGGGCCCAAGATGCCTCTTATTTAAATTTAAGACATATCTTTTTATATAAATTCATGAAAGTTAATTCACTCAAGTAAAGGACACATCCTCCAAGAAAAATCACATGCTTGGGAATGGTCCACATCTTGATACTTTATTTAAAAAAGCCCATTATAATTTATATTAGACATGAATAGGTAACCTTGGTTATGAGACATAAAGATTTGGACAAATTAGGTAGAGTCAGTCAGGTATCACATAAGGAACCCCATCCAATGTATTTATTTATTTAGTACCCTGTGTTTATTATTACTAGCACACTACTCATTTTATATGCACCAAGTAGATTGATCTAGACACCATTGGTGGTGACCTAATGAGTATATGTCACACCCTTACTGGGCCTCCCATAGAACCTAAGAAGAATTCATGACTTTTGGTTTCGATCAAGGGAAACATACGACTTCGAATGTTTGATTTCTAGTACTATGATGGAGTATGGGAGCAGAGGACCGAGCCTATGCTTGTGATGCTAGTAGAGGAAAATTTTGGTCTTTTTTTATTTTGTTATGACATTTGGTATATGACTATTTTAACTTATATTCAGTGTACTCATTTTTTATATATCTACCTGCCCTGATCATTATCATCATTTTGTATCTATTTATGATTTAGCTCTTTACTGGTTATTTATTGGATGTTTATTTATTATTTTTCCACTGTCTGTTAATTACTGATTCCTATGTTATCATTTATGACTTATCTATATTCTATACTCTAAATCATGAGATAATAGTCTCCCCACAGACACACCCTAGGCCCTTGCTACTATTTGGAAGCCTCTAGTATATAGGGAGGAACACTTGAGGTCATATGGACAACCATCTTGGGGAACCATTTAGTGGATTCCAAGGTGGGATGATAAAAAGTGGTATCATATCAATTTTTTCCTTTTGTTATACTATTTCGGTATTAGAAAAAAGACTAGGATGTATCAGAATTTAGAAATGTGACTATGTCTTGGAGTAGATAACCCATGTATTGGGGAAACCAAAATTACTTGGTATAAGTTATTTCTATTTTGGTTTGTTCCTATTATAGTTGTACTGATTTCACCATTGGGTGACACACATGTTATGTGATGTTAATATTGTTGATTTTATTATGATAAAATTTATTTACCTTGTTCTGATTAGATGAGGGTGTATCAATCCATACATCATATTAGACACCTAAGTATTCACATATCATAGATTATTCCATGACATATTTATATTTCTACATGCATTTCCTATATTGAATGTTCTTGTTGTCTATGATTTGATTATTTTATATTGAAATGTGCTAAAATTTCTTATAGGGATAATATAATTAGATTAATTAAAGCTCCTATATCATATAAATAGTTTTTTCCTACATAGATTGATGATGTAACCTTAATTAACAAATTATTATACAGTTTATCCAAGAACCACTGGTTATATGAGATGATATATTAGTTGATTTTAATTGATTAATTCCAATTATAATTTATGAAAAAAGTAATTTTATAAATTGTTAAGGTATTTCATTTAATAAAATAACTATTAGTGACCTATTATATTCTTATACCAGATATAGAGGTCAGGTTAAAGTTACTTGACATACCAATTCCATTTTATAAAGAGTATGTGCCTTTATAGATCGAGAATGGTGATGCATTTAATATGATTGAGATATCTATATCCATATAAGTAAGAATTAAATTCAATAAATTATACATGAAAAATGAAGTGGTTACCACTAAATGGGGATTCCAATTGCAAAGTAAAGGGTTTTTTCCACTATACATTGCAATTGACACTCCGTATATAAGAACCTCTATTGATTAATGTGAGACCTTAACCATGACCTGACCTTAGTAGTGGGAATTAATTAGTGTCTCCTAAGACTTATATGATCTTATTTAACACTTATACCAAGCTATAGGAGAATGTTGAGAGGTGTGACTTTTTTTTTGGAAGCCTTTATACCTATCCTTTATTATTATCCAAATTATAATTTATTGTAAATATTATCTATGGTGTGCACTTGGAAATTTTAGACCTATGCTGCCTTGAAGTCCTCAAGTAATAATCTAGGAGGGTGGTGGTGACCATACTCCCAAGGTGGTTGTCCCTGAGCCATCTGTATTACCTCCTACAGTGCCACATGAGGCACCTCTTACTGATCTTCCACTAGGAGTTGATGTTCAGTTATGAGTTATCATTTTTTTTCTTTATGTAGTTCATACAGGGAGCTCTGTGACCAACCCCTACCATGGAATATTTGATGTGGGAATTATAGTAGTAGAATCCTCCCACATTTTTGGGTGATGGAGCTCCTCGGGCTACTAAATCTTGGCTAGAGGCCATGTTTTCTATCTTTGATAATTTAGAGATGACTCCACAGATGAGGGTATAGATAGATACCTATATGCTTTGTGACTTTGCTAAACATTTGTGGGATTTCATTACCTAGGTCATACATCATCAAGATATGGTCTGGGAGGGATTCTAAACAGCATTTTATGAATATTTTTCCCCCAAACATTGAGAGAAGACCAGGCTCAAGAGTTTATGCACCTACAGCATGGTTCTATGTTGGTTATGAAGTATTCAGATCATTTCACTAAGCTCCATCATTTTATGATGAATTTTTATCGGTGATGAGTTGACAACTATGAGATTATTTGAGGATGGGATTACATATGCTATCCGATTGTAGGAGAATGTTTTCAGGATGACTATCATTTCATAAATATTGAACCAGGACCTCATCACATATAGGAACCCGATGGAAGGTGGAAATGTGATATAGAGTGGTTATGATTATAGGTAGGGAGATGGTTTATCTAGTGGTAGGAAGTATCATTTTGAGGTTTTATGTGGGAGTAGTTGCAGTCAGATGACACAAACTAATAAGTATGTGGTGTGTCACCAGTGTAGTAGGGAAGGGTATAAAAATCCCCAAAGTACAAGGAACCCAATCAAGTGTCAAGATTGTAGCAGGATGAGTCACCTTCAAAATTTCTTCTTGATTTTACCTCTCGTTCTTAGAGAGAAGGGATATGTACCGAAACTGTATTCATGTACAAGATTAATATCTCCATGTTAGGTTGGGATTTGGTCTACTACCGGCTGACTGGGCTGAGGTGGTGGTCGTGAATGAGGTAGTCAGACCTCATAGGTTTAGTTCCAGTAGAGTGGACCTACCTAGGTTATTCAGGTTTTATATTAGGGCTGTAAATATGGACATATCTATGTAGTGCATCCAACAACCAAGTAGAAGAGTCCAGGGACTTCTACGATATAAGGTACTGTTCTAGAAGACACTAATTAGTTTCTATATTATTTGATATAGGTTTATTATACTCTTTAAATCTATGGAAATTATGGAAAGTTTGGGACTAGAGATTGAGAACTTCTGTAGTATTATAAATCTTGACACACCGTTAGGGGTATGATAATAGAGTATACACCATTGTAAGGATTCACCCCTTGAAATAGGTGGGTACCATTTCTTATAGAATTTATTTGTCCTCATAATGACCAGTTTTGATGTCATTCTCGGAATAGACTAGCCAGTGCCTTATTATTCCCATGTTGATTTCTATTTCTAGAGGGAGTCTTTTATATCACCCAAGGGAAGTGATTTATTCATAAGGGTGAATGAGACATCCAATGATTCATGCTAGAACCGAGTGTACTTGGATAGACAGAGTGACAACCC
This sequence comes from Viscum album, assembly GCA_963277665.1. Lineage (NCBI taxonomy): Eukaryota > Viridiplantae > Streptophyta > Magnoliopsida > Santalales > Viscaceae > Viscum > Viscum album. The sequence continues at coordinate 19,932,514 of OY728137.1, read as the reverse complement.
AGTTGCCTAGTCTCTTTATGAGAAATTAGGGAATGTAGATTATGGAATTACATCCCATTGTGAATCATTATAGGGATGTATTCCCTATAAAATTTTCTAGATTACCTACTATAAGAGAGGTGGAGTTTACTGTCATGCTAGTGTAAGGTGAGACACTAGTATCCATTCCTCATTATATGATGGCACTTAAAGAGATCCAAGAACTTAAGAATCAATTGGAAGACTTCAAGAAAAAAGGTTTCATAAGACCCAGTACTTCACTGTGGGGTTTATTGGTCCTTTTTGTTAAGAAGTGGGATGGTACCCTCATATTGTGCATTAATTACTAGTGGTAGAACAATAATACTATAAAGAACTAATATCCATTTACTCAGATAGACAACATCTTCGACCAACTATGCGGAGAGATAGTTTTCTTAAAGATCAATTTGAGGTTGGTCTACCATCAGGTGAGTGTTAGATCATTAGACATAAATTACACAACGTTTTGGAGTAGGAATGTCTTGTATGAGTACCTAGTAATGAAATTCAGTCTTATAAATGTGCCCACTATTTTCATAGACTCTATGAACTGAGTATTCCACCTGTACCTGGATTCATTTGTCGTAGTCGTCAAGGACTATATCTCGATGTATTATCTCTCTATACATGAACATGAAAAACATATTGAGATCATACTGAATACACTAATATAGAACCATCCTTATTCAAATCTCAACAAAATCCACTTTTAGATCAATAAGGTTCACTTCTTGGGTCATATTATTTCCTAGGAAGGTGTATCTATTGAACCATAGAAGGTGAGCATCGTAGTTTCATGGGAGAATCCTTAGAATGTATTTGATATACATAATTTCCTAGTGTTGGATAGTTATTATAGGCATTTCATTCAGGAATTATTATGCATAATAATACCATTTATGGGAATAACTAAAAAGGGTGTGAAGTTTTTATGGTTAGAACCTTATGAGACAAATTTTTAGGAGTTGAATGGGAGAATGAATTCAACATCGATATTGATTTTCCTAGAGCTGGGCATAAGCTATACTATCTACTGTGATTCTTTAGAAATCAGGTTAGAAGTAGTTATGATGTGGGTAGATTGGGTGGTAGCATATGGGTCCTACCAACTAAGACCTCATGAGTGTAATTACTCTATGAATGACCTCGATCTAGTATACATGGTTTATGTTTTATGTTATTAGAGGCATTATCTATTGGGTGAGATGTTCATTGTTTAAATGTAAAATAAAATCCCCAAATACATATCCACATAGTGAGACTTGAATCTGATGCAACATAGGTGGGTAGAATACCTATAGTCATTATACATTGATATTGATTATAAAATTGGAATGGCTAATGTAGTGGATGAAACCTGGATTAGAAAGACTAAGATACATGCCATCCAGGAGGCTAGTAGTGAGTGTAATTTGATGAATCTGTTTTATAATATGCACCTGGAGGATTAATAATATTATGGTTGGTTTTTTTTAGTAGCTCTAGAGGTGAAATCCTCCCTTATTTAATGATTGTGTATGTGAAAGCTATCAGGTTATTAGGTCATCTTCCTATGTGAGATCATCTTTGATGATAACCCACCAACTAGTTGGATTATCAATGAGAATGAGATATTTCTCTTTCACATGCATGTGTGGGTGACTACTGACATATGAGAAGATTTTATGTGGGAATATCATTCCTATGTTTGGGTAGTTCACCCTGGGATTACGAAGATGTACCAAGAATTTCATCATAATTATTTGTAGTTGGGTATGAATAGGTATATTTTATGTTTCATCAAGAGGTGTTCCATAGGATAGTAGGTGAAGGTAGAGCACCAATGAACATACAAACTATTAAAGATTCAATCCATTATTGAGTGGATGTGTAAATAAATCACTATGGATTTCATAATGGGATTTCCAAGATCTCCTTGAGGAAAAGATACAATATGGGTGATCATCGACAGGTTGACCAAGTCCATACATTTCTTAATGATATGGGAGACCTTTTTAGTTGATGAAATTGGGAGGATTTATATCCAAGAGATTTTGTGACATCATGGTATTCCTAATTCAATCATATTGGACTAATAATCATGATTCATTTCATGGTTCTGGAAGGGGCTACAGAAAGCACTATGTTCACAAGTGATCTGAAGTACAACATATCACCCTCAGACCGACATGCAGTACGAGTAGATAATTTGGATGTTATAGGACATGATTTAGGATTGTGTCCTTGATTTTAAAGGTCCATGGGATAAACATATACAACTCATTGAGTTTGAATACAATAAAAGTTTTAGGAAATGATTCAGATTTCTCCCTATGAGGCCATTTACGATAGGCCATGATGTTCACCTCTATGTTGGTTAGAGGTGGGGGAAGCAACACTATTGGGTACTTATATTGTTTAGGAGACTTCATAGAAATTATAGGTGATTCAAAAATGTATGGATATAGCTTAGTTCAAGATGAAGTCTTATACCGATCATCATCGTTGAACTCTAGAGTTCGAGGTGGGACATCGGGTATTTCTGTGAGTTTTTCCTAGATTGGTTCATAGATGAATTTAGTGACTGGGAAAGCTATCACCTCATTATGTCTGGCCTTCTGAGATCATGGAGAGAGTTGGTTAGGTATCCTATCCGTTACAACTACCTCAAAGGTACCATGGCATGCATGAATTCTTCCATGTATCATAGCTTTTCTGGTATCATGATGACCCATCTCTTTCATTTGAACATGAAGACATTGATATAGAGGTAGATGCGTCCAATATGTATCATTGATCTGAGAAAAAAGTCTCTATGAGGTGGTTCAGTTCCTCTGGTATGGGTGATATGGTAGCATGGCCGTGTACAGGATGAGACATAGGAGAGAGGAGCCAGTGTATGTGCTCAATGGATATAAATTTTCTTATAATATGCTTTAATACACTCAAAAGGGAACCTCAGGGATGAGTTATTTTAATAATGGGATGTTGTAACATCCCAAATTTTTAGCGAGGTAAATTGTCTTTTTATTTTGGATAAACCGAGAAAACATGCCTACGGTTCAATTGGTTCTTTTTAGGAAATAAGGTAGTAGATGGGCTAGAACCTGGTTGTAGACCAAATACATGGTGTGTATTTAAATACATGATGTATATTTGGCTGGTTAGACTCCATTCACATCCTATAGAGGTTTTCACCTGGGAGGAAAATCCCAAGAATTACATGATGTGTAATGAATTTACAAGTCGTGTAAATGTCAGGGGGTATTTAAAAAATGGGGTGCATGGGATCATTTTTTATAGAATCCCCCTTTTCTTCAGTAGGTTCCATGTGAGAGATCTAGTCTGATGCCTCACCTAGGTTCCTTCAGAACTCCTCTGTTGAAGTTTATTTTTCTTCACCATCAGTCACATGGGATTTGAAATGGTAAGCTCTACACCCCCCTTCCTTCATTTTTTCATTTATCCTCCTATCTGCTGTGCAATTTTTATGTGAGATCATATGCCCTATTTTCAAAGGTTTTGTCTATTGTTCTATTTTCTCATATTTTATCTCAAATAAAAGGATGGAAATGGATTAATGGTCAACTAATAACTTAAGGTAGGTGGTCTAGCTATTTTACCTAAAGTATTTTTACATTTTTACCATGAATCGTGTACCACACCCCATACATTCTGACATCACCTTCATAATATATAATTAAATTAAATTAAATCTTATTCTTATGTATAGAAAGACCCTATATACCTATGAAATATAACCATTGGGAATATTCTTGGAAATTATCTATCCCATGGGTGTGCCTTTTCTTAATTGCCGAATTATCCTCTACCTTAAATTGTTTAAACATCTATTGAGGTGTGGGTTACCTTATAATAAATTCTTTTGAGATACTCAATTGAATTAAGAGAAATGGAAGGCCATTAGTTAGGCCTCGGCATTTCATGCCACAATTTAATTGATGATTTAATGAGTTGGATACCATGCTTAATTTTATAACCAGAATTAGAATAAATAAAATGAATTGGAAAAACTCATAAAAGTGTTATGATTATAATTCCCTATTGAAATGGTATGTGTTCATTATATTAAACCCATACCTTCATACCTAGATGATGGTGATATAATGGATTGCATTTATGGGTTTCCTTAGATGGGATATCTTTTCTCTATAATGATAAATTGTAAATTAATTTCATATATACTGGGAGAAATACTAGGTATGACTTGGACGATCTCACTATGGGTTTTCTCTACCTCCATACGAGAGGTACCAGTTCCCTAGGAGAGACATAATGAAAGAGATTAGTGGCTATATGGTTATACTTGGATATGAGTAATACTTGGCCCCCTATGTGAGATACCAGGGAAAGAATCAGAGGGTATATTCATTATACCATGTTGGGAGTGATACTTGGTATTCCATTTATGGATTTCCTTGGATAGACTACTATGGAGTTGAATATTTATTATGCCCCTGGTGCGATACTTAGGTACCTTGATATTTTTCTCCTTAGATGAGATTGGATGGATCTTATTTAAATGAAATAGAATCCTTTTTATATAAATTCAATAAAGTTAATTTATTTAATTAAAGGATACGTCTTCCAAGACAAATCAAACACTTGGAAAGAGTCTATATGTTCATAATTTATTTATAACATCCCATTGTACTTTATATTATACTTGTATAAGTCACCTTGGTTTAAAACATATATCTGAGGATGAAGCAGGTATATTTAGTTGAGTATCCTAAGAGGAACCGGATCTGATGTATTTTTTATTTATTTCTCTATGTTTATTATTACTAGCACACTGCTCATTTTAAATGCACTAACTATATTGATCTAGAAACTGTTGGGGTGACCTATTAAGTATATCTCACACCCTTCCTGTGATGCCCTTGGAACCCAAGAATAATTTATGACTATAGTTGTGGATCAAGGGAAGAATCCGTCTTCCAATGGATGATTTCTATTACTAGAATGGAGTACGAGAGAAAAGGACTGAGCCTATGCCCATGATGCTAGTAGAGGCATATTTTGGTCTTTTTGTATTTTGGTATAGCATGTGATATATTCCTGTTTTAACCTATATTCCATGTACTCTTTTTTTATACATACCTGATATAATAATAATAATCATTTTGTATCTATTTACGATTTAGCTTCCACCTAATTATTTTTTGTATGTTTATTTATTATTTCGCTGCTGCTTGTTTATCACTACTTAAATTGTTATCATATATGACTTACCACTATGATATACTCTGAATCACGAGGGAATAATATCATAATATAAACACTCCAGGCCCATGCTACTAGATGGTATCCTCTAGCGTACAGGGATACATGTTTTTGGTTTTGTGGCCAACCATTTTGGGGCATTGTTCAGTGTCTTCCAGGGCAGGACACTACAGTTTTACTAGGGCATCAATTTCATCAATAACACCCATTCAAATAATACAACTATTGGAAAACCATAACCCTAAGTGAAAATTATAAAAATAATACCAATGATGGGGGAACTCAGAAATCACTAATCAGTCTTAGTACCACCATGGTCAAGGTAAAAATACTTATCCTACATCACCTAGAAATAAACCTCTATAACCTCTCAAGCTTGAACCAATCCTTGAGGGTATGGTATAGTAAATAGAATCCTAAATCCCCCAGTTACAGAGGACCACTCAATCAAAAATTCAACACTTTTAGACTCAAAAGGGAAAATTGGCTAACCCCATTAGTGAGATAAATATACAAGGTTTTGGATAACTTCTTTCCCAACTGATTTTCAATATAAAAGAAAAAGGTAATGTATGTTCCATTACACTTGTTAGTAGTAAATATCTATTTCCTCCTAACATTTTTAGTGATGAGAAATACAAAAATGAGGTAATTCCCACTATTCAAATCTATCATTCTCAAACATCAAAAGATTCAAATGAAAATAAACAAAATGAAAAGGGTAAAAAAGTGGTCAAGAATCCCTCCACGAATTAAAATGTACCACTTACATCTCCCTAAAGAATAAAAACCTCTAATAAATATATTTAAAATGATATTGATAAATAAATTCTTGATATATTTAAAAATGATCAAGATAACATAACTCTTTTTGATGCAATGGAACAAATTCCATGATATGTGAAGTTTCATAAGGAACATTGTTCCCACTACCGATGACTTTGAAGGGATGACATAGTAAGTATTGGGAGAAATGTCTCAATAGTGATTCAATAGATACTACTAAAAAAATTCAACGATCCAGGAACATTTTCAATTCCATGGACCATAAGGGATTATTATTTCTATAATTCTATGATTGATCTTGTAAATTAAATTAATGTGATACCTTACTCAATTTTATCTAGTTTTTTAGGTTTAGGAATTGAAACACATATGAATTATTATTGAATTGGTGAATCAGAGCACACAAGATCCATAAAATTTATTTTAGGAAGTGTTGGTGAAGGTGGAAGATTTGGGGTTCCCCAAAAAAATCAATGTAATTCAAATGGAGGATGATAAAATAAAAGGATACACCCCGTTGATTCTTGTTAGTACATATATAAAAACAACAAAAAAATAATAATTGAAAATAATGGAACCCTATCCATGGAATTAAATAGTGAACATGTGAATTTTATCATTCTATATGCAATAAAACACACCCCATAGGAACAATCAACTTTTCTAGTTAACAATATTGATGTGATCCCCATCTATTACGGGTTTCAAAATTCATTTTATGAAACACTATCATATTTTTATTCTCTTTTTGATATTTTAGGTGAGGATTCATAAAGAGATTACTATGTGGGTGTTGAAAAATTCCATGCATGTAAGTATATTGATGATTTCTTACATATTGGGAGTTTAGAAACCATTGATGATTCTACAATGACCATTTATATTAACATTCCCATTGAGGATATAAATAATGAGTAAATAAATGTTATAAGTGATATTCTTCTCAGAAAATCATTGCCTTATATTCTCAACATTATATCTCTTTATTTAAAACCACTTCCATATAACATAAAATTTGAATTCATTGAGGGTGTTGAAAAATTACCTATCATTATTTCCAATAAAGTCTCTCCAAATCATGAGATATTTAATGTCCTACCACCCCAAAAAACATAGCTAGTTTATGGACTGGTGGTTTCTACATGACATTTGTAACTCCACCCCGCATGTTAGAGGATGTTGATTAGCCGTGAGGTTCTATAATGTTACCATGTGGAGACTATACCCACATATCATATTTAGAAATAATAGTGTAAATAACCAATATATATATATAATGAATAATCATAATATACATAGTCAATAAAAAACAATGGAATAGGAAATGTAATGCATAAAAATACAATCATACAAACACACGGTTAAACCAACATACATCATTTGATAACTCATTGGGATGGTCACATATAAAAAATAAAAAAAACTAAAAAAATACACATGAATATATACCAAAATTGTCAAGACTCACCTCATCTCAATCACCAGACTCCAAATGAGCTATCCTGCTCAATCATGAATCTCCAATCCTATACCCCAACTGAACTTGTGAACAATGAAGTTTTCTTAGGTATTCAAGTGACATGGTCTCCTAAGTAGGGTGTGGGTAAAGATCAATAGGGAAGCACTAATTGGGTACTAAACATATCAAGAAAAGTAGTGTATGTTCATGTTATATGCTTAGAATAAATAAATAAAACAATGAATAATCATAAATAAAATAACCATCATTGATCCTTGGGTTCTAACAAGACACCTAAGATAAATTATATATAATTTTCTTAAGTGTCAGAGTGTCTTTTATCACCCATAGTAATAATTTTAAATCATATTAGGCTCAATGACTATATCATACTATGTGAAAGAACCAATTCATAGGAGGTGATCCTAGTAAATCTAGTAGTATCACTTATAAAATAATTCCTTGGAGGTAATCCTAAGAAATCTAGTAGCATCAAGCCCATGGTTGATTCCCAGGAGGTAATCCTAGGAAATATAGATATACTTTAATGCTGATTCTTGGGTAACCACCTAGGTATTCCACATAGAACTAAAGGATAAAACCCATGTGTCTAGACCATGGGATTATATATATACTCAAATTCTTAATCCTAGTAGACCACCTAGTAATTCCATATAAAAAATGCATAATCCCTATTATCTGGACCTATATATTCCATATAAACCCAAAAGATGTATCCCAAGACATCTCCCTGAAATTTAATAGTACTAGATATGTTAGTCGAATCCTTGGTAACAACTTAGGCATTACATATATGCAACAGATGAATCCCAAGTATCCAAACCCAAGCATTACTTCTAGAACAAAAAGTCAAATCCTAGGTAATAACCTTGCCATTACATATATATTAATATAGAATGGAATTATGTACCTCTCATTATCCTTATAAACCAATTCACTAGGACCAAAATCCATTTGGTAACACCTCATATAATCATACTATGGGTTGGAAACTCACCCAACCTATCACAAATAAAAGGGTTTTACCACTTAACACATGAACCATCACCATAATTGAAACCATTACAGGCTCACAAAATGATTTGGGTTCTAGGGTGACATCCACAATCATCAATTATTGAATCCCAGACCAACCCTCTATAGGGTCAATATATCACTGGGGAACCCATTTAGGACCCTATATCACATCATTGAATATACACCCTATATGTGATCCTTAATATGGAACTCATATCTTGGTACAACACCCATCACATAAAGGAAATACCATCCCTTGACATAATCGTAATCACAAAATAGTCTAATCGGACTCATAGGTAATAGTGTTTCAGGGTCATATAATGGATATGGCCTTAAACCCATCCCCTTTTTAAGTCACCCTAGGATGGAAACCACACACCCAACCCATCCATAAATTTATTCATGACATACCCACCCAAGTGCTAACATCTCAGCGGGAGATGAAGACTTTCCCCATGCTCATCTCAACTAGACTAACGACTATAAGTAACCTCATGATTACATCCTGACCTACATGGGACATCCATTACCAACCCAACACTATCCCCTACAATAAGTGGTATAGGAGAGCCTATCTCAAGGTCTACTATGGTCTCTAAAATAATTTAAATATCACCCCTCCAGGGTATATGTATCTCAAGGATTATATTTATAAGAAAGGCCTAAACCATCGGTGGCCAAGGAATCATGATAGTGCTAAACGGTCTACCATGGACCTTGACTTTTGTCCATTCCATTCACAATCATTTCATTTTAACTAAAAAATATTATTTAATTTAAGTAGGTTAATCACCTATAATAGTGTGACCACACCACACATGTTGCCTAAGTAAAGTGTATAAACCACAGAGAAATAAATAGGGACTACCTACCGCAAACATAATGTCACATGCTTTAAAAATATCCCTAAAACTCTTTCCCAAGCTCATCAATTACTTGAATCATCTTCTGAGGTCTTAACTCAATCCATAACATCCAAAAAATTAATTATAAAAAATTATAATTAATTATCCAATTTCATTTTAACAGTATAAAATTAATTTAAAATTTAATTTATATAGGAATAATTTTGTAATAATTTACCAGGACATCTCATGACACCAAAATTATGACCAAATACCTATATATGGTTCATGACATACTCTTGACACCATTTTAGAAATAATACCTAACAATATATTTTGATTTAATAACAAATTTAATTTATTTTTAATCAAAACCCTATATAGAATACATAGGGTTATATAAATTCATCAAAAAATCATAAAAATACATGAATATATCATATTTGGACAACCTCTATCTCTTCTGAACAAAATACCCATTAAAAGGGGACAATTACACTATGATCTAATGAAATTTACAATGAAACCCTAAGTTGAAACAACCAAAATTAGGAGAATGATGAAAGGAATAATAGAGGAATAACAAGAGAAGAATCAGATTAAAATGATTAATTAATTCAATTAAAACCACCCTCCTAAAGCTTCAATGGAAAATAAGAGGAATATGACCACCTAATCTGCGCACACATATTTCTAAACCATGCACGAACCATGTGATTGACTCTATCTTATTCCATCCCCCTTGTATGGTTTGGCCGCAACATTTTACAAATCATGCTTCAATGATCTAAATACTAGTATTCTCACAAACACCATTCTACCCAAAAAAGGGTCACACCTCTATAACACATGTTATATTCATCACCACATATGACTGGAAATGGTTATCCCATTCATACTGAGCACCAAAATAAAACTTCAACAATCAACCGTTCCTATCCCACTGGGAACATCATCCTCAACATCCATTGAATTTTATCCATAACAAGGGTCACACCCTCCATATCCAATGGTGCACTCTCACTATATAAATTTTCTTATACCACTCCTTGAGCATTGACCGGAATAGGTTCCAATATCACATGATCATTGCTCCTCTAAATCCACAGTCACCAAACTATCATCCCTAGACACCATCCATCCATAATGTCATCATCATCAAGATAAAAACCTACCAATCTCACCAAAAACCATAATAAACCATACCCACTTGCATTATATTATTCCTTTGGTTCCTATCCCACACACATCTATTCAATGATCCACATACCCAGTAACAATATGTGTATCCAGTATGTACTACCTCAATCCCATCCAAACCCCTCAGGAAACCATGACTATAATAATTTCAAAAACACCTAATCTATGATATATTTTATGTGAAACATACTCAGAAAAACATTTTATGTACACCACACAAAACTACACAATTCCTACTTTATAACGGTTCTCAAAACCCCCGTTAACAAAATAAACCACACCCAAGTAGGCGTACACCCTGGTTCCAGCTAGCCATATCATCCAAATCAAATAATCTCATGTACTATATCATCTATATAATTACTACATACCTAAAACAATAACTATACATCATAATATATCAATATCATCTAATCAAAATCCCTTCAGCACATAATTTACATCAATTCTGACATCTCACCCATTCCAATGCTAGCCGACCAGCACTGCGAAGGTGGAGTGCTGATATCATGACATGTGCTAGGGAGGAGTAGTTACACGTTTTATTATCTGGGTGATTCCCTCTAATACATACAGGTCATGTAATTATCTCTAAGCCTTGGGGCCTTGTAAGGGTTCCACCTCATCCCTTGAAAGGTGTATTATCAAAAATAATAAAAAATTAATGGCCTTCGGGCCATTCATCCAAGGATCATCACATTATCACCTACCCAAATTTTTTTATCTCAGAGCCATACATGTCTACTTATAATCTATACATAATTGACCTAACTATATGAGATCTTGAAACACTATTTCCTCTAAAACCACACCCAAAATCAATAAGGTCAAGCATCCCACCTAATGATCTCACTTTGTGGTAGTTTGATTTGTTGTTAAGGAATGATTATTATGGAATGTAAATATATTGATTAAGAAGAAGTATCTTGTATGTAAATAAATATGCTGATGATAAATTTTTCCTATGAATAATCCATGATTTTTAAAAAATAGTCCCTAAGTGATGTGTGACACATATTGGAATAATAATGGTGTTCTTTACTTCAAAATCCTTAGAGATATATTTTTTATTAAAGGTAAAATATTATTTTTAGATATGAGGAGTTATATGTAGGTTATTGATCGAGTGATAAGAATTTGAAAACATTTATTTTCATAAAGATAAATTGAATACCATATAAATATATTTATATTTTTTCATGAGGAAATTTGTGATGGTGGAATTATATTTGATATGGACTCACTTTATATTGAAATATTGACTAACTATTTTTTAAGAGTTTATTAATAAATGGATAGAGCCTAGGATGAGAAGAGGCCAGATCAACCACACATGTGGGACCTATACTCAATAATTTGGGCACCATACCATATGAACAACATGATTTTTCATAGAGTATAGTGGAACTAAAGAGCATACATGTGAAGGAGTAGAATGTTCACAATGCACACATGACTAAAAGAAGACATTGTGTAGAGCTTCATGGTATCATTAGTGGTACGTGAGGTGTATTTGGGAGTTGTTCCTTAATTATAAAGTTTTAAACTGGCCAATGGGTATGAAAATACTAATTTTTTGGAACCCATACAAAGGGAACTTTGATGTGGGACTCTTATTGTGTGGTAATATTCTTGTGTTTAAAATATATACATTGAATGACATCTATTAAATTGAATTAATTCACGTCATCCCATCATGCCATGAAATCATCTCTTACCTTATGAATAAAATCCTTTATCACTCAACTAGTTTCATATACATGCAACAATTTCGAATGTCATCCACTAATCAGGGTCACCATGATAGATCCATAGATCTAGAGATCTTCCATGAACATGATCACAGACTTTACATGAGGAGATGAATCAAGAACTCACATTTATATGAACTAAGGAAACCGACCATGAGTTATAATGAGATTCTATGTAATAATATTTATTATAATGTGATTTCATTAGTTTTATGGTTTCTATGAGAACATTATAGATCTTATATGTGTTTCAGTGATTCTATGAGAACCATAAAAAATATTTCATCATATGATTTTCTATGCATATGGAAGTTCATGTAATTAATCTTCCATCATCATGAAACTTCTATATGATGAAATGTATGAGTGTAATGAAAATTATACTTTATGCAAGCAATGTTACTTGTATTAATGAAAATAAAATGTGAATTGAAGTCAGTGACATCCATGCCTCGTCTAGGTTTATCTCGAGAAGATTTCTCTCCATTGAAGAAACACGCTCATTTTTCCTGTGGAAAACTCGATGCATGCACCACATGAATTCCATGCATGAACAAAAATTAAGTTTCATATTAAAATACTATATAAATTGAGGATGATCCATTGATTAGGTATGGAATACTACTTACAAAATCTATGAGTATTTTTTATGAAGTCATGTATGATTAAAGAAGTCCAAGTTCATGGGTATTTTGATAACTGTATGAAGGGTATTTAAATTAAGGTGTATATTTATTCTAGATTATTACAAGTATACAATTCTTAAATTCACAGAAATATTATGATTTCTATATTATGATTCGGGATTGAATTATGAAAATAGTGTCAGGGTAAAAATAGATGCAATGACTAAAACCCATGCATTCATATTAATGTACAACGTTGACTAAAGATGGAGATGCCGATATTTATGGATCCTTAAAAAGGTGTTTTAATTATTGAATATACATGGTAAATTTGAATTTAAACATGAGATAAATATAAAAATAAATAGATTATGAGAGTTAATACGTTTTTATGTAGTTATAAATAACTTGAATATGATATGGTTATTATAAGAAGAAGAAGAGGATTGAATTTTTGATCTAGTCAATGAAAGAGTCAAATTATCTAGAATGATTTCAATTATTATAAGACATGGTTATAAAAATAATGTATTTGAAGAGTTTTGAAAATACATATAATGTCCCAAATTGTTACAAGTTGAGAAATATTAAAAAAATTGAACATTTTGTTCATGAGTTGTGTTTATGGAGAAATTGTTATTTCTCTTATGTGATAATCTAATATAATATTTCTTACCACTAAATTGATCCTAGAATAGGATGTTTTACCAAGGGTAATATTTTTTTCTGAAATCCTAGGGTTCAAATTTTTATAGAATATTAATATTTAATTAATTAAATATTAATTTAATCACATTTTTTAATTTATATATATCTTTTGAATGGATTGTAGAATTGATATTCTGACTCCATAGTTGAGTATGAAATGGGGAGTTTTACTTCGGTGAAGCATAAATTGTTTTTGGGCACTAGGTCTAGGCCCATGCCCCTTTTATTTTTCTTCATTTTCTTTTACTTTTTTCTTTTACTTTATTACCATGGACTTCTACATATTACATACCCCCCTATGGGTCACATTTTCAAGAGAGGGAGAGGGATATAAGAAGGAGAGGGAGGAGGAGGTGCTCTTAGGGAGCTCTTCCAGAAGTAGATTAGAGATTAGTGGTTGAGTGGTGTGAAACAGGGAACAAAGCTTTTATATTCTATGCTCAAAGGTATTAAATATCATCATTTTAAGTCATAGACACTAGTAGTGTTACTGATTTCAATTTTTAAAGCCTTATATCAATATTTTGGGACCATATAGGGGTAAATATATCGTTGTTTGGGGAGAAATGGGAATTTTGGGTAGATCACATGAGTTTTTTATTCAGGAAAACCAGATCACAAAATATATAGTTCAAAGAACAAATTTTATCTAGTCTTAATTTTAAGAAAAGTGATGAATAATGGGTTATACATAATGGGTTTTTTGGACATGGCATGTGGGATGACTCAGGGTGTGGCCTAAGGGATGACATGACACATCATATCGGGGAACATGACCATGTGTGGTAAATGGTTGGATTCCAGGTGTTGGACATAACCAGAGACCATGTGGGGTACATGTCCTGGCCCCATGTATGGTACATGGATAGATACTCTATGTGACTTTCATGCTGTGTGTGTTTTAGACACAGTGTGTAGTCAAGGTTATTTCACACCGAGTGGGATATAGAAGATAAATAGGGAAGAAATTTGGAGGTACAATCCATTTACTCCCTCCTTGGAGGTGTATTCCCTATTTTCTCACCTTAGTGTTAGAATTGGAATTGTGAGTAGTCCATTATAAGTAGTTTTACACATAGATCATGATGGTGTAATCCTTTTAAAATTTATAGGATGTATAAATGGTGTTTTTGAATGGGAAAGTGTTGGTGGGAGTTTTTCCATTAGTTTCTATTTTAGAATCCTCCCATGAGTTGGTTTGTTGGCTATGATGCTCGATTGAGGGTTTTGATTTTGTTATATACCTATATTAAAACTTCCAAGGTGGTCTATTTGAGGTTTCTTTCGAAAGTTCCCAAAGATAGTATCCAATGATGTCTTGGAAAAGGATCTTTATCCTAGTTTCTTGAGGTTTGAGTGGATGAGGTTCTAGAACACTCACTTGAGGTTTTAAATACGATGTTTGAGGACTTTTTCTCTTGGAGTCTTTAGGCTAGGTTGACAATAAGGGGTGTTGAGTATAGTTGGGTGCTATTGACGATATGTTCATATGGGTCTAAGGGAACCATTTTGGATCCCTCTGTGGGAAAGGTAATACTTTTGGATGGGTTTTATACTGGGAAATATAGTTGAGGTTTTCTTATAGAGGGATTTTCCCTTAGGTTTAACTTATGATGAAGAGCCTCCTATAGGGTTTACTTCTCTTGATTTGGCCATGAGGAATATTAAGAACTCCCTTTTAGGTGTGGTGTTTCTCATGGGTTCCTTTACATGCATGTTCTTGGTCAAGGATTAGTGGTGGAACATTTGGAGTGGTTTCTCAAACTAGTCTTGTTTCATGATTTTGATATGATAGAGGATCCCCTCATAGGGTGTCATGTTCTATAATTGTGGACTCCCTTGTGGGAGAGTTAATTTTCATGGTTGGGTGGGGTGAAGAGTCTCTATTTGAATTTCTTACATTATTTGTGGCCTGCATTTTGTTGAAAATGATCTAGGGGACTAAGGGAGCCCCTTGTTTTTGTTGTAATAGTGAGAGGTCGATACTTTATCAGTATTGGAAATGTTGGGTTCCAATTTATGACCCAAAGACCGACAATCAGAGCCCATAGTGGCTGCCTTTGTGTTTTAGAGGACCATGGGAGGCCCATGATTTTTTGACCTTGAGATGGTCGGTACTGACCTTTTAGTAGTTTGGATTATGTGTTTGAGAGTTGATTGTCACTTTATTTTATGGACTTTGACCAAATATGTTTTTGGAATTTCTACTCAAGAATTTTATGTAGGAGTAAAAATTTGTGATATCATTGAACCGGTGGTTAGCCCTAATATTTATTTGGTTCTCTCCTTTGTTTCCTGGATATGGTTAGATAGATATAACAAGCTAATGCGCATTATGGTGGAGTGCATCCATCACATAGTCCAACATATGTTTTACCCCAACTAGATGTATGGTGTTCTTAGTACTAGATATTTTGAGGACTCAGGTTATAAGATTTTCCATTCCTGATGTTTATTTTATAGATAAGGTGAATTATATAGAAATATAGTGTTCTAGATTGGATCTCTCAATATTTTTAGAGTTCATATCATTAGTTCATATCATACCAATGAGTCCTAGATCCCATTATAGTTTTGTGTTGTTATCTTGGATGCCTATGGTTATACGATAGGGTTTGAAATTTGTGCATGTTTTATTTTAGATGTCTTAGAGATCCTGTGCATATACAATGGATGTTCTTAATTTCATGAGGCTGGGTGATCCATGTGCTACAAGTCCTTTATCACGACCCATAGTAGGGATAGATTTACCTTGGGTTTTAGTCTATAACCCACAAATGGCTATTTATTTATTTTGATTATCCCCATTTATTTTATTGAATTTTTTTATTTTAATACCTTATTTATGGATTTATTATAGCTATTATTAGTTTTCAAATGGGTTGGTAAAATCACATGTTCATTCACTTGTTATGATAACAAATTTTAAGACCACCATTGGGGGTGATCATATGAGATTTATTTCTCACCCCTTATATGTGTAATTTGGTGTGTGTGAAAACTATATATCTACTTTTAGGATAGAGCATAAGCTGTGAAAAGGATTGGTAATAGGACCAATGTTTTTTGATCAAGGGGAGTCACTAATTTGGAGTTTCTTGATCAAGATGAAGTAGTTAAACTATTATGGAGACTAGGTATCTTCTACTTGGGGTTGGAAATAGAGTCCTGCATATTTATTTTCATCTTGTTATTTTTTATATGCAGTTATCCCAATGGGTGAATAGTTTTTGTTTGTTTAATAATGATTTGAGTCTATATGATAGTATACCACATTTAATTTATTATAGCATGTTGTTGTTTCAGATTATTTATGTTTCATACTATGGTGGTTATGGATGTGTATGGGTTTGATTATGTTCCATTAATATTACACTCTGAACAAAGGTAATAGTATCTCCACTATATCATTTAGACCCTCAATACTTGTCATCAGCCTCTGGTATTAGGGAGGCACACTTGAGGTCATGTGGTGAGCCAAATCAGGTAATTTTTCATATCAACCCAGGCCATTTCATTAAAAAATGATATTAGAGTTATTTGGTTTTTTGATTTGGGATGTTGGTGGAAAAGTCATCTAGGAATAAGTGAAAACTTACAATGTATATCATAATTGAAATATCTAGTCACTCAATTTTAGGCAATTACCTTCTCTTTAATTATTCGCCTCTTTAATTGGGTGCATCTTGGGACTCCCAAGGATATATATTATTTTATGAGGAATACAACCAAATATTTAGGTATGCGTATTTGTTTGAATTAATAGAGTCCATGTATAATTTTGTAATGTCTTTGTGGGGTTCTCCCTGAGTTTGGAGAACACCCAAGGTGGTTTGGGTTTTCATGTAAGAATGTGTCGTTTTCACTGACTATTGGGAATTTACAATTTCTATAATGGGGGTACATGATATGTAATGTTTTGCAGACTCAAATCATGAGTTGAGTACATAGTGTGAATTAATACATGCCATGTAAGGTTTACGCACCATGTAATGTTAAAAAATAATTTTTTTAATAAATAGGTGATCAATTTTTTGGTTTGTAAGGACCCCTTGGAGTACACAACATGTAAATGGTTTACATGTCACGTAAGTGTTGAAATTTGGGATTTTAGATTATATCTCATTCATTATTCTAAAACCCATATCCCTATCAACATAGTTATATTATCTATAGATTATAGAGACCTCCTTCCATTCTAGATCTATTCATTCAGAGTTGGATAATCAGTGTAGTTGCGTTGCATCTCTTCGGGTAATAGATCCTTTCTGCTTCTTTGCATCCTTTGATTATGTTAGCACTATTTAATTTCACTATTGTATGATTTTTATCCACAATGTTGATTTATTTTTCTAGGTCTATCATGTGATCTTGTTTCAGCGGACTATCCATTGTTGGTTGTGGTGATGTGGGTGTGTATTATTGAGGTATGTTATGAAATTTTCTATTTGATGACCCTTCTATTAAATTGAATCAATTATAAGATGTGTATATTGATACCATGCCCTCTATTTTCATTATTGTGTTCTTCCTATTGGTGGTTCCCATTACGGGCATGTGAAACCTGAGTTTTTAGGTAGGTGGTTCTGTCTCTAGCATGTGTTTGTGAACTATATCTTTTTGGTTTTGATAAATTGTATTATTAAATGAAATTTCATGATTGAATGATTTGATTTATGTGTTTGGAAATTAGTTTTTGATAAAATATTGTTTTTCCCTTATTTTGGTAAATGAAAAAGGTTTTTAAAATCATTATGAAATGTTTTTATGAAATGTTTTTTCAAATAATGATATGATGAAAGGGTTTGAGGAAATTGTTTGGAAAATAGAGCACATGAGAAGCCTTGAGTAATTAGGTGGAATGTCTAGTAATAGGACTCATACACTATCAGGGGATTTTATCATGGGAATTTCTTCTACTCCCTAGGCTTATTGTTCTAGGGACTTGTTATACTTGTAGGTTTGGTACAACATTTTGGGTTGTTACTCTACTCTCTAGACTTGATTCATAGGTATAGAGGCTTTATGCACACACTATTGTCTTTGTTAGGAATGATTATCCTAGATATCCTAACCTAGTGTGATCCTTGGTGTGATGTTACCTACAATTTTGGCCATTTTGGGCCATTTTGGATTATTCTATTTGGTTGTACTACCATGGATTTGATATGATATGTGATAAATGAATTTGTTTGATTTGATATATCTATTTTGGTATAAGTATGAGAAATTATTTGAAACTGATTTAACTTCTTTATTTAGAAATGTTCAAATTGGGGAAATTAATTTTTTCCATTATTTTGATATAAAAGCTTCTAAACTATATATCATGCCTTGTTTTCTGTAAAAGTTTAGCATGATTGGAATTTGTTTTCAGAGAATTCATATGGAACACCTTGGTGGGACCCTAATGTTCCCGTCAGCTCACACCCTCCATACCCCTTTAGTGGTGTGTAGACCTAGTTATGTATTTTTATTCAAGGAAAGTCAAGGTTCCATAGTGGGGAAGTGAGTAAGTGAGGATTTATATTATCTATGGTTGGGTAGTTGAATGGTTAGATGGTGGGGTTTTTCCCACTCTATCACATAGAGACTTCTAGAGTACCTATTTAGCCTTTTCATTCTTTGATGTTGGACTTGTATCTTAGAGATTATTTTTCAACTGTTTCATTTGTTCACTTTCATTGTTCTCTTTATTTTATGAAATATATAAGTATTCATATTTTCTTCTATTGTTTCTTTATATACATTTGTATATAGAACATGTTGTCTGCTTTAGGTTGGAAAAAAGTATTCCCTCTATTTTTTGTTGATTTTCTGAGTATTATATGCCAACCTATGGGGATTAGGTATTCTCTTCAAGTATGTGAAAATTATGTTTAGGTACCAGTTTGAGAGGGTATTTGGGTTGGGTTCATGATAGTATAGTAGAATTGGTGGTAAATCCTCAAGATTTCTAGTCTTGGGATGTTTGGTAGACTAGAGATAGGATTTTCAGAACTTGAGAGGTATGTTGCAGTGAGTTCCGGACATGATCTTTCCATGATTAGACTCAAGTTACCATGGGATGTTGGGATGTGCATCTCCTATTATGGGTTCTTGACCAAAATATCAATTTTCTATTATGGTATTTCTAGTTTTAACTAAAATTATTCTATTGTATGATCATTTATTTTATTTTTTTGTACAAGAGTATGCCTATGATATGTGTTTTATTAGTTCCTTAGGAGAGTGAAATTGATTCTCATCAAGGTAATCCTTCTATAGAAAATAACTTTATCAATGATATCATGTTTGTAGTTTGTTTTTTTGAACAGAATATACCAAAAGTCTAGAATGCAGTTGTTGAGGTAGAACTGGTAGCTACAGGATATATGATTTATCATGAGAGTTCTTGTATAATAAGACACCATATTTTAAAGGTATGAATGAATCTCAAGAGGTGGATTATTTTCATGAATATTTTGATTAGATCTTAAAATTATTGGATTCACCTGAGCGTATCAAGGTATAGTACGTGACATTCAGACTTGAGGGTCCTATCAAGCGATGGTTGGATTTAATGGTACATGCCGATAGGCTCATGGTATTCACCAGGAAGGGTTTTAAGACTCTCTTCTTACAAAAATTTTGTCTAGAGTATCTAATGATAGTGAAGTCCCTACAGTTCATATCTTTTTAATTCAGAGAGTGCTCAGTGTCAGTGTACACCAATTTATTTGCCGAGTTGATTCAATTTTCACTAGAGGTTGTAAAGAATGACTAGATGAAATCTTAGAAGTCCCTATAGGGTTTGAGACTGGATAATAGATTGATAGTATTTATGGTGAAACTTGAAACCTATATAGAGATAGTTGATATGGATATAATGATAGAGATGAATATTGCATGTAAGATTGGATATTATTCCCATTATCTTCCACCTAGTGGAAACTTCAGTGGCATGCCAGGGAAAAATAGGAAGTGAAAAGATCATTACAGGAGTGGTGGAGGGTGGTGTTCGATAGTATGACTCTTCGACAGATCTGGTTGTAGCGAGTTATGTTCTGATGAATTTTTAGCAGTGTGGAAAGGTCATAAACACACTAAGTTATTTTCCTTCACCTGAAAAGATGTGTAGCAGTTTTTGGATGTTATGGTCATCTTTAGCATTTATTTCAGGATATATCCACACCTTGATATGTTTAGGTATCATTGGATCCAAAGGTAACTATGGAATATTCAGATTATTTTAAGACTATAGCGATCCAACCATAGGCATCAATAGTGAAGCACTTTCATGCAGTAGATGATTTTCTAACATAGGTATATGTAGGTCCAATAGTGGTGAGAGGTACCATATTTATTACATCTTACATAGAAATTTATTTATTTGATACTAGTGATTACTGCTCAATTATATTTAGATGTTCTATTTATATTATTAACCTTCCAATTTATATCATGTACTTTGCTATAGATTTAGTGACACCTCTTAGAAAGAGGAAAGAGAATGGGTTTCAATGTCCTTCTTGTGCGCTATTATCAGCTGATACATAGTTAGTCTTGGAATTTCTAATTCTGGATCTGAATATTTTTGATGTCATCATTAGGATGTATTGGCTTGTTTCTTATCATGATAAGGTCGATTGTTATCATCAGTGTGTCTCACTTCTTATGGCTGATGGGAGGTCATGGGTGTTTTAGGGAAAGTGGGATATGATATCTAATTGTACAAGACCTTCCCACCCATTGTTCAGAAGTTTTTTGTCTATTTTAGAAATTGAACCTAATAATGTTTCTTCTGTTTTTAATCATTACAAAATTGTTTGATATTTTATTAACTTTTTTCCATAGTATTTCTCCAGAAATCCTCCAGAGAGGGATGTGAAGTTTACAATTGATCTAGTTCTGGGTACGTAGCCCATTTTAATACATTCCTATCATATAAAACCAATATAACTGAAAGATATCAAATTTTTGTAGGATGGCCTAATGGAGAAGGGTTTTGTTCACCCTAGTGTTTCACCCTAGGTATCCCTAGTGATCTTTTCCAAGAAGAGAAATTGTTCACTATAATTGTGGATGAACTGTCAGAAGTTAAACTAGGTATCAATTAAGAACAAGTACCCCTTTCCCTATGTGGATGATTTGTTTGATCTGTTAAAAGGGGAAAAGTTATTTTTGAATATTTATATTTGTTTGGGTTATTATCAACTCATAGTTTTAGAGTCTGATATATCTAAGATGGATTTTATGAGCATATATAGACATTTTGAATATCTTGTGATTCCATTTGATCTGATAATTATTATGAAATTTTTATATATTTGATGAAACAAATATTCCATTAGTATCTTGATACTTCTGTGGTAGTGTTCATGGATGATATTTTGGTTTATTCAAGACCTAAGAATGATCATGCTTACTATTTGGGTTTGGTTTTGGAATTCTTGAGGAGTCATCATTTGTATGGAAATATTCCGTAATGAAATTTTTGGATCCAAGAAGTGAATTTCTTATGGATCTTGATTTCTGTTCATGGATTTTTAGTTGATACTTAGAAGGTAAAGGATGTCTTGTCATGGGAGGATCCACAAAATTTCTTTGATATTTAGAGCTTCATTGGTCTTGTTGGATATTATCGATGGTTCGTTAAGGATTTCTCAAAGTTAGCATCACCTTTGGATTATCTTACAAGGAAAGGGGTGAACATAATATGGTATTAAAAGTTTCATTTTTATTTGGATGATATAAAATGAATTCTAAAATTTGATCCTATTTTGATCTTACCCAGTAAGGGGTATGTAGTTTTCTGTGATGTAGTGCTTGTATAGGTTATGTGCTCATACCGGATGATCACATGGTATTTTATGACTCTATTAATCTCTAAAATCATGATAATTATTTTCCCACTCATTATTTATATATTAGAGTAGTTATTATTATGATTAAGTGTTGAAGACACTATTTTTTGGGGATAGGTTCACATTCTTTTCTGACCATACGAGTCTGAGCTCTATCTTTTCTTAAAATGACTCGAATCTAAAAAAAGGAAGTGGGTATAATATCTTCAAATGTTTGTATTCACTATCGTTTTTACACTTGGGAATGTGAATTTCATTGCATATGCTCTTAGTTGGAAAGTGTCATCACAAGCTATTTTGGAATCGAAGTAAGAGTGGAAACATATAGTGTTTTTCGGTTAGTTGTATATGAAAACTTAGGAGGATGTTTTGGTAATAGTTTTGGATACTTTTTATTTTTCATCATCATAACTTGAGTATATTCCATAGATTCAATAGCATGATGATGAGTTTATATGAATTTGAGAAACCCTATATGGTGGGTAGATCGTTTCTGTTTGGTCTCTCTCTTCAGATGGTATTCTTAGTTTTGTTGAATTTTTTTTCATCCCAACATCAAGGAGGAGCTTAGTTTTGTTTGATTACCATATTTTTCCATTGGATGTTTATACAGGTGGTCTCACCAAAATTTACCCATGTATTTAGGGTTAAGCGGTTGCTTGTAGTTTAGCTTGGGTTATCGAATCCTGAGAGACCTAAGAAGTAACCTACAAAAACGTAAATTATATGGATTGTTTTTGGCTATTAAGTGGCCAACATGGGTTGATATTATATGGGTTTAAGTGAAATCTAAGATACTTAAGTGAATTTAATTTAAAATAACATGTTGATCCAAGGTTATCACTTGGGGTGTATTAGATGCCTTCCTTTTTCAACTATTTCAATATTGTATATTTGAGATGGTTTCATTTAAGAAGATCAAACAACATCATCAATTACTGGTTTAATACCTACACACATTAATACTAATCACCTATACACTTTAAGGTACAATGTTTTTATAACTTCAAGGTAAATGTTCGTATTATCATTTGAAGTGTGTGGCATTAAATTCAACAAGGACAAAAGTGATTGAAGTTTTTTAAACAAAAATATAAATTAAAAGAAGTGATTAGAAATTAATGGAGTGAGAAAAAACACACAATACATACCATTTATACTCCCTTGTATCAACCCAAAATTTGTTTATCCTTCAATTTATTCTATGGTTTCAATGGAATCGGAAAGTATACTCACGAGGAAGAAATTGGAAAAGTAAAAAAAGACAATGAAATAATGATCACTCCACCGCTGTGTGATAATTTCAAAAGTTTTGGTGTGAATAAATTCACAACATAAACCAAAGGTATCAAAGTGATATGACAAAGAAAAAAATAAGAGTATAATAAGAAATTTTATTAAGAAACTTAGGTGAATTGAACAACTTACATGAGAAAGAAAAACTCAAGGAAACAAAATCGTAGGATAACATTACAATTGAACAATGAAACAAAGATGCATAAATACTCCAACACCATGGGCTTAAATAGAAATTTTATAAGCCTTTGGTCGATTGTTCAATAGTGAATGTCATCCCACTTGAGTATGGTAGGATAAGGGTGGTGGAAAGCTTGTGGAACTTATACTTTTTCATCATTGACCAGAAGTGGAAGGCAACATGCATCCACCGAAAAGACATGTCAAAATACCATTCTAGATGGACTAATTAGAGTGGGATATAGAATAAGAAACTGGATCAATGTATATCTATTAACATATTGTAAAATTTAATCCAAAATGGATTTTTTTGCGAGATATTATTGAAATGGTGGGATGTTTTTTTGGGCCGTAGAATCTGGCCCATAATTTTATCTCCAAATTAGAACTTCTATATTTCCATTAAAAAATTCGAATTAACTCTTGTCACTGTTGGATGAAATGTTTTAAATTATTTCCTATATCTTCAGTTAAAGTTTGAGAATAATTGGGCTTGTATATTGGCTGTTACAATCTCTTTATTGAGTTATTTTCCAGTTTATTTTCCTAGAATGTTGTTGGTTCAAGGCCAACTTTGGTGGTCTTCTAATGTGAATATTCTAGTGCTCCAAATACATGAATTGTTAATTATATAATGGGAGACCTGAAAATAAAATATGAAAATAAAATGAAGACCATTTTTTATTTTAGGATGTGTTCAAATATGTACCAAGTAATAATGCACTTTAATAAATAATTACAATCATAATGTGAAATAATGTTCAAAGAGTAAAATGAACTAAAATAGATTTTATGAATAATTAATCTCATGAATATTATATGTATTAAAAATAAATATTATCCCATTTCTGTGGATAATCACACCCCCAACTTGAGTTTTTCTATTCCTGAGCAAAATGTATCTAAAAAATATGAAATTCAAATTACCTTTTCCAAAAACATTTTAATACACAATGATCACCAAAATACCTTATACCAAACAAATATAAAACCCATAAATATCTTGTAATAAAAGATATTTTCATAAGCATATCCCAATTCCAAGCCCATTACTTTTTTCAAATTCATCACCATATTTCATCCAATATTAATTAATCATGAAGATGTGTTGTGTATCACAATAGACATGGGGGGTTCAACTTAATTCAAGGAGGAAATGAAGGAAGAAC
Source organism: Viscum album (assembly GCA_963277665.1). NCBI lineage: Eukaryota > Viridiplantae > Streptophyta > Magnoliopsida > Santalales > Viscaceae > Viscum > Viscum album. Next base: position 19,907,360 of record OY728137.1, on the reverse strand, counting down.
TAGGTGGAATCACATTTCAATATTAAGATGAGTATTAAATTTTTTTTAATATTTTCATGTTAATTGAAATTTCACTCAAAAGAGTCAACCCATATAGTGTGAGTTTTCCAATGACTCCAAGGCTCAAAGGCCTTAGGGCCCTATGTGAAGCCCACATACTCGAAAATCATCTCAAGTTAACTCCATAAAAAAAAGTCAAATTACCCCAAATAGAGATAAAATTACTAAATCTGGGCCATAAAACTATGGAGTCACGATCCACAAGTGAAGAAAGCCACGCATTAGGTCATTTCATTGCTCTACATGAAAATTTATTATTTTTTTTGATTTTATTATTGAATACTCATATTAAAACTAAAATGATCACCAAACCTGTGATATTTATTTGGAGGACCCCCTGAACTCAAATTAACACCCCACTATCCAAAGGACGCGCATTGTAATCTTTTTTTATTTGGATGAAAATATAAACGATTAAATTTCACATTAAATAGCCACACTTTCCAAAATCTATGCTCATGAAATTATACATGGATTAAAATCAGATTTAGTGGTTGCTAAATTATTTGATATTCCAGTTCAAAGTATAAAACGTGCATTATCTTGTTCAAGGTTAAATGAATTTTTCCTTCCACTCATTTTTTTATGCACAGAAGATTAATTTTTATTTTTTTATTCTTTTCACCCCCAACTTAGAATAATATTGTCCCCAGTGTTTAAAGAAAATAAAATTTAGAAGGGGGTAGAGGTAGATGATAGGATTTCTAAAAGGAATTTGAAATATGAGGATCATGGAATGAAGTCACCTAGTGGTTGAAGTTGATGTTCTTACTGGTCCAATTGAGTGCTTTGATATCAATGTCACTTGCAGAGTTCCCTAGTAGAAAAAGGAAAAACAAAAAAACAAAAAAAAAACAAAAAAATCTACATATATATATATATATATTTATTCATAAAATAAAAAAAGTAAAATATAAGTATATATAAAAAATTATAGAATAAGGACGCAATATAAGCCGTAGGTCAGTGGTAAGCGTGTACCCCGGTCTCCCTTCTGTCCCAGGTTCGAGTTTTCGCGACTTCGTCGTTTGTGGTGGGGTTTGCCCCACAACCTATGACGTGCCATTTTAATTTATTATTGTTATTATTATTATTATTTTAACATAAAAACACATAAAAATAAAATGAACTGATTATACATTGTATTATTTTTAAATTTTTGGGTAAGATATTACTCAAATATCACACCACATGACATGGATGAATATGGAGCTCCCCTTTTATACCCATCCATACACATAAAAGAAGAACAAGTCCACAGTCTATTTTTTTAATTATCAAAATGATTCATTAATCCTATTTGAAAAATAAAGATGATTCAAAAATATTGGAAACATGAGAACCACAAGTTTGCTCCCATGTAGCACTATTGTTTAATGTCGTTAGCCCGACATGGATCCTAAATCTATCAATTTTTCCCAGTTCATATGTTGGATCATTTAAATCAACCTCTGTTTCCTATTTATTGAATGATTCAATGAATGGTCTTAACCTATGACCATTGACCTTGAAAATGTGTCCACTTGTGGGATCCTGGATCTCTACTGCCCCATGGGGGTACACATGATGCACTATTAATGGACTTGACCATCTGAAACTTAACTTTCCCAGGTGTAAATGATGTTTCAGACTATACAAGAACAAAAATTTTCCCGGTTCAATGTGTTTAACTTTGACATTCCTAGATTGGTATGCTTTAGCTCTAGGTTTATTTATCCTTGAATTTTCATAATCCTCCATCATAAGTCCATCAATTTCCTTAAGATCTAATTTACTTTTTATTCTTCCAAAGAAATGTCAAAATTCATTTTTTTGATTGCCCAAAATGCCTTATGATAAATTTCAATACGTAAATGGTATTGTTTTCTATAAACCAACCTATATAGTGACATTCCTTGGATGGTTTTGAATGCTTTATGATATGCCAAAAGGGAATCCAAGCGTTTTTTAGACCAATATTTCCTAGAGGAAATGATAGTTTTTTCATGAATTTTCTTAATCTCGATATTTTTTAACTCAGCTTGACCATTGGTTTCAGGATGGTAGGTAGTGTAAACATTATGAGAAATCCCATACTTAGAAATGAGTGAAGATAATGGGCGGTTTCAGAAATGGGTTCCTCGTTCACTGATTATAGACATAGGAATTCAAAATTGAGAAAATGTGTGCTCTTTCAGAAGTCATATCACAACATGATGGTCATTGGACTTGGTGGAAATGTCCTTACCCCATTTTGAGACATAATAAATAGATAACAGGATGTAGAGGTATCCCTTAGAGCTTGGTAAGGGTCCCATGAAATCAATTACCAAACAATAAAATATTTCAACAACCAGAATGGGAGTGAGGGGCATTTGATTCCTTTTGGTAATGGATACTAATTGATGACACTGAGGACAAATTTTACAGAATTGAAAGGAATACTTAGTGAGGTTTGGATAGTAGAAACCACTTTGGAGGACCTTTGTAGTGGTTTTTTTTGTAGAAAAGTGGCCTCCACATGACACTCCATGAAAAATTTTTAGAATGGACTCTTGATCAGACTTAGGAACACATCTCATAATGATTTGATCTAGACAGAACTTGAAGAGGTAAGGATCATCAAACACATAGTGTTTGACATCAGAAAAAATTTTTCTCTTAGATTGGGTCCCTAAGAATTTTGGAATGTCACCTATCACCAAATGGTTTTCTATGTCAGCATACCATGGGAAATCACTCACATAATAGAGGTGCTCATAGAGAAATGAATCAGACACATAAAGGAGATGTGAGTTGTCCTTGAATTCCATCATAGAGAGGTGATTAGCTATAACGTTTTCAACACCCTTTTTATCCTTAATGGTTAAATCGAACTCTTGAAGAAGAAGTACCCACCTTATCAATCTAGCATTGGCATCTTGTTTTTGGAAAAGATATTTTAGGGCCAAATGGTTGGTGAAGACAATGATGGGTGATCCTAAGAGATAAGACCTGAATCCCTCTAAAGAAAAGAAAACAATAAGAATATAATTCTTAGTGGTAGTGTAGTTTATTTGTGCATCATTTAATGATTTTATAGCATAATAAATGACACATGAATTTTTATCACACCGTTGTCCTAAGACTACTCCCACAACAAAGTCACTGGAATCACACATGAGCTCAAAAGGAAGTTTACAACTTGGAGATTGCATGATAGGTGGGGAGATAAGAGTTGAATTGAGTGTAGAGAATGATTCTTCACAGTTTTATATCTATAAAAATAGAGCATCCTTTACCAATAGAGCACAAAATGGGGTAACTTGAATTGGGCTTACCCACTCATTCTCAGTAATGGGGTAGATGATACCCACTTTCAATAACATAACAAGTTATTTACTTACCACATCCATAAGATTTGGATTGAGTCTCCACTGAGGTTGATGACATGGTTTGGATTCATATTCAAGAACAATATTATGAGTTCCAATTAGTGGGATAATCCTAGGAATATCAGAAAGGGTTCATCCAATTTCTTTCTTATGCTTTCTTAGGAAATCTAGAAGCATCATCTCTTGATTGGCTTCAAGAGAGGAAGAAATTACAACATGAAAGGATCGATTGTACCCTAAGAATTCATACTTGTGTGATGAAGGTAACACCATAAATTTGAGATCAGATTGGTTATCACTTTCCAAGAAAGGATGAGACTTTGTATTGAACTCAATTTCTTTGTTCAAATTTCTTGACATAATTGGTTCCTTGTGAACACAATTTTCATCCACAAAATTTTCCATAAAAGTATCATGAATGGGTATGGACTCAATGTTATTTATTTCAACCATTGTATCATTGATTGGTGATTCTAGAAAATCATCAATAGAGCTATCTGAAAGATATTCATGCAAAGGAGAAAAATTTCCCTCATATGAACAAAGAAAATCAATCTCTTCTTGACTTAAACATCCATTAGTAATTCCTTGATGTTCTTTGAGTTCAATATAAACACTACCAATCCAACCAACCTCATGGATCTCTTTATCATCCCAGATTTGAGAGTTTTCATTGTAGATGTTCATGTCTAGACTCATGTTGCTGAAGGTTATTTTCATGTTCCCATTTCAGACTCGGATGACAGAATTGATTGTTTCTAAGAAGGGATAACCAAGGATGATGGGGATTTGACCTCTACGAACTAATCTTGGGGGATTTTCAAGGATAGTGATGTCAAATGGATAATTGAAATTTTCAACTTTCACCAAAACACACTTTAATATTTTCATAGGAACTCGAACACTACGATCAGCAAGTTGAAGAGTAATAGATGTGGGTGGGAGTTCTTCGAGCCCTAACTGAAATTAAATGGAATACGGATTGAGGTTCAAACTGGCTCCCATATCAAAAAGTGCTTTGAAAACTTTGTTCTCTCTTATCTTAACATTAATGTATAGACATCTCAGATATTTGAACTTTGGAAGGAATGGTCACTTGAATGGGGGTACTCACATTATCATCCAAAAGGACTTGGTTTTTTTTGTGAAAATTTACTTTTAAAAGTGAAAAAGCCCTTAAGGTACTTTGAGTAGGAAGGAATGGTTTAGATTGAATATAAAATGGGCATGTTCAACTTAACCAAAGAGAATATTTCCCTCAAAGTTTCATTCAATTATGGTTTAGATTTTCCTCTCATGCGTTGAGGGAAGGGAGGAGGTTGTTTTACTGTTTGGTGTGGTTGTAGTTCCTTCTCATTTTCATTGGTTTTTTCATAATATATGGGTGTTTCATCATCATTTTCATGTGTTTTTGAAACTTTTAATGGTTCTGGAATGGCTAGTTCAGGTTTCTCAATGGATTTACCACTTCTTAAAATAGTTACTGCTTTGAGTTGTTCATGATAGTTTTTTGTGTAACAAGATTCTCCCCTTAAAGATAGGGACAATACCACCTACGTAGGCAAGATTGCCTTCCCAGTTTTAATAGTATGTAATTCATGTTTAAGGTATGATACTACTAAGTTCATTTTCTCCATTTGTTTACACAATAGTTCATGGATTAGTATAGGGATAGATTGAGTAGGGTCTTGTGCTGGTTGGATTATCCCAAGAGGACACTTTGGTTGTTGCATGGGTTGCTAGATGGGTTGTTGGTATTGGATAAGAGTATGTTGGCATTGGTCTAGTTGTGGTTGGAATTGTTTATGGTTTTGGAAATTTTGTGTAGGGTAGAGGTTTGGTCCTTGTGGTTGGATAGGTTGTTGGTTATCTTTCCAGAGGAAGCATGGGTGGTCATTGTACCATGGGTTGAATGTGTTTGGGTATTTGGGATTTTGGAAGTTTAGGGCATTGAATTCCGTAGGTGGAACTCCTGGAAAAAAATCATTAATGGAAGGAATGGTTGGATATTTGTCGGTATTGTGGTAATTTTTTTCACAAATTATGAAAAATGGGTCAACAGTTTGAATTTCATGGACCTTCCTACGATCGATCTCCTCGACTTCCTCGTGAGTGCCACAAGTTTCTCCCTAAGTCTTTCCTCATCAATAAGTTTGTAAATTCCACCAGATTTAGGTGGATTCTCAAAGTAAGGTGATGTCCCCCCATGTTTGGTTTTGTTCGGCCAATCTTTCTAGATACTCGAAAGCATCATTTGGGGCTTTGTTTTTAATGGTTCCATTGCACATAATGTCAATGAATTGTTTGTTCCACGAGCCCAAACCTTCACAGAAAATTTGAACTTGTTCTGGGATTAAAAAACCATTGTGAGGTACCATTTTGAGTGTGTCTTTGAACCAATCCCATGTTCTATAAAATGACTCCCCTTCTTTTTTAAAAATGTTTTGTATGCTCTTTTTAAGTGCAATTATTTTGGGATGGTGGAAATATTTTTTGTGAAATTCTATTTCCAATTGGTCCCAGGAGTATATTGTTGTAGGTCTCAAATTTTTTAACCAATTATTTTCTCAATCCTTAAGTGATAAAGGAATGATCCACATCTTAGTTGACTCAAGGTTATGTGGTGGGCACATGGTTTCAACAATGTCGTTGAACTCTTTGATATGAAGGTATGACATTTCTGAATCCATCCCATGGAAGGTTGGAAGGTGGTTTAGGACATCAGGTTTGCAAACATAGTGGAATTCTCTTAGGGTATAATGCTTAATGAAAGAGGGTGAATTGTTTCAGGTAGGTGTGAGGTAGTCATTCATATTTTGATCGACTACATTCCCCATGTTTGGGGCTGCCTCATTTGGATTTCCATTTTTGGTTCCCACTCGTGTTTATGAGTTCGTTTCTTTGAAAAACTTCCATTTAAATGGGAAAAAATTTTAACTCTAGATTATTAGTAATATTAGGAAATAATTGAAATAGTTCCCTTGGTGTACTTGACTCCACAACCCCAAGACTATTCACCCTAACTAGATGGTTTGATTGGTCACAGGTGTAGGCAGACGTGTGCAAAAGAAAACAAATGAGAAAGGGAAAAGATAAGAGAATTTGGATGAGAATATAAGAAATGGGGGAGAATAGAATGGGTTTTTAGATGACTTACTTGGGTCCCAAAAAATAGCCCCAAAATTTTGTCTCGCCCAAATTTACCCATGTGTTTAGGGTTAAGCGGTCACTTTTAGTTTATCATGGGTGTTCAAATCCTCAGAGACCTAAGAAGTAACCTACAAACACGTACATTATATCAATTGTTTTTGGCTATTAAGTGGAAAACATGGGTTAATATTATATATGTTTAAGTGAAATCTAATATACTTATGTGAATTCTATTTAAAAGAATGAGTTGATCCTAGGTTATCACTTGGTGTGGATTAGATGCATTCTTTTTTCAACCATTTCAATTTCTTATGTTTGAGATGAGTTTATTTAATAAGATAAAACAATATCATCCCTTACTAGTTTAATACCAACAAAATTTAATAATAATATCCTATACACTTTAAGTATCAATTTTTTGAGAACTTCAAGGAAAAGGTTCGTATTATTAGTTGAAGTGTCTGGACATAAATTCAACAAGGATGAAAGAGTTTAAAGTTCTTTAAAACAATTCTCAATTAAAAGAAGGGATTATCAATTAATGTATTGAGAAATAACATCCAATAAAACCCCTGGATAATCACTTGTATCAACCCATAATTGTGTTATCCCTCCATTGATTCTATGGTTTCAATGGAAGCATAAAGTATACTCATGAGGTAGGAATTGGAGAAGTAAAAAAAGACAATGAAATAACAATCACTCCACCGTTGTGTGATAATTTCACAAGTATTGGTTTGAATAAATTCACATCTTGAACCAATGATATTAAATTGATATTAAGAATAAAAAAATAAGTGTGTAACAATATTTTTATTGAGAAACTATGGTTAATTGAACAAATTACATGTGAAAGAAAAAATCAATGCAACAAAATCACAACATAACATTACAATTGAACAAAGCACCGAAGATGAATAAATACTCCAAAAAAACTACCTTAAATAAGAATTTTATGAACTTTGGGTATATCCTCCAATATTTAAAGTCATACTACTTGAGTATGGTAGTATTAGGGTGGTGGAAAGCTTGTGGAACTTAACTTTTCCACCCTTGACCCGAAGTGGAAGGTTGCTTGCATCCACCTAACAGACGTGTCGAAATGACTATCTAGATGGATGAATTAGAGTGGTCCATAGAAGAATAGAATTTAGATCCAGATGGATTCTAACATCCTGTAAAATTTTATCCCAAATGTAATTTTTTGTGAGATATTATCAAAATAGTGGGATGTTTTTCTTGGCCTCAGAATCTGGCCCAAAATATTATCTTCAAATTGGACCGCCTGAAACTCCATTAAAACATCAGAATTAGATCTTGTAACTGCTGGATGAAATTTCTAAATGATTTACTCTATATTAATTTAACTGTTAATAATAATTGGCCTTGTATATTGTCCTCTACAGTCTCTTTATTGGGATGCTATCCAGTTTTCTTTTCCCAGAATGTTTTTGGATCATGGAAAACTTTGGTGGTATTCTAATGTGAATCTTCTAGTGCTCCAAAAACATGAATTGTTACTTATATCATGGAAGGCCTGAAAATAAAATATGAAAATAAAATAAAAACCATTTTTTATTTTAGGATGTGTTCAAATATGTACCAAGTTATAGTTCACTTTAACAAAGAATTACAATCATAATGTGAAATAATGTTCAAAGAGTAAAATGCACTAAAATAATGTTTACGAATAATTAATCTCATTAATATTATAAATATTCATAATGAATATTAGCCTATTTTAGTGTATAATCACTAGTAATTGTGAAGATTAATTTTTACATGATATGGTGATTCTGGTGGCCGTGTATGAAGGGTGACATTGGTGATTATCTGTTTGGTTGTTACACCTGTTAGCAGATAAAGGTAGAGCATTTGAAACCTTCTTGTTTGATCCGGCCTATGTTGGTTCAAGTTTGGAAATGTGATGAGGTATCCATTGACTTTTTTAGATTACCATGGAATCATCAAGGCATTAATTCTCTCTAGGCGGTGATTGATCAGTTAAAAAAGTTGGCTCATTTCATCCCAATCAGGGACACCACTAAAGTTGAAGATATGGGTAAGCTATATGTGCATAAAATTATGAGGCAACATGGGGTTCCTTATAATACTGTATCATACAAGGATCCTAGGTTCACTTTTAGGTTATTGAATAGTCTCTAGGAGGTGATGAGGACTTAAATCAGGTTAGGTATAGCTTACTAACCATGAATAGATAGATAGATGGAGCATTTTATTCAAATCTTGGAGGATATGATCCATGCCCGTGTCATGGATTTTGCTGGATCTTGGGATAACCATTAGGGATTGGTTGAGTTTACTTATAACAAAAGTTATCCACCTTCAATTAGAATGTCTCATTTCAAGGATTTTTATGGTCACTTATGAAGGTCACCTCTTTGTTGGGTAGAGGTGGGTGAAGATTCTTTGGTAGGACTGAGTTTGGTTCTAGAGATGTTTATGAGGATTTAGGATATATGGTGGCATTTGGTTATATCTCATATTTGATAGAAATATTACATGGATCAATAATGTAATCCTTTTTAGTTTTTCATAGGTGATCTGGTTTTATTGAAATTTTCTCCTTGGTTAGGTCAACATTGGATTGGAATGAAGGGAAAGTTGGATTTGAGAAATGTTAGACCATTTGAGGTTACTGAGCTACATGGGAAGGTTTCTTATTGGTTGAAATTTCCAGTTCAGTTGACAAGAATTTATGATTTTTCACATATCACAACTCATGGAATACCATCCCAACCCATCTCACATTATGATATAGGAAGAGATTGAGTTATAGTTAGATGTTTCTATTATAGAGTATCCAATAGATATTTTTGACTCTCAAGTGAAACTATTTCATGGTAATTCAACTCCACTGGTCAATATGTTATGGAAGAAAAAACTATGTTCTCATGAGACTTGAGAGCATGAGTTGTTGATGTGGGAGTACGTGCCTCACTTCTTTACCAGAAATCATTATTCAATATAAATTATTAGGGATAGAAATTCTTATAGTGTGGAGTTGTTAACATCCCATTACCCACTTTCAGGTAATTCCCTTCTATTTTCTTGTTTTACTCTTTAATTGTGTGTATCTTGGGACTCTCAAGGATGAAAATAATTTTATAAAGAAAATAACTTAAAGTTTAGGGATATATGTTTTTTTGAATTAAAGGAGTCTGGTTATAAAGGTGTAATGGAATTGAGGGGATTTCCCAAATTTCAGAGAATTCATGAGGTGGTTTGGATTTTTGTGTAAGAATATTATATTTTAAATGACTAATGTGAATTTACACACAATGTAATGGGGGGTAAATGAAGTGTAATTTTCACCAACATCAACTCATGAGCCGAGTGCATATCCTGAAAGATTACACCCCATGTAAGGATTACACATTGTGTAATTTTAAATGATCTTTTTTTAATAAAAGGTGATTTTTTGTTCAGCGTATAAATTCCATATAGATTACACAATGTGTAATGTGGTAACATGTTATTTAAGTGTTGTGAGTTTGGATTTTAGGGCACAACATGACTGGTATATCATTCATTCTTCCACAAACCCTATCCCTATCAACCAAGATTTCTTCTCCATCAATTTTTGAGACCTCTATTTGTTCCGGATAGATTAATTCAATGTTGAATCCTTAGAGAAATTTTATTTCATCTATTCAAATAAGAAATCATTTATTATTCTTAATTGCATTTGATCGTGATGATACTGTTGCATTGCACTATTGTATTTTTTGATCTGTGGTGTTGATTCTCTTTTTTTTTCTAGATCTATCATGTGATCTTATTTTGGGGACCGATCCTTTGTTGGTTGTGGTACGACAAGTGTGAGTTCCTGTGTTATGTTATAAAATTTCCTCTTTTAAAACCCTTATATTTAATTGAATGAATTTTGATTTTTTTTAGAATTATTAGAGTCCCTCTATTTTCATTGTTGTGTTCTTCCTATTGGTGGTTCCCATTAGGGGTGTGTGCGACCAGAGTTTTGAGGTAGGTGTCTCTATATCTAGACTGTGTTGGTGAACTGAATTACTTCAGTTTTTATGAATTGTGATATTAAATGAAATTGTATTATTGATTAATTTTACTTGTGTGTGTGGAAATGTTTTTTTTATAAATAATGGTTCCCCCTGATTTTGGTAAATGAAAAAGTTTTTTTTCAAATCATGCTATGATAAAATGGTTTGATGAAATAGTATGGAAAATAGGGAATATGGGAATCATTGGGTACTTATGTGGATGGTGTATTAGTAGGCCTCATCCACTATCGTGGGGTTTCCTCATGGGGCTTTGCACTACTCCCCAGGACTATTCTTCTAGGGATTTTTTATACCTATTGGGGGGTTCACTTTCTAGGGTGTTCCTCTGCTCTCTAGACTAGATTAATATACGATAAAACACATTTTATTGAATATTTTATTTATAATAAAAGATATAATTTTCTCACATTGTGGTAAATGTGTTCATTTATGGAATATTTTGGATTAGATCATTCATTTTCAAATTTGATGAAAATACCAGTTTTACCATTTTAAAATTCACTATAGTATTTCAGACATAAATATTTTAATTTCACATATTTGAACATAAAATTTTGTAAAACTTTTCATCACGTAATGGTATAATTATTTTATTCAGTATAATGGATATAAATCGTGCATTTGATTGGAGTAAAGGGGCCATTAAGTCAAAGGTGCGCTGGACCCGCAAAATTAAAAATTACTTCAGTATTTTGGACATAACTTCTTCACACATGCTTGCATTGGACCCAAATTTTGATGAGAAGCTCAACGACCCATTTTCTCACAGATAATTATTTTGTAAGGAAAACTGGTTCACTCATTTTGTTGTTCAGATAGGTGGTTCATGTTGGATTAATTTATTTGTCCAAATTTCCCCTTTCACACTTAAAACCAAATAAAACCTAGCCTCTCCTCTACTCTATAAATTGGTGTTTTTATCATTTGGAGGGGTTAAGATGTGAATTATGATATTTAAGACATAGGATTATTTTTTTCACTTTATTTTTTGAGGCATTTCAGGATGGAGATCTCTTGAAGCTAGGATACCTTCATCAAAGCCTTCTTTTTCTTATTCTTCTTCTTCACTTTGTAAAGTTTTTGTTCATATGATAACCTTATTTGTTCCTATTACATTTATTCTATTTTTATCCATTTTCCTATATTTTATTATTTTATACTCATTTTATTTGGTATGGAATCAAGAGTATAAATGAGATTGGGTTATACCCATCCTAAACCTTTGCACAAGTAAAACGTTTCTACAATGACTACATTGCCCATGGAAGAGTAGTTATTTTTAGTAATTGATCTACCTGTTACCTTATTCATTAATTTATTTTGAATCAACGAGATATTGAAATTCACTTAATATTATATATTTATTGAGTTTTTAATTTAAATGAAACTAAGAATGAAATTGGACAATTAACACAAAACACGTGAGGTCAATAATTTTGTGAACTGTGAGAGCACAAACTTATTCTATAAAACAAAACCACACGAGATAAATTTGTAGAGTTAAAATATACTCCCTAAAAAAAATTATTCATAATCTATAGAGTGGATGTTTTCCATAATTTACCACTGAACATAATCTCCCCTTACAAAATTAATCAAAGCAGGGTGCTATGATTGTATGTCCTGAAGCAAGCCTAGGTTTAAATAATTTCATCTTGGTGGTTAAGTTAATTCTCGTAGGTTTCAGGGGTTAAAAACTTATGGGATCATAGTTAAGTGGATATTGATTCAAATGATAATGATAAATAATTAATTTATGAGTTAGAGTTAGATTAATTACTCCTTCTAAAAATATTTTCTAAAAAAATATCTTCTCATTGCGTCTAATTAATCTAATTTCATTTCCAATATAAAAACAAAAAAATGAAATCTTCTTCCAGCACACTTATTATACTTTTATATAAAATAATAAAACCCACATAATTTTAATTAGTGTGTTTATATTATTTTATTTTATTCTCAAAATACCTTTAATAAATTGTTTTAATTACTTCGTCTTTGAGAGATGACCTTGGACAACCACCCTACTGCACCTAAGTATCCAAAAACCACACATCATTTGAAAGTGCCCACGATAAAACCTTTCAAATTGTAACTTATTTTTGGGAGGAAAGTAATTATTTAAACCAATTATAGGTATTTATTTTATTTTTCATTTTATTCACTTCTTCCCTTCTTTCTTCCTTCTTTACCTAATCTGATTTTTTTTCTTTTTCTTTTGTTGTATTCTTTTTTTGGACCATCAACTCAAAATTTTCATTTTCATTTTATTATGGTAAACTTTTATTATTTTTATTATTATTTTATTTATGAAATGAAATAATTTTTATGATATTTTAGATCATGGAAGTAATATTGAGTGTAGCCTTAGGGCTCGAATATGACAGTCTCAGTCTACGAGAAGTTTCAACATTCTACCAGTTGGAGAATTCCTCCATTTTGGTAACATTGAAATTGGAAGCAATTCTAATTAATACATAATATAAGAACCAATGGATGAAAACTATAATAATGAACTTAATAGAACCATTCTAGAATTTGATGCACCAGACATTAACTATCAACCAAATTGTATTACATACCCAAATCTCAAATCGAACTTTGAACTAAAATCTGGGTTAATTAACCTTCGTCCAAAATTTTATGAATTATTTGGTGAAGATAAAAATATAAATTTAAAATACATTAATGTGGTTTTATAAACCCTAAAACTAATAAATATATCTAAAGATCTAATCAAACTAAGATCATTCTCATTCTCACTTGATGAAACTGCAAAAGACTGGATATATTAATTAAAACCTGAAGATATAACTTATTGGAATGATTTGAAACATATTTTATTGTTGAGATTTTTTCCAGAATCAATGAACACCCCCATTAAAAAAGAGATCTCAATAATCAAGAAAGAACAAGGGGACTCAATGTATGAGTACTGGGAGCGATTGAAGAAGTTGTTTGCAAGTAGCGCACATCACCAAATCAATGAGAAACTACTCATATAGTACTTTTTTGAAATACTCAGACTATGGAGAGGATCATAGAGGATGGAACAGTAAGAGGGAAATTGTTAAAAAAAACAACAACAACTTCATGTGCATTTATTGACAGGATGACACAAAAATCCCAACAATTTGGAGATGAAGGTACACCACATGTTAGAGGATTACATTAGGTAAGTATTTATTATCTTGAAAATAATTTTATTGATACTAAGTTGGAATAATTGACCACTATGGTGAGATATATTTCTTTAGAAAAAAATAAATCACAACCCTATCCTACAAAGCATTGTGGAATTTTCACTAAAATAGACCACCCAACTGACTTTTTCCCTAAATAGAAGAGACAATGGATTGCACAATAGTATTACCTAGGGGACCATATTAGAAATAAAAACAACCACATCCCTGGAATAATTCTGATTTATTTTCACCAACATACAACCAAGGGTGGAAGAATCAATTAGACATGTGGTATAGATCTGGACAACAATAAATGCCCCATTTTCAACAAAACTTCCAGTAGCGTCCACCTTAACAACATGGTTTCCAATAACCCCAAATGTGATTTGAATCCCAAGAATAAACAAGTCAACAAAAAGGGAATTATCAACCAAAAGAATATTCTAATATTGATGATCTTTTGAAAAAAATTATTATTAATCAACAAAATGAACTGAAGAGTCAAGGTTCTAATTTGAGGGAATTGAAGACACAAATGAGCCAGATTGCCACCACAATCCATGAACTGGTAAATAAGAACTCCAAAGATCTTCCTTCCCAACCTACTCCATATCATAATGGTAATGTTAGTGCCATCAGATTGAGATGTGGGAAGCAAACAAATGATACATTTGCATCTATCATTCCACCAGGATTCACCTAAAATTTAGAGAATCCCCATTCAAGAACCACTGATGATAATACTTAGTAGAAAGGAAAAGGTAAGAAAAATATTGATTATGTTCCTCCTAAATCCCTTCACTCTCCAAACAGAGTTGTAAAAACTGCGAAAATGGCTGAATAGTCTATGAAAAAAGAGGTTTTAAACACATTCAAGCATGTGGAGATAAACACCCCCTTATTAAATCCATTAAGAAAATCTCAAGGCATGCCAAATTCCTAAAAATTACTTTGTACCAATCAAAGAAGTATCAAGGGAAATGAGTGGATCAATCTTGTAAGGAATGTGTTTGCACTCATTACAATAACTCATGAAATTCCAAAAAAGTGAAAGGATATGGGGACATTCACCCTCCCATGAACCATATGGTAGTTTCACTTTTATGATGATTTTTGAGACTTGGGAGCTTCTATAAATGTGATGCCTCTCTCTATATTCCATTATTTATAGGTTGGTGAGTTGAAACTGACAAGATTAGTGGTGCAATTGGTGAATATAGCTACAACATATATAGTGGGAGTCCTTGAGGATGTACTTGTTCAGTTAAGAGACATGATCATTCTAGAATATTTCTACATTATTAACATGGAGTATGATCAGGTAAGTTCTAATTCTTACATTATCTTAGGTATTCCCTTACTCAAAACTACAAAAAATCATAAATGTTCATTAGGGTACACTTTCCTTGGAGTTTGGAGATGAAGTTGTGATATTTATTGTTACAGACTCCATGAAGTACCCCTCAGAGGGAAATTATTCTTTTGTTATCTCCAATTTTGAAACACCAAAAAAAATCCCATGTAATTTTATTGTCCTATTCATAGGGAGATTATGAGTATTGGGTCTAGTTTGATTTCTAAGAGTACTTCCACCCCTTTTTATAATGCATGAAACTCTCTTATATTTGATTTTGAAATGGATTCACATTATAATTTTAATCATTATAATTCTTATTATGACATGGTTGTTGAGTATGCTGATGGATTTGATTCATTATTCTATGATTTTGATGATGTCAATTCTAGTATTGATGTTTTTCGTGCACATATTTTAGATCATTCAATGTCTCCATCTATACATGACCCCCAACACTAGAACCCAATCCATTTACAATAAATCTAAAATAATCATAATTGTTGAGTGGTGAGAGATTACCAATAATAATTGCTAAAAATCCCCCTTTTGAAGATGAAGAAAAATCATGAATATTTTGAGGGATAACATTAAGGTAATCGGGTGGATATTGGCTAACATATCAGGTATTAACCCCTCCATTTTCATGTATAGGATTCTTTTAGAGGATAAGGCTAAACTAGTTAGGCAACCACAAAGGAGACTAAATCCAACTATTCTAGAATTTTTTTAAAAAGAAGTTGAAAAATTGAATGAGGTAGGTATAAATTATCCCATTTCAAATTCCCAGTGGGTGAGTCCTATTCAGGTTGTGACTAAGAAAAGTGGTGTTACTATTGTCAGGAATGAAAGAGAGGAGTTAGTTCCAATGAGGGTAAAAAATAGATGGTGTGTGTGTATTGATTATAGGAAACTAAATCAATCCACTCACAAGGACCATTTACCACTCCAATTTATTAATCAAATTCTTGATTATAGGAATCTAAATTAATCCACTCACAAGGTCCATTTACCCCTTCACTTCAGGACACTTTCCCCAATGAGCATCTTTATGCACTCTCGGGTACACATCCTTGGTATGACGATTTATTTAACTACCTTGTTTCCTTTAAAATTATTACAAATTTTAAGAAACATAAAGTCTAAAAATTAAAGAATGTTTCTAGATTTTATGTTTGGGATGATCCCTACCTATGGCTCATGTGTAGTGATCAAATTATTATAAGTTGTTCTCCTGATCATGAGTTTGATCGTGTTTTACATTTTTGTCTTATACATTCTTATGTTTGACACTTTGGACCCTAATAAATAGCTAAGAATGTATTAGACTCTAGATTATATTGGCCTAACTTATTCGATGATGCTCATGTGTTTTGTAAGTCATGCTCACATTTCCAACACACTAGAAATATTTCTTGGAGACACAAGATTCCCTAACAACCCATATTACTCTATGAGGTTTTTGATGTTTGGGGAATTAATTTTATGTGTACTTTTCCAATTTCATTTGGTGTCTTGTACATTTTGGTCACTTTTTATTATGTGTGAAAATGGGTGGAGGCTAAGGCCACCAGAAATGATGATTCTCATGTTATAGTGTACTGTTTCAGGGAACAGTTTTTTTGTAGATTTATAGTACTGAAGGATATCATTAGTGATCATAGGATACACTTATGCAATCAGAATTTGGCATCCCTCCTTCGAATGTGTGTTGTGAAACACAAAACGTCAACACCATACCACCAAAAACAAATGGCCCAGATGAGGTTTCAAATCTGGAGATGATTTTTTTGGATAACACTGTACATCCAAATAGGAATGATTGAAGAAAGAATTTAGATGATGTGATTTAGGATTATAGGACATTATACAAGACCCCCATTAGTATTTCCCCATTTAATATTGTTTTTGGGAAATCTTATCATCTCGCTATAGAGGTTGAGCATTGGGATTATTGGGCTATAAAGAAATGCGACATGGATTTGTACCAAGATGGAATTCTACAAAAGATTAAAATTCAAGATCTTAAGAAGATTAAAATGTCATAATATGAGGTGTCAAGGATTTGTAAGGAAATTTCAAAAGCAACTCATGAAAGAATGATCCAATAAATTGAGTTTTATGTATAAGAGAAAGTTTTACTCTATAGTTCATGAATGAAGATGATCCCTGGTAAGTTTCATTCTATATGGTTAGGTCATTATGTTTTGTCTAATGTTTTTACTTATGGTGTATTATAGATCACATAATAGGAAATATGAATTATCTTTACAGTCAATGGGAAATGTTTAAAGAAATATATTTAGGGATTCCTACTGATGTTGTTGATTTCATCACACTGCATGACCCCATCATCACTTGAAAATATCAGGCTATTCCTAACCCTTTCACTTTTATATTATATATCCTATTTAAAATTCTATATTTCATGTGCACATATCATCTTATGGGTTCAAATTGAGGAAAATACAATATTTTAAGTATGGGGTAAGGGGAAACATTTTGGAATATATATTTTTGGATTTTCATTTGTGTGTGTTTTATTTTAAGTTTTTGGTTAAAATTAAAAAATAAAAATAAAAAAACATATCATGTAATATTATCATTTACATGTGGAGCATATGGAAGATTCATGTTTTCAAAATTTATTAGTGGCATGATAAGAATGAGAAAATTTTCATTTTTAATGGTTGATTTTTATAAAAAATGGAAGTGATTAATGATATTATTGATTGTGTCATTAAAAAAACTTTTAGATTTTGAAACCATTATTTGTGATATTTGTTCATGGTAAATTGTTTCATTTATTTCTTCACAAAAATTATCCTGCAACCATGACTTGTGAAATTTTTCCTACTCAATTTATGGTAGATCCATGTTCAGTAAAAACAATTTCATCTTATATCAATATTTGGACCATACGTTCATCTCTCTTCCGATCAATTTCATTATAGTACTGAGTTGAACTATGCATGTTTACCTAATATTAGACAGTCATACACCCTAAAAAAATCATATAAAGAATTGTTAATAAATAGGGATGTGATTAAATGTAAAACATGTGGGGATATCTAGGTCAGGAGCTTATGGTTTGACTTTAATTAATACTTAAGTGACTGAGTCCTAAAATTCGATTAAAAAAGAATGTAGAATAGGTTCGGTGAAATAAACTATGTAAGAATATTTGTTTTAATTGAATTGAATATACTAAATAAAGGGTGGAGATATGATCCTGAAATGGTTAGCACACACACATGTGGGGAATTAATGTCATAGTGGACCCAAAACTAATTTCACTATGATTAGTGTCAGTAATCTCATTGGATTTTATTCTGATAAAATTTATGAGACATTGAATTTCAAATTTATTGATATTAAATATTTATTGGATTCTTACTTTTTCTATATTGTCACTATGTATTGGGAAATATAAACATGATTATCTTATCACAATTTTCTAGATTACATGATATTAGGTTTTTCCTTGGAGTGAAAAAGGGTAAGAGTGGAAGAGTTGATAAAACATACTTTTATTTAATATTTTATTGATAATAAATGATATAATTTCCTCACATTATGTTAAATGAGTTCATTTATGAAATATTTCGTATTAGATCATTTATTTGCAAATTTGATGAAAATTACAGTTTTACCCTTTTAAAATTCACCGTACTATTTCAAACATAAATATTTTAATTTGACTTATCTGAACTAATTTTTTTAAAAGTGTTCCTCACTTAATAGTATACAACTTTTATTGCAGACAAGAGAGCTAAACTATAAGGACCCGACCTTAAAACAATACATAACCTCGAATTAAACGAATAATTCCAATTGAGAATCATTTCAGGTTTAGAGTTTTAGAGAATTATGCCATAACTAATACATAACAACTTGAAGACTACATGTAGAAAATACTACTCAGTATCCATTTTATCATAAAAAAAACTGTTGAAAAGAAACACATCTACTTCCATGTTTTAGACAACATGACTTTTCCATGATCCATTCCTTGACCATATTCATCTTTAAGTCCTGTGAAAAACATTTAAAAAATTCGGATGAGCATAAAAAGCTCAGTAAGGTTTATAAAACAAATAATTAAAACATTTTTTCATAAAGACATACAAAACATGAACTCTTTTACTTACCTCATGAAATCATAAGATTTTTGAAATACACATGGAAATCATTAATCATAAAGGTAACTTGGGGCATCCATATCATACTTACATTGTAGCTATCACAGCTATATAAGGGGTTACTTTGGAATACACATCACAATATATTCCCTAAATCTCATAGGAGAAACATTCACGTTTACCTCTATCACGTTACCCAATGCATTAGAGAACTATCTCAGGCTCACCCGCCCTAGGTTTATCATGGAACCACCCATATATGAAAAAAATGCTCAATAACCATAACATAATCATAACATTTAACACATGTATAAAGGAAATATAACATTTCCACATTCCAATATATTAAATCAAGATATTTAAATAAACAATGTTTTATCAAATCATTTTCAAAACCATTTAAAAATTCATTTTTGAATCAAAGTGTCCCATACCACTTTGAATATTTTAAAAGAATTATTATTTGAAAACATTAATATCGATATAAATAAATTCTAAAACCCATTTTGAAAACATGGACATTAACGAGAAATATTTAGAAGAATAAATGTTTAAAACATTTAAAACAATATTTTATTTAAAGAGTTTTTTTAACAAAAAGGAGAGATGCTTGAATGCAAATAATTGAGGAATAAAATTTAATCAAAACATTATAATATCACGAGAATAAAGGTATTCATGATATATTATTCCAAAGTACAGTATATACACCACATAAGAGTGAATTGGTGCATAACAACAATGAAGTCTCTATGGAAATGTAAATTGAGATGAAATCCCTTATAAAGATGGTGTCCTTAAATTAAGGATAAATCAATCACATAATTATGTGTGAAAAATATAAATACACCCAATATAAATGGATATTAAGTGTAAAAAAATCATAGTTTATTCACACATATTCATAGGACGACATGTTCAAGAAGTACAAGTTGAACGTAAAGAATTGAAATTGTGTTAAGAAGTTCCCTTGTAAAAATTCGACAGCCTAACGACGTTACATTTAAATTAAGAAAATGATTTGATGAGATAAAAATGTAATCTCATCACTTGGACATATCATTTACATTAATAAGAATATTGAATAGCATATCCCTACATAATAAGATGTAAATTAAAAGACATAACAAAAGAAGTCTTTTAAAAAGAGGAGGGTGAAAGGTTCCTTTACCAATTTGGTAACTAAGAAAAATCCACCACATGAAAGAAGGGTCATTCAATGAAGATGTATATACTCATAAAAAAGTATATTACACAAAGTGTACAATCATGGGAAGTACATACACCACACAAAAGGAAATAGTGACAAATATAGCATGAATCTCATAGGAATAAAAAGTGAGACGAAACCCTTTACCACGTTGTAATCAACTGAGTCGTATGACCAAAAGTTAATAACCTCCAAATGAATCACAGAATACCCTGAATATAATGTGAATCATGATGATATATATATTAAATTATAGTACACATTACACCACATGCAATGAATAAGTGGCGAACAATGGAAATCTCACGGAATTAAAAGTGAGATAAGAAAATCCCTTACAAAAATTCAGCAGCCTAACGGCGCCACTTAAAACATCATAAAATTATTTTATGAGAGTAATAGAGGGTCTATCATCATATGAAAATACAAATTACAGTATGGTGAATATAAAAAACATCCTTCAACCTAAAAACACGGAGCATAAATGAAATGAAATAAAAGAGAGTACTTGAAAATAAAGAGAGAGGTCAGATCCCTTACCTCATGCCCGACATGATTCGATCGTTATTTAATCTCTTGAATAATAAACTAAAGTTAATTTTTACTTTCTTAAGAACCTTTTTCAAGTTTATTATTCCTTTTATATAACTTATTACCATGTTATAAACATTATGTAATCATTTAAGTTACTAACATTCATTTTGTCGTTATTTGGCACTTGAGTCAAAATAAACACCTTATATATACAAGTTGTCCATGTGGTAAATATTTAATTATATACAGAATTATATTAATGATTTTGATATCATATATATCATATATATTCAGTATATTCATGTTTTTATAATAGTACATAACATTTAGAGGTAAGAAATGAAATGCACTGTTCATGGAGACGGTAAGTCGTACGTACGCATGAACGCTACTTTCCTTTCTATTTCTTATTTTAATGGAAATAAAACATAATTATACATACTTATATTATAATTACAGTATAAAATCATATATAATATCGTTATATCCATCCTTTATACATCCCACATAAGGCATTAACGAATCAAATCACTTTGAGGGGGCGGTAGTCCGCACATCCTCAAATGAGATTATCGTATTTACCAACTATGGAAACCTTAAAGGCATGCTATAAATGGGAATTACAGAAGAATAAGGAAATAATAAACATAATATATATCATATATAAATATAGTTCCATCATAATGTCCACCATGAGAGGTGGTAAGATGTAATTGAACAATCATCGTTTCTTGAGGCCTTAGTTTTCCATCCACAGAAACATTATGTTCTTCATCCATTAGATGGTGGTGTGTGTAAGTTTAGTTCGAATTATTCTCATAACAACATCCTAGTATTTTTAGGATAATTTTTTTTGTTACAAAATAAATGAATAAAAAGAGTTTAGGGGTTGGAGAAGTAAAATAAAAGAAAACAATTTAAGAGAAATTGTTACCTTTAATTTGGGTAACTCCATTTGGTTTGAACCAAAGGACTTATTGAAGTGCCTTATGCCTAAGGTAAGGCTTCTAGGAGGAGGAGAGGGATTATATTAGATTAATTTGGTAGAGTTTGGACGAGCCAAATGGCTTGATAGGTGTGTGTAATTGGTTAGAAGTGGTATCCTTTTATAAGGGAGAGGAGGGGCTCCTTGGGAAAGTGTGAAAACCTTATTTTATTATATATTGATATTTAGTTAATAAATGATAAAAAATCATTATGGTCTAATATAAGATGACTCATGGTCGAAATAAAATAATCCAATCAGAATTGGACATGTTTTGGATAATATTTTAATCATTATAATCGTATTTATTTAAATCATTTATTAATGAGGTTAATACTGTATCATTATTGTGTCATAAATAATTTAATTTATTCGATGTCTACAAATTATAAATGAAATACTAACATGTAGAAAATATTTTTAACTTTACAATGAATATTTATAGTGTAAAATATGACTTATATGTCACCATATAAAAATTAATTTACAAAAAGTTTTTTGTTATTGTCAATTTTGTCTTTACAATAAATTAATTAATCTAAAGTGTCATTATCTTTCATAAGTGGCTCTATGGGGTCCCAAAATCGACCCAAGGATGCCCATGATCGTCCAATACTCATAAAATAAGGTTATGACAAGTGTTAAGGTAATTTTTAATTATTATAATATTCTTTTTACCTTGAATTACCATATTTACCTTTAACCGTGGTAAATAAAAGTCAAAAATTAATATTCACCAAAAAACATTTTCATCTTAATGAACCAAATATTAATTATTTATAACAACTATGTATGTCGGATTTTCAAAATTCAATTCACAGAAGCGGTAAAATTTCATTTAAATGAAAAAGTCAGTTTTTTAACTACTACTAAGTTGTGTCACTATTCATCAAAAATTGATGTTTTTCAGAAAAATACCAAAAATTCAGCCTAATAATTATTTGATATTCTGAATTAAAAATATATGTCTATTTTTTCAAATTCAAAACAAAGAAGTGGCATTAATTGATTTTAAAATTAATTCCTGCTATCAAAACAAATAGCCTGTTTTTAAGAAACAATAACTATCAAAAGATTTATACTTGTTTATGTCCAATTTCAAAGTGAAATGACATCCAATGACCAATATTAGATTAAATGGTAAAAATATATTTTAATTTCACTTTAAAACCAATTAAAATGATAATATAACCATATAAATAAATTATATTAAAAGGTACTTTTGAATTAAAATACAATATTTTTCACTATTCATTAAAAAATGAACTTTATCAGAAAAATTCCAAAAATTTACACAAAGTAAATTTTAATGTCCCCATTATAAAGAAGGATTTTATTTGGTCATATAGAATGTATTAAATTGACTAAAACTAGATTTAAAAAGGGTTCTCCATTAAAAGGCGGTAAATATGCCTTTTAATGTAAATTATGCTTAAAATTAGATTCATTCACATTTTAAGCCTATAACATTTACTGGATAAATGTAAATACATTTAACAAACATTTATAATCATATTTTAGTTAGTTATGTTCATTACATCCAATACAACGGCTAGAAGTTAACTACCATTTAAAATAATAATATTATATTATTAGTGTGCAACGTAAGATTCCAAAGAAACCTGTTGTTGCGTATCAGGTAAGCTATCGAACATAGAATCCCCTTTAAAGTAAAATTAATATTTAATTCAAAAATATTAATAAATATTAAATATGTCTTATTCTTCATTTATCTTGTATGTTACATAAACTGTTCATTTGATTAGAGTAAATGAGTCATTAAGTCAGAGGTGGGATGGACACACCAGATTGGACCTTACATTAGTATTTGGGACAAAACTTCTTCATCCGTGATTTTATTGGTCCCAAATTTGAAGAGAATTTCTGAAACCCATTTAATCATATATCATACTCCTATAAGGATAGTTTTTTTGACACTTTTTGGTGGTCAAACATGTGGTACAATTTGGATTAATTTATTTGGACAAATTTTCCCATTCACACTTGAAACTTCTTAAAACCTAGCCTCCCTTATGCTCAATAAATTAGTTTTTTTCTCATTTTTTTGGGGTTGGGACATGAATTGGGATATTTAAGTAAGATTATAATTGGTTTCATTCCATTTATCTTGGAATTTAAAGAGTTAGATCTCTTAACATTAGGATCCCTTCGTCGAAGACTTCTTCTTGTTCTTCACTTTGTAATGTTTTTGTTCTTGCAATAAAAATATTTTTTTTCTATTATATTTATTCTTTTTTTGATGTTTTAATTTTTTTTATTCTTTACTCATCCTATTTGTATTGGAATCAAGAGTATAAATGAGATTGGGTTATACCCTTTCTAAAGCTTTGAAAATGAAAAACATTTCTATGGTAAATACACCACCCATGAAAGAGTAGTTTATTTTTGTAATAGATCTACCTCTTACCTTATTCATTAATTTATTTTGAATCAATAAGATACAATAATTAAATTAATATTATATATTAATTGAGTTTTTAATATAAATGAAACTAACAAAGAAATTGAACAATTAGCACAAAACATGTGAGGTCAAGAATTGTGTGAATTATTAGAGTGCGAACTTAATCTATAAAAAAACCTCACAAGAGAAATTTCTAGGGTTCAAATATAATCACTAAACTCAATTAATCCTAATTTAAACAGTATATATGTTCCCTAATTTACCACTATCTATAATATATCCTTATAACATTAATCAAAGTAGGTTGTTGCGATTTCATGTTCTAAATCTAGCCTAGGGTTTAATTAATTTAATCTTGGTGGTTAAGTCAATTCTCATAGTCTTTAGGGGTTAAAATATTTGGGGATCATAATTAAGTGGATATTTATTTAAATAATAATTATAAATAAGTAATGTAATAGGTAGAATTATATCTATTATGCCTTTTAAAAATATTTTCTAAAACAAATGTCTTCTTATTGTATCTAATTAATCAAATTTAATTTCAAAAACAAAAACAAAAAATGCAATATTTTTCTAGAATATATCTTCTCATTTTATAATGATAATAAAACACCCATCATTTTGAGTAGTGTGTTTGTATTATTTTATTTTATTCTCAAAATACCTTTAATAAGTTGTTTTAATTACTACCTCTTTGAGAGACGTCCTTGGTCAGCCACCCTACCACACCTAAATATTCAAAAAACCACACATCATTTAAAAGAACCCATGACAACACCTTTTAATATGTCTGGATACTTTATTCTCATATTATTGTATATGTTAGTTATGATTGTAATAGCTATCTTGACCTAGTGCAATCCTTGGCATGATGTTACCTATGCTTTTGGTCATTTTGGTATGTTTTGGCTTGTACTATTTGATTTTACCACCATGGATTTGATATGATATGTAATTCATGCTTTGGTTGGATTTGATATATATGTATTGATAAATGTTTATGAAATTATTTTAAATTGATATAACTTCTTTATTTGAAAATGTGGAAAAAAGAGAAATTAAATTGTTTTTTAATGCTTTTGATATAAAAACTACAAAACTGTCTATCAAGCTTTATTTTATTTATAATTTGAGTATGATTGGATTTTTTTAGAGACTTGATATGTAAAACCTTGGAAGTACCCTACTGAGCATGTTATCTCACACCTTAGATACCCCTTTGGTGGTGTGTATACTTGGCTATATATTTTAATGTAGGGAAAGGTAAGTCACCATAGTGAGGTTGTGAGTTTTTCTGTCAGCTTTGTTTGGGTACCTAGATGATGAGATGGTGATATTTTTTCTACTCTATTGTATGGTGACTTCTAGAGTAGATGTTTAGCTTTGTAATCCTTTTCTTTTGGACTTGTCTCTTGAAGATTTTTTAATACCATTTCATGTGTTCGCTTCTGTTGTTCTCTATTTATAATGAAATATATATGTATTCATGTTTTCATCCACTATTTATTTTTATACAAGTGTATATATGTCATATTGTCTGCTTAATGTTGGAAAAAACCATCCCCTCTTTTTTTTTTATTACCCCGGTACTAGACGTCAGCCCATGGGGATCGAGAACGTCCTTTGGTTATGTGACAAATCAGGTTGGGTACTAGTTTGAGAGGGAATTCAAGTTAGGTTCATTACAGGATTGGTGTGTCATGAATACCTTTACTTCTATGAATTCCAATTTTACAGGGTATCATATTGTTGTTTTTGGTTTCTATTTTTACATTTGTGTGATTTCACCGAGCGTGATGCATTTGAGTTTATAGATTTATGGATTTATTGGTTTTTTAGATCTTAGATAATGTCAAATATAATAATTTTCATTTATTATTCTAGGAAAATAATATTTACCTGATATATTCCTCTATGTATGTGATTTTACAAACAATTTAAGTTCAGTTGTTTAATTTTTTTGAAATGACCTATATGGTGTTGTCATATAAATTTCCTTGGTGTCATTCTACTCAACTGAACCGAATGTATATATTTTCTTCCGATGACATTCCATACTGATCTAATGATGAGATGTTCACTGATGATGGAGATTCAGTCCTTTCATCCAGGATGTATGGAGACCCTTATGGGGGTAAGTGTGTTCATTAGATGCCCTAATTTTGTTTTTGATGGATTTATGAGGAAATGTATGCTTCATATATTTTTTATATTAGACTCTACATTCCCTAATATTAAGGTTTCCCTAAAGTTCCTTGTTTTATTTTTGGACGTATTTTGTTCTTGCATCATGTGTTTTGCTGGATCGTGTGATGGGGCCTTGTGTGCATGATATCACTGGTGTCTTGGGTGGGTATAACTGATCTTATTTTTACTATGTATTTTAAAGTAATTCTATCACTTGGGGGTCGTTGTGTAATAATGATCCTTTGAATAAGTCAATTTCTTTAGAAGAGGAATTCTAAGAGTGCTCCTTGTCTCATTGTTAACTTGAGAGGGAAGGTTTTATTGGATAACTGGGCATGATAATTTAAGGTAGCACTTTGGGTAGCATAGTGAGAGTGTTCCTGGATTCTCATGGATCTAGAAAACACCTAATAGTTGTGTTGTCATATGGTTGATCATGGAATGAAGAAAAATATCTCTATTTTGAAAAGGAGTGCTAAGGGTACTCTGGATAGTTGGAATTGACCTAGATGAAGAGAATTTTTAGTGGATTTGGTAAATTATCCTAGTTTCATTAGTAATTTTCCCATGTGATTGTGAGTCTTTTTGTATGTTTGTATGCATGAGTGCGTATGGAAGGTTCTTGGATAATCACTATACCTTGAGGAGGATAGTAGTGGTTGGTGTGGATTTTTGGGATAAATCCTTTTTGTGTGAGGGTATGTGTGTATGGGTTATATGCGGTGATGGTTGGGCTAAATGTGGGTCCATTTTATTTGTTTGGATCCTGAGGAAACCTGAGGGGTGTATCCATAGTGGAACCATTGAGTTCGGTGCTCGAGGAGTAGTGTTAGGAAAGCCTTATAGTTTGGAGAGCACCATAGGCCTTTGGAGGATGTGATCATTGTTGTAAGTGGTTTTTGTCTCCTTGTTGTCACTCTGGTGTAAGAGGGTTGGACACATCCAATCATTGCATTCGGTGATGGATGGTTCATGATCCATAGGGATTAGGGTTTTGGACATAGGGTGACAATGAAGATACACTTATGATGGGGATTATCAAATCAGTCGTGGTTGAATTTATATCATGTTGGGAGAGTTGCAGGAGATATAGGATTAGTTAGTGGATGGTTGAGATATTTTCGGTTACACCAATTCTTGGGTTGAGAGCATGGAAGCTGGTTGAACACCAAAGCTTCTAAGGGGTGATAAGAATTATATCGGGGAGTTTGTAATCACCCAAGCCCTTATAAGTTTAGAAATTTATAGGATTTGGAAACATTTTTTCATAACTTTTTTTCAGGGAAAAAATTATAACTTATCCTATGGGATGATCTTAAAATTTTTTTTGACCACTCCATTGATCCTGATATAGAGTTTTTTTTCTAGGGCAGGAGTTTGGTGGAAATTTGATATGTTCAAATTTTCAAGGAATATTAATATTTAATTAATTAAATATTAATTTGTTCATGCATGTTAATTTACTGATATATTTTGAATGAATAATTGTATTTATATTAAAACTCTATGGTTGATTCCACAATCAACATTTATTCCTAGGTGAGGCATAATTTTTTAATGGGCATTGGGGCTGGGGTTGACCCCCTTTTTTATTTTTTTTATTTTTTTTTATTTTTTTATTTCTTTATTTATTTTTTATTTTTCATTTTTCACTTTTATTTACATGAATTAAATTCTCCCTTGTGATTCATGTTTCAAAGAGATGGAGAGAGAGATAAGAGAGATATGGAGGAGGAGGCATCAACAGTGATCTCTTCTAAAGGTATATCAGAGCTCGGTGGTCAAATTACATGGATTTGGGGGGTGAAACATCAATGTTTTATGTCCATAGGTAGGAACTATCTTAATTTTAAGACTTATATCCCTATATTATTTTTGATTTTGATTTTTAAATCCTTATATAGAATTCTAGGGACCCCGTGGGGGTTGATCTATGGTTTTTTGAGTAGAAACAATGGTTTCAGGAAGATCTCATGGGTTTCTATTTGAAATAAATAGATGAGACGATGTGTAGTTCAGATAACACAAGTGATGTGTTGTTACATTTGGGATAGTTGGGGAAGAAGGGGTTGCATGATGTGTGTGTTTCGGACATTCCATTTCAGATGACTAGGGGTGTGTCATGGGGTATGACTAGACACCCTTTATTGGTGAACGTTATTGTTTATAGTACATGGGCAGACCGTAGGTGATGGACACCTCTAAAAACAATGTTGACCACTCATCTTGACCCCATGTAGGGTATATGGCTTTGTTTCCCATGTGACTTACATGTTGTGTATGTTCGAGACATAATGTGTATTCAGGGGCAGTGCACACTGAGTGTGTTCTGGCATACGACTAGGAAGGACATTTGGAGTTACATGCCACGTACATGACCTACATCCCTTGTACTCCCTTCTTGGATGTGTTTTTCTTAATTTCTCAACCTAGATTCAGAATTGGGCTTTTTGGTAGTCTATTCTGAGATTTTTTTCCATGTAGGACATGATGGTGTAATCCTTTCATCATTTAATGGTTGTATGGATGGCATTTTGGATGGGGATAGTGTTAGAAGGAGGGTTTCCTTGAGGTTTTATTTCATAATCCTATTGTGGGTTGGGTTGTGAGTTGTAAGGCCTGAGTGAGGGTCATGAGTTGGTTATTAATCCAAATTCAGTATTCTAATTTGATATATTTTAGGTTCTTTAGAATATTCCCAAATATGGAATCCACCAATGTCTTGGATGAAGTTATTTAGAGATATTGATTGAGGATTGAGTGGTCGTGGTTATAGACCACTTTATTGAGGATTTATATATGATGTTTGAGTATCAGTTGTATTAGAGACTTTAGGTTGGGTTTACATTTAGGGGCTCTGATTATGGTTGGGATCCATTGAGGATATGTTGAAATGGACGTAAGGGTTTCATTTTGGATGCCCTTATGGATGTGGTAATACTCGAGTATGGGTTGTATTTTGGGAAGGCCAAACTTGGATTTCCAAAAAAAAATATGATCCCATGTTCTTTCTTTTACCAAGGACCCCCTATAGGGTTTCCGACTCATTAGGTGGTCATGATAGCTATTAATAATCCCCTTATTGGTGAGGTGTTTCTCTTGTATTACGTTGCAAGTACATTGTTGACTGAGGATTAGTGGTGGGCCACTGAGGGCCGCTTGGAAATGTTTCTCATGTCTGGATTGTCCCATATTGAGGATGCAATAGAGGACCCCTCATAGGGTTTCTAGTAAAAAAATTTTGGATTCCCATGTGGGTGAGTTAATGGACATGGTGGTGTCCAATGTTCACCCTCTATCTGATGTTTCTTGTATTGGGGTGTGGACTAAGTTTTGTTAGATGTGATCTAGGAGATCGAGGAATCCCCATGTTTTAGTTGAATCACATTGAGACTGATGGTGAGATACCATAGTCTGTTCCTTGATGTTTTAGAGGATCGTGGGATCCATGGGATGTTTTGAACACAAGATGTAATGTTATGATGTTTTAGTAGTTTGGGTGATGGGTTGGAGAGTTGATCAACACTTTCTTTTATAGACTTTGGCAGATGATGTTTAAGGTAGTTTCTACTTATGAATTTGATGTAGGATAATAGCTTTAAGATATATTTGGAATGGGAATTGAACCATATATTTATTTGGTTATATCCTCCATTAGTTGGTTGTGGTTAGATGGGAATAAGGATCTAATGTGTGATCTAAAAGAGTGTATCCTTCGCCTATGGAAACATATGTTTTACCCTAGCTAGATACTGGGATTCCTTGGTTTTAGAAATTTTGAGGGCTTGAGTTGTGGGATTTTCCCTTCCTGATGTTTTTAATAGAGTTTTTGAGTTCTATAAGACTAGTATGTTTTGGAATAGCCCTCATAGTGTTAGTAGAGTTCATGTCGCTAGTTTATATCATTCCATTAGAGTCGTAGATCATAGGAGAGTCATAGGTTTACATTTTGGACACCTATGGTTATTATCTAGTGTTTAACATTTGTGCATGTTTAATTTTATATTTATTCGATCTCTTATGTAAATCTAGATAATGTATCTGATGTCACATGGATAGGTGATACACATGTTATAAGTCCTCCATCATGGGCCTAAGTGGGAGTATATTTACCTTGGGTGTCAGGATATAACCCGTGGTGGTAGTTTTCTTTGTTTTGGTTTATCCCCCTTTTTTATTGTAGTTTTTTATTTTACAACATTGTTTATAGTTTTATGAAAACTATTATTAATTTTTGTCTAGGTTGGGCATATCATGTGTGTATGCACTTATTATGATAGTGGATATTAGGATCACCATAGGGGTTGTCCAATTGAGAATTATTTCTCACCCCTTATACATTCACTATGGTGTGTATATAGACCATATATTTTCATTCAGGTTGGAGCATAGGTTGTAGAGTGGACCAAGAAAAGGAAAAATATTTCTTGATTGAGTAGAGTCAAACATGTGGGGTCTTAGGATTGTTTCATAGTAGTTAAACCATTGTGAAG
Organism: Viscum album; assembly: GCA_963277665.1. NCBI lineage: Eukaryota > Viridiplantae > Streptophyta > Magnoliopsida > Santalales > Viscaceae > Viscum > Viscum album. Next base: position 19,876,224 of record OY728137.1, on the reverse strand, counting down.
ATCAGGTATGTAGTTCAGCTCAAGTTTTTTAGTGGATCCTTGTGTATTTATTTTCAGCTTGTTTATTTTTTATATGTGTTCAAACTAGTGGGAAACTGATTGTTGTTTCTTTTATCCCACTTAGAGTGTTTATGGATGTATTCCATATTTAAATTATTATAGTATTTTTTTTCCATTTATTTATATTTCATACTCTGATGGTTATGTATGTATATGAGTTTGCTTTTTTTTCTATTATTGTACTAATACTAGAGGGTATAATCTCCCCACATTATCTTTTAGACTCTCTATGATAGTCTAAAACCATCGACATGAGAGGAGGCACACTTGAGGCCTTGTGGTGAGCTGGATCGGGTAACATGTCTAGTCTACTTGGGCTGATTCATTAGAAAACGGAATCATTGGTGTCTAGTTTTATGATTTTAGGATTTATTCGACATGTGTTTTAGGATTGTATCATAACATGTGATGGGTATTGGACTGGTGTGTGATGAAAACCTTTATTTATAGGAATTATAAGTTTATAATTCATGATATTTCTATTTTTGGTTTTTGTTTTTACACTTTTGTTATTTGACCTAGCATAATTCACATACATTTTTAGATTTTTGGATTTATTGGTTTTTGGATCTTGGACAATAAGAATTAGTCCAGTGTTTATACATTATTATTGGTACGTAGGAATCACATGATATATGCATGTATGTGTGCAATTTTATTGATTATAGAGGTTTAGTTATTTAAGGTGCTTGCGATGAACTATATGGTATTGTCACATATAGCTCCTTGGTGGAATTCTACTCAATTGAAACACACACACACACACACACATATTATTCTGATGACATACCATGTGTATCTGATGGAGATATGTTCTTTGGTGATGGAGATACAATCCCTTCATTGAGGGATTCATGGAGAACCTTAGTGGGTTGATGTGGGCATTGGATGCCCTGCTACTATTGTAGGTGGCTCAATGATGGAAAAATTCTTGAAAAATGTTTTGGATCAGGCTTGAGTTTCTTAGAGGTTTATATTTTCTTGAAGTACTTTGTTCGAGTTGATGGGGGGAAGGGGATTAATTTATTTCCTTTTAGGGGGGATCACAAGGTTCTGCTATCACCGAGTGGTCATTGTGTAAAAAGGCTCCTTTGAGGATGCTTGGTGATTTAGATGTAGAGTTTTGGGAGTTCCCTTGGTCTCATGGTTGGATTGAGATGGAAGGTTTAGTTAGACACGTAGCCCTGTTCACTTTTTTTGTGCTTTTGGTAGAGCGGTGACATTGTGGTTAGACCCTCATGTCTTGGGATGATTCTCAAATGGACAGTGGTCATGTGGTAAATTGTGGCATGAGGGAGGTGCGTCAATTTTTAATAGGAGTTCCAAGTATGCTCTAACTTGTTTGAACTAACCTATGTGAGGAGAATAGTTAGATTATTAGGTGCATTGTCCTAGGCTCTTTTGGACTTTTCCCATGTGATCTGGAGTATTTTTAAATGTTTGGGTGCATGAGAGCTTGTTAGAGGTTCATAGGGAATCACTTTTTCTCTAGGAGGAGAGTGGTGGTTGGTGTGGATTTTTGGGATAAAGCCTTGTTTCATGGGGGAATGTGCATGTGGGTTATGCATATTGCTGGTTGGGATGAGTATGGGTCTGCTGTGTATGTTTGATTCTTGAGAAAACCTAAGCGATGTAGCTATGGTGGCCCTACCAAGGTTAGAATTCCAGGAGTGGTGTAAGAAAATCATTATGGAAGGTAGATCACCATATGCATTTGGAGAATGTGATCCTCACTGTTAGTCGTTTCCATTTATGTATTGGAACTCTATTGTATGTGTATTTTCCATGTCCAGTCATTGTATTTGGTGATGGAAGGATCATGGTCTATGAAGTTTCAAATTTTGTTTGTGGGGTGATGATAATGATACAATTTTTGAGGAGAGTATCATATTATTCATGGTTGAATGTCTCTTGTGTTGGGATATTTGTGGGTGCTATAGGACCAGTAGGCTTTAGCTTGAGAGAGAATTTGTTGTAGAAATTATTTGGGTGAGATCATTGAATTTGGTTGACCACCAAGGCTTCTTGGGTGTGAAAAATTTTATGGTGGGGATTTTTTAATCACCCATGGTGTTACTGATTGATAAATCAAGAGGAATTTAAAACTTCTCTTATTGGGTTGTTTTCAGGGGAGAAGTTGTAAATTCACGTATGGGATAATCTGAGATAAATTTTTTGACCACTATATTGGTCCCAAAATAGGGTGTTTAACGTTGGGAAAGAGTTTAGGGGAAATCCAAGTCATTCAAAATTTTATGGAATATTAATATTTAATTAATTAAATACTAATTTTCCAAAACATGTTCATTCAGTGATATCTTTTGAATGGATCATTAGATTGAGATTGTGAATCCTCGGTTGATTCTAAAATAGGGATTTTTAGGAGAGTCATAAATTCTCCATGGGTTATAGGGATTGGTCTGAGCATCTTTTCTTTTTCTTTTTCTTTCTTTTATGTTTGTTTTTACTTGTTTTTATTTCCTTTTCTTCCCTTGGATTTTTTCCTATGTTGTTCCACATATAGATCACATATTAAATACAGATAGAGGGATATAATATGGAGAAAGAGGAGGAGGCACCACCATAGAGATCATTCAAAGGTATATCAAAGATCGGTGGTTGCACATTGTAGATCCAGGAGTGGGGTTTAGAATTTCACACCCAGAGGTAGGAACTATCTATGTTTTAATATATATATCTTATTAATTTTGTTACTTTCAATTTTTAGATCCTTATATCGATTTATAGGGATCCACTGGGGGTTGATCTTTGGTTGTTTGGAGAGAAATAAGGGATTTAGGAAGACCACATGGGTTTTATATTTGGGAAAACCCAATCAGACGGTGTATATATCATAGAACACTAACTGTGTGTTATTCCTTTTAGATGAGGAGTGTAAGAAGGGTTTACATGAAGTGTGTTTTTGGGGTATGCCATATGAGATGACTCAGAGTGTGACTGAGTAATGACCAGGCACCCTATGTCAGGGAACTTTTCCGTGTATAGAAGATGGTCAGAACCTGAGTGCTGGACATGGCCAAAGACCGTGTGGTGTACTTGGCCTGACCCAGTCTAGAGTATATGGCCAGGTACACCATGTGACTTATATAGTGTGTGTGTGTGTTTGAGACACAAAATATATTCAGGGATAGTGCACATCTAGTGGGATATGGTACATGACCATAGAGAAATTTTATAAGTAGATTGTAATGTCCTAGCCTGGGAGCCGCTAAACTAGTGCTACATGCTAGTTTTCCACATGACCTCAAGAACACCTCCCCATACATTAGAGGCTATCAACTAGAATTTAAGGTCTAATTAGGAATGAAGGTACCCTATATCCTCTTTATCAAAGTAAGACCATAACATAAATAATGAGAAATGATAATAAAGATAAAAAACAATAACCATGTATCTAAATAGTAATACTAGATAAATGACCACAAACTAATATAGTAAAATATGCCATGTCATTTCATGATATTGTCATGTGTCAAAGATGACCCAAAATAAAAACACATTGAAAATCCCCAAATTAGGTCACGACATCATGTCCAATCCCATAATCCATGCTCCATCCCAAGTCAACCATCAATCACTAGGACCTTTCCCTTATCCAAACCTATAAATATGAAGTCTTCTCAAGTACCATCAGCAGTCCGAGTAGGGTATGAGTACAACTTAGTAGGATACCACCAACAATGTTAAAAGATATATCTAGTATAATAATAATAACAATATATGTATAAGAAAAACAGAACAATTTAATTGGTAAATGAATGAAACATGTTTCTCAATATCAGTTATCAATAATAGGGGTTGAACACTTCAATTAAAAAAATTCATTTATTGACCATTCCAGCATAGATGCTAAAGAACATTGAACCAATCACAATTAATATATCACATGCAATTAGTTCCTAGATCATCATGCTGAAACCCTACCCAAGATCAAGGAGTGTCGAGTTAATCATATCAAGTATAGGATGCTAAGCATCATGTGTAGCCATCCTATATCATTGATAAGGAGTGGAATTACTAACATCCTTATCAATGGGTTGGAACCATCAGGTATATCATCTATAACCATTTCTTCATTCCAAAATTCCCAAGGTCCAACATACTTGACCTTTTCATCAGGGGTGAACCCTTTACCACATCAATTTATTCTCATGGTCTAATATACCCAACCTATTTGGCCCAATTCGATAATTAAACCATTTATACATTGAAATCAACAATTAAATGTTCTCAAAACCATTAAATAACATGAATATGCCCCTTTTTTCTATTTCCCATTTATTATTTTTATCACGTCTTAACACATTTAATCACCATGTTATGAAAAATTATCTTTTAAGTCATGCTAACATGAAAAACAAGAATTTAAACTGATTTAATCATTTATTACCTCTAATTGATCACTTAAAAACATGTTTCACCATTTCCAAGGGATTGAAACACTACATGGGTTGCTGTAGGTCTGGTCTCAAAATCACTCACAGACCTGATGGGGCCCGTGAAGGGTCACACACAAAAATTAAAAGAACACCTTTATTTTCTTAGTTAAGGGCACAATAATTAAGCAAGGAAGTTCCTTTTCCTAATGACATACACAAGGATAAAATCAATACTATCAGATAAATATTATAGAACACATTCATCAAGCTCATAGATAAACACCCATTCAATATTGGACCTTGATTCAAGCTAAAAAAAACAATAACACCAAAACTTATAATTCAAGGGAAAGTAGGTTCATAATTTTTAGAAGAAGAAAAGACAACCTATAAGAACCCGATTCTTCTATTGAGGTACAGGTTTCTTTTTTTGGGCTGTTTTTGAGAGAAAGGGGGAAAAATCCAAGAATTTGATGAAAACCTATTACACGACTAGGATTTGGATTACATGTCGTGTAATACTATGTATATGTCGTTAAATTTCTAGCCGTGTGATATCCATACATGGTATATTGGGGGCATCGACAAGGAAGAGAGAACCAGCCCAATGCACATCGTGTACTTTCTATTGCATGCCATGTAGTCATGTTGGAAAGGAATTTTAATGACCTGGATTGTAAGTTAAAGAAATTGGGAAACTTTTCCGTATACACAATGTGTATATTTAAGTACATGCCATTTAATTTCTAATTTTTGGTAAAAATAGAAAGTTTCCTAATTTTTCAGCAGAGAGGTAGGAGGGCTCACTTGAGTTCACAAACCAGTCAACCAAGACTCATTTTTTCTCCTGATCATTCATCCTAACTCTAATTAGAATGTCATCAGATGTGTTGGAACCCAATCAGTAATATCTCGATTCCTCTTGAATCGTTCTTCATGATTTATTCACATGACCATGTTATCAAGGGTTGATAATTTTTGGTCGTTTTGTAGATCTACCATGTTCTAGGATGAATTAGAGGCCAACGCTAGATGAGGAGTGTCATATGTGTACAAGGTAGGTATTGCATACCTTTTTTTTATGTTTTTGTATACATTTGGGTGGTGTGGCCTTTGGAGAGTCTTTAGGTATTTTGAGTGAGACCCCTTTATAACTACTGTTGTATATTGAATTTATTGTTAGACCCATGTGATGTCGTCGAGCATGCCCTATACCTGAATTGCTTGAGTGAGGTCAGGTGAGAGGACGTTTCTCATTGAGACATTTTGGTTGGGGGTTCCAAAATGGTTATAATTGAATGGTTTTGTTTTAAATTGGTATGCTTAATTTTTGAAAGCATCGTTAGGCTTGTTAGGGGCATTCCAGACCTCCATTTAATATTGTGATGATTGTTTAAATTATTCGATTCAATTATCTAAATTGAATTGATTAATTATAATGTTCTGTTTAAATTGTATATATATGTACTATTTTGAATTCCATATGTTGAGACCCTTTGGGTTGTGATGGGCTTGGCCTGAGGTTGGGATGGCATGGCCATCAATATTGAGTGATGTTGATCACAGGTTGGGCTTGGCCCAAATTTTCTTGGGTGGGTTTTTACCTTGGGATTGGGTATCATGGGCATCAGATTGAGCTAGTGTGACCGTCAGGTTGTACATGACCTGGGAAAATTGGATGTATTGACCATCAGATTTGAGTGACTTGGTCGCAGGTGCACGAGGTGCCAGATATGGTGTGGTTTAAGTTCTTATTTGGTGATTACCGCTCACCCATGATGGCCAAAGCACCGATTGAGTAATTTGCACATAGGTGTACTCTGTGATGAGGTGGTTTTGACCACTCATGTCAGTACATTCCCATGATATTTGCAGTTTAGGTATTTGAGATTTGGGGGTTCTAGCCACAGAAAGCCACATGAAAGGCGAGGAGCCTTCAGTTGATAGCGATGATGCTATCAGGATGGGGGATGAGGATCTCTGTGCTTGAGGCCATGGGCCTGGATATTTATTGAGGACAAGCATCACTATTCCTCTGACTTTCATGCCATGGGATGATGTGAGCTTTTGACCAGGGGTCAGTGGGACTAGGACAATATTGTTTTGGCATGCCTTCGGGATATCGGTACTTTGAGACATGAGGTTTAAGGAGGCATGTGGTGTCGAGATATGTGATTGAGGTGGAACCCAATGGTTCACTTGGGCTTTGTGACTTCAACATTATCTTTGTACAGGGGCCAATGACTCTCTTTTCTTTGGATATTCGGATGATGTCCGAAGCAGGTGACACTCCGTGGTGGCTGTTGAGCACAAGTGGATGTGGTATTTATTATTTCATTGAACTATTTACCTTATTTAGTGTTATTTTATACTTAAATAATTATAATTGGTATGAACCATTGGGTGGTATCCTACTATGATTTTTCTAACACCCTACACGGGCCCTTTGGGACATGTATAGACTTTATGAATTTATATATAGGTAAAGGATCGGCTTTAAGAGATGGATTGTAGTTCTGTTTGGCATGGGGATTTGGAATGGACATTAAAGATATGCCTAGAGAGAGTTTTACCTTTTTTTTATTTTCCTTTTCAGCATCAACATGCTTATTTTGTACGTAGCTACAATGGTCATCCATGGGTTCCCTTTTTGTATATAGATATGTATGACCATCTATGGATGCATGATTAGTTTGTTTTAATGTCTATAAGTGTTTTGATGTCATGTTTTTATATATACTTTCTACTAGTTCTGTTTATTTATTACTTCCTCTATTTATATGATATTTCTACGCTTCCACTACGTGGGTTTGGTTCGAGTCTACCGAGTCATTAATTTCTGCTTCATGTTATATTATTATACTCGGACTGGTGCTTTATCTTCCTCCCAAAGGGTATAGCCTCCCCAATATACCTATTTACACCCCCACTGCTAGTCGAGAACCTTTAGAATTCGAGGGGGTGCACCCAAGATCAGTAACACCAGACCCGATAACACTGTTTAGGTGGTTGTTCAGGTCTAGGATGTTACACAAACAATGATGATTATTTTAGAAAATAAAATCTAAAAGATTTATTTACTTACCTTGGGATTAAATCTTTACTAAAAACCACTGCAAACTCCCTAGGATTGAAGTTGAATATCCCTTGGAGAAGTTAAGAGGTTTTGGTTTGCATCCCTAGATATAAGAGAAGAAATGGGAGTAAAATTAAGAGAGAATATTTAAGAATGAGTGGAAAAAATGGTAAATTCACCATTTTTAAAGAGGCACATGGTTTGGATACATGGTTTTCCAAATCTTTTTCCAACTATGAAGTCCCATTTGTATAAAGGTAATCCAAGTAACATGGTTTTTTAGGGAGCCTGCATAGTTTGAAAAATTATGTGGAGCCCATATGGTTGGCTCTGTTAAAGAACACATGGTTTCTAGGGTTCCATGTGCATAGTTTAGAAACAATGCTTCCACCTTATATAGGGAGCATGGTCGTGATGAAAACATAGTACCAACTATGTTCGAACCATGTTCCATGCACTGTAACTACATTTCCCCCCATTTTCATGCCTTGAACCCTCATGGAACACCTTAGACCTTTCCTACTCATGGGAGACATTCTATTAACCATTTTTAAATGAGTTTAAGAAACATTTAAATAAAAAATACCTCATAAAAAGTTTGGGATCTTACAACCATGATATTTACATGAGTTATATGCTGTGTACTCCCACCTTGGATTATTTTTTTTCTATTTGGTCATCCTGGAGTTAAAATTAGAATTGTGAGTAATACATTCTAATTGTTTTTCACATTGATCATGATAGTGGAATATTTTTGTAATTTTGAGGCTATGTGGATGATATTTTGGATTGTTCAAGTGTTGTAATTAGTTTTTCCTTATGGTTATATTTTAAAATCCTTATGTGGATTGGGTTGTAAGCCGTGAGTCTCAACTGAGGATTTTGAGTTATTGATCGAACTGGAATGATTATTATAATATGATCTATTTTAAGTTAATTTGGATGACTTCTAAATATGGCATCCAGTGATTTCTTGGATAAAGATATTTAATATATTTTCTTGAGGTTTGAGTGGTTATGATTCTAGACTTCTCAATTGAGGTTTTAGATCCAATGTTTTAGGATCAGTTATATTGAAGCCATTGGGTTGGGTTGTCACTAAGGGGTATTTGGTATGACTGTGATCCATCAAGAAGATGTTGAGATATGAATAAAGGAACTATTTTTTATTTTTATGGTTGATTTAATGTAATTTTCGGACCTGATATCCACTAAACTGGTTCCCCAAGATGGTGCATAACATGGTATCAAGCATGTTTCCACATACACCATATGATTCCAACTAGAAAAAGAAGGTATATAGGTGGCTCAGTGGGGAGACTATACTCTATGGAAAAATTTAAACACAATATATGTGAAGGAAATTGTATATACATCACATCCATATAAAAAAAATAGGTGATATAATATTAAGTCACAACCCATGTAATATCATACAGATGTCACATACAAAACAAACAAGCATACATATAAGTTAGGTTTAGTACCATAATCCCCAAAGGTAAACAAAAGGAAAAAAATACAAAAGATAGAAAAACATAATAATTCTTGAGCTCTAGATCAGCTCCTAGTTTCTAACTCCAATCTTAAGTATAACTCAAGCATCAACTGTAGGGAACTTTCCTTTATCAAAACTTGAATCCTTGAAGTCTATATGAGAACCAAACAATGACCCAAATAGGGAGTGAGTAAAACTTTTTAGTCAACAAAAAATGGTTTCTAATGAAAACCCATTTTATATATCTAAAGTATGATGATGTCAAAATATAAGTGAAGAAGTATAAATAATAATAGGCTTATGAAATAAAATGAACCAAGTTGAGATTTGGGTATCAAGTAGACAACCTAGGCTGATGCTAACTCCTTCTTCCTACACCTGTATATGAACATATAGATGGTTTAATGGAATAATTTTGTTATAGGGTGTATCATCAAGGAAAACATGATGATGAAACCTAAAGTAATCCATGGCGATCATCCAATCATTAATTTCCATCAATTCCCAAGAAAATACAATAGTTGAGTCCGAACTCAAGAGACTTCTCTTGAAATTCAGAGACACAAATCAATTGAAATCTAAGGCTTACACCCAATTCATTCTACCCAATATGATTGATCCTAATTTGGGGAGCTCATACCGTAGTGGTCAACTAGGATACCCCTCAATAATCCATGACATTAATACATGGAATTTTTTAAGTGTAGGCATTTATTGAATCCAATGAGGGAGCCACATGAAGGCATTCATAATAATGAATCAATTTAGAATCCACTATCTTTATCAAAGAATCCCATAGCATTGGACCCCATGGAATACAAAGGTTTATTCACACCCTAACATTCACATTCACCTCCTAATGGAATAATAGCCCCATTCAAGGAATTTCATGATAATATCAATCATAAAGAATCCAAGGAGGCCCTCCTTGGAATTCTATACTCATAACCATTTCCAAGAATTATAAGCATATAATTATTTCATAATTCATATAATTAAAAATTATATATTAAAATCCAATTTCACAAATAGGTTTAATTCACACTTTCAATTAAACAAATCCAATTCCATAAGAATTAAGGGGTCCTAGAGGTCATCCTAGGAATCCCCCTTTCCATATTAAATCAGTAAGTCTGTAAGGGAATCCCAAAACTAAACCAATAGCTCACACAAAATCATAGAACAAGGAATAAACCACCTATTTAATACTATCAATAAGTGTCTACCCATCCCCGCCCAATTTTCTAAATCTAAGGGAGCTTCTAAGTAATCCCAAAAGGCATCAAAACATGGTGGGAAAGTTGTGTGAACTATGGGACCTGTTAGTGGATTAGTCATTTCCACTCAAGTATTGGTATTTGATTCGAGATGAAATGAGAGAAATTGAGAAACTAGATAAAATCTATGAAAATTGGTCATTTACATTAAACATGGAAGGAGATATTTTGATAGAACACAGAAGAAAGATCAGAGGATAATGGAAACATAGAATTACCATGGACCTTTCAATGTGATGATCAAAAGAGGAATCAAAGGTGGAATTAGGGAGATCCACTCAAGAAACCAATTATAGGAGAAGAACATTCATACACTGCTGATATTTACTCAAATAGTGAAAACATTGGGTTTATAAAGAAAAGGGGTGATGGGGTAAAATAAAAATTTCACACATAAAAAAACATAGTCATAACCCATAAGGGAAATAGTGGATCTCACCAGAAAGCTGATAGGCTTATATAAGCTGTCCTAGCCTATATGAAGCCCATCGACTAGTTGGAGTACTATAAGCAAATAGATGGTGGCACTACATCCCTTAAGATATGTTTACCAACCTTTTACCATGCCTATTGGATACCTTTGTGACCACTCTACCCCCTTGGACACCTCTTAAAATAAAAAATAATGGGGTTTGGTAACTAATAAAAGGGTCTCTACCTCAAAATAAGAGAGTGGCCTTACAAACTCCACACCTAAATACAACTCAACCATGGGATAGACTATCAAACATAATCATTCTTCTCAATGACTAATTCAGACAATTGGACCCCCATGTTCGATTCCTTATCCCGCATTTCATCTCAACATGCCTGTGTTTCTATAACACATGTAATAGAGGAATAAATTTTCCATGAAGAATCTTCTCACTATGGTCCTCTATACAAACCAAATTATCCTCAATGGACACATTAATATTGATGTTGATATCATCAGTATCATGAGTACGAGGTGGATCAAGAAATTAAAATTTAAGATGAGATATACGAAAGATATTTTTCAAGGAAATGAATCTCTATAGAAGTGCTAGTAGGTATGCCACTGGTCCAACCCTTTCCACAATCTCAAATAACCCCACATACCTGGGTGTTAATTTCCCCTACCTTTGTATACAATAGTGTCCCAATATAAATGACACATGAAAAAAAATATTATCACCCATATCAAGCTCAAGTGGTCGATGATACTGATCTGGGTATGATTTCTTCCTACTCTATATTATAGCCATACCCTTTTAAAACAACTTGTAGCACCCCAAACACTTTTTGGTATGTTTCTCTTAAATATATTCTATTTATAGCCTATATTTCATGAATCACCGAGTCTCTATGGAATACAACATTGTTAACTATAGGATATATCCATAACCTAGCCATGTAAACCTAATTTTTTCACTTCAATGATGTGAATTTCGAAAATTTGACATACATGGTTGCGATCAGTAAGTTATTTGGAGTTCAAAAAGGAAAAATAGATTTTTGGTGAATAGTATCCTACACTTATGAATATTAACCTACCCTTATGAATAGTAACATAACCTTATGAATATAAATATGACTCTTATGAATGGTATCTATACCATTGAGTGTATAAATTAATTTAGTCACCTTAAAAATGAAGATGAAAATTTTAAGTGTTTATATTTTTCGATTAAATAATGATTTTAATTAAATTTTTAATTAATCATAATAAGAAAATTAATTTTGAAAAATGGAATTCATTTTTGGATTCTACATGTCGAAAAATTGTTAGGATGAATTTTTGGGATTTTTATGAAATACTTGAATTTTTTATGAATAGTAAAATCCGATAATTCCCAATAAATGCTAAAGAATGGATTAATTGATTCATTGATGATGATATGATAATGTAAGCCCAATTAATTCGGATTCACATGATAAAATTACTATTCTTGGTCATTGAAGACTCACTATTCCTTGTCTTGTAGAGAAATAATAAATTAATGAATTTTATATTGAGAAATCACCTCTCTACAATAAAACCCCCCTTCACTCCCTCTTCTCTTCAATCCTCTCAAGCCTTATGACTTGAAAATATTCTGCCCAAATCTCTCCCCAAGATCCTCCCCTACGTCCAAAAGCTCCTAGACTCTTCAAAATACCAAAACCTCTCCCCATAAAAGGTTTTCAAAGGAGGAAGTCTCAAGAGGTAAATTCCTCTTTTCAATTCCATCATTTATTTTAAGTTCTTTTCTTTTTTGTTTCTTTCCTCACCTACCTTCACAAAAATAGTATGATAAATCCCATAACATAAATGTATTGTAATTTTTTTATTCTAATGGGATATTTCATTATCTTCTATCCTTTCCCCACTTTTTATTTGGATGAAATGAAATCACCGTTTGAGATGTGCTAATTTAGCACATTCAAGGACAACCGTTTATCAACTTATATAATAATATTTAATTCTTGTCCTGAAACCATTTGTGTTATGGTAGAACTAGATTATTATATATGTAATATATCCTATTTTAGTTCTATAATCCTTTTTTAAAAATGTTATTAAATTATAAATCAAAACATGTTCATTGTAATCAAACCCACCGATTAACCAAAATGGTTGTCACTAAGGTTATATATATATATATATATAATAATTCGACCTCACTCTAAGTAACCAAATTAAATTTAAAAAAATTTAATCTCCTGGATGTTTAATAATATAATATAACTTCATTTATGTACAACCACTTCAATCATTTATATTTATTCGAACATTAATATAAGTGAACTGATCTTTTAAAACCAAGTGATTAAATGAGTCCGAACAATGAAATTGAGCCTTATAACTAATAAATAAGGACATGAATGAACTAAAAAGGGCTATAATAAATCAATTACATATAGAAGATATTCTGGAATTATGAATTAATAAGTCTAATTCGTTTATTCAGGTCTTTAATAACAAGTCAAGGACAACTTCAAGCATATGGTAAGGGATCCCCTCTCTCACTTTTGTTCAAGAATCTCCCCTATGTTGTGCTATTTTATTTTAAATCCATAATGATAGGGTATGTTTTTGCACATCTCCCACACTTAACTTCTGACATATAAGTAATAGTATACCCTTTACCTCTCATTAAGCCCTCGCAATAACACTCGTTACCATGTCGAAATGTTTGTAAGGGGTTTTCTCATCTCACTTTCAATTCTGTGGGATTTCCAATGTTTGAGTCTTATTTATTATATGTGGTATAGGTGTACTACCATTTGATATATGTTATCATTATTATCTTTATATTCATGGTATGATGTGATTCATTTGGTGGTTTTTAACTTTTTTTCATTCAACTCAATCGATTACAACGAGGTAACGAGATTTGTCTCAATTTTCACTTCATTGTGACTTGCTTAGTATTGTGCAACTACTCTTTATAATGTGGTGTTCCTTCTATGAATTTGAAATCAATTTTTAATTGAAATTATATTCCATTTAAATTTCCATATTCTCATAACATGGATTTTATTATTGTCTAATCCATATACCACTTTACATATGGTATTTATTTTGAATGTTGTTTTGACTATGGAAATATTTATAAATCTGTATCCTCTATTCTATACGGATAATGTAAATTCATATTTCTCTTATGTTCAATCTATGTATAAAGAATTATTTGGATTTAGATGTGGGTGGGTTGCACTATATCCCCTCGAGGCATCGGCAAGTCTCATGAGACAAATCAGTTGGCGACAAACCCTTCGAGTTTGTTTCCAAAAAATCAAACGGGTTTCTACCCATAGAATAAAACTATTTTTAAGGTATTATGGTTTCATGTGCCAGATAAATGACATCCAATTAATAATAATTCTCTTTATTCATTATCATTTATTATTATTATCCATGAGGTTTTCACTATGACAAAATCTATGGATGCAGTTTCATTCTCAGTTTATTAATGACATTTGTTTTTCATTTATTCACCATGCGATATTGATTATGTCAGATTGATTATGATTCACTTAATATTTTATTCATGATTCCGCTATTTGTAACCCTTACTGAGCAATTTAACTCACCCCTTTCACTATTTACCTTCAAAATTTGATGAAGAGAATGTCATTTATTGAGTTCATGTGGTTGCAGTTTTTAGTTTTGTTATGTCTTGTATTTTGTAACCCTTTAAAATGTAATTTGTGTTACATATATGTATGTAATTTATTCAAGAATACTAAACTAATCACTACGTTGGGATTTTTCATTCCTTATAAACATGCCAATATCACAAGTAATGCATTGGCTCTAGTCTTGAGGGGTCGGGGTGTTACAGTTGGTATCAGAGGAAGTTTAGTAGGAAACATGGAAACTAGAGAAGGAAATATATAGAAGGGAACAAACACATAAGGTTGTATTTGAGGGTAAATTTACAATAATTTCCTAGTATTTTGTTAATGAATATATTAAGAGAATCATTCTAGCAAATACATATCTGTCTGGATACGAGCAGGTAGAGGTGGCTGTGGCCCAAATATACCTAGGAGTGATAACTATGACAAGGAGTTTTGGGCTTGACCCGGGGTATCATGGTACATGAAAACGGGGCTTGTTGCACTCTTTCTTAGGAAACTCTTGGGGGATATGCTCAAGATAATTCATATTTTCATTACAATCCATTATGGTGTGTTAAAATATAAATTATTTCTCAAGGAAACCATTTTTTCTGATTAAGGGATTCAACATGCATATGATCTCAATTTATGATAAGTATTTTATTAAGGAAGGATTATAAATTATGATTCATACCCTAATATAGTGTGTTCCATTATTTAGAAAGGCTTCCTAATGGAAGAATGGGAATCAATACTCATAGGAAATGTAGGGATTTCCCCAATGAGAAAGTCAACACAATCAATGTCAGAGCATATCAGATTATGACCATATTGGGACAACTTACTCAGGTTGTGATGAATAACCATGATACACCAGTTTTGGATCATTTCACGCAGCATAATCCGCCATCTTTTAGTGGGACTACTAATACTATGGTAGATGAGCATTGGATCATGTCACATTAAAATATATTCATGGCATTAAGATACAATAAAAATGAGAAGGTAGTGCTGGCAGTATATTGTCTCTAGTGTGATGCAAATCAATGGTGGTCTTTGATCTAGAATACCATAGAGGAAAAATAAATAGAAGATATGGAATGGAGAAATTTTAAGGAAGTATTCTTCGAAAAATATTTCCATCGTGAGAAATGAACTGAAATGAAGAAGAAATTACTTGGCTTAAAGCAAAGGGAAGAATATAGTGTTGCATAATATGATTCCATAGATTACGTATGTGACTCATCAGACAAGATTTATCATTTTTTTGAAGGTCTTAATCCAAGTCTTCGAAGGGCACTAGCTTCTCAATCATTTTAATCATATAATGAAATTGTATCAAGTGACATCAAAACAGAGAAGGAATTTTCTAGATCAAATTTGTTCAAGGGAAACCGATATAAGAAGAGGTACTTTAATAACCAAGGAAAAGGAGAACCACCAAAGAAGAGAAAGGGAAAAAACTATTCCCATTATGTGAGAACTATGGAAAGAATCATCTCGGGAATTGCTTGAAGGGAAAGGGAGTCTTCTATAAGTGCAGATAAAAGGGTCATCTATCTAATTAATTCAAGGGGAAGAAACAATTCAATGACATTCAATGATAAAATTGTAGAGATATGAGACACTATGAAAATGAGTGTCTGAAGCGCTGAGGAAACTTGACTCAGAAAAGGCCAAGAGAGAAAGGGAGATCTTATGCGATTACAACCGTGGAGGTTAATGTTCCTAATGATGTGGTGGCAGGTAATTTAATTGTTTCCTCAAACTTATCCAACACTTTATTTGATTCTAGATCACCGCATTCAATTATATCTTCTCAATTTTCCAAGAAAAATAGATATGTCCAGTTATATTTAATAAAGGATTTTTTAGTCAAAACTCTTAGGGGATGTATGATTGCAACAAAGGCATCTCGATTAGTCCCCCTCGAGAAATCAAAACATGCTTTATTTGCTAACCTTGTCATCATACCAATGACTAACTTTGATATAATTCTTAGTATGAATTGGTTTTCAAATTATGATGCAAAGATTTATTGTAAGAAGAAGGAAGTTACAATTTTTGAAAATAGTGTAGAAACGCTTATATTTAGAGTATAAACCTAACCACATAATTCTTATCTAGAAAACCACAAATAGATCTACTGAATTCAATAATTGGAGGGGAAGATAAACCAATATCTATGGGTGAGGAATGAAATATTCTAATTGAAGATGTGCACATAGTGCAAGAGTACATTGATGAATTTCTAGAAGATTTACTTGGACATCCTCCAGAGTGGAAAGTTTATTTCCCTATCAATTTGATTCTTAGTGCAAGATATATATCAATGACTCCCTATAGAATGGCCACTATTGAATTAGTATAGATAAAGAAACCACTAGATGGATTTAGTGGAAAAGGATTTGTTTGACCTAGTGTTTCTCTATGGAGATCCCTTATCCTATTTGTCAAGAAGAAAGATGGATCCATGTGGATATGAATTGATTATAGGGATATCAATACTATTAAAAATAATAATATGTATCCTCTACCCTAGATTGTTGATTTATTTGATCAAATTCATGGATATCAATTCTTTTAGAAGATCGACCTTCGATACGGGTATCATCAGCTACGTGTGAGGAGGGAAGATATTCCTAAGACAACATTTCGAACCAGGTATGGGCATTACGAGTTTACAATGATGCCTTTTAGATTGACTAATGCATCCTATGTTTTGATGTATTTAATGAATAGATTTTTCAAGGAATATCTTGATAACACTTTTGTGGTATTCATTGATGATATCCTCATGTACCCAAAACGTTTTGAAGGCCATGAGAATCACTTATAGATTATTCTGAAAACTCTTAGAAGAAATAAATAATATGGGAAGTTTAGAAAATGTGAATTCTGGCTTCAATAAGTTTATTTTCTAGGACATATTGTCTCTATGGATATAATCCTAGTTGATCTTGTGAATATGAAGGCAATCCATGATTGGTCCAGGGCAACAAACATAACTACGGTACACAGTTTTATTATCTTAGTAGGTTACTATCAGCGTTTCGTTTATAATTTTTCCCGATTGGCAATCCCACTAACCAAGCTCACACATAAAAGAGTTAAGTTTCTATGGAAAAAATAATGTACATAATGGTTTGAAGAGTTGAAAAGAAGATTGGTCAATGCTCCAATTTTGTCTCTTCCATCTGGAAGTGATGGATTTTTAATATACAACGATGCATCAATGAGTGGACTGGGTTGCGTCCTTAGGAAAAACAATAAACTTATTGCTTATGCATCAAGACAGTTGAAGACTCATGAGAAAAATTATCCAACTCGTGATCTTGAGTTAGAAGCAATGATCTTTGCTCTGAAAATATGAAGGCATTATCTCTACGGAGAGAGATGTGAGATTTATACGGATCACAAGAGTTTAAAATACATTTTCACACAAAAAGAACTCAACATGAGGCAGAGAAGATGGCTTTAGTTACTCAAATATTAGGATTGTTCAATACACTACCACCCAGGAAAGGCGAATTAGGTGGAAGATACATTAAGTAGAAAAGATGATGGACTTCTAACTCAAATGAGGATTGAAAGAGATCCTATATTCATGGATCTACTGAAGAAAGTTATGAGAATTGTTAAGGAATGGGAATCATCACTCCTATTTCAAATGATTTATAAACCATCTTTACTAGAGAAGACAAAAAGATATCAATCTGATGATGAGTATCTGCACAAGAAAATTAATGCAGTTAAGGATGGGATACTGGATGACTTCGTGTATGAAGAAGGAGTTCTAAAATTTGGGAAGAGGTTATGCATTACATCAGTACCTGATCTAAAAATGGAACTATTAGACAATGCTCATAGATCAAATTTCTCTATAATCCCAGGTAGCACCAAGATGTATAGAGATCTGAAGAAATATTTTTGGTGAGATAATATAAAGCTGGAAATTACTGACTACGTGTCAAGATGTATAGTTTTTCAACAAGTGAAAGCAGTGAGACAACATCCCAAAGAAGTGATGCAACCTCTACCTATTCCTATGTGGAAGTGGGATAACATTACGATCGATGTTTTCACCGGACTACCATAGAATCCTAGAAGGAACGATGTAATATGGGTAATTGTTGATCATATCAAAAAATCAACACATTTCCTTTCCTATATGAGAGGATTTTACACTTGAGAGCTTGAAAATAATTTATATTAATGAAGTTGTAAGACTTCATGGTGCACCTCTATCGATTAGGTATGATCAGGATCCCTAGTTTACATCAAAATTCTGGAAAAGTCACC
Organism: Viscum album; assembly: GCA_963277665.1. NCBI lineage: Eukaryota > Viridiplantae > Streptophyta > Magnoliopsida > Santalales > Viscaceae > Viscum > Viscum album. Next base: position 19,857,543 of record OY728137.1, on the reverse strand, counting down.
ATAAGGCTTTGAATACTAAGCTTCATATGAGTACTGCTTATCACCCCCAAACTGATGGACAATCTGAAAAAACTATTCAAACTCTAGAAGACATGTTGAGGTCATGATCTCTTGACTTCCAAGGTATGTGGGATCAATACTTGGCTTTGGTGGAATTTTCCTACAATAATAGATTTCATTCTAGTATTCAAATAGATCCATATGAAGCATTATATGGAAAAAGATATCGAACTCCAACTTGTTAGGCCGAAGTTGGTGAGAGGAAACTTATAGGCCCATAACTTATTGAGGAGACCATGAAAATGGTGAATACAATACAAGCCCATATTAAAGCATCCCAAAGTAGGAAGAAGAATTATGCTGACAACCGGACAAAGTATTTGTAATTACAAGTTAGATATAATGTATTTCTGAAAGTATCGCCATGGAAGGGTATCTTAAGGTTCTGTAAGAAAAGGAAATTGAGCCCCAGGTACATCAGACCATTTGAAATCCTGGAAAGAACAGGAGATGTAGCATACCATTTGGAAATGCCTCAAAGTCTCTCCAGAGTTCATGATGTGTTCCATGTGTCATTGTTAAAGAAATACATGCCAGACCCAATGCATAAACTCACATATGACGAAATAGAACTAGAACCTGATTCTTTATACTGTGAAAAGACTATCGAGATTCTTGACACAAGGGAGCAGGTATTGAGAAATCGAACAACTCAGCTAGTAAAGGTTATTCGGAAAAACTAGAATATGGAGGAAGTGACATGGGAACGTAAGGATGTTATGAAAAAATCACTCGCATCTTTTTGGTGAGCTTTATACATAAAATATCGAGGAAGAAATTTCCGAAGGACATAACAATGTAGCACCCCAAACACTTCATGGTATGTTTCTCTTAAATACATTTTAGTTATTGCCTATATTTCATGAATCACTGAGCCTCTATGGAACAAAACATGGTTACTTATAAGAGATACCCATAACCTAGCCAAGTAAACTTAATTTTTTCACTTCTATGTTTAGAATTTTGAAAATATGACATACATGGTTGCGATTAGTAAGTTATTTGGAGTCCAATAAGGAAGAATCAATTGTAGGTGAATAGTAACCTGCCCTTATGAATAGCAACCTACCCTTATGAATAGTAACTTACCCTTATGAATTTTAATATGACTCTTATGAATGGTATCCATACCATTGATTGTATAAATGATTTAGGCACCATAAAAAAGAAGATGAAAATTTTAAGTGTTTATATTTCTCGATTAAAAAACAATTTTAATTACATATTTAATTAATCAAATATAGAAAATTATTTTTGAAAAATGGACTTCATTTTTGGATTTTAAACATGAAAAAATGTTTAGGATGAATTTTTGGGATTTTTCTGAAATACGTGAATTTTTTATGAATAGTAAAATATGACAATTCAGAATAAATGCTAAATAATGGATTAATTGAGTCATTGATGATGATATGATGATGTAAGCCCAATTTATTCGGATTCACATGATACAATTACTTTTCTTGGTCATGGAAGACTAACTATTCCTTGTCTTTTGGAGAAATAATAAATTAATGAATTTTATATTGAGAAATCCCATCTCTTCTCCACTATAAAAACCCCCATTCAATCCCTCTTCTCTTCACTCCTCTAAAGCCTTGTGCCTTGAAAATATTCTTCCAAATCACTCCCCAAGATCCCGCCACATCCAAAATCTCCTAGCCTCTTCAAAATACCAAAACCTCTCCCCTTAAGAGGTTCTCAAAGGAGGAAGTCTCAAGAGGTAAATTCTTCTTTTCAATTCATTCATTTCTTTTAAGTTCTTTTCATTTTGTTTCTTTCCTCACCTCCCTTCACCCAAATAGCATGATAACTCCAGTAACATTCATGTACGGGTATGTTTTTATTCTAATGGGATATTTCATTATCTTCTCTACTTTCCCCACCCTTTATTTGGATGAAAGGAAAGCACCGTTTGAGATGTGCTTATTTAGCACATTCAAGGACAACAATTTATCAATTTCTGGTATAATATTTAATTCGGGTCATGAAACCATTTGTGTTATGGTTGAACCAGATTATTTTATATGTAATATATCCTATTTTAGTTCTGTAATCTTTTGTAAAAATGGTATTAATTTATAAAGAAAAACATGTTCATTGTAATCAAACTCACCGATTAACCAAAATAGTTTTCACTATGGTTATATATAGAATAATTCGATCTCACTATAAGTAACCAAATTAAATTTAATACCATGTAATCTCCTGGATGTTCACTAATATAATATAAATTCATTTCTGGAAAACCACTTCCATCTTTTATATTTATCTGAACATGAATATAAGTGAACCGATCTTTTAAAACCAAGTGATCAAACGAGCCCAAACAATGAAATTGAACCTTATAACTAATAAAAAGGGCTTGAATTAACTAAAAAGGGTTATAATAAATCATTTAAATATATATGAGGTTCTGTAATTATGAATTAATAAGCCTAATTTTTTTATTCAGGTCATTAATAACAAGTCAAGAACACCTTCAAGCATAAGGTAATGGATCCTCTCTCTCACTTTTGTTCAAGAATCTCCCCTATGTTGTGATATTTTATTATTAATCCCTAATGATGGGGATGTTTTTTCACCTCCCCCATGATTCCCTTGTGACTTATAAATAATGTTATACCCTTTACCTCTCATTAATCCCTTGCAATAGCACTCGTTACCATGTCGAAATGTTTGTTAGGGGTTTTCTCATCTCACTTTCAATTCTGTGGGATTTCCACAGTTCACATATTATTTCATATATGTGGTATATGTGTACTTACATTTTATATATGTTATCTTTATACTCTTGATTTTAATGGTATTCTGTGATTTATTTGGTGGTTTTTAACTTTTGGTCATACGACTCAATTGATTACAATGTGGTAACAAGCTTTGTCTCAATTTTCACTTCATTGTGACTTGTTTAATATTGTGATCCTACTCTTTCGTATGTGGTGTACCTACTTCCCATTTGAAATCAATTTTCAATTGAAATTATATTCCATTTAAATTTCCATATTCTCATAACATGGATATGATTATTGTCTAATCTGAATACCACTTTACATACAATATTTATTTTGAATGTTGTTTTGACTATGGAAATATTGATGAATCTGTATCCTCTATTCTATATAGATAATGTAAAGTCATATTTCAATTATGTTTAATCTATTTATAAATAATTATTTGGATGTAGAGGTGTGTGGGGACCACTACAGCCCCTCGATTCATCGGTAGATCTCTTGAGACAAATCAGTTGGTGACAAACCCTTCGAGTTTGTTTCCAAAAAATCAGACAACTTTATACCCACATAACTAAAATATTTTTATGGTATTATGGTTTCATGTGCCAGTTACATGACATCCAATTTATAAGAATTCTATTTATTCATTATCAGTTATTATTATTATCCATGAGGGTTTCACTATGAAAAAAATCTATGGATGTAGTTTCATTCTCAGTTTGTTAATGGAATTAGTTTTTCATTTATTCACCATGCCATATTGATGATGTAAGATTTATTATGATTAAATTATTATTGTATTCATGATTCTGCTATTTTTAACCATTACTGAGCATTTGAGCTCACCCCTTTCATTGTTTACCTTTAACATGTGATGAAGAGAAGGTCATTTATTGAGTTCATGTGGTTGCAGTTTTTAGTTTTTTTATCTATTATATTTTGTAACCTTTTTCAATGTAATTTGTGTTACATCTATGTATCTAGTTTCTTCAAGAATACTAAAATGATCATTACTTATGGATTTTTCATTCCTTCTAACCATGCCAATATCACAAGTAATGCACCGACTCCAGTCTAGAGGGGTCGGGGTGTTACACAACTGGACCTCCTCTGTGATCTCTTAAATGAGACTTAACCTGACCATCATCGTCTCAACTGTCTCCAACAAACACAAGGGGGGAACAATAAAGTCTCCAATAAAAATCCTCATAAGGTGCCATCTGAATCTTTACTAGGTATATATTTTTATAGGAAAATTATAGTACCTCCAGACAATTCTCCCAAGAAATATAAAAATCTTAGACACACTCCCTCAAAACTTCCTCTGACACTTGAATAATTTTCTTAAACTATCCATTAGTTTATGGGTAGTTGGATGTACTCAAAATCACCGATTTTCTATTTCATCTAGTCATCTCTAAACGAACTGTGATGTAAACTAATAATCCCTATCATAAATGATGCTTCGAGGGATCCTATGCAGCCATATGATCTCTAAGATATACAACCATTCTATCAAATCAAATATAGAGGTCTCTCATATTAGTATAAATTGGTGACATTCATCAACCAATACACATTGTCCCATAAAATATATTTCCTCGGGGAATATTTTTTAATCCTATAACAAATTAGATAGTGATATATTCCCATTTCAACTCCAAAATGGGAAAGATTGTAGGAAACTAATAGGTCACTGATGCTAGACCTTCACCTAATGACAGGTTGAGAATATTTCAATGAACCCTTATATCTTCTTCTTCATGCCTAACCACCAATAATGATGATGGATATCATGAGACCATTTCATTGATCCTGAGTGTACTCTCTACTTGTAAGTATGAGACTCCCTCATCAACTCCTCTCACATGCTAGTTGGAACAAAAAAACCCATGAACAAGGATAATCTTGTCATCATCTATAGTTCAGGGTGGTGGTATCTCCCCACCATTGAATCTATCTTGGTGGGATAGTCACTCTATATTATATAGATTCATTCTCTTAATTTTATAAAAAAGTGAAGGAACCACAAATAAAGATGTCAGAATCACTAGATCGTAGTCCTCATGGACCTACATATTCTTTTTAGAAAATAACCATCTGTTTCAAATCACAACAAGACTCTTAGATAACATGAGGATGTGTCTTATGATATATATTGTTAGAAATTATATTTCCATTCCCTGGTGTATAGTCAAACTCAATGTTTAAATATAAGAGGTACTCAACCCACCTTTACTATCGAAGGTTTCGGTCCCATTGAGTAAAAATTCACCAGAAACTCTGATGGTATGTATAGACCAAAAACCTTTCTCCCGAGATATAGTGTCCTCATAAATTCAAGGCATTGACAACTGATTCCAACCCTAGGTAATATATTGGGTAATTACATTAATTTGGAATCAAGCACTAAGACCCATACACTATGACTTGATCACAATGCATCAAAACTACACCTAGCTTGATACCTAATGCATTAAAATATACTACATATCCCTACTTGGATATGGAAATATCAAGATCAATTATAAGGTAAGTATCCCCTTCAATTCTTGGAATTCATTCTTACAAGCTTCCAAATACATGATCTTTAACCCATTTTTGGCCGGCCCGACCAGAGGTTCTTCAAATGGGAAAATTATAGTATAAAACATCGGTAATATCCTGTCAATACTATGAAAATATGAAAAAAAACATTATTGGGATGATCCCAAGAAACAAAATCTCTCACTTTATCACTGTAAAAAAATATTTCCAATTATAATATGATATTCCCAATGAAGTATACCTAGTCGATCTAAAAAATGACAGTTTGAGAGCATAGCATAAAATCCTATACTCCTATAGTGTGCTCAAAATGATCTACAAGTGTTGTGCATGGTCCCCCATCATCTAATAATACAAAAGGATATCATCCACAAAAACTACCATGAATGTATCTAGGTATGGATGGGAAAATTTATTAATCAAGGTAATAAACACTTCCAATACATTTTTCAAACTGAATGACATAAAAAAGTACTTACATATGCCATACCTTCTTTGAAAATCTATATGTGGTATATCAGAGGAAATCACCCTAGCATAGTGATAATATGATCTCAATTCAATATTGGAGAAGATCCGAGCACCCTTAAGTTGATCAATGTGATCATCAATATGTAGTAGTTTATATAAATTCTTAATAATCATTTGGTTCAGCCACTAATAATGCACACACAATGGCAATATACCATCAACCTTCTTAGAAAAGTAGAAAAGAGATCCTCAAGGGGATGTACTATGGTAGATAAAATCTTTTAGAACCCTCCTCATTTATTAAATACATAAACATGATTTATAACCTAAAATTTTAACATGATACAATATGGAAGATCGAGAGGTGTAGTGTCTTTGGGGCTTAGGAACATTAAATAAAATCTTAGAACATAAAACACACAACATCTTTTTTGAAAAATTCCTTTACATGACCACTATATTCCCTTGTAATTAGCATTTCATGGGATAACCTGAGGACATGCATAAGAAAAGGGTGAGATATAAAGCCCAGTATGGGAATAAACATGGAATAACATGAGGAATACAATATATGTTAGTCAATAGGCATATTAATGGAGCATAAGAGAAACATAAACATAAAGTCATGATAAAACATGATAATCGAAACATGGAATGTGGCAATAATACTTAAAATGGAATTAGCATGAGACAAGGCTCATTGCACATGGAGAATTAGTAAACCCTCATTACACATGAAGTATTAGTAAACCCTAGTTACACATGAATTATCATGAGTCAAAACTGATTGCACATGATTTATCATGATACTATACCTTACCCAATGCACTGGAGTGCTATCAGGGTGCACCCTTCTTAAACCTTTCATTTCATGCATAAGTGTGCCACATGGATCATAAAAAATGGAATCAAGCATCATAATTTATTCCAAGATACAGGAATGTGGAATAAATAAATGAATATTTATAATCAATAAGTAAACGTTCATAATGGTGAATACCCTTGATAGAGAAACAGGCATGGAATTCACTACACAATGACATTGGCTTGGAAAATCGTAGGGCAATTTCAGCAGCATAACGTCATGAAATAAGAACTCATAAAAAATGGTTGATGAGATAGAAAGGGATGTATCATAATATTTACATGAAATGGAAAGTAATGTGTTCATATAGATACATTTCCCAACAAACATAATGGAATTTAGATGGATAATACAAAATAATTTCGTAGATGTAAATGAGGAGAGAGAAATCCATCACGAAATTTCGGCATGGTAACAGGTGTTCATAGAAAGAATTAATGAGAGAGAAAGTGGTATCTCATCATCCCAACATAAATAAGTCAGTATTGGGGAGGTGTGAAATAATACCCCAACATTTTTAATTGAAAAAAATGTAATAACAACTTATAGAAAATTAGATAAAAATGAGAAAGGAAGAAATCCCTTACTTGGAAGTGCAATCCCAGAGGCTTGGGAGAGGCTTGATAGAGGTTTCTTGGGAGATTGGGGAATCTTGGGAGGATTCTAGAGATATAAGGGTAGTGTTTGGTCGAACTAAAAAGTCTTTGAGTGAAGATGATGTGGGATCATGAGTGGGTTTATATAGGAAAGGGGAGAGAATTCTTTATTATTTAGGTTTAGGAAACCCCACAGTAATCCAATCAAAACCACAAATCAAACCATGATTATTCCCATGGTTTTTGCCTAAGGGGAGTGGAAAATAATATTTTATAAGGACAAAGGCCAAATTTCTTAAAATAATAGGGTTTATTATGTGGAGGTGAGTCACACTCTCAAGGAAAACAATTTAAAATGACAAAATGTTTTATAAGACTTGAAGGGTCCACTAATGATTTGTAAAATAAATCAAACAAACCCAAAATCACATTATTTTAATGTTAAAACATAAATTAGCTAAACATAATGTTTATATTATTTTATTACGTCACTATTGGGTCATTATGATGTCATAAAATACATCATATATTTAAACGGTATTTAATTTTTACAAAAAAATTCTACTGTCTCATAAAATTTTGAAAAATTCACCATTGGATAATTTTGACATCATAATTCCAAAAATAATACTCATTTTATCTAAATAAATTTCTAAATATGTGAATTTTTACTTTTATAAAAAAACCGACATTTTTAAAAAATTCATGTGTTTTGACAAAAAGAATTTTCAAACAATAATAAAAATTACAACTGCATTCATATAGTTATATGATAATTTATATTTAATAAAAATTAACAATAATAATAATAATATTAATAATTTATTAAAATATTATTTAATTAAAAAAATCCATTAATTCATCAAAATATATTTCTTAGTTGAATATTAACTAAAAATACTATTTGTGCTTTAAAAACTATTTAAAAAGTAACTATAATAAATAGAATGTATATTATATATACAAGAATAATGTACACAATAATAGTACTAGGGTCTTGTTACATAACCACTTAAAACAACCGTATAAGACCTTAGGGTAAGGTGTGCGATGGTGACAGACTCTAGGGGTGGCTGGGATAACATTGCTTGAGTGATAATCTCTGTTAACATCCACTTCTCCCATAGTTGATTCCTCTCATGATTAACATGTTCAATCTCAGCTTGGGATTGGTCAAGATTGAATCCCAATGACGCCACCTCCTTTCCAAGCTCCGAAAAATTAGCTTCGTATGGGGAAGTCTACTGGATGAGGCCATCACTTCCTTTATCTGAGTAAATTGGATTTGTTAAAGCCCTATATTTATACTAATCATATTGTCACTATTCAATAACGATATTAGAAACGGTCACAATTCTTAATAATATTTTAAAATCCCAAAAATAAAACCAAATAAGTCTATACGTTTTACATAACCATAAGAAGACATTTAAATAGACCAAGTGGAATTTTCATTAATGAATTTTTGGGTCGTTACAATCTTCCCCCCTTAAGAAATTTCCCACTCGAATTTTCCTTTTCCAAATCTAAGACAAATGTTTTCTTCATCAGTTTCTCTGATTCCCACGTTTCTTCATCAAACTTGTGGTATCGCCATAACACCTTGACGTGAGGCATTGTCTTATTCCATAAAACCTTTTCTCTACGATCTAAGATCTTCACTGGATGCTCCTCATAAGAATGATCATCCTCTAGTTGTACTACCTCTGATGAGAGTACATGTGAAGGGTCAAATATGTACTTATTTAAGAGGGATACATGAAAGACATCATGTACTTTGGCCATGGTAGGTGGAAGTGCTAGTCAATATGCCACAACACCGACCCAATCAAGAATCTCGAAGGGGCCGATGTACCTAGGACTTAGCATCCCTTTCTATCCAAACCTCATGAACTTATTACATGGGGATATGCATAGAAATATCATGTCTCCAACTTTAAACTCAAGGTCTCATTGATGGTTATCTTCATAACTATTATGTTGACTCTGGGCTGCCTTGATATGATGCTGAATTGTTTTCACCTTATCCATCATTTCAAAGATGATTTATGGTCCAATCAGCTTACGCTCAGTGACTTCATCCCAACATGTTGGTGTTCTTGACCTCTTCCCATATAGGGCTTCATAAGGATCCATTCAGATGCTCATGTGGAAACTGTTATTATAGGAGAATTCAACCAGAGGAACATGTTGATCCCATCCTCCTTTAAAGTCCATTGAACATGATCTTCACATATCTTCCAGTGTCTGAATAGTTTTCTTAGATTTACCATCAATTTGAGGATGATAGACCATATTGAAGTTTAGTTCAGTATCCAGAGCATGTTGAAGACTCTTCCAAAACATAGAGGCAAATCTTGGATCTCGATCAGATATAATAGATAGTGGTACTCCATGCTGCCTTACCAATTCCCTGATGTATATCAGTACCAGTTGATCCAATGAAAAATCCTCCCAAATTTCAATGAAGTGTGCATACTTTTTAAGATGATCCACAAAAACCCAAATTTCATTGTTGCCTCTGGATGTGTTCAGAAGTTCTGTGAAAAAGTCCATGGTGATGTTCTACCATTTCCATGCTGGTATGGGCAATGGTTGCATCATCCCATTAGACTTCTGCCTATCTGCCTTCATTTGCTGACACACCAAGAACTTTGATGTATAGTCAGTGATCTCCTTCTTCATATTATCCCACCAATAATTATATCAAAGATCGTGATACATCTTTGTGTTTCTTGGGTGAATAGAGATATTTGAACTATTTGCATTATCCAAAAGTTACTTCTTCAGCTCCGGACTTGATGAGACACATAGTATTTTCCCAAATCTTAAAATTCATTCTTCATTAACATTGAACTCTGATGATTTCCCTTTTTTGATAGCTTTCACTTTCTTTTTATTTACTACATCATCCTTTTGAGAATCCTTTAGCCTTTATAAATGAGACGGTTGAACAATCTTTTGTGAAATGATTGATGATGTTCCCTTATTTATGATTCCAATGCCCATCTTCATCAAGTATATAAAGATTGAATGCTTATCAATTCTCATCAATGATATAATTGCTGGGTCTTTTCTACTTAGAGCATCTGCCACCTTGTTCACTTTCCCAGGGTGGTAATGGATTGAGCAGTCATAGTCTTTGATTAGATCTAACCATATTTGTTGGCGCATGTTCAACTATTTGTATGTGAATATATACTTGAGGCTTTTGTGGTCCGTTTATATTTAAGACTTATCCCAAAGAGATAATGCCACCAAATTTTTAATGTGAAGATCACTACATCCAACTCCAGATCATGTGTTGGATAATTATTCTCATGAACATTTAAATGAATTGAAGCATAGGCAATGAATTTGTCATTTTGCATTGACACACAGCCCATGATATTATTCAAAGCATCACTGAATACCAGAAAATGTTCTCCACTTGTGGGTAAATTGAGCACGGGCGCAGTGATAAGCCTCCATTTCAACTCCTTGAAGCTTTCTTCACATTCATCACTTTAAGAAAACATTACTCCCTTCTGAGTTATCTTGGTAAGAGTGTTGGAAATTTGTGATAAATTTCTCACAAATCGTCGATAATATCCAGCTAACCCCAAAAAGCTATGGATACCCATTACCGATGTTGGCCTCATCTATCCCTCAATTACATCTGTTTTGGAAAGATGCACAGATATCCCATTGGTTGTGATGATATAGCCCAAGAATGAGAACTCCTTCAACCAAAAATCACACTTGCTATATTTTTCATAGAGCTTCTCCTTCCACAAGGTCTCTATTACAATTCTTAGATACTCCTCAAGATCCTTCTTGGTTTTGGAGTATTTCATAATTTTATCTATAAAGACTACCATAAATTTGTCGAGGTAATCCCTAAAGGCTCTGTTCATCAAGTCCATGACGATTTCTGGATCATTAGTGAGTCCTAAAGGAATTTCTAGGAATTCATAGTGTTTGTATCTTGTACAAAGAGCAGTATTGAGAATATCTTCCTTCTTCACCCTTACTTGATAATATCCTGACTACAAATCTACCTTGGAAAATTATTGTGCTCTACACAACTGATCGACCAAGTCATCAATTCGTAGGAGAGGATCATGTTCTTTATCGTGATTTTGTTAAGCTCAAGATAATCGATGCAAATGCACATTGACCCATCCTTATTCTTGATGAAGAAGTCTGGTGCACCCCATGGTGATGCACTTGAGAGTATAAAACCATTATCCAAATTCTCTTGTAGTTGTTTCTTTAGCTCCTCAAGATCCACAACAACCATTCTATATGGAGTCTTAGATATTGGAAATGCCATAGGTATAAGATCAATTGAGAATTCAACATCTCTTCTAGGAGGAAGACCAAACAATTCCTCGGGAAACACTTCAGTGAATTCCCTCATAATAGGCATGTCTTAAAGGATGGTTGGCTCCTTAGACTCAATCATCTGAGCCAAATATGCATGCTCATAGGGTAGTAATATCCACACTTGAGATGATGGAGTTAAAGAAGATTCATCTTTCTCCTTGCACTTGTATAGAATTGTTGGTCTATTATCTACATGGAGAGTGATTTCTATCTCACATCAATTTATGAAGTCTCTATATAAGGAAATCCAATATATTCCAAAAATTGATTCAAATTTTACCAGAGTAAGTATTATGAGGTTTTCCGAGAAATTCAGTACACAGATTATGATATGGGCGGATTTATATTAATGGGATGTAATGATTGCCCAATTTTCCGTACTCACTGACATCTTCACTTCCATGATTTTTCGTGGTGCTAGGATTGTTCTACTAAGATTTTGGGATATAAAAGAATGTGTAGAACCAGAATCAAAAAGTAAGTTCACTACTCATGAATGAATGACTAGCGTACGTGTCACCACTTCATTTTCAGAGTTCACTTTGGCAGTAGTGACGACAAAAGCTCTCCCTTGCTACCTTGGAGGTTGTTGATTTCCTCTGAAAACCCTTGGCTTAGGGTACTGATTTGAAATATGCTCTAGTTATTTGCAGTTGTAGCAATGAAAAACATGTTGTGGTTCAAATGGAGTGTTACTCCCTTATGTTTTATCTTCAGATTTTTCTTGTTGGTAGTTAACAGTTAGGTTCCCTTCTCTTCCACACCTAAAGCATTTCCTTGTCCCCTTTAAGTAATTTCTAGGGTGATTCTTTCCCCACCTTTGGAAAGTGGGGTGCTGGATCTTCTTATCACCATTGGATTTATCCATCGTACCACCAGCATTGAATTTCTCCTCACTATTCGTATCCCCATGATACCCTTGAGATTCTATGATCTCTATTTCGACCTTGAGGGAACATCGGACAATTTCCTCATAGCTATCAAAGTCATGAATCACCAACGCTTTCCATAGGCTAGGTTTCATCCAACCAAAGAAGCGGTCAACCTTGCATTTATGGGTAAAGACAAAGCTGGAGGCATATCATGCAAATCTTGTGAAGTTTTCCTCGTACGCTCTAATAGATTCATCGTCTTTTTGATCGAGGGAAAGGAAGTCCCTTTCCATCTTAAGTCAGAGGGTGCAACGAAAATATTTATCGAAAAACATCTTTTGAAAATCCTTCCATTCCAACGTCTTGATCTCCTCCTCAGGATTCATATTTTTGATCAACATCCACCTTTGATCAGCTTCACCCTCCATTGGATAAGTATCCAAGAGAACCTTCACTTATTCAGAACATTGAAGGATATAAAATATCATTTTAATGGAGTTCATCCATTGTTCGATGATTGAAGGATCAAATGATCCATTAAAAATAAGAGGCATTTTTCTCATGAAGATATTGATAGTAGATTGTTCTTTCTTAGTGGGGGGGGGGGGTGAATGTTCCTCTTGACCATGTTTCTATTCAAAGATTGAGTTAACTGAGAGAGAAATGTGAAAAAGTTCATGATTCCCGCTCCCATCAGATTAGGCATCTCATTAGCACAGTCCTCACATTGATCTTCACATCAATTGATTGCTCGAGTCCTCCTATTACCATCCACTGAATGGAATAAAAAGTCAGGGGTAACATATAAAGGGTAATCCAAGGACAAAACTAATAACATATAAATAACTTTTATGTCCTTAACTTATGAATCCATAGGCTTCAATATATGCTATTGATGATCTATTTTCTAACATATATTCTTAGGGGAATTTTTCTTAGTCCCTTAATAATGGTTTGTACTATTATTGTGAATTTACCAAAGCACATCCCCCGAAAGTGTTGTAACCAAGAGTGTAGCAAGGATTGTTGTTGTGTACCATGATACCCTGAGTCAAGCTCGAAACTCCTTGTCAGGGTTTTCACCTCTAGGTACATCTGTGCCAGAGCCGCCTCTATCTGCTCATATCCATACAGGGATGTATTTTCTTGATAAACCACATACTCAATACCCAGAAAAACATAGAGATGTTTTTATTATACATAGTCTTGTCTCTAAGGTTTCAATAGGGTTTTCTAATCCTAATCCAAAAAATAACTAAACTGATCTTTTGATACCAACTATAACAACCCTAAGGTTTTATTACAAACTTAAACATGATTTGTTACATAAACTCTTCACTTTATACAACATGGATGATTGAGTGGTATAGTGTATTTGGGGATTAGGAAAATTAAAAAATAAATTAGAACATATAACACAAAACATATTTATTGAAAACTTCCTTTACATGACCACTACATTCCCTCGAACTTATCATTTTATGGGATAACCTGAGGACATGTATAAGAAAAGGGTGAGCTATAAATCCTAGTAAGGGAATAAACATGGAATAACTTGAGGAATACAATAGATGTTAGTAAATAGTCATATAAATGGAGAATAAGGGAACCATAAACATAATGTCATGATAAAGCATGATAATCATAACATGGAAATGTGGTAACAACACTTAACATGGAATTAGAATGAACCAAGGCTCATTGCACATAGAGCATGAGTAAACTATCATTTCACATGAAGCACGAGTAAACCCTAGTTTCACATGAATTAGAATGATTAAACAGGCATTGAACATGACCTATCATGATACTATACTTTACCCAATGCATTGGAGCACTATCAGAGCACACCCTTCTTAAACATTTCATTTCATGCATAAGTGTGCCACATGGATCATACAACATGAAATCAATCATCATCATTTATTCCATGATTAAGGGATGTGAAATACATAAATTAATCACTATAATAAGTAATTAAATGTTCATAAAGGTGAATACCATTGATAGAGAAATGGGCATGACATAAACTACACAATGACATTGTCTTGGATAATCGTAGTTCAATTTCGGCAGCATAATGACGTGAAATAAGAACTCATGAATAAATGATTGATGAGAGATAAAGGGGTGTCTCATTATATTTACATGAAATTTAATGTAAGGTTTTTATATAGATACATTTACCAATAAACATAGTAGAATTTAGATGCCTAATACAAAATAAATATTTTGATACAAATGAGGAGAGAGAAATCCCTCAGGGAATTTCAGCATGGTAACAGGTGTTCATGGGAGGAATTAATGAGAGATAAAGGGGTTTAACATCATCCAAAAATAAATAGAGAAGTATAGGGGAGGTGATAAATAATATCCCAACATTTGTAATTTAAAAAAAAGGGCATAGCAACTTAAGGAAAATTGGAAAAAAACGAGAAAAGAAGAAATCCCTTACTTGGAAGTGCGACCCAAAGGCTTGGGAGAGGCATGAGAGGGGCTTATTGGGAGCTTGGGGAACCTTGTGAGGATTATATAGAGAGTAGGGAAGGGGTAGTTAAAACTCTAAATTCTTCTTGTGAAGAGGAAGTGGGATCTTGGGTGGTTTTATATAGGAAAGGGGAGGGAATTCTTTACTATTTTGGTTTGGGACACCTCACATTAAACTAATGAAAACCACAAACCAGACCATGGGTTTTACCCATAGTTTTTGAAAAAGGGGAGTGGAAAAAAATATTTTATAAGTTAAATATCCGAACTTCTTAAAATAATATGGTTTTTTATGTGGATGTGAGTCACACTCTCAAGGAAAACAATTTAAAAAGACCAAATGTTTTATAAGCCTTGAAGGGTCCACTAATGCTTTGTAAAATAAATAAAAAAACCCAAAATCACATTATTTTAATGGTAAAATATATATTGGCCGAACATAATGTTTATAGTATTTTATTACATCAATATTAGGTCATTATGATGTCATAAAACACATTTTATATTTAAACGGAATTTAATTTTTACCCCAAAAGTCGACCATCTTAGAAAATTATGAAAATTTCACTGTTGGATAATTTCAAAATCCTAATTCAAAAAATAATATTAATTATATCTAAATAATTTTCTAAATATGTAAATTTTTAATTTTAAAATAAAAACCTACATTTATAAAAAAATTCATGGTTTTTGACAAAAACAATTTTCAAACCTTAATAAAAATTACAATTACATTCATAAAATTATACGATAATAAATATTTAATAAAAAGTAATTTAATAATAATAATATTTTATTAAAATAATATTTAATTAATAAAAATTCATTAATTCATCAAAATAGATTTCTTAGTTGAATATTAACTAAAAATAATATTTGTGATTTAAAAACTATTTAAAAAATAACTATAATAAAATGAATGTATATTATCTATACAAGAATAATGTACATAATCATAATACTAGGGTCTTGATACATAACCCCTTAAAACACCCACATAAGACCTTAGGTTAAGGTGGCAGATGGTGATAAACTCTTGGGGTGGCTCAGAAAACATTGCTCGAGTGGTAATCTCTATTAACATCCACTTCTCCTGTAGTCGGTTCCGCTCAAGCTTAACGTGTTCAAGCTCGGATTTTCCTTGGTAAATAGTAAATACCAATGACACCACCTCCTTTACATGATCAAAAAAATGGGATTAATATGGGGAAAGTCTACTGGATGAGGCCATCACTTTTTTTTTGTCTGAGTAAATTGGATTTGTTAAAGCCCTATATTTATACAAATCATGTGGTCACTGTTCAATGACTATATTAGTAATGATCACAATTATTAACAGTATTTTAAAATTCAAAACATAAAACCAAATAAGTCCATATGTTTTACATAACCACAAGAAGACATTTAAATATACCAAGATGAATTTTCATTAATGAATTTTTGGGTCGTTACGAAATCCTTGTCCTATATGTTCTCCATATAATTCTTCCACTCATGAATCTTTTTCGAGGAAATTGGATATGGAAAAATTGAAATAGGATTTGTGCTCGGCGTGATCTTGATGGTTAAATCCACCTTTATCTCAATAGGAAAACCCAAGAGGTCATAAGGGAAAACCTATACAAGCTAGTCCACTATATGAGTTTGAACTAATAGATTCCCTCATTCATTACCCAATATAATTATAAAAAACTAGGCTGAAACCTCACTGAGATTCTACTGACTATGACCTTATCAACCAGTCTACAAGTCACACTCTCCCTTGTGAACTTAATTGGTGAATTTGGATAACAAAATAGAAACACATTGAAGATATAAGTATATCTAAGTTCAAAATATAACCGACCAACAAATTTCCAAAATTAGTTCAAAACTAGTCATATCTACTATGAAAAGGTCACATAAAAATTGGTAACCAATGATATCATGAGAAAAATCCCTATAAAGATGAACTCCTTTAGATTAGACACCCAAATAGGTGTTAATAGAAATCACCCCATACAATTTTTAACCCCATACCTTCCACAAATTGAGTGGACATGAAATTTTATGAAACCCATATTCCAAAAAGTGTAGAAGCTAAAGTCAAGGCCACATAAATCATAGATTTTATGGTAGAAGGTCTATCATCCTAATATATAGGAGTAGTCTATAATCTTTACATCTACCTAGAACCTCGTACCTATGTCCCAACCTTATGAAGATACTGAAACTGACTCTCTACACCTCTGTCACTACATTGACCTATGAAAATAGTCAAAATCCAACTACACTTTTCTCATAGAATAGAATATACTAATCTGGGTTCAGGAACTAGACCAAAGCCACTATCCTTGGGTTTTTGTGACAATATCCAAAAAATAATTTAGATATTTATCATCATCCCATTGGATTGACACTTGACTGCCATCTTTTCATAGCACCAATGGGAGTGACCCTCCCTACCATATTAATGACATACAATTGCACTACCTCCCTGATTTCTCTATCCCCATTTCTATATTCGGACCTGTCAAAATTATATTTCCTTACACTAGATGACCTACTATCATCTGTAACTACGCACCATGGAACTTGAACCTCTCTTAGAATCCTCCTAGAAATCAAGGATTGATTAACCATCTTTGAAATTGTGGTCATATAGAAAACATTCACCTGTGCTGTTATCTACCATCTAAGGCCATAATAAAAAAATATTTCGTGGTACAAATCATCACCACGCATGGATGGTGAGAACCACTATAACTCATTAAACCAATAGACATACTCCATAACAGATAGACTCCCCCGATATAGGTGCATGAACACCCTAGAACAATTAAACAATAGATTCTCAAGGAAAAGTGTTCAAATAAATCTATATATAAATCCTTACAGACCATACCCATTTAGTGATCATCCCAGATCATAATTTCCCATCATCATGTAGCCTTGACTCAATGTATATAGGTGGTAGGATTCACCATATTCTCAGGGGGTGTCTCTATATGCACATAGATGGTGTTCATAGCCGCAATCCATGACTCAGCTACATGGGAAACACCCCCAAGAAAAAGTGGGTGGGTGATGCAACTGAAACTCTTGAGTTATCTTAGACATCATCTACATATCCCAATATGAATCCCTATCTATCGAAAAGATCACATGAATTTGAATATACCTAATTTGAGTGTCCATACCTTGGAATTGTGCCATAAGTTTCTTATAACTTTTCACCTTGGGAGAATGCTCTCCAATTCCCTCCCGATAGTCAGTTGGTTGTTGATGATGATACATTTATCTAAACTTACAAACAAAACAACTCCAAAACCCATTACCAACATAATTATTGATATCAAATTTTAGGGAAAGTAATAACAAGTATTGGTTCTTAAACTCACAACCTGAGTACTTTCACTGGCCCTATATACCCAATCTAGGGTTAAGTCACACATAAAAGGGAACCTCATTCCATAAGAGTTGGTAAAATAAGATTTCATTCACATGTTATGAGGGAAAACACTTATTAAATCGATTATTGTCATTTTATTTTAACTAAAACATCATTAAATTTAATCGAGATCTCATAAACCGTTCTCAATTAGATTCATACCATTTTAATAGTTCCAAAAAATTTACAAATACTATCACCCTACTTCAGTTATATGAAATCTTAAACACTTGTTATAGAATAAAATTCTCTTTATGCTGTGATTGGAACCCCATTTAACTTCCACTAATTCATATCCCAAACAAGTGGTCACAATTTCAAATCGTTATTTATATAAGGATTGGTTAGATATAATGATACCATTAATCTATGTAGGAAAACACTATTTAGGTTAATGATGATATTTTAAATGAAGATCCAATTTCATAATAAAACCAACTAAGAAAACAATTAAGTCATTCAGTTAATAAAATCATGAAAACGTCATGTAAATACCTACGTGTGTAATATAACGCTTGATGCACATAGTCATTCCATACTAAACCAAGAGTGGATATCCCAAAAGATGTAACCTATTAAAACAAAAGCCTCACTCTAGGTGAAATTAGATTAGCTTTAACAATAAATTCTAAGAACAACAATTCCCTCCCAATGGAACTTGGATTTTCCCTAATGCATGGGTTATACTCCCAAAAAAGCTCATTATCGAGTTATGACCCATCCTATTCTTCTGTCTACTAGGGACAAATAATAAAACATAGAAAAAAACCCAAGATACCATTTTTTAACATCCTAACCAAGGAGACACTAAACTAGTGCCACAATTCAGCATACCACATGGCCTCAAGAATTCCCCCTCACACACCAAAGGCTACTGATTAACAGCGAGGGTATACAGGTGGTATGATGAGGAGACTATAGCCTTGGTTAGAGTTTAACACAAAATAAATAAAGAAAACCATATATACATCAGATCCATTTAAAATAAACAAGTGCTATAATATAAAGTCACAATCCATGAAATATCATAAAAATGTCACATAGATAATAAGAATGCATATATATAATTCTGGTTAGTACAAACAAACCCGAGAAGTAAAAAAAATGGAAAAATAAAAAAATATAGAAAAAGCAAAAAAGTTCCAAGCTCCATACAAGCTTCCAACTCCTAGATACCAACTGCAATCCTAGGTATAAACACAATCCTCAAATACATAGAACATAACCTTATCATAAACTACATCCATGATGTTTTTTTGAGTACCAAACGACATCCCAAAGTGGGTGAGAGTAAAACTCAGTAAACCACCACCAAGGGTGTCTAATGTAAAACTTGTCTGTATATGTAAAGTATAATACTATTAAAATATAAGTGAAGTAGTAAGAAAAATAATATGTTTTGGAAACCAAATGAACTAATTCAACATTCAGGTCACAAAGAGAAAAACCAGGATAATGCTACCAACTTTGGATTATGTTGGTCTCCAAACATAGAGAAGTTGTCAAAGACTAATCAATTTCCAGGGTGTATCACCATGGAAACTAGGATCATGTAACCCAAATAAATCCATGAGTCTTAAATGGGAGTTACCTTAAAATAATTCCCAATAAATCCAATAGTTGTGTCTAAACTCAAGGGACCTCCCTTGACAATTAGAGCAATGGATCAATTAAAATGAAAGGATTACCCCCAAATAATTTGACCCAATATGATTGAGAAAAAATATGGGGATATCATTCCACAAAATTTAACTCAGTAACCCGTAAATAATCTATGTCTTTAATCTGTGGAATTCAATAAGTGCACACATTACCCGAATCCATGTCAGAGGCATCCATAGGCATTTACAATAAATAATTTTTGTAGAATCCACTGGATTGTTTAAGAAATCCCATAGCATTGGATCCCATAGAATCCAAATTTTATCTTCACACCCTGAAATTCACATGAATACCATAATGGAATCCATGTCTTTTCCATATCATTCCATGGAAATATCAATCATAATAAATCCATGGAGGTCCTCTAAGTAATTCTATACTCATAACCATTTCCTATAATTATAGATATTTTGTTAGTGCAAAATTCATATAATTAAAAAATATACAATACATACCAAGTTGACCCTAGGTTGAATTCATAGTTCCAATTAAACAATTCATGTCTATAAGAATTAAGGTGTTCTATAGGTTATACTAGGAAACCCACTTTCCATATTAAATCATTAAGTCACTAAGGGAACCCATAAACCACCCAGATATCTCATCCAAAAGCATGGTACAAGGTATAAAACACCACTTTAATAGGACCAACTAGGGTCTAACAAACACAACCCACTTTAATAAAACTAATGGATATTCTATGATAACAACAAGGCATTAAAAATATTTCTATTTATTTTAGGTTGATTGTATGAAAGGTCACCATGACCACAAAATCCAAACATGGAATAAAATGGTGAAGATTTAATGGGAAAACACGAGACCAACTACCATTGGTTTGAAGTATTCCACTTGTTGAGTATCAGGCATTGATTTGATTATAAATGAGATAAATTGAGAAAATAGAAAAACAGTTTAAAATAGGGCATTTATGCTATACATGATGGGGGGAGATTCAGATGTAACACAAAATAGATATTAAAGGATAATGGAGTGATATAATTACTAAGGTTCTTACAACATGATGAACATATGTGTAATCAAAGGTGAAATGATGGAGATCCCCTCAAGACCCCATAAGAAGTGGATAGACACCATAAATAGTTGCTACTTCCAAAAAGGGAAAAAATAATTTTAAGAAATAAAAGGGGGTAAAAGGGTAAAAGATGAATTTTCCCTTTAAAAAACCATCCAAAAACCACTGAAGAGATAGTGGGTCTCATCATCTAGCTAATGGGTTTCAAGTACCTATCTCATCCTACAATAATCCCACCGACTAGCAGGTGGCTTGAAACCGGCTAGATGGTTGAATTACAACCCTTAGATTACATGCACCAGACTCATGACACACCTCTAGGACACCTTCATAACCCCCCAAACCCCATTTCAAGACCTAAAAAAGATAAAATAAAGGATTTTTAAATAATATTAATGGTTTTATACCTCAAAATAAGAGAAAGATCTTATAGGTAATGCACAAGGATGGGATATATATTGAGAAGGCCGACTAAGGTTTTCTTACAATGATATTTTCCCTAAGGATTAACTTGTGATAAGGGTCCCTATATAGGGTTTCCCAGTCTTTATATTTAAATGAAGATGATTCAGCATGACCTTATAGGCATGGTTTTTCTATTGGATTACCTTATCGACATGTTATTGATTGAGGATCAGTGGTGGGTCGTTGAGGGATACTTGGTAAAGTTTCTCATGTATTTCTTGTCCCATGATTTAGATATGATAATGAATCTATTTTTAGGGTGTCTTATTATATCTTTGTGGTTTACCTTGTGGGTGAGTTATCGGTCATGGTTGGGTTGGGTGTTGAGTCTCCTTTTGATATTTCTTGCATTGGGTGTGGCCCATGTTTTGTTGGATGGAGAATAAGGGAGCCCCATGTTTGGATGGACAAGTGAGGGGTTGAACCAAACTCATCATTGGTGTTTTTAGGTATCCCTTTATAACTAAGATACTGATAGTGAGATATTTTAGTGGCTACCTTGGTATTTTAGGGGACCATGTGATCCCCAAGGTTTATTGATCATGAGATGGTAAGTGTTGATGTTTAGTAGTTTAGATGATGGGTTTGAGAGTTGGCAGAGACTTTGTTTTGTAGACTTTGGATAAATATATTTGAGGTAGTTTATACTCAGTACTTTGATGTGGGAGAATAAATTTGGGGTATCTATTTATATAGAATTGACCCTGAGATTAATTTGGTTTTATCCTCCTTTGGCTAGCTATGGTTATATGGGCATAGGGAGATAAAAAAATGATCTAGAGGAGTGTCTACCTCCCCTAGGACAATGATTTTTTTACCCGAACTAGAGGTTGGGTGTCCTCGGTATTGGAAATTTTGAGGACCCAAGTTGTGATATTTTCCCATCCCCATGCTTATTTTATTGAATCAGTGAGTTTTTTAGGAATACCATATTTTGGAAATCCTCTCTCAGTGTTAGTAGAGTTCCTATAACTGGTTCAGATTATTCCATTGGAGTCCTAGAGCTTGATAATGTTTATTTTTGTAATTGTAGATGCCTATCATTATTCCCTAGGATTTGAAATCTGTTCCTATTTTGTTTTATATTTCTTGGAGCTTATTTTTAAATACGGGAGATGATCTTGATATCATGTAACTGTGTGAGAGATGTGCTATAAGTCCTCTTAAATGGGTTAGAGTGGGGGTAGATTTAAATTAGGTGTCAAGATAGAGTGCACAGTTGGATATTTTTTAGCCCCTTATTTTTAACACTTATTTATTTTACTTCCTTAATTATAGTTTTATGCCAAATGTTATTAGTTTCTAACTAGTTTGTCTGTATCATGTGTGCATGAACTTGTTATACGATTAGTTTTTAGGACCACTATTTGGGCTGATCTACTAAGATTTATTTATCACCCCTATACATGCAACTTAGTGTGTGAGAAGACCATATATCTACTTTTATGTTGGAGCACATGATTCGTAGTAAATTAGGTGGGGTCCTAGTGTTTCTTTTTTGAGTGGAGTCACTCATTTGGATTCTTAGGATCAAGCTGAAGTAGTTCGACCATTGTGGATTCTGGCTATGTGGTTAAGATCGGGGTTGATTGTGGGTCTTTTAGAATTTAATCTCAACTTGTTTGTTCATTATATGTGGTCATCCTAGTGGGTTACTTATTATTTTATGTTTTAGAATTATATGAGTCTATATGACTGTATGCTTCATTTAATTTATTATATCATGTTTTTGTTTTTGTTTATTCATATTTTATACTCTAAAGATTATGGATGTGAATGAGTTAAGTTATTTTTTGATGTTATGGAACTCTAACAAGAGGGTATAATCACCACAAAATATCTTTAATATCCTCACCACTAGTTGGAAACCTTTGGAACTTGGGGAGACACACTTGAAACCTTGTGGAAATATGGATTGAGTGATGTGTCAAGCCAACCCAAGATGGTTCGTTACAAAACTGGAATGAAAGATAGATATAGGGGAAGATAATTGATGCAATAGTTATTATTATTATTATTATGATCATCATAATCATAATCATCATCATCATTACTATTATTATATCTATATATTGTAGGTTGTCAAAGAAAAATGGTAAGGAATCTCTAACATAGAAACTAAAGAGAATATTTTTTGTTATTAATAAAGAATAAAAGAGACCCAACTCTACTCATTAATATATAACATAAAGAGTCAAAGAGTTGAGAATATATATGGTGCATTCTATATTTCACTGAAGAAGAAAGATGAAGAATTAAAGAGAAAGATAATAAGATATTTTGAAACTCAAATGGACTAAATAAATAAGATAATAAGGGTTATATGAAAATATATTGTAAATTAATAATAAGAGAATAAGAAGAAAAGAGGATATGTAAAGATGCTGACCCTAATAACTAGGACCCAACGGTTAATTTATTACATTTTCATAAAATACAAGATATTGAATCCCAAAGGACTGAATTGTTTATTAGTCTTTGTAAACTAGATGCATACTAAAATCTCAAATTATATTTTAAAATATAAAATACTAAATAGTTAAAGTAAATATTCTACATCCTTAAAATAATTAAATATTCCTTCTTTATATCCTATGAAAGTGAAACAAAACAAGGGGTGAGATAAGATTCTTAGTAAGGTTCACTTATTGTGAAAGATATCATTAGTAAATAAGGAATAATTAGTATGGAAAGGTAGATTACTGAAAACACATTCAATTTAATCAATAACTTGACCACGAAGAATAATATAACAGGAATAAATGGAGATCAGAAAATTCCATATAAGTAATCACATGATCTTGAAAATAATCCATGGATATTATAACTATTCAAATAATCACAAATACATTAATAACTAATATTATAGTGATTTAATGTATACTTCTGGGCATCATAAACTTACTATCAAGGGCTCATACCAAGACTTCATAAATAAATGGGTAAGGTCTTGACCAAACAATCAAACTAGTTGGCCACATGAGACCTACCGAGGCATCGATGGGTTATAGAGGTCTACACCTATCACATACTAAATCTAACACATTCTTTATATGAATTAGGAGAGTATAAATTTAATACATAATAAACATAAAAATTCATCTTGAGAAACTAGGAGATGAAGTGATAATATTTACCTAGTCAAATTGATCATTAAACATTAAAAAAAAAAGAATATGTACTATATCATTAAAACATATACCCAATGGAGTATAAGATGGTTTTTTGATTAATACAAATATAATAAAAATATCATTAAAAACATTCTTGGAAAAAATAAACACTTTATTTTGAAATACACATTTTAAAAATAAAATTTTACAGAATATAAGGAAATACATTTTATTTAAAAATTACATTTTAAAACTAAAAATGAAACTTAAAATAATTGATTGTTGAGGATGGTGAGAATTTTTTTATTCTATATAATTTGGAATAATACATTTCTTTCACATTTCAAAAAAATTCAAATATTTCCTCATTTAGAAAATGATAGAAATATTTCTTTTGATTTTTTTAAAAAGTAAAAAATGGGTGGAAACATATTTAATAAAATAATGTAGAATAGTCAAAATATTCTTTAAAACATTTTATAGAAATAATGAAAATGGAATAAAATGATTCCTGACTGAGTAAAACAAATAAAGTTGGTTTTCCTAAAAAACATGATTTCAGTATCATGAGTACTTAAATATAGGAAAAAGAAGGGAAATATTTTAATTTATAGCAATAAAAAAATTAAAATAAAATAGATTAATTTTAAGTTAAAAATATCAAATAATTACTCCAGTGGATACTTAAATATAAGCAATCATGATTAATGATGAGATTGTGAAATAAACCCTTACCACCTTGGTAAATTTAGAATCATAACCCCCACGAAAGAAATAACATTGAGCAAAAAATTAAATAAAATAAATTATGAAGGATTAACTATATAAAATTTAAAAATAATAGTATATACGTCATATAAAATAAATTAGGTTCATAATAATAAAATATGCCTCAATGAAGGAAGATTGAGACAAAATCTCTCACCCCAGGTTCAACTTCCTTCAAATGTATCTGAAAATATTGTATAATAAATATAGATTTATTATGAATCTATTATAGAATGATAATTATATATTCCACGTATTATTTACTTATAACCTTTTATCATCCGTTTATTAACAATTCTTTATTAAAATCATCGTTTTAGGTGAAAACATCTTCATTTTTCATGTATGTTTTGGTTTGGTAGTTTTAGTCCTTGTACTTTGATCAAGGTTCCATCATCTCCAAAATAATATTCATGGTATAAATAGTATATATATGTATATATATCCAATATATTGATATTTAGAGTCAACTATAAAAGGTAGAGATATTGAAATTAAATACACCGTTCATAGAGATGGTAGACTGTACGTATGCATGTATGATGTCTTTAATATTCGATGGATGATATAAAAGAAAGGTAAATAATAATTAATAATTTAAAAATAATTTTTAAATCATATATATTCATTTAATAAATACTTATTTTAATACCCCAAGCTTCCATGGTACGATTCCTTTTAAATAATTCAATAGCTTGCGATACACGCAACATCGAGTTCAAGCACACCATGACCTATCAAATTAAGTGTTTTAAAAAGAAGTTATGAATAATATTAACCAAATTCTTAAAATTTAATTTTTTTTCAAAAGATACTTAATTTTTGAATTCGGAATATCAAAATTAGGTTAAGTTGAACTTTAGGTTTTTTTAAAAAGTTTCAATTTTTGATGAATAGTGAAAAATACTATATTATTGTTAAAAACTGAATTTTTTGTTTAAATAATTATTTACTTTAAATTTATTTTAATATCACAATATATACATAATAAATATATTAGTCCAATGTAGGCAATATGAATATTTTTCATAATTGAGTTAGATATAAAAAATTTATTAAACTTTTGAACGTCGCTTTTACATTCCTTCTAACCACATCTGCAGAGTTGCATTAAACATAATTTTACCACTTTTTGAATTAAATTTATAAAAATGGACCTAAATGGTTGTAATCAGTATAGAAAATGTGGTCTAATAGGATTAGAATAATTTTTTTTGGGAATAGTAACATATGAATTTTTTTACCTTGGATAAAGGAAAATAGAGTAATTAAAGGTAAAAATAATATTATAATAATATAATATGACCATAACACTTGTCCTAATTTTATTGGATAAGTTTTTTTCAACCAAAAAAAACCTTAGGTAAAAAATATGATGATTTTTAAGAGACATGTGTTAGATTTTGACATTTATTATATTTTATTTAAAGAAGAGTGAAAAATGTCATATTCAAATTTTAATAACGTTATCATTTTTAATATGAGGATATATTAGTGACATGGTAGACTATAAATAGTAATTAGAATGATAAAATTATTATCCACATAATAATAATTTATTTATAATTTTAGGAAATAAGTAATTAAATTAAATGGTGACACAATAATGATGTTGTAATTGAATTATGAAAAGACGAATCAATTAAAAGATATTAAAAATATTAAAATAAAATAATTTTTCTTAACTAATGAAATATATAAATTTTATAGATAAAATAGATATGTTAGTGACATATTTAAATAATTGTTCCAAAATTATCATGTTGGATTAATATTTAAAAAAATGAAAATATTGAATAGTATTAAGATTGACATAAATGATACTTTAAAATAATGAATATTTAATTAAATGTTATAAAATTCATAAAAATATCAGGTTTGTAAAAATAACTATTTTAATGTTAAATATGTCATAAATGATCTAATTTCTATTTGTTTGATGTTTTATAGTAACTATATTAACCCTATAGTATAAAAAGACAAGTAAACACGGTATGAGTTAAACTGTTTAACAAAAGGTTAAACCCAAAATATAAGGTTACTTTTGTGACCTAAACATGTATAAAAATCAAGTTTTGACAGGATTTAGACCCATAATAATCTTATAAATTAAATAAATAACTTTTTCGCTATTATAAACCCAGAATAAATTTATAATAAATTAATATTTTTGGAGTTTTTGAAAGTGCCCCTCCCCTCTATTATAAAAGGGAACCTCTCCTTATCTTTTAGTCAAACCTATAAAGATATTTTACTTAGCCAAATCCTACCCTATTATCCTAAAAAATTCATTAAATTCATCAAAGAGGAAATACTTTTAGAATAAAGGCATCCTAAGAAATCATTATGTGAAAATGAAAAATAGATGCTCAAATAAGTGGTAATTGTTTTAACAATTCCATTCAATTTATTTTCTTCTTATACTTCATATTTGTATGTTGTTTCCATAAAAAAGTAATAAATTCAGTATAATATACATCATTAGATGTTATTATATTTATATAACAACCATATTCCTCCATTTATTCATCCTATGAATAATAATATCATCATGCACGTGTACGTATGGCTTACCTTCTCTACATCGTGATGTAATTTGTTATTCAAAACTACTTTATTTGGATGGGTATAATGATGAGTATATGGGATAAAAATAATGAATATAACATGATAATTATTCTATATAATTAATATACCATCCAATTTTTACCATTTAACCATTAAAGTAATGATATCGTGGATCGTGCGTACGTACGACCTACTGTCTTCACGATGCGATGAGATTAATTTTCCACATTAAACATTCAAGAAAGATCATAAAATTTATAATATAAGTTAATATAATAATAATTATTTTAATATAATTCTTAAAATGAATAAAATACTTCATATTCATGATAAACATGACTTACATATCAAATCCTGCATAAGAAAATGAATCATTAAACACCCAAAACAATGGTAAAACTAAAATATTATTAACAAAATGATATAAGAGGATAATATAAGATATCATAAATATGGATATGGTTCTAGTATAATTCAATAACTTTATTTACCTATTTTATGGATGTTTTACACACCCTCAACTAAAGGAAAGTATAAGGTAAGGGTTAATTTCACAATCTCTTTATTATATAAGATTATTTATATGCAAGTATCTACTGGGAAATATTTATCATCCATGTCCAGGTTTCATAAAATGTATTTCAATATATTATCAACAATTTTTTAAAGTCATTTTTACCCATGTTTATCTTTTTATAAAACCTTTTTAAAGGGATCATTCCGACTTTTTTAAAATGAGATACTTTATGACATTTTTGACAAATTAAGGAAAGTATGTTTTTTAACCTACAAGGCATGAGAATCTATTTTCTACCGTTATGTTACCTTAACATTGTGAAGCTTTAATTACAGTATTATATGTTTATTTTCAAAATAAATGTTTTCTTTTAGAATTGTGCAGTTTTTAAATGATTTCAATGTAAAAAAGGGATATTTCTCTCAATGAGTTTAATGATTTTATTAGATTATTTTCATCTATATCAACATCCTTTGTTGGATTTTATGATTAATTGAGGTTGATTTATTATGATAAAATATTCCATATTTTTTAAGGGTTTATTATATATTTGACCGTGGATATGCTATTTTGATACCATTAATGATTTATGGTTAAAGTATAAAGATTGTGTATGCTAGTTTTAATACAAATGTTTATGTCATGTTTTATCCATTTCATAAGAGGAATGCATTAGACTTTTTAGGTGGCGAGTGAGGACCGCTATAACCCCTCGATTGATCAGTAGGTATCATGAAAAAAACTAGTTTCATCTCATAAGGCCTGGAAAATATGGTTTTTTATGGTCTTGGAATGAGGCCTTGACAATATAGTTATCATATCCAGTATTATGCATTTCCCCATTATGATATTAGTTATTGATATTGCATGTGATTATTGGACAAGTAGAATATTCATGTGAATGTTTAAATGGAATTATTTGATTTATTCATGATATATTATTCTCAATATTATGTTTAAAAGGATTGTGTTTTAGTTTTATACCTTGCCTTAAAAAGTTATAGGCTTATTTATGATAGCTTCCGCCATATTGTTTATCCTTACAGAGTATATGAGCTCACCACGTTTGTATGCTTCATTTTTCCCTATGATGTGAGGAAATATATTATGATTGACTTGTAGGGATAATATAAGGTATATGAGAGTTTTCAAAAAGGATATTATGTTGTTTTCCATTTCAATATTTATTGTAAAACATAAGTTTGTATATATTTTTTCTAAAGCTACTAAACTGATTGGTCTTTTGGGATTTGATTTCTTATGATCATTCCATTGTAATAAAATAATGCACCAAATTAGGGTAACTAGGTTCATTGCGTTACAATTGGTATTAGAGGAAATTTAGTATAAATCTTGGAAAATATATTTAGAAAATACTTTAATTAGGGGACACAACATTAAGATAGACATTGAGGATAAATATAGAAGAATATCCTAGAATTTTGCAAAAATAGATATTGTGTGGGTATTTCTTGAAAACATATCTCTGTCTAGATACTATAAGTGGACGTGGTTATGAAATATATGTACCTAGGAGTGATAACTTTGACAAGGTGTTTTGGGCTTGACTCAAGGTAACTTGGTACACAACAACATGCCTTACTGTGCACTAGGATTGACACTCCTATGGGGTATGATTAGGATAATTCACATTTTATATACATACCACTATAAATAATTTATAAGTAAATATGTCCCAAAAAACCATTTTTTATTATTATGAATTAGATATGAATATTTTTTTCAATTTATGTTAAGAATTTTACTAGTTTGTAATTACCCTTTATGATTCATAATCTAATTAAGTGTATTCTATTAAATAGAACTGAATCATAGTAGAAGGAAAAAAACCATATCAATTCTCGTAATCCATGTAGGTATTTACCTTTTGTGAAAGATAATGAGAGTGGTGCTAGTGATACAACTGGAACATAACAACATATAACTATACTGAGACAACTAACTCAGGTTATGAATAATAACATTACCCATATGGTGAAACCTAATCCACAATATGGATGATTAATGTTAGACCTCTTCATGAGTGAAACAGCCTCCAACATTCAATGAGACAACAAATCCATTTGTATATGAGAAATGGATAGGTTAGTCAGAGAAAATATTTCTTACCTTGGGGAGTAAAGAAAGGGAAAAAGTTGTTATGTAAGTCTATCATTTATCAGGAGATGAAGATCAATGGTGGTCATTAATTCAAAACATGAATAAGGATAAAGAGGTAGAAAACATGAAATAGAGGGAATTTAAATAAATATTCCTAGAAAAATACTTTCCATGCAATCTATGAGTGGATACATAGAGGTATTTTTTTGGGCCTGAGGAAGAAATAAGAGGAGCATGTTGCAAAGTATGAAGCTAATTTCACAAGGTTAGAAAGGCATTCTACAGATTACATACATAACCCAATAAATAAGATTGATCGATTCTTTGAGGGGTTAAAACCATTAATTTCATGGGAACTAGTCTCACAATCTTCTAATCATATGAAGATATAGTCTCATGTGCTATCAAGAAAGAAAATGAATTCTCTAAGTCTTATGACTTTAAAGGAAAGTAAGAGAATAAAAGTGCAGATAAATACATTGGAAAAGGAAATAAGGGGAAAGGGGGAAAATATGACATTCCACCCTATAATAATTATGGGAAGAGGCACCCTGATACTTGATTAAAGGGAATGAGATTTTGTTACATGTGTTAAAAAAATGTCAGAAAACTCGTGATTGTAATGTGAATAAAGAAACTATAAATAATCAGTGATACAGTTATAAATATTTTGGACATTATAAAAATTATTTTCCAAATAATTAAAGAAAATTTCCCCAGAATAGTCTAAGGGAGTGAGGCTATGATTTTTAAATCACAACTACTGAGGTTAAAGTTCCTAATGATGAAGTGGCATGTACTTTAATAATTTCCTCAAATTTAGGAAAAGATTTATTTGATTATGGATCCTCACATTCCTTCTTATCTTCCTAGTTTTCTTTAAAAATTAGGTATTTCCAATTCACATTAACAAGGGAGTTGTTAGTGAAAACCCCCAAGAGAAGTCTCATTTCAAAAAATATGTGTTAGGCAGTTCCCATTATGGCATATAAACATGTTTTATTTGATGTATTTTTCATCATACCTATGGTTCACTTTGATATAATCCTCATTATGTATTGGGTATCAAAATGTAATATGGAAATTAATTTCAATAATAAGAATGTTTTTATTTGTGAGGAAGATGTAGATTCCATTATCTTTAGAGCATAAACATCATCACATAATTCAAATCAAAATCCACCCCCATTAGCTTTATTGAATGAGATTCTTTGGGAGGAAGAGGAAATAAAATATAGTTATGAAGAAATTAATATTCAAATTGAGGATGTATATATCGTAATGTAATTCATTGATCTTTTTCCCGAATATTTACCCTAACATCCCCCAAAGTGTAAAGTTGAGTTTTGTATTAATTTAATCCCCAATACAAGACCAATATTAAGAAATAATTATACAATTACCACTATGGAATTTGTACATTTGAAGAAAAAACTATATAATTTGAGTAATAAGGGATTTATTCACACTATTTTTCCTCTACGGGGATCCTCGGTTCCTTTTGTTAAGAAGAATGATGGATCAATGAGGATGTTCACTGACTACAGAGAAATCAATTCTATTACAATAATGAAAAAGTATCCTCTACCTCTCATTGATGATTTTTTGATCAACTTTATAGAGCTTAATATTTTTTAAAGATTGAAATTCATTATGGATATCATAAATTGTGTTTAAAGAAGGAATATATTCTAAAGACAACATTCCAAATGAGGTATGGTCATTATGAATTTATGGTAATGCAATTTTGATTGACTAATGCACCCTATGTTTTCATGGATATAATTAATAGAGTGTTCAAGTAATATGTTTATGATTTTTTCATCGTATTTATTAATGATATCTTGGTATAATAAAAAATCTATGAAGTCCATAAGAACCACTTACATATTGTTCTGAATACTCTTAGATGAAATGAACTATATGGGAAGTTTAGAAAGTGTGAATTTTGCCTTCAAGAAATTTCTTTTCTTAGATATATTATCTTTAAAGATGAAATCTCTGTTGATCCTACAAAAATAAAATCAATCCAAGAATGTCCAGCACTGATGAGTAAAATCGAGGTACATAATTGTATTGGTTTAGCAGGTTACTACTGATGTTTCATCCAAAATGCTTCCCGATTGAAAAACCCATTATCCAAACTCACACATAAAGGGGTTAAATTATTTTGGACAAAAGAGTTTAAATAATGTTTTTAATAATTGAAGAAAATATTAATCAATGATCCTATCTTGACTTTACAACCTAATAATGATGGGTTTGTGATTTATAGGGATACATTAAGGAAAGGAATTGGTTGTGTTCTTATACAAAATGATAGGGTTATTGCATATGGATCAAGGAAGTTAAAAATTAATGAAAAAAAACTACCCAACTCATGATCTTGAGTTAGCACCAGTGATATTTTCTCTAAAGATATGGAGACACTATCTATATGGTGAAATATGTGAGATATATACAGATCCCAAGAGTTTGATATATATTTTATCATAGAATGAACTCATCATGAGACAAAGAAGTTGGTTTGAGCTACTCAAGTATTATAATTACACAATAAACTACCACCTAGGGAAGGCAAATAAGGTGGAAGATTCTTTGAGTAAAAAGGACCATGGAGTTCTAAAAAAAATTAGAGTTGAAAAGGATCATATTTTTAGGGATCTAGTAAAGTTGTATATGTAAATTATCTTAGAAGGTGAAGCATCACTACTTTTTTGAATGGTTTCCAAAACTTATTTACTTTAAAGGATAAAATGTTTTCAGTATGATGATGAGGAGTTTCAAAAAAAAGCTGTGAATGATGGGAGGCTAAATGACATCATAATTGAAGATGGTATTTTTAAATTTGGGAAGAGGCTTTGCATTCCAGCTATACATAAGCTGGAAAGGGAATTATTGGAATATTATCATAGCTCTAATTTTTCTATACACCCTGGTGGCACTAAGATGTACATATATTTGAAGGAATATTTTTGGCGAGATAACATGAAGAGGGAGATTACTGATTATGTGTCAAGATGTTTGGTTTGTTAATAGGTTAAGGCTCAAAGAAAAAATCGTAGAGTATTCATGCAATCTCATCCTATACCTGTATAGAAATGGCATGATATTATGATGAACTTTTTCGTGGGGATACTAAAAACTCCTGAGAGAAATGATGTGATATGGGTTATTATCGATCTTTTTATCAAATCAGCACATTTTCATACTATAAGATAAGATTTACCACTTGAATTTTTAGTAAGAATATATATTAATGAAGTTTTAAGACATATTGGTGTACCACTATCGATTTTTTATGATTATGATCCCCATTTTACATCACAATTGTGGAAAAGTTTTTAGAAGGTCCAA
This sequence comes from Viscum album, assembly GCA_963277665.1. Classification (NCBI taxonomy): domain Eukaryota; kingdom Viridiplantae; phylum Streptophyta; class Magnoliopsida; order Santalales; family Viscaceae; genus Viscum; species Viscum album. Next base: position 19,823,505 of record OY728137.1, on the reverse strand, counting down.
GAAAATGAGCTTCGTTTGAGCATTGCCTATCACCATTAAACTGATGGAAAATCAGAACGAACAATTCAAACTTTAAAAGACATGTTGATATCTTTCTCACTTGACTTTAAAGGTATGTGGGATCAATATTTACCTATTGTAGAATTTTTCTATATCAATAGCTTCCATTCTAGTATTTAGATGACACCATTTGAAGTGTTATATGGAAAAAGATTTTGTACATCAACTTGTTGGGATGATGTTGGTGAAAGAAAATTGAAAGGCCCAGAACTTGTTGAGGAAATAACAGAAAAGTTAAAGACTATTCAGACCCATATCAAAACATCTCATTATAGGAAAAAAGTATATGTTGATAATCTAAGTAAGGATATGGAATTTCAACTAGGATTTCATGTTTTCTTGATGGTATCTCCATGGAAAGGTGTTATAAGATTCAATATGAAAGGTAAATTAAGTCCCATGTTTTTCAGACCTTTTTAAATTCTAGAACTAATTGGAGATGTAGATTATCATTTAGAAATACTACCAAGTCTCTCAAAATTTTATGATGTGTTCCACATATCGCTATTAAGTAAATACATGCTAGAACCAACACATGTACTCACATACGAAGAAATAGAACTAAAACCCGGTCTATATTACTATGAAGTTCCTATCAATATTCTTGACACTAGATAACAAGTGTTGAAAATTAGACGACTCGTCTGGTAAACATTCTTTGGAAAAACCATAAAATGGAAGAGGCAATGTGGGAACATGAAAATTTTATGATGAAGAACCACCCAAATCTTTTTATAAAGATATATTCTAGAAATTTTAAGAATAAAATTATTAGAAGGATGGAATAGTGTAACACCCCATGCTTCTACGATATGCTTCCATTTAAATAATTCAATAGCTTGCACTGCACGCAAAATCAAGTTTGAGCGCACCACAACATGTCAAACTTGCTGTTTAAAAAGTGGTTATGAATAGTATTAAGAAAATTATAAAAATTATAAATTTTATTTTTAAAAATAGAATTCATTTTGAATTCATAATATCAAAATTAGATTATGGTGAGTTTTTGATATTTTTCCTAAAAAGTTTCAATTTTTGATGAATAGTGAAAATACTTTATTATTGTTAAAAAAACATTTTTTCATTTAAATAATTATTTTATTTAAATTCATTTTAAATTCACAATAGATAAATAATAAATATATTATTACAATTTAGCTTATATAAATAATTTTTATAATAGAATTAGATATAAAATTTTTATTAAATGATTGAAAGATTCTTTTACCCGCCTTCTAACCACATATGCCAATTAAGATTAAACATAATTTTTCCACTTCTATGAATTGAATTTCGAAAAACAGACATACATGGTTGTAATTAGTGTACAAAATATGGTCTAATAGGATCAATAAAATTTTTGGTGAATATTAACTTTTTAATTTTATTTACAACGATTAAAGGTAAATAAGGTAATAAAAGGTAAAAATAATATTATAATAATATAATATTACCCTAACACTTGTCCTAATTTCATTGGATAAGTTTTTTTCGACCAAAATAAACCTTAGGTATAAAATATGATCCTTCTTAAGCAACTTGTTTTATATTATGACATTAATTATATTTTATTTAAAGAAGAGTTAAAAATGTCATATTCAAATTTGAATAACTATATCATTTTTAATATGAGGATATATAAGGGATGTGGTCTACTATAAATAATATTTATAAATATAAAATTATTATATATATAATGTTTATTTATTTATAATTTTAATAAATAAATAATTAAATAAAATGGTGACACAATAATGATGCAGTAATTGTATTATTAAAGGAAGAATCAATTAAATGATATTAAAAATATTAACATAAATATAATTTCAATTAATTAACGACATCCATGAATTTTATAGAAAAAATATATATGTTAGTTACATATTGGAATTATTTATTTGAAGCTATCAAGTTGGTTTGATATTTTTAAAAATAAAAATATTGAATAGTATCAAAATTGACATAAATGAAACTTTAAAATAAATATTATTTAATTAAATGTTATAAAATTTATAAAAATATCAGGTTCATCCAAATAACTATGATAATGTTATATATGTTATAAATGATCCAATTTGGGTTTGTTTTTCATTTTATAGTAACTATATTAACCCTATAGTAAAAAAAGACAAGTAGACACGGTAAGAGTTAAATTGGTTAACTAAGGGTTAATCCAAAAAGAAAATGTTACTTTTGTAACCTAAATTTGTCTAAAAAATTGATTATTTATAATATTTAGACCCATAATAACTCTTGAGACATTTTAAACTGAAAATAAATTTATAATAATTTAATATATTTGGAGTTTCCAAAAGTTCCCTCCTCTCTATTATAAAAAGTAACATATCCTTCCCTTTTATTCAAACCACTAAATCCCTTTTTCTAGGCCAAAACCTAACAAAATATATTTAAAAATTATCTAATTTCATCATAGAGAACATAATTTGGGAATAAATCCATCCTAAGGAGTCCTTTTGTGAAAATCAAAAGGATACAGTCAAAGAAGAGGTAATTGTTTTAACAATTCATCTTCAATTTATTTTCTTCTTCAACTTCCTCTTCCTATGTTTTTTACATACCAATGTAATAAATCAAGTATATTATAAATTCTGAGATTTTATTGTAAATATGTAACAACCATATCCCTCTAGTAACGCATCCTACAAATAACAAGATCACTATGTGTGTGTACGTCTGACTTACCATCTCCATGTCTAATGATAAGTATAATGAATATAAATAATGAATATAACATGATAAATATTATTTATAATTAATATACCATCCAATTTTATAACATTTAATCTTTAAAGTAATGATACCATCGCTCGTGCGTACGTATGGACTACCATCTCCACAACGCGGTGGGATTCATTCTCCACATTAACCATTAATGAATTATCATAGAATATATAATATGAGTAAATATAATATTTAAAATCTTAATATCATTATTTATATTAATAAAATACATTCTATTCTAAATAAAAATGACTTACATAACAAAACTTGTATAGGAAAACAAAGCTGTTAACATCTGAAACAAGGGTAATACTGAAATATTATAAAAAAAAATGATATAACTGGATCATATATGATATCATAAATATGGATATGGTTTTGGAATAATTAAATAGAATGATTTAACCATTATACACGAGGTTAACACTCCCTCGACTAAAGGAAAGTACAAGGTAATGGTTAATTTTACAATCACTTAATTATCCGAGATTGTTTATATGTAAGTATCAACTGAGATATATTTATCATCCATGTCCATGTTTCTAAAATGTATTTAAAAATATTATCAACAAATTTTTAAATTAATTTTTACCCATGATTAACTTTTTATAAAACTTTTTAAAATGAATATTTCTGTCGTTTTCCAAATGAGGTACTTTATGACTTTTTCAAAAAATTAAGGAAATAATGTTTCTTAACTTATACGGCGTGAGCGGCTATTTTCTACCATTATATCAACTTAACATTTTGAATATTTAATTAATATATTATAAGGTTTTATTAAAAATAAATTCTTTATTTTATAATTTCATGTCTTTTAAATGATTTCAAAGTAAAAAAGGTATATTTCACTCAAAGAGTTTTAATGATTTTATTAGATTATTTTGATCTATGTTAACACCCTTTGTTGGATTTTATGCCTAATTGAGGTTGATTTATTATGATACAATCTTAAATATTGTATTGAAGGGTTTATGATATATTGTAATATGTATGTGATATTTTTATAACATTAATGGTTTATGGTTAAAGTATTAACATTTTGTATGCTAGTTTTAATATGAATGTTTATGTTATGTTTTACCTCTTTCATAAGAGGAATGCATTGGACATAGCAAGTGAATGGTGAGACCCTCTATATCCCTTAGTTTCATCTATAGTTCTCATGGGAAAGACTTTTTTCATATAATAAGGCCTTGACAACATGGTTATTTATGGTCTTGGGATGAGGCCTTGATGGTATGGTTATGATGTCCGACATTATGAATTTCCTCCCTATGAGATTAATTATTGATATTGCATGTGATTATTAGACTAGTAAAATAACTGTGTGAATGTTTAAATGGAATTATATGATTTATAATTTCAATATTATGCTGAAGATTATATTTAAAAGGATTATTTTTCAGTTTTTTACCTTGCCTTTAAAATTTCATGCTTATTTAAGATAGGATTTCACTATATGTTGTTTTTCATTTCAAGATGTAATGTAAAACTTATGTTTGCGTCTAGTCATTACAAGGGAACTAAACTGGTCGGTCCTTCATTATTTAATTTATTGTGACCATGCCAATGTAATCAAATAATGCACTGACTCTAGGCAACTGGTGTTGGTTCACTATTATTATCCCCATTTATGTAACATGGAAATGAAAAATGGATCAAATCACTTAATGGAGGTGGTAGTACACATGTATACACACACACACACACACGATGTTATCATTTTCCAAAATATCGAAAGCTATGAAGGCAATGTTGATATTAAAATTTTAGAAGCATAATTATTTCATAAATGTTATATATAAACAGTAAACCTATCATTATACCCTTCCATAAAATATGGTTATGATAAATGAATTGTATTGATACATGGAGACGATAAGCTATATGCAAGAACGATCAATACATTCACTTCCCCTTTGATGAAAAAGTGGGTGTATAATGGTGGTTTAATAATCATAATTTCTTTATTTTATTAAAGATACTGAACTTATTATTTTATGATAAATACCATATATTAATATGTGGTAGAAGAATAAATAAATTGAAATAGTTCAGGTATGATGATTACCTCTTCTTTAGGAGACCTCCTTTAAATCATTTCTTATGGATCCTTGGGTTTGTATTTTAGGAATACAAGTACCTATATGATGCATAAAAGGATGCTAAAAATATAAATTTTTATGGTTTTTTCAAGATATAAGTCCAAATGTTGAGTAATATAGAGAGGGAAGGGGTTTCCTTTTATAAGTGATGGTATAAGTTTTTTTGGAATTTATTTAAGTGTTAAATTAATATAAATTTTTTTTCATATCCAAATAGATCCAAATTGATATAGTTTAAATATAATTTGATATTGAGTTTAAATAATCTAATATAATAAAATTCTCATAGGTTTTATTTATTTTTTACCATTATCTGTTAGTTTTAACCCTTTATTATCCCTTTTGATAATTACCATAATATTAAAATTTTCTACCCTTTATATGCCAAGAATGTTACTATAAAAGAAAAATGACTCATAAATAGACCATAGTTTATTTTTTCAAACATATTAAATTCATTTGTAAAAATATAATATTTTTATGAATTTTAAATCATTTAATAAAATATTATTTATTATAAAATAATAGGAATGTCATTTTTGACACTATTCATTTAATATGAATTGAAATACATCAATACGAAGGGGTAAATGGAATATAATTCTTCAACATTTACCTAAAATTTTATATATTTCTTTAAAATTCATGAGATGCATTAATTCATTCAAATTATATCACTTTTAATATTTTTAATATAATTAATTTTATTTTTATTTTAATTGAATAAATACTATGTCAGTGTTGTGTAAGCATTTAATATAATTATTTCATCACAAAAAATTAAAAATAAATTAAAATAATAAAATAAAATTATATCTCTTTTAAATAACAATTTATAACCAAATACATCCTATATTTATCATTATCTCAAACATATAATGTTAATAAAATAAAGAGAAATACTTTTAAAACATTTCTATAAATAAAATAATATAAAGGTAAAAATATCATAAAAATGGGCAAAATCACATAATTGAGTATTGGATGATTATGGATTCAATATATTCATAAAATAAAATTTAGTCAAGTTTCATTGTCATTTTCTAGACCTTATCAAATTATTTTTAACCTTAATTACCTGATTTACCCTTACCGCGGTGACAAATATTTACTATGATTAATATTCATAATAAAAAATAAAAGGAAAATATTTACCAAATTTGTAAATACTTATTCAAAATATGGAATCAATTTTTTAAGATTCAATTTTTATAAGTTTCAATAATTAACTTAAAATCAAAATGAAAATGGTAACAAATACATTTTTTTAGAAAAATGTCCTTTTATGTATATAAATTCTTTTATACGAAATTCTATATTCAAATTGATTACAATGAACTTAATTGAATTATTAATAATATAATAGAACTAATTTTAATTTTAAATCATTTTAAAACGAAATTAATCTTTGTAAATTCCTAAAACAAAAATATAGTTTTCAATAAAAATCTGTATTTCTCACAATTCATTGCGAAATCAATCTTTTCAGAAAAATAATAATATTTCACCATAAGATAATTTTGAAATGATTATTTAAAAATTATATTATTTTTATAAAATCAAATTTATTCTTTTTCCAAAAATATATTATAATATTTACTTAAAAAATATTATTAACAAATTGTATTTATGAAGAATAAAACAACTTTACTAAAAATTGATTAATTATTTATTAATAATTAATCAATGAATTTTTATTGAGTAGGTTATTTCTATATATATTTCAAAATTCATTTAATACTATTCAATCCCTCTAATGGAATTAATATGTTATAATGGTCATATTTAAATAATAATATTGTGTGGTTTATTTTGGTTCAGTGTTTCGTGTCATATATGTTATGGAACATCAGGGTTTTTTAAAATCACAGAGTATTACAAAAGAAGTAATGGTAATATGTATGTTTTTTACATATAAAAAAGAGAAATAAGAAGAAGAAAAGAGTACAAGATAATAGTGGTGTACAATTTTGTTACATTTGAGGAATTAAAGGAAGGATAATCACATAGACTTGCTGCTATAAAGATTGTGTGAACCATTATGCATACAAAAGAAAAAGTGTTACTTACATGAATCCTTGTAAGTAATATAGGTATAATAATACCCATAAAACACACAAATAATTATCATAATGTACATAAGTCACCTATGTTCAAAGATTCACTTAAGCACCTCCTAAGATACTATAGTGCTCAAATGATTCAAGGATATACCCTGCCTATTTTTAGCTCATAAGAATGTTTCTAGTGGGTTGTGTGATCATGGATTGTTTCCCAATTTCACTAAGGAATATAATTTATTATTGAAATATGAACCTTGTAAATATACTATCCACTTTTTTTGTAAGTTAAAAAATGAATTAAAGTTTCTATAATGAGTGAATGAAAGATCTTAAAAAATCTTAGTGTTAAAGGGATAAAAAGTTCAAATTGGATAAAACTACAAGAACATCGATTCACCCCCTCTCAGAATTGAGTATATCCCAAGTGTTCCTAAAAATTCGTATCAAAGGTAGGATTAACACTATTTGGATTCTCTATATTACAATTTATTCACTTTTTAGGACTTGAGTATCTTTATTATATTAAAAATGTAGCAAAACTTTTGGTGAAGATTCCTTCACTTCAGGTCAGAGTTCAATATTTTCCAAGACCATTATGAATAATAGAAATAAGGATTAAAGTAAGTTTAATATATTATTTATATTGAGTAAAGAAGAATAATTTTTAGTTTCCCCATTCTATAAAAACAAGGAAGACAATTTTAGCTTGGAATATAGATAACAAGTTTTTTAAATTACTACAAAATGGACAAAACTCCTACATCAAGTGGATTAAGTAAGCCAAATGTTCACGAGCCATGTAAAATATCATGTCAAAAATATCTTGAAGAGAAAATGAAAATTAGTGGTGATAATAATAATATATATATATATATTCTCAATATATATAATTTTTCCCTAAACAAATTACTTCATTATTTTCCTTAGGAATTAGTTTCTTTGGTTTATGGGATTTTTGAATGACAATAAGAAGAAATCGCATTGATTTAAGGTGAGGTAGAGAACATGAATAAATATTATAGAGAAAGGATTTTAACTCATATAAATCTCTCAAAAAAAGTAAAATAAAATGAAAAATGATATGGATCTTGAATAAAGGATATCTAAGTTTGATGAGGAGTAGATCGATGGATTATTATAGAAGTATTAGGCCTATAAATAATTATAGAAAAAGTTTCATGCTCTTAAAAAATATATTTCAATCAATAATGCTTAATTAGATTTCAAAGCTAAGAGAATAATGGATATTGAAACTTTATTACATGAAAAAATCAAGGTGTATGGTGAGGATATTGAAATAATTAATAAATAAGGTGAAAATTGATTGAAGATAGTTGAAGAAGAAAAGTACAATCTAAAAATGAGATGACTTGAGCTTGAGATTAAAAAGGTATATTTAAAGACAACTCAATCAGTTCCATTTTAAAATGTTCTTGTAATGAGTTCTTATAACCCAAAATTTTACATGGAGGATTGTATTTATAATATAATTATAAAATTTTACAATAATATCATTACAAAAATTGATAGTTTTTAACAAAATGATCTAAAAGAAAAGATACCACCATATTAGTTTATAATTATTTCTATAAAAATGTTTTTATTGAAAATGTAAGTTTAAAACCAAAATTTGTATAAGTATGGGTAATGAAAAATATATATAAGCATAACACCATGTCTATTTTTGATATAATGAGTGTGGAATCTAGTTAAATAAGGGAAACCCAACTAATAGTGTATAAAATCCAAAAATATCATGCTCTAAAATTTTAAAATTCTTAAAAACATGTAATGAAAAATATAAGCAAAAGGTTTATAGGGATTTTTTGGTGCTATAATAGATTTGGGAACTATTCATTAGATTGATTTTAAAATTCATTAAATTCTAAAGATTAAAGAAATACCACTTCTAAAGGAATCCTATTAATAAAGATGAAAAATTCACATGATAAGAAAAATCTACATAATTCCAACAGATTCAACACGCTTAAATTTTTTTATGATGTTAGAAATGGTGGTAGTCACAACAGTGGTTCATGATCATATCATCAAGTATCAAATTAAAGTAAACATAGACTAACACAATATAAGAATGAATTTTAATATTTTAAAAAGGGGTTGCAGAGAGATGAAAATTTAAATTCTCCTAAGAAAATTACAGAAAGGATAATTATTCACTGTTATGTTATAATCCCAATAAGTTTAATAATAGTGTTTTACCTAAAAGGTCCGATGAGATGAATTTCAATCATAATTTTCTATGTAAATACATCAATAAGACTTTCAATTTTCACAAATATATGTTAGTCATTTGAAAATAAAATATCGAGAATGCAAGAAAAAAAAGGTGGAAAAAGAAAAGGGTTGTTCCAAAGGAGAAGAATATGGATCATATGAGTAACAAAAATTTCATGAGAGGTTTTTAAAAAATGAAAACCCTTGTTTTGAAGAAGTCACATGTGAGAGATGAAGTAAGGTTGGATATAATGTAAGTGGTTGTCTAACTATGCTTCTATCACAATAAGTATTACATAAAAGAATCAAGAATTCTTTAAGCATGAAGGCTGCTAAAAAGATAAATTATCTACAAAAAGGTAAAATAGATATGGAGAGAATTATGCTTCTTAAAACCAAATCAAATATAAATAATAGATATGGAGGAATTAATAATGAGACAACATGGTTGAGAAAATCCTCTCAACCTTGCAATTAACATTGAAGGAGAAAAAATATCCACAATATTCCACTAACCTTTTTTTATTATATTTTTTCTCATAATGTGGAGAATTTTAGGTGAAGCATGTTCTCAGGGGGTATTCCTTAAGAAATGAGGACATACAAATCTTTAAATTTAGAAGATTAAGATTCCATATTTTATTGATCCCAAAATTTTAATTTTAGAGAAAATATTATGAATAACTATAACATCCAGGACCTCCTCATTGACTTAAGAAGAGGTGGCATGTCTACTTGGCCTTAAGTGACATCCCTAAGACACAAAATGCTATAAATAAATTCCAAGGGCTTAACTACAATTCAGGGATGATTATACCTTTGAAATTAAAAACAACCATAATCAATCATACCATAATCAAAACCACTAAATTATGCATGATAACAATGTATCATAACTCAAAGTAATACCAAAATACAAAAATAAAAACTACACCATGACCAATATCAGAGTACCAAAGAGGAAGACTAAACCACAAAGATCAAAGAATCCATATACATAACTTCACATCTCCCAACATGCTCCACGATCCAACTCTATAATCTATCCCAAAGTATCACAATGCATCACTAAAGGAATGATATATTTTTCGTTTACCTGTGTCTTGAGTAAAAATATCTTCAAACACACCACAGTTACCAAGTAGGGGGTGAGTAATGAAATTCAGTTGGTTTTCCCCAAATTACTTCCTTACTCACGCTATTAGGATCTCAAAACTTAGAAAATTTATATAAAAAAATTTATGTAAATCCTTTTTAATGCATTTTAATAGTTTTTACCTAAGACAAAGATATTCTTACCCAAAATAGTTTTCCAAACAAAATAATTTCCAAGGAAAGCAACAATTATTTAAACCCATTTCTGAAATCCCATTTTGGGATAATCCAATCCATTCAGTAAATACATATATCCAACTATGAATGTAACCATGGTTCTACCTATACCCATGAGTTATGAGTCATCTATTAACCAAGACATTACTTGGTGAACCATTTTTATGGGGGAAATTTCATACCCTTATGCATCCCATTAATGATGGGTGAAACTTCATACCATTATCCATCCCAATTCACATGAACACAAACCATACATTACACCAAAAACCAATACTAAATAAATCATTTCAATACATTTGAATAAACAAATTTATTTTATAAAAAACATTACCTTCAATCCATTTCTATGAATAAAAAATTCATATTTTAAAATCATCGTTTGAAAATCCATAAAAAATAACTTTAAGCAACAACCAATTTTTAAAAATCCACAGACCATCACTGAAGATGGTTCCTACCATGATTTTCAAATCAATTTCATAATAAATTTCAATAAATTCAAACAATTTTAAAATAATAATATAAGTTTTAATAATAGGAGTTGAGAGGGAATCCACATACCTCAAAAACTATGGAGAAATTGAAGAATGACACTAATTCTTCAACCAATCTGGGTTTAATATTCAGAAACACACCTTAGATCATGTTCCCTAACATCAAAACAAATATATCTCATTATTAGTGGTATAAAATATCATATTTCTATCCCCAATAGACTAGATATATGAATCTAATAGAGGGAATAAGAATATATCTAAGGAAAATTATCAATAACAAGGACATACCAAGCAATCCATTCTTTAATGTGAAAATATTTTACAACAGATCACTCATAAATCAAAGGAAACATTCTCTAAAAAATTGAAGAGGAGAGAAAATCGAGTTATCTTCGACAAAAACGAAAAATCAGTGGTTTAGAGGTAATCCCAAATGATATCCACAATTTAAGGATCTAATTTTTAACCATGAAGAATTTAGGTGCACAGTTAGGAAAATTGTGCACCATCCATTATCTCAAAAAACTATTTACACAGTTGAATCACATTGTTAGACAAACTATTCACCAAATGTGTTTTTCAACATGTTTCAATTTTCATAGTTTCTCATAGGTTGATTCAAAGTTTGGCCAAACCACGTGCCTATAGAATAGCCCATGTCTCACTTTTCAAGGTTTTCTATAGGAGTTACACAATTTTAACTAACAGTGCTCAAATCATGCACCTCTATAAAATCCTAAAAATATTCCAAAAGTACTCCCAATCCTCAAAAACTTCACCCAAACACTTTAAAAACTTTAAATACATAAATAAGGTGGTACATAATTGAAACTTGGGGTGCTACATTCTCCCCACCATTGGATTTTGTATCCCTAAAAAGTAGAAAACCACCATTGTCCTGAAAGAGTTTGGGCTATTACTTAAACATTTAATTTTCGCATTCACAATTTTCATTCTAAACCTGACCATGATTCCAAAAAACTTACACTAGACCATTGAATTTACCATGCATGATTTTATCTTTCCTATTCATAATTTTCACTGGAACATTTACTAATTCAGAATCTGATTATTGGTCATTATGATCCCATTGAATCACATGGTTAAGATCATGCTGATACTTTTTCAACCGAGATATATAAAACACATTTTACATTACACTAAACCATGGTGGGAAATCCAACTGATATTCCACCTCACCAACCCATTAAGGAATATCAAAAGGGGATATATATTGATGAGATAACTTTCCCTTCTTCCCAAAATGATGACGCCCAAGCCTTTGAGAGATTATTAAGAACACATGAACACTCACCTTGAATGACAATGACCGAAAATGATGATATGTATATGATTTATATAGAATTTAATCCATCTCTATTCTCTTATTGATCAACTAAATCTTCTCTTTTGTCTTTTGAAAATTCTTGTCCCAAATAGTGAAGTTTCACCCATATCCACTCAACAAAGTAGAGAATGACAAAGATGACCATACAATAATTCAAAAAGATCTATATGTATAAATTCCTGATAACTGTTGTTATATTATAACTTCACTAATGGTATGTAATCCTCCCATGAGCCACCAAAATCAATTACATAAGCCCGGAGCATGTCTTCCAATGATTGAATCATCTGTTTGGATTATCCATCCATCTGAGGATGGTACACCATACTCATAGTCAACCAAGTCCCCAGGTCTTGTTGTAAGGATTTCCAGAAACAAGATTTAATCCTCACATATTGGTATAATACTATTGATAATAGTATGCCATTCTTCTTTAAAACTTATTAGATATAGATTTTAGAAAATTCCTTCACCATACGAGATTCTTGAATAGGGATGAATTGGTCTGACTTTGTGAGATGATCCACTATCACCCATATGGAATTGTGTTTATAAACTATTCTTGGGAGACCTATTACAAAATATATGGCTATGTACTCTAATTTACAAGTAGGAATAGGTAAAGACCACAATATACCTGTTGGTCATTGACGCTATACTTTAACCTGCTTACAAGTCAAGTATCTCAAAACAAACTCAGTTACTTTTATTTTCACACCAACCCTCCAAAACTGTTCTTTTAGTGCCTTATACATATTATGTATTACCAGATTTACAAACCATATTAAATGGTGACAAGCATAAAGAAGCAGTTTCTAAAAAACCATAGGTATGAAAATCTAGTTTCTAATCCACAAAATTGAAATCACATCCATCTTCCATCCCTTAATGGTCTCCCCACCCTTGAGTTTTACCTCATTGCAACACATTCTGAATCAGATATATGTTCCCCTTTAACTATTTCCACCAAATTAGAAATATAATAAACTAAAAATAAAATCAAAAAAATACCTCAATCTTGACAATACAAGTGTGTATCGGTTATGACCGACATAAACTACCACTGATCGGAAGAATATTTTACCAACTAACCATATTAATTTATTCTTGATGTATACACCACAAAATTTTACTTTCCCAGTGTATACATCAAGTAAAATTTAGATATGTAAAATTTAGATATTTGGAGATATTACATACATATTATTTATCTCATATTGAAATATATTTTTGATCAATTTTTTTTCAATCTCTCATGATCGGTACACATAATAAATTTTTCACTAAATAAGTAATGACACCAAGTATTCAAAGAATGTACTATGATAATTAACTCTAAATTTGGTACTGGGTTGGTCTTCCCATGAAACCATAACTATTATGTTATATAATAAACAACATGATAACCCTACATGATAACACATCCCAACCCTGTTTCTAAATCATGATAATACACCACATACCCTTATCCTGATTTAGGCAATATCAAGACTAGTGTTGATGTAAGGTAAACCTTATGATTTTGAAAAGTCTTCTGACATTCCTCACTCTATTGGAATAGAAAACTTTTCATCATCAAAGATATCCTTGGTGAATATTGTCTTGATAAATTATGAAAAAAAACATAGGTAATAACCAGCTAGACCAAGGAAACTATATATCTTGAAGACATTCGTTAGTGCTTTCTAAGAGATTAACCTATATCTTTTCTAGATCCACAGAAACACCTCTTTTAGAAATTACATGGCTAATGAAACGTACATATTGTATCTAAAAATCACACTTTTAAATATTTTCATTCAAACTATGATCCATCAATATTCAAAATACTATCACAAAGTGTTTCTCATGTTTAGTCATTTTCCTTGAATATACCAGTATTTTATTCACAAAAACCACCATAAAAATATCAAGATATCTCTAAAATATCTAATTCATCAATGTTATAAATACCATTAAATAATTTTAATGATTGAAATGTATAACCACACACTCATAATGGACATATATACTCCTGAAAGATGTTTTTGGAATATCCATTTTTTGAACCCGTAATTAGTGATATCCAAATTATAAGTAAATTTTAGAGAACCATTGGTATCCCCTCAATTGATTTAATAGATAATAAATTCGTGGAAGTAGATAAAAATTATTTATTCTATCTTAGTTAATCTTATGATAATCTACACACATCCAATGAGTTTCATCCACCTTTTTTTTATAAAAACGACTGATGCTGCCTATAGAGACATGTTAGGTTGAATGAAGCCTTTAATTTCCATATCTTACAAATAGAAATTTAATTCCATTAATTATGTTAGTTCCATTTATTAATGCGTAAGTGAGAAAGTATTGTCCCCTAGGAAGATATGTATCATAAACTCCACTTCTCTTATGAGTGGAATCCCGGATAAAATTTCTAGAAAAACATTCGAAAAATGACCAAAAACCACTATAAAACTACTATTTTCAATCTATTCAATAAATTCTAAAGTCAATGCTACTAAATGGTATGATATAATTCCAAATAATGGTGCAAAAAATCCCATTTCATCTACCTTTACATTGGGGTCCCCTCCATAGAGATTATCGATTCCATCATTAGTCGAAAAACCAACCCGTCAGGTGTAACAGTTGATGTGAGCTTTGAACATTTCAACCAATACATACCCAATATTGTGTCTCGGAAATACACCTCAATCATAGAGAAATACCCTATCAACTTAAAACCATCAACATTTATGGAACATACTCTACACATAAAGCCTCAACATTCTCTTTGACCAAGAAGAGTTTGAAGTTTTAAAACAGAAGGCATCATTTAAACATGAAAATACAAAAAATAAATAGAATGAGAATAAATAAAATAATGGGATATACCCATATCAAAAAAAAATTCATAAAGGTATAATTTAAAATAATTGCACCTCTCACTATCTATGGTCCAGACAGATTATCCACAATCACTTGCTCAGCTCCATATGACTGCTTACTAACAGCATTTTGTTCTTTATTTATTTGTTGATAATGCATTTCCTGAGGAGTCTTGGTATTTTATTAATCCCCATGGATATCTCATTAATGATAATGAGAACTATTTTTCTTACCTCATACTGTCTATGAATATGACATCTGTGAAACATGATATGTGTCTCTAAAACATGAACTTGGAGAACTAAAACAATATCACAAAAGTTGGTCCATCTAGTTTCAATTATGGCACGGTCTAGGTGGTATCATACAATATCACTTCTTGTGGTCGAATGAAAAAAATAATAACATCTATATAGGGTTTTGGAAGAAGATTCACCAATCCATCCATCTAGTTCTGAGTCATTCCATTACCTTAGAAATATGTGTCCCTCTTCAGATTGTTCCCAATATTAGAGTTTCGACTATTTACCTTAGGTATCAACATGCCTCATACACCAATACCACCTGATATGTCCCTTTCTACCACTATCACTCAATTAAACATCTCTATATATTCCATTATACAAAGAACACCGATTTTTGATCGAATCACTTTCCTTATCCCCGATTCAAAAATGCTTTCCTTTAAGGATGCACTAGTAGTAAATTCAGGTGAAAAGTGGACTAAATTAATAAATTTAGATATTTACTCTATCATTAAGATATTCTCCTACTTCAAGATGAAAAATTACATCTTTCTTGAAATCTTGAATGTATGAGGTTATAATTATTTGTTGAACAATTATTCAAAATCCTCCCATGAAATTAATTGTTCTTATTTTGCCTGAACAGCTAAATCCCACCACTAGCATGCAATAACCTCCAACATTTACAACTTAACATACAAATCTACTCGTGTTACTAGAAAGTTGATGATTTTATTCATCCTATTTATCCACACCTCTTTCTTTTTTGATTCTGAATCACCTTGAAAGATGGGTGGATTCTACTTTTGGAACTAAATGGAATAATATAATTTCCTTGGTTAATAACTTTTATTCCCTCTATCTAATGACTAAAAGGATTTAAGAATACATTGAACTATCTTTTGATTCACATGTGGTTTAGATGCAACCACATTCTTAGAAACGTCTTCTAGTTGGTCTTTATGATGCCTTTTAGGTGTCATTTTCTATAACCACAAAAAACTCCATAATTCTCACTCTCTAGAAAAATAAGGATTAAAAGTTTCAAATTCTACAATATCACAACTATCACAACAACTATTTACCAAAATTCCATACTTTACATTTTCAACCCATTTTTGAAATTTCCACCATGCTTTTGAAAATCAAACCATTTTCAAAAATACCACTATCATACATTTTTAAAAATCGTACATTTAAAAACATTTTTCAATACTTTTCAAAAAATAAACACATTTACAAAAAATAATAAATCATTCCTCAAATTGAAATATGAACTCCTAGTGGGAATTTATTTCTATCAATGAATGTCATTATCTTCTCATTGGATAAACCCATGATAATGATATTACAACTCCTATAAGTGTCTCCAAAAAACATATGTACTAAACTCCTTGGTAACTTGAATTTCATCATAAATATGTCAGCTACGTATTTTTGTTCTCTACATTTCATTTCTCGATGATCCTACTCCTTGATAACATCCCAACTCAAGGACTAATCAAGAATGAATTTTCAACTCCAAGACCACCTCAACTTATTACCAAGGATCAAACAACCCAATACTACTTGTAACATCCTGCCCCTCCTCATTGAATTAATATGAGAAATAATTGCTATATGACCTTAAGTGACGTCCCTAAGATGCCAAATGCTTAAAATAAATTCCATGGTATTCAATGAAATTGGTGGAAAATATTTTCTTTTAAAATAAAAACAACCATAATCAAACATACCATAAATAAAGACACTATATGATGTATGATAAAAATGTTTTATAACACCAATTAATACCAAAAGACAATAATAAAAATTACCCCATGTCCAGTATCAAAGTACCAAAGTGGAAGACTAAACCACAAAGATTAAAGACTCCAAAGAAATAAATCCACATCCCCCAACATGCTACATTCTCCAACTCCACAATCCACCACAAAGTATCACAATGCATCACTAAATAAATGAGATACTTTTCCTTTACATGTGTCTCGATAAAAAATTTCTAAAAATGCACCAATGTTCACATGAATGGGGTGATTAATGAAACCTATAAGTTTTTCCACAACTGAATTCCGTACTCACTGCACTAGAATAAAAAAAGTTAGCAGATTTATATAATTTTTTTTATATAAAACCATTTAAAATAATTTCTTCAGTTTATACCAAATCCAAATAAATTCCAACCCAAAACAGTTTTCCAACCAAAATAGTTTCCAAGGAATGAAACAACTCTTTAAAATCATTTCTAAAATCCCATTTTGTCATAATCTAATCCATTCCACATATGCACACATCCAACCATGCATACAACCATGGACCTCCATATAATCGCAAGAGGTGAGTCATCCTTTCACCAAACCATCACTTGGTGAACCGTTTTGATAGAGGAAAGTTCATACCCTTTTCCATCCCATTAATGAGAGGTGAAACTTTACACCCTTATCCATCCCAATGCATATGAACACACACCATCCATTATTCCAAAAACCAATTCCAAATCAACCATTTCATTCATTTTCAATAAACATTTATTTTTTTTGAAAAAATAACCATTAAAAAATTTCTATGAATAAAAAACAATTCACATTTTAAATCATAATTTTAAAAATCCATAAAAAATCACATTACACAACAACTAATTTTCAAAAATCCACAAACCATCACTAAAGAGGGTTTCTACCATGATTTTCACATAAATTTCAAAATCAATTTCAATAAATTCAAAAAAATTGAATGTAAAACTTCATGTTTTAATAATAGGAGTCATGAGTGAAGCCAACTACCTCGAAAACTATGGAGAAAATAAAGAACAAAACGGATTAGTTAACAAAATTGTGTTGAATATTCAAAGACATGCATTTGATCTTGTTCCAAAACAGTGACACAACCATATGTAATCATGATTGGAATAAAATATCATATATCTATACCAAATGAACTGGATCTATGAATCTAAGAGAGGTAATAATAATAATAATATATGGAAAACCACCATGAACAGAGAGTTACCAAGAAATCTATCCTTCAATGCACCAAGATTTTTAAATGTACCACTCCCAGATCGATGGTATAAGTCTCTAAAGCCTTTGAGAGGAGATAAAACTGAGTCAAGGTCTTAAAATAGGCAAATATAGTGGTTTATAGGCAATGGAAAATGAGATTTACAATTTAAGTATCTAATTTTTAACCCTTTATATTTAGATGCATGGTTAGGCAAACTGTGTGCCATCCACTGTCTGCAAACACCCTTCGCATGGTTGGATCACACAATTAGAAAAATCATGTGAAAATTATGTTTTTACCTCCATTAATTTTTTCATGGTTACTCATAGGTGTCTGCATAGTTTATTCAAATCGTGTTCCTAACCATGAACTTACCCAATATCCACTATCCCACTTTATACGGTTTCATGTAGGAGTTTCAGGTTTTTTACTAATCGTGCTCAAACCGTGCACCTCTAAAAAATATCCAAAACATTCCAAAATTCTCCCCAACCCTTCCAAACTTTACCCAAACACTTTACATACTTATAATACATAAATAAATGGGTACTTATTTGAAATAGGGGGTGATACAATAACTCAACCTTGATAAAGATTAACATCATGGTGTTGTTACTGGACAACAAAGTAAAGAAGTTGTGAAAGTTGTTAAATACAGAAAACCACATATTAAAGAATTACATTTTGCTGAATTATCATTATTTTAAATTAGTAAAAACATTCAAATAAGATATCCACTATTATGAATAAAATTTGATCTTTTTTCTTAAGGGGGAGACAAATAAAGAGGATTGTTGAAGAAACTACAAGATTTATTTCATTTCAAAAGCCTCTTAAACCTTTCAAAAAAGCTAACAAATAAAATTTTTTATTACCTCTTTAACTCGGCACACAAATCAAATTGAAATTCACAACCCATCCAATTTCATAATTATCCTATATCAATGTTCAATAATTAATTTAAAAAATTTAAATGGTTTTGAATACCCCATGGGTATTCCTAGGTTTGATATCACATCATCAATGAACCCAATAGGGTTTGAAAATGGTCTCGCACCTCAATCTAAGGCCCCAAATTACCTTCCTTATCAAATAAATTAACATGTAGTAAGGAATAAAATTATCATAAGTAACTAAAAATTTAAAACATATAGTCTATGGGAAAAATATTTAAGACCACCTAACTCATGCTCGTAGAAAAACTCTCATCCAACCATGGCCATTGATTCTATCCTAAACAACCTTTGACAACAAAACCTTGAATCTGCTAAGAAAAAGGGGTTTTTGAGATTTCAATGTAGCTAAAACATATCACCAAGCCTCTTAAAGAAATTGGAAGGGAAAAAATTCAAAGACGTAGCTAAAGTATCAAGTCAATCCCAATTAAACTCTAAACATCTATGAATCGAAGTAGAAACAACGATGGATGTGGAAGATGTTGTTGGGCCATCACCTAGGATGGAGGGGGTAGAATGGGGTGAAAATACAGGGAAGAAACATTTAAGAATGTTAGTGAAAAATGATAATTTACTCATTTTCAAGTGGTGAAAGGTTTGGATGCACGGTTAGCCAAACCGTGTGCCAACCGTGCATATGCCTTTATTCAAGAGGGAAACAGGTTGAATAGTCTAGATGGACACCAACTTAGTTTGATATACCTTGCAGTGGACATTCGATTTCAACTTTCCAAGAAGATATTGACCTGCAGGATCTCTTGGTCCACCCTCTATGGTCTCCCTAACTATGTGCACCCCCTTTATAGGCTGCACAGATAAGGTGCATAGTTACTTATAACCATGCACCAACCATGCACTCAGCGCAGATTGACATATTTTCCATTCTTTTCATGTCCTGTGCCCCTGTTAACCCCTGAGAACTTCCCTAAACCCGAAAAACATTCCACACATAAAAAATCTAGTCTAGTACAGACCCTATCTCAGGTTAGGGATCTTAAAACCTCTGCACATTATAAAAATAATCCTCGAGATGTATTCCCCAGTATAACCAAGCCTCCAAGAAAATGGTATAACCAACAAACCCCCTTATCAGTTTTCATCTCTCAATTCTCCTCTTAAAAACAATTATTTTGTATCATATCTTAAAACAAGGAAAAAGTAATACCTTAAAGAATTTTTTTATTGTAATCCCCAACATGAACCTGATGATCCTCAAAGGACACATCAACCTCATGTTAAAATAATTAACACTGAATATGAAAATACCCCCATTCACATGGAATCACCCGAAGTAAAATTATATTAACTAACCACCTCCCCCCGACCTACAACGATCCACAACTCAAGATCGAATGACTTCATCCAAAACTTGAACACCCAAAAAACAACCAAAATGCATCCTTTATCTCATGCATTCAAATCAGTCAAAACATAATCCGATGTTCATTATGAAAACTAAAACATCAGGATGGAACTTACCCATGCCCATACAACCCATAGAACTGATCACATTATCAACCAACCACTTTCCCACTATGGTGATCCCCATTATACACTTGGGATCATGACCAAAAACTTCTCAGGTTGGAACCTACACCATCCGAGGAGGACCAATAGAACCCCAAACCCAATCTTCCACAATGAAAAGGATGCACTTCCTACTAATCATTCCAAAAGCATCCAAAAGATAACTAACCAAAACTTGTATCCTTCATTTCCATTGAAACTACCTAGAATGGATGAAAATCCTCTATCCTTACATAAATTAAGGGAAACTTAAATTTTTCCTTAGAACTCACTTCCACTCTTGAGAAATTCTTATCATTTAAAACTACCACTGAAGGATGTTTACAATTCCCCACTTTAATTATTTTCTAAAAATCATGTCAGACCATCCCCGACCAACTCATCCCGAAATTCTCAACTCTACCTTTTGGAACATTACCACATCACCTAGCCATAGTACCCTTCCACTCAAGGCTTACCAACATCATCCTACATAACTACCAGCTTAATTTCTTAACTTATAGTAAAAACTCCCCCATTAGGGCATCCAATACTTCCCAAATCTCCATTGTTCCCAACAAGAACCACTACCACATTCCCCAACGGCAACACCCTAGCTATCTTTTAGAACTACACTGAGCCTAAATCCAATGCTCAACCCAATCAAACACAACATTTTAGGCCCACATGGCCTTCCTAAAGTAATCTAAACTTGTTCCCCTCACATTCCTTATTAGTATTCCAATGTTACCATATTTAATCCATGATTTTCTCTACAAACCTACAAACTTACTAACATGAGGTTCACACTCTCATGACTAACATGTCACTCCCAACCTTAGGAGATTCATTTTCACTAGTTTCCTCAAGAAATTCAGACTACCGCGGTTCATGATCACCTTATTGAAGATCCCAAAAATGTGTACATGGCCATCTCACCCTCACTTGATAGACAAATAATTTTTTTAACCATCACCCATCTCAATTTCCGAGAATGAAACCTTTAACATTCACTAACATAAAACCACTACATACATCACATTTAGAGATGACTAGTGGTGCACCTCCCACCACACGACTCCACTTACACCACTCCATGAATGAAAACTCTAAGAGTCTCCCCATACAATCAAAAGAATAACTTTTATGTAGATTGAATAATCGAAAATTCTATATTGGTGTACACAGGATGATGTCAAGATATTAGTAATTATCACATTGACTCTAGAAGTACACCAATATGTCATTGATGAAGAACACCAAAACTGAACCATCACCATTGTCACCTCCCACTATGGGAAAACCTCATATTGTAGAAAGTCCTTGATTCCATAATAACAATTCCTGATCAATACAAAACCCTCACAATTCAGGAGGGATTAATTAATCAAAAATCATCACTTCTCCAAAACTCTTTACCAAGAAATCATGAACCAACATTTCATTTGGAACTTCTTCTACCACGCCAGCTAAGTTCTTCTAAAACAAACGTTGTGATTCAGAATAGAAACACAAAGATTCATCACACTAATCCAGAACTAAAAGTCTCTCACAGAACCATTATGTTCAACTTTAACCTCAAATAAAGTGATATGTGCTTATCCCCAATATAATTTTTATCATGTACAAAATAGTATTGTGTGTTACTAGAACATTACCAACATATGGGACTCCCCAACACCCTTGAGGTCACACACTTTCCTATGGTTAAACATTGAACCCAAATCTAGTTTCCACAATTTTTACATCAACAATCCTAATACCCACTCACACAGATTTCCATACCTATTGGTTCATTAGCCCCATTAGACTCAAGGAATTTTCAGTTTTTCCATCTTACCAGGTGACCTTTAGAAAAAACAAGTCCGTAATTCCAACCACCCACCCTCTTGGATATCATTATAAACACAAAAGTGTTTATCCATGGTCTAGTTACCCCTTTCTTGTCCTCCCAAGGTCAAAATAAGTTCCCGCATCGAACACCATCAAACCATAGGTCTAGGTTTCTAAATGATCCTGCACTTCAACCAACTTACAACCTTCCACAAGAACTCAAGTTCTTACCTAGAAGAGAAACCAAGGCATAAAAATGAAATTTTACTAAAATCTAATGGAACCCAATTAGCATCAATTCCTATTCTAAATAACCCACTTGAGTTTCACATTCTAAGGAACCTAAAAAACCAGGATAACCTCCTCGAGGATTCCCTTGATTTCCAAAAACCATAAAAAAATAACCACAACCAAATTAACATGCCCAAAACCATTTACTTCTCCACTTTACCTCTACACCAATCCCACACTATACATCAATCTCCATACTCCACTATGGAAACACAAAATTCCCACCATTTACAAATGCAACCAAAATATCTTGCAACCCAACCAAACCTCTAATGGGACATCCTAAAAGGTCAAATGACACAAAATCCCTGAGTTATAGTCACATCTAATGAAGGCCACTAGCACTCTTCTAAGACATACACGTAAAACCCCAAAAAATTAACTACTCATTGGGAACTCCTTATTCCATTCTAAAACACACCACATATAACATTCCAAGAGACCATTAACTCTAGGTATCACACCAAAGATACACACACAAACACATCGACACTATGAGTCAAACACTGACTCTGGGGTCTAAAACAAAAATTGAAAGGTATAAACCCACATTGGTCACCACATATAAATTATAAAAAAACATATCACCAGACCAAGTTCATCACCCTACCAAAGTTACATCAGGAAAATCCCTTTAACCACATAATAAAACCTAACACGCTTCATGATCCATAACAAAGGTATCAAACAAGGGAACTCCCACTGACCTAAACCACCCATACAAAGGGACCGATAACAACATAAAGGATAATAATCACCCACAACTAATGGAATAATAATTTCCCATTTCATTTTTTTATTTAAGATTTACCATTTTAAAAATTGATGATTCACATTTCAAAACGTTCCATTTTTAAAACCCATGGATCTATACTTTCAAAAAAATTTCTTTCAACTCAACATTTCGAAACCCCCATCTTTATTCAGATTCATAATATAATTTTTTTATTCATAACTATATTAAATAAAGATTGATAGGAATAAACCACAAAATGAATTCACCCTACTAGTATATAAACCCTAGGAAACTCTCAATCACAGGCAATATACGGATGAACTATCAATCCAATGTGCCTAAAATGATGCATGAACCCACACACCCTATATTGTTATACTGAACCAAGAGATTAATCCTTATTAATAAATAACACCACATATAAGTGTGACACTAGAGGTAGATGTATGTATCAACAATAAAAGTAAAAAATAGAACATCAATTCCTATCCCTAACAACTTGGGTTTTCCCTTATACGTGGGACTGTAGGAACCTAAGAATGAGCTCATCAACACGCCCCAACAATACCCCAGTCTCTTGTTTACCATGACCCAAAAAATTAGACAAAATAAAATTACTATGATACCAATTTGTAAAATCCCCATCCTGGAATCCACTATAATTGGTTCCCCAAGCTGGGTCACCACATGTGCTCAGGCACACCTCCCTGTTTGCCAGCGGCTACCGACTTGTAGCACTGTAACACCCCGAGTTTTTATCGACATTTTTTTTCTGAATAAATTTGAATTTTCATTTATATATTGCAATTAACTAATTAAAATATTCCTTTCACATATAACTGACTTGGCGTATGTTCCACATAATACTGACTTGGTGTACGATGCACGCAACACTGAGTTGGCGTACGATACACGCAACACTGAGTTTCTACAAAGTATCTGTTTTTATTATCTTAATTATTTAAATAAAATAATTATAATTTAGTGGTTAAAATTATTAATATTAATAGTAATAACTACTTTAAAAATATTTTTTATAGTTTTTTTATATAAATAAAACATATGCTTTTTGGTAAAGTCATATTTTATATTTTAAAACATTATTTTCTTGCATGAACTGCTTATAATAATGAAGGTAATTTTAGACCCATTTACAAATTGAATTTGATAAAATAAAATTCATTTTTTAATTTATAATGTTGAAATTATATTAGGGCGAATTTGTGGGATTTTTTTTAAAAACTTCATTTTTGGATGAATAGTGAAAAATACGGCTTTTTGGATTAAAATAACCTTTTTTACTAACTAATTATTATCGATAAATGTTATTATAAATATTTTTTAAGGTAAAATTAAATTAATATTATATATATTTCATTAATTATAGAAAACTTCACTTTGAAACTGGATGTAAAATCTTAAAAAACTTGTGAACTTTCTCCTACTTTAAAAGCCCATTATTTCGTCTCGTCTACAAGATTACCACTAATCATAATTTTTCCACTTTTTGTGAAGAAAAATTTAAAAATATAACATAAAACATTATATTTAGTTTTATATTTAGAGTTTAATGAGACAATGTTAATTTTTTACCAATATTATTAGTAAAAATGATTAAAATTAATCACAAAACTTAAGGCTGAATTAAGATTAATTAGAAACTAAACCTTAAAATTAAGGGTCCAAATGACCTATAAAATTTTCCAAAACCCATTGGATGTAAATATTTCGGACCTAGACCTTCCTTTATCAAGTGTTTTTTGGGTTTTAATTCTTTTTAGGTAAAAAATATGCACACCTAATTTGGTTCTCAAAATTCCATGTGAGTCATTTTTCTTCCCTATAAAAGGCCACCATCTCTACCCATTAATCACACTTATAAAACCTTTTAAATTCTTCCATGATCTGAAAAATTAGCCTCAACACAACCCTTAATTCTACCTTGAATCCCCCCTTTGGGTAGAAACCCTATCAAGGAAACCTTTTGTGCCCAAACCAAAAGGAGTTACCCGATTTAGAGGTAACATCTTCTTTCAAGTTCCTTCCCTTTATTTACCTTATACACCCTTACACTATCTTTATTACCTTATTGTCTTAAAAAAGTATATTCCATATAATATGATGTTTTTATGATAAGTTTATGACCTACACTTAGACACACCTCTATCTAATGGCTGTTGAACATACTATTTCTGTGGACGGCGAACTACTACCTCATGAAACAATGATTGTTTATTTCTCCTCTAACACTAATAATGGTGGAAATTATGATGGAAACATTATTTATATATGTAATATATTAAATTTATAATTTATTTAATATTATGTATTAATTTTACAAGACACATCTTTTTACCTTCTATTTGGCATTAATATGATTATCTTGTCCGAGGAAGTGTGGACTACCACCCCCTCAAAGCGATGCAATTCGTTCACAGACCACATGGGATCTATTAAAGATGAGTTTAATAAACTTATATGATATATATTATATATTAATACTATTTTAATAATGATATATATACAAACATATATATATATATGTCATTTTATTTTTTTTCTTTCAATATGATAATTAAAAAGAGAAACAACGCTCATGCGTACATACAACTTTCCATCTCCATGAACATTGTATTCCATTTCATAATTCTATATTATATAAATTATTATAATATTAATATAATAGATATAACTTTTATTTATATCAAGATATGAATTCTGTTATCATGATATAAGTATAAGGACTAGTGATATAACAAATTAAGACACATGCGAAGAACAAAGCGAATATTACCCAAAGTGAAAACATAACATATAATCATTAACAGGAGGGAAGGATAAGGTCATAATAAAAAAAATAGGGTATTATGTATAAGTATATTCTTATTTAAAATATTTATATTAAACTTATATTTATTATACAAGAATCTTGTACGAGTACATAGAGAGTCAAGACACAAGTTAAGGGGAATTTTACCTCACTTGTAATTTATATGAGATTCATGTTATGATCACCAATATTTCCTATTTCTTTTGTGGTGTATGTACTTCCAATGATTTAATTATGTTAATTATATACCTAAATTTATGGTTATTCACATATCCATTATATTATCCTTATTTCGTGGGGTTTAACATTCAAAATTTACCAAAACAATAAAAAAGTATTGTCTTAATTTTCCTTCTTGGAGACTCATGTTTTTTTATGCATCTAAACTCTTTTTTGAGGTGTATGTACTTCAATATTACATGTTATATCGTGAATATAATTATTTACATGGTTTATTAAGCATTATTTTATTATTTTTTCTTAAATGGAGAGTATGATCCCAAGTTACCATGTTATAAGAGTTTATTGAGATAATCTTATCATTTTTTGAGATTGTTTATGTTTATTATTACTTCAATGAAATTTACCAAGAATATTCATGAGTTTCATTATATTATTTTTACTATAGATATCATCATTTTTAGTACCATTTTCCACTCTTTGGTACATAAGATAATGTTTTTAAAAAATCTGGTTCATCTCTCTCTTTGGTCGGAAATCCATTGTATTGAAAAACAATGTTTTCAAAAATGTTTTAAATTTTTTTTTCGAAAATATCCTTGAAGATAAATTTGAAGGAAAAAGGATTTTAATTTTTTTATTGTTTTCAAAGCATCGTTGATAATTTTTCAAATCTCTTTTCAAATAATTTATTGTTTCATAAGGTTTTATGTTATAAAAATCATTTTTGAAAGAAGAAAGGATATTTTACTCAATAATTTTTTTTAAAAATCTTCCAAAATTATTTACCATATAAGATAAAATCCATTAGTGTTACTCGTGAATTTATGGGGAAATTATTCAATGTTTCCATTCATATTTTTCTGAATGGATTATGTTTTATGGAATAATGTTATGAAACTCATTTCTTCTTCACGAGTTATATGATTTTGAAACCCACTTCTTTTAATGGGTTATGTTTATGATTAAATGACTATGAAACCTGTCTCTTTCCACAGGTTATGATATGTTTAGATTTTTATGATACCCATTTCATTTCATGGGTTATGATATGTTTATTTATGATATTGTGTCACATGTATGTATGATTTAATTATGTGATGGGTGGGACCTATATCTCCCTCCAATGCACTAGGTAAATATTTATATATCATCAGATAATATAGTACTAGAACGAGGGTTACTCGGTTCAGTGATACAGGGATGGAATGATGGTTACACAGTTCAATAATTTAGGGCTAGAACAAGGGTCAGTTAGTTTAGTAATACAGGGCTTGAACATGGGTTACCATGTCTAGTAAATGACTTAATCCACTAAGATGGTCTTAGAATTGATGCCTTGGACACTATAGAAATCAGTATATGCTTATGTGTTTCTACAATTCCATTTCATAATCCTATGTTATTATTTCCTAACTTATGTCCTTTACTTCCTTTTTATTCATTTCTTATGAACTTCAATGAATTATCCCATGATTCATGTATATGATCTTTGATATGTAGGGTATGATATTTTATTTTCATGATCATGTTCTCATACCCTTATGCTCATGTTTACGCTAACATGTCTCCCTCGTTTACCGTTACTAAGCATTTGAGCTCACCAATTTTTATGTTTCCTTCACCAAGTTATGAAGATATGTATTATGTTTTATGTGCCTAAAAAGGGTTCTAGTTGTGAAGAAACTCGTGGGATATAATTTAGCTTAATTATGTACCAATGTTTATGTTTCCATGTTTCCAAAGGAATTATACCAACTACGGTATTTGGTTTTCTTTTTTTTAATGTTTAAGTATTCTATAAAAGTTATGTAATGTTATCTTTTGAAAAGTGAGGGTCCCAATAGTCAGTATCAAAGGAAAGGTATAGTTAAAATCTGGAATGAAGGATGAGAAAAACTTAGTAAGGACCCTAAAGAACATGTCTTGGAATAATTATGTGGACCAGGAAAAGTTTAAGAAAATTTCCTGAAAATTTGTTCAAGGAAAGAGTGAGTGGTTTATAATCAATATATCCCTATCTGTATAATACAAGTGAATGTGGATCTTGCACCGATGTACCTAGGGGTAACAACTTCAACAAGATGTTCCAGGCATGACTCGTGGTAATCTGGTACACGACAATGGGTCTTGCTGTACATTTGGTTTGAAACTCTCAGGGTATATGCTTTGGGAATTCACAAACTATTCAAAAAACCATTATGAAGGATTTAAATAGAAGTTGAATATGAATAACCTACGAGAAACCTATTTTGACATTGATTAATAAAGGTGTCATAAATTAGACATCTTATAAGTGATTTTTCATGATTATGTGGTTCTTCATTATGATAATTATTTCTTAATCTATGCTTTTGGTTTTAGTCAATGTCTAGATCCTGAAAGAACCACGTTACTGGATATTGTAATGGACAATATAATGATTGTCATCATGAGAAACCAAAATTTTATGGGAGATGAAATATGAAAATCTTATTGCTACGCTCATGCAGATTTCTCAAGATATGAATCATGGTGGACTTCCAAATGAGAAACGTAGGGAACCATATTCTATTGAGTATTTCATGAGGAAACATCCACCTTCTTTCAGAGGGTCTTGTGATCTATTTTTATTGAACAATGGATTGGTACCACTGAAAATATATTCTTCATTCTTCAGTTTTAGAAGAATGAGAATATAATTCTAGCTATTTATCAATTGGAAGGAAAGGCAGATCAATTGTGGATTTTAATCAAGAATAAGAGGCATCATGATGAGATTGAATCCATGGTTTGGGATTAGTTCCAGAGTATATTTTTCAATAAGTACATTCCTCAAATTATTCCTACCAAGATGGATAACAAGTTTCTTAAGTTGAAGCACTGAGATGATGAGTCTATTGGAACCTATGAGGATAATTTCACGAGACATGTGAGGTACACTTCATGTCTTATCATCCAACCCAAAAGGAAAGTTGATAGGTTCTTATGTGGCTTAAATCCTAGTCTCAGAAGGGTGTTGGCCATAAGATACTTTAGTAGCTATGCAGAGATTGTATTTTATGCAATCATGGTTGAAATGGAGGTTGTAGTAATGTACTAATACCATGATATTGATAAGAATAGGGAGATGGATATCAACGGAAACCCTAAAAACCATGAAGAAAAAGGATAAACATTCCTTTATATTAGAAGTGTGCGAAGAAGCATGGATGGAATTGACTTAAGGGGTCTAATAGATTTTTTAAGTGTGGTGGAAAGGATTTCCATCAGACAATTGATAGCTCAGGTGATGTGAAGAAGTTTTATGAAAATAGTAATGACGAAAAATCCACACATAATGAACCTCCATCAATTTAGTGATTCAAGTGTATAGAGAATAAGTATTACGCTAACCATTGCCTAAACCTGAGGGTTGGTGATGATGATCGATGCCACCAACCTCTTAAGCTGAGGGATAAGAGGAAATCTCATTCAATCATTATCTCTGACAAGGGGTTTGATAATGACATGATGAAAGGTACACTAACCATCTATTCTAGAACTTCTAATGTCATATTTGATTTTGGATCTACCTAGTCATTCTTATCTAAATAATTTTCTAAGGGTGTTAAGATTCCTCTAAATCAATTATAGGTTGAATTATTAGTGAAAAACATTAATGGTAAGATGATTTCATCTCAAGTATATGATTCCTCTCTGGTTGAATTTTGTGGGAAGGTGCTTCCTTCAAATCATGTCATTCTTCCTTTGGTTAAATTTTATGTCATATTAGGCAAGGATTGTATTTCTATTCATAAATCCCACATCAATTTTCAAGGAAGGGAATTTACATTAGATATTTCAAACCCTCCTATGATCATCCATCAATGTGTTGATATGTCTGAACCTCTTGTGGAGATTACATCCATTGTATGGTTCTTAATTCCAATTAAAAAGGGTTGTGTATCTCAAATGGATGGGGAAAAGATTGAAATTGATGATATGCCTATTTTATAAGATTTTGTGGATATCTTTCCAAAATATTCATCTAGTCTTCCACCAAAATGTGAGGTTGATTTCTCAATATAACTTATATTTGTTCCACACAATTTCAAAGACACTTTATAGAATGGACCTGATTGAGTTGTAGGAATTAAAGAAGAAACTCCAAGAAAAACTTGATAAGGGATTCATTTAGCCATGTGTGTCACCTTGGGGTGCACCAATTCTTTTTGTGAAGAAGAAATATGGATCAATGAGATTCTGAATTGACTATAAAGAGTTGAACAAGATCACAATCAAGAACAAGTATCCTCTCCCCCGTATTGATGACTTCTTTGATCAACTACCCGGACCTCAATACGTTTACAAGATTGACCTTTGTTCTGGATATCATCAATTGAGGGTCAAGAAGGACGATATACCTAATAAAAAATCCCATACAAGGTATGGTAACTATGAATATATAGTGGTGCCTTTTGGTTTTACTAATTCCCCTGCTACTTTCATATATTTAATGAATAGAGTCTTTAGATATTACCTCGACATCTTTGGGATAATATTTATAGACGATACTATTATCTATTAAAATAGCAAGGATGAGCATGAAGATCACTTGATATTTTTACTGAAGACCCTAATGAAGGAGAATTTATATGAAAAATTTTCAAAGTGTGAATTTTGGCTAAAAAAGTTTTAATTTTTGGGTCACATAATCTCAATAGATGGTATAGTAGTAGATCCATCAAAGAGAGAGGCTGTTAAAAGTTTACCTAGACCAACCACAGTGACTGAGATCTATAGATTTTTTGGTTTAATAGGATATTATCGATGGTTTTTGGATAATTTCTCATGAATATATAATCCTCTGACCAAGTTAACTCAAAAGGGTGTGAAATTTCTCTAAATAGACGAATTTGAGGAAAATTTCAAGGAACCGAAGAGGAGGTTGGTCAGTGCACCTATGCTTACACTACCCTGTAGTGGATAAGAGTTTTTAATCTATATAAATTCATCTAAGAAGGGTTTAAAATGTGTTATTATGCAAAATAACATGTTTATATTATATAACTCACAAAAATTGAAGATTCATGAGAAAAATTACCGAACTCATGATTTGGAGTTAGTGGTGATAATATTTGTAATAAATATATAGAGGAATTATATTTATAGTGAAAAGTGTGATATATATACCAATCGTAAAAGTATAAAATATATATTCACATAAAAGGAGTTGAAAATTCTCCAGAGAAGATGGTTAGAGTTGAGAAAGGATTATGACTGCTCAATACATCATCACCCTGGGAAAGTAAACAAGGCGGACGATGCTTTGAGTCAGAAGGATCATGCGAGATTATCCATGATGACGATAAAAAAAGATCTCATATTTCTGGATTTGCAAAGGATGGATATGGAAATCCTAAAGGAAGGGGGAAAATCACAGCTTTCTCAAATGGAATTTTATCCCTCCATTCAAGTGAAGATTAAGAAGGCACATAATGAAGATGAAGAGCTGAAAAAAAGGTTATAAGTGTTCTTGAGTTTATCTTTGATCAGGATGGAATGATAAGGTTTAGAAACAGTGTATGTGTTCCATCAATATCAAATTTGAAGAAGAAGTTTTTAGAGGAATATCATAGTTCTTAATTCTCTATTAAACCTGGAAGTACTAAGATATATATGGACTTGAAAGAATAATTATACTGGGATGGCTTGAAGAGAGATATGACAGAGTGTGTATCTCAGTGCTTGGTATGCTAGCAAGTTACGGCTGAATGAAAAAAGTCTAAAGGGATGTTGCATCCATTACCCA
The DNA here is from genome assembly GCA_963277665.1 of Viscum album. NCBI lineage: Eukaryota > Viridiplantae > Streptophyta > Magnoliopsida > Santalales > Viscaceae > Viscum > Viscum album. The sequence continues at coordinate 19,790,890 of OY728137.1, read as the reverse complement.
TACAAGAATGGAAATGGGAGAACATCACTATGGATTTTTTCGTTGGACTACCCAAAACCTCTAAAGGGTTTAATTCTATATGGGTGGTAGTCGATCACCTTATTATGTCAGAACATATTATTTATATCAGAGAAGATTTCTCTCTTGATAAGATTACCAGAATATACATTAAGGAAGTGGTAAAGTTATTTGGAGTACAACATTCAATTGTATCTGATCGGTATCTCAAATTGACCTGAAAGTTCTAGTAAAGTCTTTAGAAATCAATTGATAGGTAATTGAGTTTCAACACAGCTTATTATACTCAAACAGATGGTCAGTCTGAAAGAACAATTCAAACCCTAGAGGATATGTTGAAATCTTTTTCACTAGATTTTAAAGGTGGTTGATATAAACACCTTCCTCTAGTTGAGTATTTTTAACAATAATATATTTCACTCATGAATTTAGATGGAACCTTATAAATCTATACATGGGAAGAAATGTAAAGCTCCAATGTGCTGGGATGAGTTGGTTAAAGAAATCTATTACGGACTAATATCATTGAATAAGTTGTCAAGAATGTTACAAGCATTCATCAACATATTAAGGTAGCCCAAAGTCATTAGAAAAGTTATCATGATAACCATCGGCATGATATGGAATTTGAAGTGGTAAAAAATGTGTTTTTACAAATCTCACATTGGAAGAAAATTATGAGATTCTGGAAGAAGGGGAAACTAAGACCTAGGTATATCGGCCCCTTTGAAATTCATGATCATATCGAGATGGTAGCCTATCACTTGGCAGTTCCTCAAAATCTCTCTCAATTCCATGATGTGTTCCATGTATCACGCTTGAGGAATTATATACCTAACCCTTCACATGTACTGAACTCAAAGGTAATACCGTTGGAGTATGATCTATCTTATAAGGAGAAACCTATAGAAATTATGGACCAATTAGAGAATGTTATATGAAACAAGACCACTCACCTAGTAAAATTTTTTTGGATAAAGAAACTTATAGAGGAAGCTACATGGGAACTTGAGGATACGATTAAGTTGAATCATCCTCACTTGTTTTTACCCGAGTGATGAATTTTGAGGGCTATATTCATTTTAATGGGGGTAGAATGTAACACCCTGAGTTTTTTGGACCTATTTTTTTTTGAATAAATTAAAATTTTCATTTATATATTCCAATGAAGTAAGTCAAAGGTTACTTTCACGCCAAACTGACTTGGCGTACATTTCACACAATACCGACTTGGCATATGTTGCATGCAAAACTGAGTTGGTGTACAATATACACAACACATAGTTTTTATGAAATATTTACTTTATAGTTTTAATTAATTAAATAAGATAATTATAACCTAGAGATTAAACATCGTTTTATTAATAGTAATATATACTTTATAAATTTTTTTATTGTTGTTTTATATAAATAAAACCTATGTTTTTTTGTTAATGTACTTTTTATGTTAAAAAACATAGTTTTCTAGAATGTAATGCTTCTAATAATGAAAGTAGTTTTAGACATATTTAGAAATTTAATTTGATAAAATAAACTTTATTTTTTAATTTAGAATGTCGAAATTATCTTAGGGTGAAATTTTGTGGTTTTTCTGAGAATCTTTATTTTTTTGATTAATAGTGAAAAATACTGTTTTTTAGTAAAAAAAGTAGTTTTTTTATAATTGATTATTAATGAAAAATGGTATTATAAATATGTTTTAAGGTCACATTATATAAAAACTAAATCTATTTCATTCATTAAAATAAATTTCACACTGAATCTGAATGTAAAATCTTAACATACTTTTGAACTTTTTCTCACTTTAAATGCCCGTTATTTCGTCCCGTCTGCGGGATTAACACTAATATTAATGTTTTCACTTATGTGAAGTGAATTTAAAAAATAAAAAAAACACCATTTAATTCAGTTTAAAATTTATAGTCTAATTATACCATGTTAATTGTTTTACAACAATGATTAGTAAAAGCGATTAAAATTAATCCCATCTGGTTAAGGCCAAATTAAGCTTAATTAGAGACTAAAACATAAAATTAATGGGCAAAATATCATAGAAACATGTACAACACACATTTTTTGTCCAATGTTCCTCCATATACCTTCCATTATTGAGTTTATTTTGGTTTTTTAATACTTTTGTTAGGTAAGAACATGTGCACACCTAATTTGTTTCCAAAAATTCTATGTGATTCCTTTTCATTCCCTATAAAAGGACACCACCTCTACCCATTACTCACACCCCTAAATACTTTTAAGTTCATAAAAGATCTGCCTATTTAACCTCCAAAAAACCCTTCCTTAAACATTGAATCCTCCCTTTGGGCAGAAACACTCTCATGGGAACCTTTTGGGCACAAACTAAAAGGAGTTACCCGATTTAGAGGTAACATCTTCTTTCAACCTCCTTTCATTTATTTCACTTCTTCACCCTCCACTATCTTTATTAACTTATTTTGTGACAAAAACACTGTCTTACATATAATAGGAGGTTGTTATGAAAATATTATGACCTAAAATCACACACACCTCCATCTAATAGATTTTGAACATACTATTTCTGTGTACAACAAACTACTACCTCATGAAATGATGATTGTTCATTTATTCTCTACCACCAATCATGGTGGCCACTATGATGTAAAATTTATTTATATATGTAATATATTATATTAATTATTTATTTAATCTTATTTAATCTTTTTAGAACACACATATTTTTACCTTCCATTTGGTGTTAATACAATAATCTCGTTTGAGGAAGTGTGGACTACCGCCCTCTCAAAGCGATATGATTTAGTCACACACCACATGGGATGTATTAAGGATGAGTTTACTAAACTTATCTGATATATATGATATATTAATGATACTATAATAATAATATATATACATATACACACATAAAAACTTATATATATATATGTGTGTCATTTTCTTTTGTTCTTTCAGTATGACAATAAAATTAGAAATAACATTCATGCATACATAGGACTTACCATCTCCATGAATAGTGTTTTCCATTTAAAATTATATATGCTAAAAATTATTATAATATGAATATAATGTATATAAATTATATTTATATAATTATCTATATTTTGGAATGATGATATAAGTATAAGGACCAATAATATAACAAATTAAGAAACATGCGATGGACAAAGTGAATATTACGCAGAAAGTCAGGAGACAGGCGTGCCTGCTCCAATAAAATTATAATAAAAAAGTAAGTTACACAATGGAAGATCACAGAGAAGCTTTACAATGGTGAGTAAACAACACCCCATCACAATCATCTTGGGCCATGCAATTACAATACTCAGGCAGAACAAAATACCAACTCGAACTGACCTCCAAGATGGATCGATTTGAAAGGGCATCCGTAACTTGGTTAGCCTTCCGATAGACATGATTGACTTCCAAAGATAACCATTCCAAAATCCGAAGACAGTCGCCCAGTCCGATAACATCCTCCATGGAATATTCCACGATCGATCTTTGATAATATGGACTGCAACTGACAAATTTGACTCAATCCATAACTCATTACAATCATATCGCACAACATACCTGACTGCTTTTATCACTTCCCACAAATCTGCTTCAGTGGCATAACCATTTCCAATGTAATGAAAGAAGCATCCTTTCACAAATCCATGACACGTACGAAAAACTCCACCACATCCAGATGGTCCCGGTGCTCCATAAGCTGCTCCATCAACGTTAACCTTCAACCAGCGTGGGATGTGTGGTAACCATCTTACATACTTCATAATCCTTATCTTTTTCATCCTACCATTAACACCAAGTGATCTCAACAGAATCAAACCAGAAACATCATTTTTCATAGAACTAGTCTACACTTTATAAGCATTCAGAATTGCCCAGTGCAAGAATAAAACTATGGAATGAAATGATGGATCGCCATTATTGAATATAAGCTCATTTAGCGCTTTACATATGAAATAAATGATACTGGCAGTAGCAGCAAGCATCAAGGAAAAGACCTGCTCGCTGCACTCAGTCCTGCAAATGGACGACAACAAACTCTCAACCGAATTGCAGTTGAGGGAGCATCAGAAAACCTGTTGTATGCATGTCCAAAACCTGCATGAAAATTTACAAGAGACAAAGACATGTGCCATAGACTCATCCGCCTCTAAACAGAACAGGCAGGCTGAGGCCAGAGTAATCCATGTGCACTGTAAATGGGCATGCAATGGAAGCCTTTGTTTTCAAATTTTACAGATCAAGATAGATTGCGCAGGAGGAATAAAGTCCTTGTAAAACACCACCACCCATTGAGGAGGGTTCAAAGAGGCACCACAAAGGATTCTATAGTGCACCCTTGTGGTGAATCGGCCAATAAGGTTGGGCATCCAAACCAAAGTATCACATTCATGGAAATAGTAACTTGAGACTTCATTCTGAACACGGCTGGGTAGCATTCCAATAAATTCAGAAATGGTTGTGTTTTTCAATGAGGATGGAATAAGGACGTCATCAGCAATGGGCCAAGAAAGCCTGCGTGTAGTCCAACAGTTAAGAATTGACTGTTTGCAAACCATCAATTTAGAACAAGCCATTAGATCAGTATAAGCCTTTTTAAGAGTAGGCCATACATATGAATAGAAATAAGTGGGATATCCTAAATGAAGCTTCTCCACAAACCTACTGAGAAGGAAATCCAGAGAGTTATCAGTTGTTGAATGGAGCTTCCAAATGAATTTTGTAATCAATGTATCATTGAAGATTCTGATAACTTTAATTCCCAAACCACCCATACTTATAGGTTTGATGCAGTCCTTCCAGGTAACAATAACAAGTTTCCTTTCATGAATTGACCAAGTCCATATGAATTTTATGATTTTACCATTTAGATCCTTGATAAGAGCCTTAGGAAATCTATTTAAAGAGAATGAGTATACAAACATTGATGTTATCACTGAATTGACCAGAAAAACTCTCCCAGCTTGGGATAGACTCTTCCCCTTCTATCTTGCAAGCTGACTAATAATCCTCAATGAAATACTATCAAAGTAACCTCTCTTAAACCTGCCCCCAAAAAGTGGAACCCTATGGTAATTAAAAGGAAAAGATCCTATTTTCACCCCAAGCTTACAAGCAATTCCGATTTTCCTTGATGTTGAAATTCCTCCACCAAAGATGACAGATGATTTTTACCAACTAATGACATGACATGCAACCTCTTAATAGTGTCAAAAGATGACCTTAATTCAAGATATGGTACCTTTATCTTCTATCCGAAACAGCAAGTTGTCATCAGCATAGAATAAGTGGGACGAGGCACATAACTCTCTTCCCACTCGCATCCTCTGATACCATCCAAAATTAGCCAAATCAGTGAGGCAACAACTTAAATAGTCCTCAGCAATGGAAAACAGTAGACCAGAAAGAGGTTCACCCTGTCATACTCCTCTAGAGCATTGGAAGAAACCCCTAGGAGACCCATTAACCATAATTGAGAGCCTATCACTCTCTAGAATGGAACCAATCAACCCAATAAATTTCTGGAAAAAACCATGCATTTTGAGAATAGAAAACAGAAAACTCCATCTAATGGTATCAAAGGCCATAGATATGTCAATATTCACTTCCATATTTCAATCTTTCACCTTTCTCTTCATAAAATTCACACATTTAGAGGCGGTGTAAAGAAAGCTTTGTATATTCCTCCCTATAACAAAGCCAAACTGATTACATGAGATGAGGTCCTTAGCAATCTCTCCAAGCCTTTTAGCCATGATCTTACTAATTAATTTTGGCATTGTATTTCCAATAGCAACAGGTCTAAAATCCCTTATGTCAATAGCATTCTCCTTCTTCGGAATTAAAGCCACAAAGTTAGAATTCAGTCCAAAGGGAAAATATGCTGACCTAAAAAATTCCCTCACAACACTTACAACATCCACATTAATGATATCCCAATAATACATGAAGAATTTATTGGTAAATTCATCCGAGCCTGCCACACTGTCAATGTTCAGAGAAAATAAGGCATCATTTATTTCTCTTACACTATTTATATCAACAAGTTTCTTGTTTTTCACTTATTTAATAGAAGGATCAAAGCACCTGATAATATTATCAGATATGTCATTTACAATATCTGAATATAACTTCACAAAATAGAGTGTCACAACATCTGATATATCATTCTCAAAATAGAACAGGTTTCCATCAATGGTAACTGCATTCAAAACTTTCCTGGCACGTTTTCCCTATTCATGCAATGAAACATATTTGAATTCATGACCCCTTCCTTCATCCATCTAAGGTTGAATTGATTCTGAACCAGATTTCCCTTGAGGACCAAAAGCCTCTCCATATTTTCAGCAGCCTGAATTTCTTCCCGAGGGGGCATCTCCTGGTACAAATTATTTTGCTGGAAAAGTAAAATAGAATTTTCAGCCTCTCTAATATCATTATCCAGAGAGGAAAAGGATTCCTTACTCAATTACTTCAAAATTGCATTAACAACCTTTAACTTACAATAAAGGACATGAGAAGGGCTGCCCGGGAAGATAGAAGCCCTTGCATTGAGAACAATTTATCTGCATCCCGGTATCACCACCCAGGCATTGTTAAACTTAAAAGGAATAGAGGATGACCTTGATTTGTGGAAGAAAATATCCATGAGAATGGGATTATGATCAGAGTTCAACCTCAGTAGGGTTCTCCTAGAAATATCCATCATCTTATTCTTCCCATCCACATGTACAAAACATCTGTCCAATTTACTTGCCTGCTTACCATGAATAGTGTTTCTGCTCCAGCTGAAATCAGCTCCAGATATGGACACCTTAGCGAGTCCACACCTATCAATAAAATATAGTAGATCAAAGGCTGCAATACGATAGAAATGTTCACATGTTTTCTCTTCAGGCCTCAGGACAGTGTTGAAATTTCCAAGGATTTCCCAATTGGTGGCCACATTTAATAAGATATTGAAAAGACTCCTCCATTGCACCCTTCTTCTTATGTACAAGTTGGATGTGTAAACAAAAGTCATAGTAAGAGAGTCATTACCAATACAACAAGCATCATTAACCGACTGCGAGTCAACTAAAACTGAGCTAATATTCACACTTTCTTGCTTTAAGACCCATATGGATTCAGTGCTAGACTGAAAATGATTGTTTGCAACAAAGGAATACCCTATCGAATCCAACGTAAAGGAGCTCCATTTTTCAAATTTCATTCTTGGTTTAGCAATTCCAATTAGTAGAGGTCTATTTGTCATGATAAAATGCCTAAGAGATATGACTGTGGGAGCTTTCCCGGTTCCTTGACAATTCCAGAAGAGTATCATCATTTTTGTAATTGGAGCCTAGTGCTAGGCCCATCATATATTTTAGTCAAGTCCTTATTAGGGATAGTACTCTTAGCATCTGCAGGAGAACCTGGTTCCTTATCAACTGAATTAGGATCATCATCATCCTCAATTCCCTCCTCAGTATCAAGAGGAGAGAATCTATTACCTTATTCAATAGAAGTAGAAAACAGACTAGCAAGCAAAATCCTTTTGGCCATCTTGGTTTTCTGGACCTGCAAAAAATCCCCAGAGGGATCAGAGGGGGTGCTATCTTCTGTAACCCCATATTTATCAGTATGCACTGCCTCCTCCATGTTACTAGAAGTAAGAACAAGTCCAAGAGGATCAGAGGGTGTGGTATCATCCGTAGCACCATCTTTATCAGGAAGCACAACCCCCTCTGTCTGACTAATCATAACATGAAGATCATGACAGGTGATGACAGATGCAGAGGCATTCTCAGTGTCCTGAGGAGGGGAAGAAGAGACCAAATCCTGCTCAAACACTACAACCTCTGGTGTAGTAACAGAATGCAGTGTGTCCATCTGGCTATGCTGTAAAGCTTTTCCCACATGATCAACCGGTGCTGTAACTGCCTCATCAGATCCTGCAACCGTATCATGCCCAGTAGGGAATTCCTCCCTAGAATCCGTGATACCAGAAGCGGTGGTAGCATTGTCTTTTCCCTTTCTTTGCCGACAAGTTTCCTCATCATGTCCTCGCATGTTACAGAAATTTCAAGTTTTATTCCTGTTACATTCCGAGATCATATGCCCAAAAAATTTACAATGGATGCAGAACATAGGTTTCCATTCATACTGAATTCTTAAAGTAATGGTATCATCCTGTGTAGTTAACACTACCTCTTCAATCATAGTTTCTTCCATATCCACTTTAACAAGAATTCGAGCATAATGGAAAAAAGAAGGATTCTCCATTTGCTGATCAAGCCTAATTGGATTTCCAACAGATGAAGCAATATCCCATAGAATTTGCAGATGCCAATAAAATCAGTTCAGATTACATACCCGAATCCAGACCTATGCAAAGGTATTTCTGACAGAATTAGGATCAAAATTTCGATCCCATTCATGAATGCGAGGAAAACCTAGCCACAAAGGGACCGAGCCAAAGCTCCATGCTCGTCTCTTGATTTCATCCGATGGGAATATGATATGATAAAAATCATGGCCCATTAGAGTCATTTTCCAATCTGCATACCCCCAAATTTCCACAATCCTTGTGGTGAGGTCACTGAATTTCAATGGCTTCTCCCCCTTAGGAACCACCAACCGTGCAATTATCGAGAATTTTCACAGTTTCGTTCTCTCCTCGATCGCATTTTGATTCAAAGAAACCTGTGCAGTGCGCCCTTTCCTTATGATCCTTCCCGAAGACACAACTTCATAATCAAGAAAAAAAGTAGGTCATGTGTTCTTGACAGCCTCCGCAAAGCTCTTCTTACCTCCATCGACTTTTCGAGCGACACTCGAATTTTTCTTTGCACATAGAGAAAACAGATCCCTATGCCCAATTCCATCATCCACCACTAAACCCCAATTAGGCTGCCTACTTGAGATCTTCACCTCACCCACATTAGGGATTTCACTCGTACCACATCCGTATTCCTCCATCTGTCACAAAGTGAATATTACCCAAAGTGAAAATATAACAAAGGATCATTAACAAGAAGGTAATATAAAGTCATAATAAAATAATATATGGTATTATTTATAAGTATATTCTTCTGCAAAATACATATAATAAGATTATATTTATTATTCAAGAATCTTGTATGAGTACAGAGAGAGTCAAGACATAAGGTAAGGGGAATTTCATCTCACTTTTAATTTACGTGAGATTCATATTACGATCACCACTCTTTCCATTTATGTGGTGTATGTAATGAACATGATTGAATTATATGTATATTATAGAAAAACTTATGTGTATTCACATATCCATTCTATGATCCTTCTTTCACGGGGTTTTTCTTTCAAAAGTTAACAAATAGGTAAAAGAACGTTGTCTCAATTTTCTTTCTTGGAGACTCATATATTGTTACGCACATAAAATATTTTTTTAGGTGTGTATAATTCCATTGTACATGTTATATAAAGTATCTAATTCTTTTCATGATATATCAAGCTTCATTTAGTTTCCATTTCTTACATGGAAAGTATGATCCCATGTAGCCAAGTTATAAGAGTTTATTGACACAATCTCATTGTTTTCTAATATTGTTTATATTTATTATTACTTTTACAAAATTTCTTAAGAATATTCACGAGTTTCCTTATACTATGTTTATTCAATATATCATCATTTTTTAGTACCATTTTCCACTCTTGGGTACGTAAGATAATTTTTCTAATAAAATTAGATCATCCCTTTCTTCAGTCGGAAATCCATTGTATTGAAAAACAATATTTTCAAAAATGTTTTCAAAAATGTTTTCAAAAGACACTTGAAGATAATTTTAATAGAAAAATTATTTTAAAATGATTATTTTTTTAAGTTTACTTTATATGTTTTCAAAGATATTTTCAAATAAATTTTTTTTCAAAATGTTTTATGTTATAAAAATTATTTTTCTAAGAAGAAAGGATATTTTCCTCAAGAAATGTTTTTAAAAGAACATTCAAAAATATTTCCCACATAAGATAACATCTATTGGTGTTACAAATGAATTTATGGGGGAATTATTCAATTTTTACATTCATATTATTTCTCTGAATAGATTATGTATTGATGTAATCATGTTATGAAACCCGTTTCTCTTTCACGGGTTATATGATTTCAAATCTGCTTCTGTTCACATGTTATGTTTATAATTAATTTACTATAAAACAAGTATCTTTCGATAGGTTATGATATGTTTACATGTTTATGATACCCAGTTCATTTCAGGGGTTATGATATGTTTATTTATGATCTTATGGCACATGTACGTTTTATTTCATTATGTGATGGGTGTGACCTATATCTCCCTCCAATGCATTGGTTACAGATTTATATCTCATGAGATAATATAGGGCTGGAGTGAGGGTTACATGGTTCTGTAATACAGAGATGTAATGACGGTTAATAAGTTCAGTAATATAGGGATGTAATGAGGGTCACTTGGTTAAGTAATACTGGACTGGAACAGGGGTTAACCAGACTAGTAAAGGACTGTGTCCACTATGATGGTCATGGAATTGATTCCTTGGATACTATGGAAATGAGTACATGATTACATGTTGCTAAAATTCCCTATCTTTGTCCTATGTTATGCAGTCATGGATTTTTCCTTTACTTCCTTTTGATTCATGTCTTGTGAACTACCAAGATTTATACCATGATTCATATATATGATCTTTGATATACATGGTATGATCTTCTATTTTCATGATCATGTTCTAATACCCTTATGATCATGTTTATTATTACATGTCTCCCTTGTTTACCCTTACTGATCATTTTAGATCACCCATTATTATGTTTCCTTCCCTAGGTTATGATGTTATTTGTTATGTTTGATGTGTCTAAGAAGGGTGATAGTCGTGAAGAACATAGTGCGAGATAATGTAGCTAATTTATGTTCCAGTGTTTTTATTTCCATTTTTCCAAATGCACTATACCAACTATGGTAATCGGGTGTCTTTCTGTATAATGTTTAAGTATTCTAATTATTTTTTTGTAATGTTAATTATTAAAAGAGAGGGTCTCTATAAGCACATTTCTATAGAAAAACATGAGGAGACTATACCCACTTATCAGAGTTAATCCCCAACAAAATTAACATCTAAAGATGAAATATCCAACAAGAACACTAAATGGACATCATACAGAAAGTGCCAAAAAGAACCTTAGGAAACACAATACGACAATAATATATATACACTATGTGTTAAAAAGTCATAAAAATATAATCAATAAAAAAGAAAGTAAAAAAAAAGATAAAAAACACAAACCCGAGTACCAACCCGTCCTAACATCTAATGCTTCAACCATTATCCCATGCATAAACCAAACACCAGGTCCTTGTATTGAACTTGTGATAGAAAAAAGTAGCATTTTCTCGACTACCCAAGTGACATGGAAGACTCAGCAGGGTCTAATTATTACATAGTAGGACACCACCAATGTTGTCTAAAGCAATACTGAGTCTATACAATAGTGCATGTAGATAATAAAATGTGAAATAAATAAACATGGGAAAAAAGGAAGCATGTTTCACATTTAAAAATTATTTGTTAACCATTTTATCCTTCAAATTCTATTTTGAAATCCAACTAACCTAGCCCACTATATCCATGTCGGGAACCTAATCTATATCATAAAGGGTCACATAATTTTAGTAAAAAAATGGAATTTACTTAATAATTATATTTAACCATGTGAATTGGAGAATTAGTCGATGAAACCGTACCATATCCTTTAATTGAGAGAATAGATCCCCAGTATGACATCCCAAACCATGAATACATCAGTGGGGCCTAAAGCATCAGTCTATCCCAACCCAAGGATGAGGGGAATCTGTCTAACATCCTAATCACACAATACCATATGGGGGACTATGGACTTAGTCTGGACCAAACCAAGGATGAGGAGCATCAATATAACATCATAATCATATAATACCTCATTAAGGGATAGATAATTAGTCTACCCTAACCTATGGAGTGGATCCTCAGTCCAATCCCCCACACATATGACTTATTCATGTGCACATGCCTCATTAACCATTTAACACATTTACCACTTAATCATTTCATTTACCCAAGTCCCTATAGACCCTCAGAACCATATCAAGACTTAAAACACAAAAAACCAAATACTCATTTAAAATCATCTTGAGACACCCTTTAAAACATAGTTCTTCATCCTTGAAGAACTAGTCATTCAATGAAGGATTTTATTTTCATTTCCCTCCATTTAAAATTTCCATTTAATCATTTAAAAAAATGGAACCATGCCCTCATTTCAAATCTTAATTTGAATTTTTTTAAGAAAACACCATTAAAAAACATTGAGTTCAAGAAATCCATCCAAAACATTAGACTCTTTTAAAAAATTATTTCCTTCATCAAAATCCATAACTGGATCAAAATAAAAAAAATACATAATTTAAACCACTTAAAAATCCTCTTAATCATTTCAAAAAATATAGCATATAAACATTTAAACTACCCCATTAACCCTGTCCACAAATCAAATTACAATTCACAACCCATCCAATTTAAACATTATCCTCTCTCAATGTTCAATAATTCATTTCAAAAATTTAAATGGTTTAAAATACCCCATGGGAATCCCTAGGTTCGATCTCACATCATCAATGATGTTCATAATTGGTCTCACACCACAATCAAAGACCCTAAATTACCTTTCTTATCTAATAAATTTACATATAGAAAGGTAGATAATTGGAAAAAATATATAAAAATATAAAACATCTATACTAAGAGAAAAAATCATTAAGACCACATACAACATGCTCATAGACAATATCCCCTCTTACCTTAGCACTTGATTATTTCCCAAATAATATTTTACATCCAAACCTATAATCTGATAGAGAAAGAGGTGTTTAGATCTTCCTAAGAAGAGAAAACATCCCACTAGGCTTATTCTAGAAAATAGAAGGAAATAGAGTTCAAGATTTACTTATAACATTTATTCTCACCCAAGGACACTCCAAACACCTAATAATTGAAGGAGAAACCCCCATAGAAGAGGAAGAGGTTGTTGGTTTGTTACCCAAGCTGGAGGGGGTTGAATGAGGAGAAAATCAGAGAATAATAATTTAATACTAAGAGAAAAATGGGAATTAATCAATTTTTAAGATACACATGGTTTGGATGAAAGAATATCCACACCATGTGCCAACAATTAATATCCATTTATCTAAGAGGAAATAGAGCCACATGATATGTCTGACCACCCACATGGTTTAACAATCTATGTAGTGGTCATGAATTTATCACTATACGAGGGAACTCAACCCTTATGGTATCTTTGGCCACCCTGAGTAGTCTCCCTAACTGTGAACAACACTTTTGCATGACACATGGTTAAGATTCTTGGTTAATACTAACCACGCCCCAACCATGTGATCAACATTGATTTCCCACTTTTTCATTATTTTATTGTTTTAAACCACCATTTTACTGCTACGAACTACTATATACCTCTGAAACATTCTATAAATAAAAAATTCAGTCCAGGTCATATCTTATCTCAAGGTCAGAATCATACAGTTGAACCCTAAGAGATATAAAAAATGATGAATAAATGTTGGCTAGACCAACTCAAGGATTCAATCATTTCTTGAACTCAATTTAATTTTATTTTATTAAAATTGAATTGAAAATTAACTCCCATTTATTAAATATTTTATATTCAGTAAACACATGGTTTAACCTAGAGATTAAAGAAGAATAAGAAAATTTTATGGAAAAGGAACACATGAAGATCTTTGAATCTATTTAAAATATAATAGAGGGAGTAAAGGAAGAATTTCTAGTAGCTTTCCCTAAAGGATCAGAGTCATAATATGTCTATTGTGAAGGGGAAGATTTTGTTATCAATTCCCGATGTTTTAGTTTCATTTAAATAAAATTATTTACTTATATCTCATTTGATAATTTTATTTGATACAATACATTATGAGAAATCTATATAGTATAAAGAGGAGTACAAAGAAGTAGTGTCCAAATAAAAACAATAGGACATACTATTTATCCTATCCCCACCATTCAATCTATAACCTATAGCCATGGGGAGGGATTTGGTGTACTATACCCATGGGGTCTTCAACATTTGGTGTTAAAGAATTTCAACTGGAAATAAATCTATATGATGATTCACGTCAAAGAAACCCCATCCATTATCATACTATACATAATTTCCAGAACTTCATGGCTATGGGAAGTAAAACCCTAGTACCCATTTGTGGGTAAAACCAAGAATTATCCATTTTATTTTAAGTTTATATTTTTTTTATAATTAATTTATAATCTTTTTTAACTTTACTTGTAGTTTTTCAATGGGTGTAATTTAATAGATTAACATAGATATTCCCAACTAATAATTCAGGATGTATTACCCATTTATACTTTATTTTTTTACTACCCAAATTCATTCATTGTGAAAATATGATAAAATAATTTTTGAATAAAAAAATGGGTCAAACCTTAAGTGTGGGGGAGTGGTGTCAATTTTTTTAATAATTTTCATGTTTTTTATGAATTTAATTTTTACAGTTTTTTTGTTAGGAATTTGAGCTTTGAATGCCATCCTACCTAGTTAAAAATTACATGATTGTTTTTATGATTTAATTCATCTTGAATTTGTTGAACTTATATTATTTATGAGTAATATTTTTACTTATTTCTTAAAAATGTAGGTTTTATAAGGGAAATGGGTTTTACATGGATTAAAATTTAGTAGAATCAAAATTATAACATAAGGAAATTGGAATCTTGAACTCTATCTTGAGTAACTTTTACATTATAAAAAATAAAACCTTAGTAATATAACTAAAAAACATTCATATAATTCCTTTTAAACATTATTAAAATAGTAAATTGGAATCCCATATGAATTTATAAGAGAATTTGGCATTGAAAGATAAAAAATAAAAAAAAGATTAATTACCTAATTATCAAAAGATAATGGATTTATGTGAGGGGAATATTGAATAAATGTTTACGAATGAGGTAATTAACTTATAAGAATGTTATTTGGGTAATATAAAATAAGTGGGAAATGAATAATTGATATGAGGAACTTAGTAAAGTTGAATTTATAATATCACAACTTGTTAAAATATTAATTCTAAAAAGTTCTATTTAATTTACAATCATGAAATGTTAAATTTTTATTTAATTGATGTAGGGAAATATATAGGACTTATATAATAGGTATGTTATTTTAATTAATTAATAAATATTTGATTCTACTCTTTTTCAGTTTTTTTGTTTAAACAATGTATGGATAATTATTTTTTTATTAAATTTAATTAGATCTCCAAAGAATATAATATTTAAGTGCAGTGGAATTAACCATACAATATTTTCATACATTTTTCTTATGTTTCAAGGATATTAATCCTATCATTTTGATTATTTATAGTGTAAATATAAAATTTATTAGTTTTTTGGATAACCTTGAGTTTAATTGTTAAAAATCTTAAACCCTGATTTTTAATTGTTTATTTTATATTTTTAATTTTTAAAATAATGTTTGTATTTAATCTTGGAGTTTTGATAATTATTTTATGTGGATAGATTTTATTTTAATGAAATAATAGTTGATAATATGATTTAGAAGATTAATATAGAAATTTTGTGTTTAAATGAAAATAATATAAATGTCATCTCTAACCTATGTTTATGTAACAATAAAGTGTAGAAGCTATTTCAAGTAAGTTCTAAAATCTAAGAGGAAACATAAAAATCATCTAATGTGTGTAAACTATGTAAAGGTCATATTAGAGGAAAAGAACCCATGTTAGAGTAATATAGACTCCACATAAAGGCAATATAGCACCTACGTGAAGGTGTTTCAGTATTTTAATAAGTTGTGTAAAAGTAGTTTAGATCATATTAATTCTGTAAGTGTATGTCTTTGAAGTTCCATTATCAGACATTGAAAAAAATCTCGATCATGTGACTTATAATGGGAGTGTATTACTTTTTAGGTTTCATATAAATTTGAGATGAGTTACAAAAATTGAAAATGAATGATCACTTATAGGACCTCTAAATTTTTAAAAATCATATGATTTAATGAAATGAGTCGAGAAATTTAAAAAGAAAAAACACATACAAGGAATATATTTTTCCACATATACGATATTATCTATAGGCACATAAGGAAATTAATATATGAGTAAGATAATTATTCTATGTTTGTGAAATTTTATTTGGATATAGGATATTTTTTGAAGGATATATGATATTTTGGAACCCAAAATCTATCAAATAGAAAATTCATACAAATTGGGAATTTTTGTTGCTGGTATGATATTTCGACTACGTATGGGATATGTTGACCTTGTATATGATAATTTAATTTGAGAAAAATTATTTAAATAATAATCAAAATAATACTTTGGTAGATTACTGTAAGAACCAAAATGAGACATTGGTAGTCCATTTTAGTGTGCATGAAACCAATTAGAGGATTACATGTGGATCATAATACGCATATTATTTTAATCAAGAACAAGTAATAAAGTTTTCGATTTGTAAAATGATCGGATCATGGTGGAAACTTGAAGACTATGAGAGAAAAGAAAATATGGGGATTTAAAACATGAAAGGATATCGAGGGGGGGGGGGGTTGAAAATGACTGAAGAAATATTGAAATAAAAATCTATAATAAGATGTTGAGGATAGATATTGGGGAGTTAATGTGACTTTCTGGAGAACCTATTGCTACTATTTTTCTATTTCTATTTTATTTTCTACTTTACTTAGTTATATAATGTCTTCTATGTTATCCTTCATATTTATAACTATTAAAATAGATGGGTAAAATTTGAGTGAGTGAGTAAGGGAATAAGTTCCATTGTAATGTCTGATTCCTACACATAATAAATAAAACTCTCTTTTGATTTATTGGTTAAATTTTTTAGTATCTGTTTGGTAATTTTAATGCAATTGTGCTTATGCCTAAAAACTATTTATTATTTAATATTTAGGTTGATAATTTATAATATTTTTCTTACTAGTGTTGTATGTCTCAAAGAAAAAATATTTTTAGGTATTCAGTGTCAATAATTTTCAAGTATGTGTGTGAAGGCCATGAATTACTCCTGATTTTCCTAGTAATTCAAATAACCCACTGGGCATTGCCTTTGGTAGGTTATAGGTTGTTTACTTATTTTTCACACAGACTGGAATGGAGGATTAACAATTGGAAATCACTTCTAGGTTAGTACTCACATTAATCTTCATCTAGGGTATATTTAAGCATCAATTGAAGTGTATCTCATTTATTAATTAACAATAAGAGAAAAAACAATTTTATTGACTATGATATCATTGCACTTAGAAATATAACCATGACCCAAAACTTTCTTCATCAAATTTTTTAAATCTTTTTTCCATTTAATTATTTGTTTTTAGAATAAAACTCCCCTTTCATTGTTTATTTTTTATAAATATAAGAAAAATATAATAAATAAATTATTTGTAGTAAGTGTTAGACTAAAAAATCTCCTCATGTGATACAACCCTAATCAGCCACTATGTTGTACAATGAAAATAAATAATAACTTTTCTACCACCGTGTGGTAGGCATGTCAGAAACCATCAAATCCCAAGTATAACATTATAAGAATTACTTTTAGAATAAAAAACTAAATCCAAGGTAACCACCTAGGTATTCTATATATATAAATGTTATAAGGCAGGGTATCCCTCCCATTAAACTCATAGAATAATTCATCAACTCCAAAATCTATGTAGTATCATCTTGTATAATCAAACTATATGTTTTCAACCAAACCAAAATCGTCACACATTACCTGAGTCGACCACTCATCACATGACCAATCACTGTCACTGAAACTATAACTAGCTCACACAATGATGCACGTTTTAGGGTGAAACCTTCAATTTTTAATTATTTTATCCCGTATTAACCCTTTTTTGGGTCAACATCTTATTAGGGAACCCAACTAGGTCCACCAAGTCATATCATTGCATGAAAACCCCACATGGGATCCATGATCTCATTCTTATCTCTTGGAACAACACCTTCCACTCAGAGGGAATAACATCCCTTAACATAAGTGTAATAAAAAAATGTATAATCAACCTGTTAGGAAATCCTATATTAGTGCTAGACAAGAGATATTTTCTAAAGGCCATCCCCTTTCCAAATCACCCTAGTTCAATCATCATTCACACAATGTATCCATGGATTTACGTAGGGAGTACCCACCCAGGTGATCCCATCTCATTGGGGGAGAAACACCCACCACACACTCATCTCATCCAACCTAATATCTCTAAGTCACCTCACAATTCCATCATGTCATACTCAGAATATCCATTCCCAATATATTAATCTCCTCTACTTATTTAAGTATTGGGTCACCTATCTTAGGTCCACTATGATCACTAAAATCATTTTATTCTCACCAATCCATGGTCTATGTATCTCAAGGATCATATCTATAAGAATGGTCTCAACAATTGGTGTCCAAGGCACAAATCTAATGATCAAGGTTCCATCATTGTCTGTGACACCTATCCATTACATTAACATGAATTTCATTTTAATTTAAAATTTATTTAATTTAAATAAGTAAATCTCCAATAGTGGATATACCACACATCACAATATGTATAATTAAAGTACATAAACCATAGGGAAATGCATATGGACCACCTACCTCATATATAGAGTCACTTCCTTTAAGTACTAGTTGGAAAATATTTTCCAAGCTCATCAAAGCCTTATATCACCTCTCGAGGTCTTAAATCAATCAATAAAATCCATAAAAATAATTATCCAATTTCATTTTAACAAATTCTAATAAATTATCTATTTAATTTAAATAGTAATAATTTCCTAATAACTCACCATGTTATCTTGTTACACTAAATCCATGGACAACCTCATGCATAATATTCATATAATACTCCCAACACTATTCTGGAAAGAATCCATGATAACTAACATTGATTTAATAGCCAATTTAATTTAATTTAAATCAAAACCCTAGGTAAAATCTATAGGGTTATGTACCTTCATCAACACGACATGAAAAAATTGTCTTAAGATATCCTCTAGCTATGCCTAGAAAAAGATCTATCATAATAGGATAATTCCACCATTCTCTAATAAAACACTAAGATAAAAAAATATAATTGATAACAAGGTGTTGGGGGAATAATATAGTAGTAAGAGAAGATTACTCACATTAAAATGAAAAAAAATCATTAAAACAACCTCTCTTAAAGGGGTCCATAATTGATTTAGGGGGAGTAGACCAGAAAGTTCACACACATGAGGGAAAATAAGGATATGGGTGATAGTTTAAAGCCTAAGAAAATACTTGATTAGTTTCCCCATTTTTAATGAAATTTGGCAGGATACACAATTTGGCCTCATGGTTTTACAAACCATGAAATACCCATGAAGTTATCTCTGTCTTATGAAACCCCTAATACAATTTATCCACACAATTTTTTAAACTATTCTATAACTATGAAATTCCCTAATGAGATTAAATTATAGTTTTTTTGAAGTTTGTTTAAAATTGTGTGAAAATAGTGCACCAATACCCAAGCCAAAACAATCCCTAAATGTTTGGCTACATGGTTTACTATAATCGGGTGCCAACTATTCAACATGGTAAAAACCAATTTCCAAATTTTAACATTCATATAAATATCTTAATAGTCACCTGATCACCTGATCCACCTTTTGATTCTCAATCCACATAAAAATCCTCTCCTTAAAATGTTACAACCCTCAATATTCATATATGAATAGTAATTATCAAAATGAAACCTACTATAGAATTCCAAAAAATAATTCCCCAATAAAATTCATAACCCATATAGGCGTGGGGTTTTGCAAAATAAAATTTATTGACATTTTTCGAGAGAATAAAAAGGAAATTAGATGGAAATTGGTCAAAAAAATTAGCATTACATTCATATAATTCTTCTTGAGGATGAGTATAAACTGACAAGGAAACCAAAACATAGTCTAAACCCTACTCTATTTGATGTCATCAAAAGGGATTTAAGTAAACTATCATTAGCTATGATTACATATCTCACCTATATTAGTTAATGGATTGGTCAAATAAAAATTCTAACTAAAAATAGTGGTCATATGGTTGTTCATAATGATCAAAATTAATTGGTTCTAACTAGAGTTCTAAATAGATGATTAGTTTGAATAAACTACCAAAAGTTTACCCATTTCACTCAAATGTATCCTAATATATTTCTATTTATTGACCATATTTTGTAATTATAGGTGGTGAAGTCTCAATATTTTTTCCTTTATGGGTTCTTTGGATACATCTAAATATATATATTCCTTTAGGATTAGGATAATAACACATTTACATGCTCATTTGGAACACTTTCATATAGGTGGATTCCATTCATCCAATGTCATTATATTGGTAACTTCAAGAATTAAATGGTTAGTATTTTCCTAGATTACCTATAACATTTTATAGAAGATTTTTTGAACTATATCACCATTTATGGTTCTTCTTTTGATGAACGTTTTCTTAATCTCTAATATATGCTTCATCGATGCATTGAAAATAATATTCTTTTAAATTATGAAAAATTTAATTATATAGTAGAATGAGGAATTTTTTAGGTAATATTTTTCTAAAGAGGTTATCCATGATGATAAGTAAATTTTATTTCTCATTACACTACACACATTTTTTTCAAGGCGTGCATTTAGTTTTAGGACATGCTGGGTTTTTATCATCAATTTATAAAATATTTTTGTAAAAATACACTCTCGTTTAAATTTTTTCAGAAATATATGAATTTTTTTTAATAAAAAATATAAAATAGAAATTTTGTTTTTGAAAATGTGTCTCACATTACCACTGATCATTCAACCAAAATGGTGGGATATACCCTTTAAAACTATATAGGAAGCCTCTAACTATGCTATTGGGAATTTAATTTCACAATGGGTAAATTACACCTCTCACATCATTTAACTTGTACCTCTAACTCTCGACACAACATAATTTAGCTACACTAAAAAAATAGTTCCTTTATATATAGTTCACCTTTGAAAAATTTCATTCATGCCAAATTGAGTCGAAAGGGGTGGTGTTTTTGACCATGCTTCAATTAAGTATTTTTTTGAAGAATAATGGTGAAAAATCAAACAGTATTTTATTGATTCTCCCAATTCAAAAATTGATATAAATTTTTTTTACAAGATATGATCATAAAATTTAGTTTTTAACCATATTACCCACATTCCTACCAAAGGACAAAATTATTTCTAGAAAGTTTAATGAATTAAGAGATAAATCTGGTAGCATCTCGGAATAGATTAAATTTGGTCATCTAACCACACTCTCATTGGAAAATGGAAAAGGGATTGAATGATAAAAGGGTAGGATTCATACTGATCCACAATCAAAATTGTCGATAACATTATAGGAAATTAATTATTATTTTCCTTCAATAATAGTATTTTTTAAATTTATCATTCTAATATAACATTTCTATATATCATTTGAGGATGAAATTTAAGATTGAATAATACAAGGGAGCTTTATCCCTGAGGGTAGGACGAATATTCTTATGAATACATTAGATAATAAAGAAAACCCGAGTCATACAAGAGGATATGAGTTGAGTGCTCGTATTATATATATTTTTGGAAATCCTAGTACAACATTTAGGGATGAATAATAAAAGTGTGAAATAGATTCTTTGAAGGTTAAGATTTTATATAGGAATCAATATATATATGAGTGAATTAAATTGTTTGTACAAGATATGTTTGTAGAAATAGACTTACAAAAATACCTTGAACAACCTGCCTATTCAGATCCTCTACCTCATCATTCAGATCTGATTGTGTATTGTGAGTTGTATTCTAGGAATTATATTTACATTTTGAAATTAATAGAGTCGTACATAATCTAGCAGATTATATCAATCATCAAATTATAAATTCGAATCAAATAATATAATGGGTACCTAATATTATTGATCTAACTACTATAATGTAATTTTCTATCATGGAGGTGGCCATGATCATGTACTAAGCCCCGTGTCTCTGAGCTTATGGGTCATGTAAGGGTTCCCTCTCAACCTAGTTAAAAAATGAGGTATTTTCTAAAATAAATAAAATTTTGAAAGGCCTTTGGGTCAAGTTTACCGCAACCACCGTATATAAGATTACCTAAAATTTATAGAATAATTACAAAAAACCAAGTTTAGGGAACCAAAAATATCTGAAACTTCTCAAATTGATCAATTGATAAAAAAATTTGCAGTGAATTATTTTATATTTGAGAGTTATTATTAGTTTTCTATTACTACTAACATATGTGTGAGAGACTATACATTAAGAATATTTTTAAAAATATATTGGAAATTTTCATTGGTTATGAGATATAGGTACATGTGTTGTAGTTTCTTTCCATTTATGTAAATTTCAGTTTCAATTTTCATTTCATTAAGTAAATATAACTTATATTAATTTAATTTATTAGTTATTTAATGAGATATCTCCACATTATTTACATACAAAATAAGAGAACTTATGTTTATGGTTCTATGGATCTAGAATACATTAAAATAGATATAAAATAATTAAATATTCCTGATAGTGTAAAATATATATTTAAAATATTGGAAAACACAATGATTAAGTGCTTGTTTATTCCACTCCATAACTGGTAAAAAGACTTCTATAATTATGAATTAATATTCATTATAATGTTATTCATGATATTTTTTTATATTTTAGTGGACATTGGATATTATGGATATTGTTCCCACATGAATGAACAATATATTTGTTATGCTCTTTACTGGGTGAAGTTCATGGAGATTTTACATATTTTTTAAATTCACTGGTTTTATTCTTTTATCTTTGTTATTAAATATTAGAATTTTTATTTTACATTTGTTTTGGTAATTTATATATGAAAATATAAAAGGTCATTGAAGGTGTTTAATTGGATTTATTTTTTGATAAAGAATACATATGAAATTAATTATGTTTGAGGGGAAATAAATAACATTAATACTAGCTAAAATGTTTTCTATGAAATATATGGATTTATTTAAAGAATAAATTTATAACTTTTGTAGTTTAAAATTTATAAAATTATTTCCTTTTTTCGATTAATCATATCAAAATTATATTAGGATAAATTTTTGACATTTTTTTGAAAAGGTTGATTTTTGAGTGAATAGCAAAAAATACCTATTTTTATAAAACCTTTTCTATATTTTCAAGTAATTAAAAAGTAAAATTTTTGTGTTTGTTGGTTTTAATGTTACATAAGTCGCAATTGATTTAAAATAATTCTAATAATTCTATAGGAATTAGTATTATTCATTATTTTTCTGTAAAATTATTTTTATGCTTTCAAAGGGTATTTTTCTAAAAACCATTTTCATTGTGTTTTATGAAATTATATTAAAACAGATTTATCCTACTTATAAATATTAAATCTTGAAAAATCAATTTCATATTTTTCGTTAGGAATTTTTTTAATGTTTTAAATTTCATTTTTTTCTTAATGAATAGTTACCATGGTAAAACATTGTCACCTTGATAAGGGTTAAAAGGTTTTATAAGGGAGGTTAAACTTAGATATAAGACATAAAATATCTATAAAAATTTTATAAATGTAATTTTTTTATTTTATTTAGGACTTAAAATATATTTTCTATGAAATTTGACTAAATTGAAGACTATTTTCTTAATAAAATTTATTTTAGTTTTTAGTTTTGAGTATTTTCAAGAGTGACAGTCCCCTCACTTATAATTGGGAACATACTCTCCTCACTTATACAAATATTTTGAGTCACTTATATTAGAAAATACTTACCTAAAACCCTTCAAAACTATACTTTCCACATACTAGAGGTATTTTTCTTCTCAAAATACCAATCTGAGAAGGCATAATGTGTAATCTAAAAGGAGATATTCGAGGGGGAGGTATAAGTCAAAACCAAACTATTTCAATTTTATTTCTTCTTATACTTCCTTAAAATCTGTTATAACCACTATAAAAAAATAACATGAGTATCTTATCAATACTGAAATTTTATTATGTTACTATAACTACTCTTTTCTATCTCTTTTAAATACCGTGGGAAATGAAAACATTGTATGTACATAGGTGTAGACTACCACCTCCACAAAATAATGTGTTTGGTTTTCCATCACTACATCACATATATAGATATAAATATTTAATTAATAAATATTAATGTTTTAATGAAATTATTATGATTATATATTGATAATATATTACTTACCATATACTCTTTCCTTTTGTTGGGAAATGGTAACTTTGCTCATGCATGCGTGTGAAATACCCCTACTATGAAGCGATGAGTTTCATTTTTTTCCTACTCATATGGTTGGTCATGAGTGTTGAAATAATGAATAAATATGAAATTTATAACTTATTTATGATTTTTTAAAATTAATATATTATATAACTTATTTCTTTTCCATCTAGTATAAAATTTTAAATGTTTCTTGTGTATACGTGTGGACTATTACCTCCATCACACAACATATTTCATTATTAACATCCACATTCCATGGATGGTTATAAATATATTTTTAATGTTTAAAAAATAATAATTTTATCATGATTAATATTCTATAGATAATTGAACCATGATCTATTTGATCATATTCTACCTAACGAATTTATTTTGGACTTATAAACCGAATATCCCTAGAATGTAAAATATAATATTAACAATTTTAGTAAATAAATAAAACATTGTGACACATGACTTTCAGGGAATACAGATAATGGAATGAAAATTCACAATTTTCTTAATAAATTTAAAAACCCTTATAATTTTATTAACTAGGATGGTATACATGCAAATGAAATGAGTTGCGACTCAAGGTAAGAGACTTTCCATCAAACTATTTTTATTCCATGTTGAGGTTCTTTTAAATGTTTCAAGAATGATATAATTTTTGATTCAAAGTTAAATAAAGGTAATTTTATAGTAAATGTTACTTTATTTAAAAATTATTAAAAATGAAAATTTTTACTATTTTTCTTTATGAGTTTTTCTTACATAAGTATAGAAAAGAATATTTTTAACATATAAAGATTGACCAACCTTTATCTCCATCTTATAAATTATAAATTATCAATATTACTCTAAAATTTACCATAGTTTTCAAATAATATTATATTAACTCTCTTATATAATTTTTTTAAGAAGTTTTTCTGATGATATATAAATTTCATTTTATTTTTATGAGATAACTGAAAGTGTTATTGCTAATGACTTTAATGGAAATTACAATGTATTTTATAGTTAAAGTATGATAAATTTATTTTTTATTTGTGTTATTGTTTTTTTTAAATTTTATATAAAGGTTAGGTTAGAAAAAAAATTAATATGATGATGAGTAGGATTGATATAAAACTATAATGCATTTGGTAAAGTGATGGAGTTTACTAGTGATAGGTTAGTCATAATTGATGTTGTAATCATAATATTAGATGATCCAATTTCAAGGTTTCTTGTCATTGTGAATTTAAGGAAAATATCCCAATGTTCCGAACTGATATGCATGAAATGGTTTATAAAGAAAATATTTTTATTCAAAATGATATGAAAATGAGCATATGTTTTTAAGGAAAGTTTATGGAATTTATTTTAATAAAGGGGAAATTATTGTTTTTCAAGGAAATATATTCATGATTCTTGATGTTTTTTAATAACCCATTAGGATTTTGAATTTTACTTTATAATTTTTGTATGAAATGTTTTATAAAACAAACAAGAAATTAAGTTCTTTTCATATAAAATTAAGTGGATATTTGAGATATAAGGTTTGTATTGAAAAATAATAACTTTATTATGGGTTTTTGATGTATAGAAATGTTTAAATGAGTTTATTTTATTTCATTACACTTAATAAACGTTTTTTATTCATACCTCATTTTATGATGTTTTTCATAGGGATCAGGGATGAGTAAAAGTGTTAATAAAGTCATAGTCCCAGTTATGAGAGTTACATTGAACTAATAAAGTGCATCTTTATAAAGAACATATTTTGTGTGAAAATGGGAATTATATGGAAATATCCACCTGTTAATGTAATGGATATCCTAATTCTCTAAAAATATATATCTAAAAAGTTATTTGGGATACATGAAATGAAATATAATCCATATACCATGTAATTTATTGGATGTTAAAGTGTCAGTTATTATATTTTGCATAAGAGATGGTTGGGAAGGTAAAAATGATTTAGCAACACATGTGGGTAGATTAGAGTAGACATAAGAGTTATTCAGTAAATAAGAGGAAATATATTTCATTTTTGGTAGGTGATATGTCTCTCTTAAAATATCACCTTAGAAATGAGTAATGTGTTTTTGTAAAAAAGGAAATATGAGACCATGGTTCATTAAACACTGTGAAATTTTATATAAAGTGGGATAAATTTATTATCAGGTATCCAAACATCTTTTTTTATCTCATAAAGATGATGTGTTTCATGTTTATTGGATAATGAACTATCTAATTATTTCATATGATGTATTAAGTAATGAATATTAAGACCCAAGATCAACATATATTATTTTTTGAATAGATATATAATTTATAATTTCCATCTCTCATAAAAATCAGACCATTCTAAGAATATATGTTTTAGTGTCTTTGAGGACCAAGTACGTAGAAAACTTATTTCGTAATAATTATGAAAATTTCTCCATAAAACAACACTTATAACACCCCTTATATGCTTATCATACATTATAATTATATTTATTTCATGTGGAATGGAAATACAAGAAAGGGGTGATCTCAAACACTTATTAAGGGTTTGTATAAGAGATAAGAATCAATTAATTATAAATGAAATATTTATATAGAAGACTATTTTTATCCTCCCAAAGATGTTTTATCCAAATAAATTTAATTAATTGTAATTCGTGAGTGATATTAATTTAATATATATATAATATATTCAATCCAATATTTTTTATATTCATTCAATATATTCTATATTTATGAGAAAAAAAACCAATTTAACACAAACAACCCAATATTTTTATTAAGGTACTTTTATCACCTTTTAATAGTGAACCTACATTAAATATAAATTTTGGAACTGTTATAAAATTTATATGTCAAAATTAACTTCATTTTTGAAAGAGAAACATAAAAATTATTATGGGAAATTTTTTTTGTATTTTTCTGTAATGTTTCATTTTTTAATGAATAATGAAAAATACTGAAATTTAAACAAAAAATTATTTTTTCATATAATTTAATTATATAGATAAATTATATTTAAAGTTGGTTTTAAAGTTTAATTATATTAAAATTTTATCAATCAATCCAATTTTGGTCATTGGAATCAATTTTACATTGAAATTGACTATAAAAACATAACAAACTTTTGAATGTGTTTACTTTAAAAATCTGCATTGTCGTCCCATCCGTGAGATTATATTTCAATGAATTTATTCCACTTTTGTGTTTGGAATTTGGAAAAATAAATTAAATATTTTTAATAATCATAATTTATAATTTCTAATAAGGTCAACTGTAACACCCCAAGCTTCCACGACACACTTCTCTTTGAATAATACAATAGCGTGTGTTGTACGCAATTCCGAGTTCTAAGAAACACCACAACCAATCAAACTAGCCGTTATGAATATTAATACCCACTTTTTTAAATTTCATAAATTTTATCTTTCAAAATGGGCTTCATTTTTGGATTCGGAATATCGAAATCAGATTAGGGTGAAATTTTGGTATTTTTCGGAAAACTTTCAATTTTTGATGAATAGTGAAAAACACTCAGTCATGGTTTAAAAACGAATTTTTATTTAAATAAATAAATATTTTATTTAAATTTAATTACATTAAAAATAGATACATAATACATATATATGTTCAATGTAATTCATTGGTGTTATTTTAGAATCATTTTAGATATATAAAAATTTTATTGAACTTTTCACCGTCTTTTACCCACCACCTAGGGGAATTTGAAAATTCTCATAAAACGTAATTTTACCACTTATGTGAGTGGAATTTCGAAAATTTGAGACACATTGTTAATATAAAGGAGAAAAATGTTGTTCAATAAGATACAAATAATTTTTGGTGAATAGTAACTTTTTTACTTTTAATTTCCACGGTTAAAAGTAAATAGGGTAATTAAGGTTAACTATGATATTAATATTACCCTAACACGTGTCATAATTATATTGGACAAGTGTATCTCGACAAAAAGAAACCTTAGGAATAAAATATTATCATTTAGGTCCATTTGGATTAGATTAGGACATTTATTATTATTTAATTCAACGAAGAGTTAAAAGAGTTAAAATCAAAGTTTAATTACTAAAACATTTTTAATATAGGGTTATACATAATATAAATTATATTATAAATATTAATTAGAAAGCTAAAAATAATTCATACATAATGGTATTTTATTTATAATTTTTAGACATTAAATAATTTAATTTATTTATGACACAATGGTGATGCAGTAATTACCTAATTAATGAAATATTAAAATAATTGATAATATAAATACCAAAATAAATGTAATTTGGGACTTTTTATGAATAAAAATAATTTTGAAGGTTAATATTACATGTTATTATTGATTTAATAATGTTTTTTAGAAGTAATCATGCTGTTATAATTTTCACCATAATCAAATACCAAATAGTGTCAAAATTGACATAACAAGCGTTTTCAAAACAAATATTTTATTATTAATTTATATTATATTCCTAAAAATCTAAAGTTCAGCCAAGAGACTTATATAGTGATATATTTATCATTAATTAACCACTTGGGGGTCTCTTGGAAGTTTATAGAATGTTTTTTCACTATATAATATAAAAATACAAAGAGACATGGTAACTGTCAAACTAATTAACTAAGAGTTAAAACTAAAAGATAATATTAATAAAGTGACACAAACCTGTCTAAAACATATTGGTTGAGTGGTTTTCGAATTATACCCAACTTAAACTTTAAATAATCCAATTTCGAGCCATTAGAAATTGAATATTAATTTATTATAAAAAAATATTTCTAGCTTTTCCAAAGGTGCCCCTCACCCCTCTTATAAAAAGGAATTCACCCTTCTCTCAATTTCACACCGTAAAATCCTTTTGGCTTGGAAAACCCCGGCCCAAATATTCTCTAAACTTCCCTCACTTGAACCTAGAGGACTTAGTTTGATCATAAAGCCATCCTATGGAGCCCTTTTGATCAAATCAAAAGGAAGAAACCGAAGAAGAGGTAATGTTTTCACCACTCTCTTTCAAGTTCCTTTCTTTTTCAACTAATTCTTTCTTTATTATTTAATTTATAAAATAATAACTCCAGTATCTTCTATATACTGTGATGTTATTATAAATTTGGTACAACCATATTCAGTATTCTATCCATCTTTTGAACGACATGTCACCATACGTGCGTGCATACGGCTTACCGTCTCCACGTCGTGGTGCAATTGTTATTCAATATATTATTATTTAGATTAGTATAATAATGATGTGTAATTCATGTAAATCATAAATAAAACATGATAATTATTCATTATATATTATATACCATCCAATTATATATTATTTTAATATCAAAAGAATGATATTGTCACTTGTGCGTACGTACGGACTACCGTCTCCACGAACGTGATGAGATTAATTCCCCATCGTATCCATTCAAGATTAATTCTCATTTGATGATTAAAAGTAAAGAACTTTATATAATTATGGATATGAATATGATAAAACCTATCCATAACAAAAAATAATTATGTAACAAAACATATAAAATAAAATGAGTATGTTAACACCCAAAACGACGTTAATACTAAGATATTATTAACAAAGAATTATTAGAAGATAATATATGATATCATAATTATGTATATGGTTATTGAATAATTTAATAACAATGTTTTAACTATTACACATGAGGTTAACATACCATCGACTAAGGAAAATTACAAGGTAAGGGTTTATTTTACAATCTCTTCATTATTCGAGGTTGTTTATACGTAATTATCTATGGGGACCTCTTTATAATCCACATCCATGTTTCTTAAAAATGTATTTAAAATCATTCTTACTATTCCATAGACTGTGAGTTAATGTAATTTATACCCTTTTGGACTTTTTATAAGAATTTTATAATGAAATATTTATGTCATTTTCCAAACAAGGTCCTTTTTATCCTTTTCGACAAAATTAAGGTAAGAATTTTTTTTAACTTATACGGTGGGTGCGACTATTTTCGGCCATTATAAAATCGTCAATGATTCCCTTACAAGAATATAAGAATATTTTCAAAGTAAATGTTTTCTTTTATAATTATGTGACTTTTAAATTATTAAAAAAAGAGATATTTCTATCAAATCATTTTGATTTCATTTATGTCAACATCCATTGATTTATTTTAAGCTTATTTGATGTTAATTTATTATGATACAAAAATTCCATATTTTATTGAAGGTTTTCTGATATGTTTGTCTATGAATGTGTTATTTTTATACCATTCATTGTTTATGGAGAAAGTATTGACATTTCTTATGCTAGTTTTAATATGAATGTTTATGTTATGTTTAAACCTATTCATATGAGGAATGAATAGGACTTAATAAGTGACGGGTGGAGACCGCTATAGCTCCTCGATACATCAGTAGGTCTCATGAGAAAAACTAGTGTCTTGGTATGAGGCCTTGACAAAATCTTATTTGTAGTCTTTGTAAGAGGCCTTGGCTACGTGGTTATGATAGTCTGGAATTAAGCATTCCATCATTATGAAAGTGGTTATTAATATTGCATGTGATTATTAGACTAGTGGAATATCCATTTGAATAAGTAAATGGAATTATTTAATTTTATATTTTCCATATTATGATGAAGTTAATGTTTAAATGGGCTTTGTTTTATTTATACATTACCTTAAATGTTTATGCTTATTTATGAAAGGTTCAGCTATATTGTTATCCTTACTGAGCATCTGAGCTCACCCCTTTCAGTGTTTTATTTTTTCCAGGATGTGAAGAAGTAATTTATGAATGACCTTCAGGGATATTAGGAAGGGATATGAAGACAATATGTTATTATAGTAGTTTTCACTTTATGATGTAATGTTAATTTTATGAATATATCTAGTTATTCCAATGCTACTAAACTAATCAGTCTTATGAGACATGATGTTTTGTGATCATGCCAATATTATGTAATAATGCACTGACTATGGGTAACTGGGGTTGGGGCGTTACAGTTGGTATCAGAGGAAGTTTAGTACCAACTTTGGAAACTATATTTAGATAGACTCTGATTAGAGCACATAGACATGAGATGGACATTGAGGATTAGTATAGAAGAACTTCCTAGAATTTTGGTATTGTAGAGATTTTGTGAGTTTTCTGAGCAATACATCCCTGTCTAGATACGAACAAGTAGAGGTGGCTCCATCACAAATGTACCTAGGGGTAAAACACGAAAACACCGCTTTGATCTAGACTCGAACGGGAACTGGTGCATGACAACGGGCCTTGCTACACTCTTGGTTACGATACTTCAAGGGGATATTCTTAGGATAATTCTCATTTTATTTACAAACCATTATAGAAGGGTTTATGAGTATATACATCCTAAAAGAAAACTTTTTTATGATTATGGATTATATCTAAAAATAGTTCAATTTCTGTTAAGGGTTTTACAAGTGCGGAATTATGTATTTTGATTCATAAACTGATCTAGTTTACGCCATTGTTTAGAAATTGCACGTAGTGGATGAAATGGAAAATGTATCAGTGTACGCACTCCATGTAGGGATTTCCCACCTGCTCAAGATAATTATAGTAGAGCTGGTGATGCAACTGGTGCTGATCAGCTAATAACTATTCTGGGAAAACTCACTCAGTTTATGAATAATAACCTTACCCATATGGAGCACCCTAATCCGCAGCGTGGAGGATCAATGTTAGATCGCATCATGAGGAAACAACCACCAGCATTCAATGGGAGTAAAAATCCCTTTGTAGCTGAGTAATTGATAAATTTTCTAGAGAAAATATTTCAGGCTTTGGGGAGTAGTGAAAGTGAAAAAGTTATCATGGCATTTTACCGCCTCACTGGAGATGATGATAAATGGTGGTCCTTGATTAAAAACACAAAGGATGACAAGGAAGTATTAAATATGGAATGGAGGGAGTTCAAAGATCTTTTCTTGAAAAAATACCTTCCTCGTGACCATCGAGCATATATGGAAAGGCAATTTCTGAGTCTGAGAAAAAAGGGGGATGAGAATGTCACAATGTATGAGGCTAACATTACAAAGTTATAAAGGTATTCTGGAGATTATATACGTAACCCAAGAAGTAAGATTGATAGTTTTTTTGACGGGTTAAAACTATTTTTCCGTCGAGAATTAGTCTCACAATCCTTATCATCGTACGAAGATATTGGGTCATGTGCTATCAAGACAGAAAAAGAATTCTCTAAGTCTTATGACTTTATGGCAAGGGAAGAGAAGAAGAGATCTGCTGATCAATCTATGAATGGAAATAAGGGGAAGAAGGGAAAATTTGAATATCCATCCTGCTGTAAATGTGGGAAGAAACACCCCGGTACTTTCTTTAAAGGATTGGGAGTCTATTACAAGTGTGGTGAAAAAGGCCACCAAGCTCGTGATTGCAAAGGGAAAAAAGAATCTACGGATGTTCAGTTTTAAAATTGTAGGGATATGGGACATTATGCAAATGAATATCCTAAGCGTCTGGGAAACTTACCTCATAAAAGGCCATGGGATCAAGGCCAAGCTTATGCTATCACTACTGCTAAGGTAGAAGTTTTGAAAGACATGGTGGTAGGTAATTTAATAGTTTCCTCAAGTTTAGCCAATGCTTTATTTGATTCTTGATCATCGCATTGTTTCATATCTTCCCAGTTTGCTAAGAAAAGTAGATATTTCCAATTTGATTTAACAAGGGAGTTGTCAGTTAAAACACCTATGGGAAGTATCATTGCAACAAAGTTTTGTGAATCAGTCCCCATTAGAGCACTTAAATTTTCTTCATCTGCTGATATCATTATCATACCTATGATTGAATTTGATATAATCCTTAGTAGGGATTGGATTTCAGACCGTGATGCGAATATTTATTATAAGAAGAATGAGGTTACGATTTTTGATGATGATGATAAGGAAGACTTTATCTTTAGAGAAGAATCGTCACCACCTAATTTATATCTAGATCCACCCCCAGTATCTCAACAAAACTCAATTATTGGTGAGTAAGAGAATGAACTGAATGTGGGTGAGGAAATTAATGTTCATATATAGGATGTACCAATTGTGAAACAATATGTAGATGTGTTTCTGGAAGATTTACCTAGACATCCTCTAGAACGAGAAGTTGAGTTTTCCATTGATTTAATTCCTGGATCAAGGCCTATATCGAAGACCCCTATTAGAATGACCACTATGGAATTATTTGAACTAAAGAAACAACTAGAGGAATTGATTAATAAGGGATTTATTTACCTAGTGTTTCTCTATGGGGAGCCCTTGTTCTTTTTGTTAAAAATAAAGATGGATCTATGAGGTTATGTATCGACTATAGGGAGATCAATGCTATAACCATAAAGAACAAGTATTCCCTACCTCACATTGATGATTTATATGACCAACTACATGGAGTTCAATATTTTTAAAAGATTTACCTTCGATCTGGATACCATCAGTTGTGTGTGAAGAAGGAATACATTCTGAAGATAGCATTTTGAACCAGGTACGAGGATTATGAGTTTACAATAATGCCTTTTGGGATGAATAATGTACCCTATGTTTTCATGGATCTAATGAACATAGTTTTCAAGGAATAAATTGATAACTTTTTAGTGGTATTTATTGATGATATCTTGGTATACTCCAAAAACTATGAAGATCATGAAAATCACTTGCAAATTATATTGAAGACTTCGAGAAGACATGAATTATATGGGAGGCATAGAAAGTGTGAATTCTGGATTTAGGAGATTTCATTTCTTGGCCATATTGTATCTAAGGAATGAATTTCTATTGATCCTTCTAAGATAAGAGAAATCCAAGAATGGCCAGCACCGATGAGTATAACGGAGGTACGCAGTTTAATTGGCTTAGTAAGTTATTATCGGTGTTTCGTCCAGAACATTGCCCGATTGGCTAACCCATTAATGAAGCTCACACGTAAATGGGTTAAATTTGTTTGGACAAAAGAGTGTGAAGAATGTTTTGAAGAACATAAGAGTAGATTAGTCAATGCCCCTATATTGACTCTACCATCGAGGAATGATGGGTTCTTTATTTATATTGGTGCAACGAAGAAAGGACTTGGTTGTGTCATTATACAGAATGATAGAGTTATTGCCTATGCATCAAGATAGCTGAAAATTCATGAGAAAAAACTATCCTACTCATGATCTTGAGTTAGCTGATGTAATCATTGCTTTCAAGATATGGAGACATTATCTCTATGGTGAAAAATGTGAGATATATACCGATCATAAGAGTTTGAAGTGTATTTTCTCACAGAAAGAACGTAACATGAGGAAAAGGATATGGATTGAAGTACTCAAGGATTATGATTGCACGATACACTACCACCCTGGGATGGAAAATAAGGCGGCAGATGCTTTGAGCAAAAAGTATCATGGAGTTTTGAAAAAAATGAGAGTTGAAAGGGATCCTATTTTCATGGATTTAGTAACGATTGATATGGGAGTCACCATGGAAGGTGAAACATCAATGATTTTTCATATGGTTGCCAAAACATCTTTACTAGAAAGGATAAAGATTTCTCAGACCGATGATGAAGAGTTTCAAAAGAATATTAAAGCTGTGAATGATGGGAGATTGAGTGACTTTGTTTATCAATATGGAATTTAAAAATTTGGGAAGAGTATTTGTGTTCCCAATATACCTGATCTAAAAAGGGAATTGTTAAATGATGCTCATAGCTCCAATTTCTCTATACACCCTAGGGGCAACAAAATGTATAAATATTTGAAAAAACATTTATTGTGGGAAAACATGAAGAGGGGTATTTCTGATTTTGTGTCAAGATGTATGGTTTTTCAAAAAGTGAAAGCTGGAAGGAAACAGCCTGGAGGGGTCATGCAACCTCTTCACATACCAGAGTGGAAATGGGACAATATCACGATAGAATTTGTCATGGGACTACCATAGACTCTTAGAAGGAATGATGAAATAAGGGTTATTGTTGATCGTCTTAGAAAGTCAGCACATTTTCTTGCTATAAGAGGAGATCTACCACTAGAACGTCTAGAAAGACTGTATATTAATGAAGTTGTGAGACTTCATGGAGTACCCCTATCGATTGTTTTTGATCATGATCCCCATTTTACTTCCAGATTATAGAAAAGTCTTCATAATGCTCTGGATACTGAACTTCGTTTGAGCACTACCTACCACCCCAAACCGATGGACAATCATAATGGACTATTCAATCCTTTGAAGACATGTTGAGATCATGATAACTTGATTTTCAGGGTATGTGGGATCAATATTTACCTCTGGTTGAGTTTTCCAATAACAATAGCTTCCATTCAAGTATTCAGATGGCATCATATGAAGCGTTATATGGAAAGAGATGTCGCAGACCAACCTGTTGGGATGACATTGGTGAAAGAAAAATTGTAGGCCCAGAACTGGTGGAGGATACAATGGAAAAGTTAAAGGTATTCCAAAATCACATCAAAGCAGCTCAAAGTAGGCAGAAGAGCTTTGCCGATAACTGAAGGAAGGATTTTGAATTTCTGGTAGGAGATCATGTTTTCTCGAAGGTATCTCCATGGAAGGGAGTTATATGTTTCGGAAATAAGGGTAAATTGAGTCCCAGGTACATCAGACCTTGCGAAATTCTAGAACGAATTGGTGTTATAGCTTACCGTTTGGCAATGCCGCCATGTCTCTCCAAAGTTCATGATGTGTTCGACGTATCACTGTTCAGAAAATACATGCCTGACCCAACGCATTTACTCACTTACGAGGAATTAGAACTGGAACCCGATCTATCTTATTGCGAAGAGCCCGCCAGGATTCTTGACATGGGAGTGCTGAGAAACTGGATGAATCGTCTGGTAAAAGTTCTATAGAGAAACCATAATATTGAAGAGGAAACATGGGATCCCAAGGAACATATGATGAAGAACCACCCAAGTCTTTTCATGCAGTAGTATTCTAGATATTTAGAGGATGAAATTATTTTAATGAGGGGAGAATGTAACACCCTAAGCTTCCATGGTACGCTTCTCTTTGAATAATACACTAACGTGTGTTGTACGCAACTTGGAGTTCTAACACACACCACAACCAATCAAACTAACCGTTATGAATAGTAATACGCACTTTTTGAAATTTTAAAAATTTTATCTTTCAAATTGGACTTCATTTTTCGATTCGGAATATCGAAATTAGCCTAGGGTGAAATTTTGGTATTTTTCTGAAAACTTTCAATTTTTTGTGAATAATGAAAAACACTATGTCATGGTTTAAAACCAAATTTTTATTTAAACAATTATTTATTTTATTTAAAATTAATTATGGTCAAAATGAATACATAATACCTATATAAGCTCAATGTAATTCATTAGAGTTAGTTTAGATTCATTTTAGATATATAAAAATTTTATGGAACTTTTCACCGTCTTTTACCCACCTCCTAGGAGAATTTGGAAATTTTCATAAAACATAATTTTACTGCTTCTGTGAGAGGAATTTCGTAAATATTAGAGACATGGTTAATATCAAGGAGTAAAATGTTGTTCAATAAGATAAAAATATTTTATGTTGAATAGTAAATTTTTACTTTTATTTACCACGGTTAAAAGTAAATAGGGCAATTAAGGGTAAAAATGATATTAATATTACCCTAACACATGTAATAATTCTATTGGACAAGTGAATCTCGACCAAAAACAACCTTAGGAATTAAATGTTATCATTTAGGTCCACTAGGATTAGATTAATACATTTATTATTATTTAATTCAAAGAAGAGTTAAAAGAGTTAAAATCAATGTTTAATTACTAAAATATTTTTAATATAGTGTTATATATAAGATAAATTTGATTATAAATATTCATTATAAATATAAAAATATTTCCTACATAATGGTATTTTATTTATAATTTTTAGACATTAAATAATATAATTTATCTTTGACACAATGGTGATGCAGTAATTAACTAATTAATGAAATATTAAAATAATTTATAATATAAATACACAAATAAATGTAATTTCAGACTTTTTATGAATTAAACTAATTTTATAGGTTAATATGACATGATATTATTGATTTATTTATGTTTGTTTGAAGTAATCATGATGTTATTATTTTCACAAAAATCAAATACCAAATAGTGTCAAAAATGACATAAAAAGAGTTTTTAAAACAAATATTATATTATTAATTTATATTGTATTCCTAAAAAAAATAAGATTCATCCAAGAGACTTATATAATGGTATATTTATTGTTAATGGACCACTTGGGGGTCTCTTGGAAGTTTATAGTATGTTCAGTGACTATATAATATAAAAATACAAAGATACATGGTAAGTGTCAAACTAATTAACTAAGAGTTAAAACTAAAAGATAAGGTTAATAAAATGACTCAAAACTATCTAAAACATACTGGTTTAGTGGTTTTCGACTTATCCCCACCTTAAACTTTAAATAATACACTTTTTATCCATTATAAACCGAATATAAATTTATTATAAAATAATATTTCTAGCTTTTCCAAAGGTGCCCTCACCCCTCTTATAAAAGGGCACTCCCCCTTCTCTCAATTTCACACCTTCAAAGCCTTTTTTATCGGCCAAAACCTGCCCAAATATTCTCTAAAATTCCCTCACTTCGAGCTAGAGGCCTTATTTTGTTCAGAAAGACAACCAAAGGATCCCTTTAGATTAAATCAAAAGGAAGAACCCGATGAAGAGGTAATGTTTTCACCACCCTCTTTCAAGTTCTTTTCTTCTTCAACTTGTTCATTATTTATTATTTACATTATAAAATAATAAATCCAGTGTCTTCTATATAATTTGATGTTATTATAAATATGGTACAACCATATTCAGTATTCTATCAATCCTTTGAATGACATGTCACCATACTTTCGTACGTACAGCTTACCATCTCCACGTCGTGGTGTAATTGTTATTCAATATATTATTATTTGTATGGGTATAATAATGATGTTTAATTTATGTAAATAATAAATATAACATGATAATTATTCTGTATATATGATATAACATCCAATTATATATTATTTTAATATCAACAGAATGATATTGTCGCTCATGCGTACGTACGGACTACCGTCTCCACAAAGGGGATGAGATTCATTCCTCATCCTATCCATTCAATACTAATTATCATTTGATGATTAAAATTAAAGAAATTTATATCATCATTTATATGAATAATATACAAACTATTCATAACAAACACGACTTATGTAACAAAATATATGAAATAAAACGAGTAAGTTAACACCCGAAACGACGATAATACTAAAATATTATTAACAAAGCAATCTTAGAAGATCATATATGATATCATAATTATATATATGGTTCTTGTATAATTTAATAACAATGTTTTAACTATTATACATGAGTTTAACATACCATCGACTAAGGAAAAGTACAAGGTATGGGTTTATTTTACAATCTCTTCATTATCCGAGGTTGTTTATACGTAATTATCTACTAGGACCTCTTTATCATCCACATCCATGTTTCTTAAAAATGTATTTCAAATCATTCTTAGTATTTAAAAGGTTATGTGTTAAAGTCATTTATACCCTTGTTAAATTTTTATAAGAAGTTTATAAAGGAATATTTCTATCGTTTTCCAAACAATGTCCTTTTTATCCTTTTTGACAAAATTAAGGTAAGAATGTTTTTTTCAACTTATACGGAGGGTGCGTCTATTTTTTTCCATTATAAAATCATCAAAGCTTCCCATAAAAGCTTACAAAAATATTTTCCAATTAAATTTTTTCTTTTATAATTATGTGACTTTTAAATGATTTAAAAAAAGAGATATTTCTCTCAAATAGTTTTGATTTCATATATGTCAACATCCTTTGATGGACTTTATGCTTATTTGAAGTTGATTTATTGTGACATAAAACCTCCATATTTTATTGAAGGTTTTATGATATGTTTGACTGTGTGAGTGTTATTTTTATACCATTCATGGTTTATGGAGAAAGTATTGACATTTTGTATTCTAGTTTTAATACGAATTTTTATGTTATGTTTAAACCTATTCATATGAGGAATGCATTGGACTTAATAAGTGACGGATGGATCCTGCTATAGCTCCTTGATACATTCGTAGGTCTCATGAGACAAACTAGTGTCTTGGAACGTGGCCTTGACAAAATCTTATTTGTAGTCGTGGTATGAGTCCTTGGCAACGTGGTTATGATAGTTTGGCATTATGCATTCCATCATTATGAAAGTGGTTATTAATATAGCATGTGATTATTTGACTAGTAGAATATCCCTGTGAATAAGTAAATGGAATTATTTAATTTTATTTTTGCCATATTATGATTATGGTCAAGTTTAAAAGGATTTTGTTTTCGTTATACATTACTTTAAATTTTTATGCTTATTTATGAAAGTTTCCGCTATATTGTTATCCTTACTGAGCATCTGAGCTCACCCCTTTCAATGTTTTATTTTTCACAGGATGTGAAGAAGTAATTTATGAATGACTTTTAGGGATAGTATGAGGGGATATGAAGACAAGATGTTGTTGTAGTAGTTTTCACTTTATGATGTAATGTAAACTTTTTAAATGTATCTAGTTATTCCAAGGCTACTAAACTAATCAGTCTTTTGAGACATGATCTTTTGTGATCATGACAATATTATGTAATAATGCACCGACTCTGGGTAACTAGGATTAGGGCATTGCATCAACTTATTTTTTGACCATAAATATTGGTGAAAGTAATTAAAATTAATTACAATGATTAGGGTTAAATTAATCTTATTAAGGGACTAGACCATAACCTTAATAAAAAATGACCTATAAACTTGTCAAAAATCTATTTTATATCCATATTTATATCCTATATTCCCTTTTATTGAATTTATAGAATTATTTTATCCACATTCAATAAAACAATGTGTGTGGGATTTCTCTATTCCAAAATATTACAACAGTGCCACTCACCCTCTATTATAAAAGACCTCCTCCCCTCCCACTTAATCACACCTATAAGACTCTTAATTAAGGAAAAAATATTCCCAAATATCTACCCAACTTCCTTCAATTCCTCCCTGAATCTTCCATTGGTAAGAAAGCCTTCTAAGGAATCCCTTTGTTACAAACCAAAAGGAGTTACCCGATTAAGAGGTAACACCCTCCCTCAAAATCATTTATTTTATTTTATTTCTATGCTCCCTAAAATATTATACTTCCATGATTTTAAAAAAAATTATTCTAAATTTACTAGTTTGTTTTTATTCTAAGGTTTCTACCTACACTTATATGCACTTCCATCTAATGGGTAACGAACATACTGTTTATGTGTACAGTGAACTACCACCTCAATAAAAGATGATTGTTCGTTTTTCCATTTCCTCCTCTCATGATGGGAATAATGATGTAAAATCAATGTATATATGTTATATATTATATTTATTATGTATTTAATATTATTTAATTAGCTTAAAACAGATAAATTTATATTTACATCTTGTGTAAATTCAATAATTTTGTTTTTTTAAGTGTGGACTACCACTACCTCAATGCGATGTGATTCAATCATACACTACATGGAATGTATTGAGGATGGGTTTAGTGAATATATATGATTCATATGATATAATAAATCTACTTTAATAATTATATATATATACATATATGTGTTTTACTTTCCTTCTTTCAACACGACAATTAAACCGAAATAGATTTCATGCATACGTACGACCTACCGTCTCCATGAATAGTGTATTCTGTTTGATAATTATATATTATTTGGATTATTATAATACAGATATATTGAATATAAATTATATTTAAATCATGTTTTACATTCTTAAAATCATGATATAAATATAAGGACCAAATATATAAATAAATTAAGACACATGTGAAAACAAAGCAGATATTATCTGAAGTGGAACCTTAACATAGAATTGTTAACAAATGGGTAATATAAGGCTATAATAAAACCATATATGATATTAGATATAAGAATATTCTTATGTTAAATATTTATAATAAAGTTATACAAAAATATTTTATGAGTACGAAGAGAGTAAAGACACATGGTAATGGAATTTCATCTCACTTTTGTTTACATCCGTGAGATACATGCCATGTTCACCACTCTTTTCTTTTGTGTGGTGTATATAATGATCATTAATTTATTCTATTATTATTAAATTTATGGGTATTTAAATATCCATTCATTTTTTTCTACAATGGGGTTTATTTTTCAAAAGGGTTTTAAGAGTCTTTTATAGGTTTTCATGGAAAATGTTTTTGAAATGGTTTTCCATATTCTTTAGAAGTAAAAAAAATGTTTTAAATTTTTTTTCAAGATTTTTTTATATTTTTTCAAGTATATTTTCAATGAAAATAGTTTTCAAAAGGTTTTAGGTTTTAAAAATCAATTTTCAATAATGAAGGATATTTTCATCAAGATTTTTTTTTAAAAGATCTTTCAAAACTATTTCCCATCTAAGATTACGTCCATTGAAGCTACTTATGAATTTATTTGAAATAATCTAATGGTTCCATTAATATTATTTCTATTAATGGTTTATACTTGATACCTTAGTCCTTATGAAAACCGTTTCTCTATCATGGTTTAAATGTTTATGAACTTCTTTTTTCATTCACGGGTTATATTTTTGATGAAATGATTATGAAACTTGTATCTTTTTTCATATCTTATGATATGATTAAATGTTTATGATTCCCATTCCATTTCATGGGTTCTGATATGATTATTTATGATTTTTTGGCACATATATGTATGATTTCACTATGATATTGTTGGGACCTATATTTCCCTCCAATGTATTGGGTAACAATTTACATCTCATGAAATAGGTTAAGATGGTCTTGAGAGTGAACCTTGACTACTAAGATGGCCATGGTAGTGAACCATGAATTCCAACATGGTTTGAGGAGTGAACTCCGACTAATAGGATGTCCATGTAAGGGAACCGTGACTACCGATATGGTATAGGGAGTGAACCTGTACTTCTAAGATGGTCTTTAGTGATGCCTTGACTACTATGGAAATCATATTATAAATGTAAGGACCCAGACCCCAGTAGATCAGAGCTGTTGCCTTTATTTAATTGGTAATATTACAATGAATAGTATCGTGAGGGAAAAAATAGTTTAGTATAATTGGAAAACCATATAAGTACGTAATTTCTAAATTACAACATTAAATGAAATACCATATAGGAATTACATTGTAAACATCCAAAACATCTAGATTATCCCTGCAAGTCATTCATAAAATTCATCATCACATCCTGGGAAAAAATAAAACATAAGAAATGGGTGAGCTCAAATGATTAGTAAGGGTAATTAATACAGTTGAAGTTATCATAAACATTAACATTAGTAATGGTGAGTAACTAAAAATATATGCCTTTATAAAATAAACTTGAGCATAATATGGAAAGAATGAAAGATGAGTAAATATACCTATATAACTGATCATAAGAGAATGAAAGTTATTCATGGATATTATACTAGTCAATAACCACATGGTTTATGAATTTATATTATCGTAATTAGGGAATTAATAATTACAAACATCTGAAACATATCGTTAAGGCCTCGACTAAGACATTTGAAAATACTAGGGTAATGGCTTGGCCAAAACCCAATTCTATTGTGTATCATGATACCTATCGATGTGTCAAGGGGATATAATGTGACCCAACTATAACTTTCTATGTCCAATTCATTCCACATATGAAAGGGTCTAAACATAAACAACATGAACATATGAAATGTAAATAACTTCCTTTAATATTTAATCATAATGACAAACCAATCTAAGTAGCATAGTGAATGGTATCAAGATAGCACATCCATAGTCAAAATGGTAATATAAAATTTATTAACATATAGTAGATGAAAATAATAATATATAAATCTCAATAAATAATATTTCAAAAATATTTGTTGAAATAGATGAGAATAATCAAATAAAATCATTGAGGAATTCTTAGGAGAAATACCCCTTTTACCTTGCAAAGAAGAGTTCTTTTAGAAAACTAATTTTTATTTTTCATAATTATTTGTATAAAAAAAGTAATGAAAAAATAAAATTTTTCATGGTAAAATTAGTAATTTTAGTGAAATAATGTTTCATAAAACATATTATGGAAGGTATTGAAAATGGGTAAGAAATTGAGAAGTTCTTTTTTAATCGGGGTTGTGTATCATGAAGAATTGAGAATAGAACCCTGAAAAAACATTCATATATTATAAAAAATATATAACATGATATGGACACATGATTTTGAAATGTATAAATAGAATTTATAATAATTATATAAAAGTAATGAAGAATTACATTAGTGAATAGAGGATGAAATCATAACCTGAATAAAAATGGAGGTTCGGGGAGAAATCCCTTACCTTATGTCCGAATGTGTTTTGAAATTGACCTTGATGACCTGGATAATAAAATTAAATTAATTAATTAATTAATT
Source organism: Viscum album (assembly GCA_963277665.1). NCBI lineage: Eukaryota > Viridiplantae > Streptophyta > Magnoliopsida > Santalales > Viscaceae > Viscum > Viscum album. The sequence continues at coordinate 19,747,009 of OY728137.1, read as the reverse complement.
AATTACCTTTTATACGTGTATTTTATTTATTATAAATTTATTAATTTCATTTATGGCCTTCTTGATGAGTTATAAATACAATTATATTGCTCGGGAGCATTTGTTTACTTGGTTTTCATGATCCGTATACATGTATATGAGTATGGAAGTTCATGTGGAATGGGTATAATTCTACAGAATTTAATTTATTTGATATTAATGAAAATAAATAAGTTTATATGGTCATATACATCATTTTTTAATATTTTATGGGGATGATTCATTAGATAAGATATTTAGTGAAAATCGTTTTCATTATTACAATAATTATTGATCGTAATGAACTCATTTTGTTTTATCATTTAGTATTATGTAAATTTGTTACATAAAGAACATAATAAATGTTTTAATATATGTATTATCATAAGTTTTAACCATTAAAATGGTTTCATTACCAGACATGAAGTTGAAATTAAAGAAAAAAAGTTGTCCTGCAAGAAGGTTGTAAATCAGCATCTCTCGGACAATGATTACATTTTAAAAATAAAATAGTGTCTGTGAGAGAGAAAAGGGTTTGAGTAAGGATATTACAATAACATGATATAATTAAAGTATATAGATTATAATATATTTATCATGATCATTTGGGTAGAGGATATTAGGAGAGAATAATAAAATAAAAGAGCCTGAAAAGAAATTAAAAAGAAAAGGAAGAGGATTTTACCTCTTGAATACTCATCCTTGAGAACCTACTTAAGGGTATTGTTTTTGGTCTTTTTTTTAAGAACAAGATAAACTATATGTGGGGTATATTATTTCAAAGATTATTGGGTAAAAATTTTACAAGCCTCAAATCTTTAAAGATGTGAGGAGAAATGGTGTAGAGGGTTTGTATTTATAGTGGAGGAGAGGGGTGATTTCTCATTATTTTATTCATAACATTTTTTTTTTTTCAAGACAACAAATAGTGTTGATTATTGTGAATAAATAAAGTAACATGTTCATGTGATTTTTAAACAAGGGTTATTTCATAATATAAAAATCATTGATGTCTCAATAAATCATGTATTTATCATTTATCCGAATCTATCATATTTTACTATTCAAAAAAATTCAAGTATTTTAGAAAAATCCCAAAAATTATCTCTAACCATTTTTCAACATGTAGAATTTTAAAAATAACTCCATTTTATGAAAATAATTTTCTAAATATGAAAAATTTAATTTCTAATTAAAATCATCATTTACGTGAAAAATACATATTTTAAATCTATAACTGATTTTATAAAACTTTCAAAAATTAAATATGGTATTATAAAATTATAATAAAATAATAATAAAAATAAAATTTATTTTATGAATACATTTTTTGTGAATATATTTACTTTAAAATCATTTGATTAATTATAAAATTGTAATTAATTATTTATGACTTGCAAAAATACCAACACTTAATTTAACAATTTTTACAATATTCAGTTACTTATACCACGATATAATTATGTGATACTTTCATTTATAAGGTTCCTAAATTTTATTTAAAATTTCATGGGTGATGCTACTTTGATTTACTATTCATAAGGTTCATATTACTATTCCTAAGGTCATGTTACTATTTCATCAGTATATGTTTCTTAACTTCTAGAAATACCACTTATTTCATTTACTCTTTATTTATGATGTTTGTATTATCTTTTACAAGTGATTTTATGATATCTATACTATATTAGATATATATAAGAAGGGAAATTTCATTGATAGAGTTCCGGGTCATTACATTCTCTCCTCCTAGAAAAAATTTCATCCCCAAAATTTTCAGATTGTCACCAACAAAAATATTTGGCAAGTTCTAATCATAAGCTCCTTGGTCTCCCATGTCGACTCTTCAATTTTATGATTTCCCCATGTACCTTTACCATATGAGTCATCCAATTCTTCATCACATGTTATTTAGTGTCTAGAATGCATGAATTCTCTTCATTGTAAGGTAAGTTAAGTTCTAAATCTATTCATTCAGAAGTGAGGACATGCATTGGGTCTAGAATGTACTTCCTTAAAAAATAGATGTGGAATACATTGTGTACCTTTGTAAGTCTAGGAGACATTTCCAAATGATAATCCATAACTCCAATTATCTATGTAATTTCAAAAGGACCAATATACATGGGGCTCAGTTTCCCTTTTCATCCAAATCTTATAACACCCTTCAATCGAGATACTTTCAAGAAAACGTGATCTCCCACTTGAAATCCTAAATCCTTCTTCTGATTATCGATATATCTGTTTTGCATACTTTGAGATGATTTTATATGAATTTGAACAATATTTAACTTTGTTTTTTGTTATTCTACAAGCTCTGGGACTACAATATTCATTTCACCAACTTCATACCAATATGTTAGTATATGGCATCTCTTTCCATAAAACGCTTAAAATGGTGCCATTTAAATACATTAATGGAAACTATTTTTGTAGGAAAACTCTAACAAGGTAAATAATTATCCCACATAACTTGTAAGTCAAGTGATCATGATCTCAAAATATCTTCTAAAGTTATTATTGTCCTTTCTAACTACCCATTAGTTTGAGGGTGATAAGTAGTACTCAAACAATGTTTAATATACAAAACATTCTAAAGTCTTTTCTAGAATTCTGATGTAAATCGTGGATTATGATTAGACACAATTGCAATAGGTTCTCTTTGATGTATTAAAACATCATTAATATAGAGCCGTTTAAGGTGCTCTAGTGGGAAATCCTCTCTTATAATAAAGAAATGTGAATATTTGGTAATCCGTTCAACAATCACCCATATTACATTATTCTTTCTTGGGGTTTTTGGTAATATAGTGAAAATATACATGGTGATATCATCCCATTTACATATAGTAATAGGAATAGGTTACGTGAATCCTCTAGGATATTTTATTTTAGCATTCAGATATTGACAAACTAAACATCTAGATATATAATCATAAATTTCCTACTTCATGTTTTCCCACCATAAATGTTCCTTCAAATATCTTTTCATATTCATTCTACTAGGGTGTATAGACAAATCTAAAATAAGTGCATCATACAATAACTCCCTATTTAGAATAGGTATAGATGGAATAAAAATCATCTTCCCAAATTTTAGAATTACTTCCTCACACATGATGTCTTCCAACTACCCATCATTCATAATTTTAATTTTGTTTTGAATATTTTCATCATCAGACTGAGAAATTTAAATCCTCTACAATAAAGATTTTTGGGAAATCAATTGAAAATGAAATTTTTTAACCTTTCTTGAGAATTTCTATAGCCATCTTTCTTATATCCATGTACACAGGATCCTTTTCAATACTTATCTTGTTCATAAATCCATGATCATTCCTAATCAATGCATATTCTGCCTTATTTTCCTTTCCTGGGTGATATTGTATTGAACAATCATAATCCCTGAGTAGATGAAGACATCTCCATCACCTCAGATTGAGTTCATTATGTAAGAAGAAATATTTTAAACTCTTATGATCTTTATATATATTACATCTTTCACCATATACATAATGTCTCCATATTTTAAGAGAAAATATTATAGCCACTAACTCAAGATCATGATTTTTATAGTTTTATTCAATAATTTTAAACTACCTTGATTAATAGGCAAAAACTCTATCATTCTAAATAAGGCCACACCCGTGTATTTTCTTTGATGCATCAAGATAAATCACAAACACACCATTTCTTGATAGTAGAGTTAGAATCAGATCATTCACCAATATCCTCTTCAATTCTCCAAAAAACATTCTTCATAGTATTCTATCCATACAAACTTAACTACTTTACAAGTGATCTTGGTTAATAGGTTGGATAATTGAGCGATGTTTTTAATGAAACACCGATAATAACCCACTAAACCAATAAAACTACGTTCCCTGGTTATGTTCGTTGGGGTAGGCCATTCCGGTACTACCTTTTTCATTAAATGATCAATTATGATTCCATCATTTGAGATAATATGGTCAAGAAAAGAAATTGATTGAATCCAAAATTCACAATTTCTAAAATTACCATATAATTCATTTCTTATAAGAGTCTTCACAATAATTTTCATGTAATTTTCATGGACTTCATAGCTCTTGAAGTATACCAAGATAACATTAATAAATACCACAATAAAGTCATCATGATATTACTTGAAAACTTTATTCATTAGATCCATGAAAATAGAGGGTGCATTAGTCTATCCAAATGACATTACTATAAAATCATAATGCCCATACCTGGTTTGAAATGCAATCTTTGGAATATCTTCCTTCCTCACACACAACTGATGATATCCATATTGAAGTTCAATATTTGAAAAGTATTTACCACCATGAAGTTGATAAAATATATCATTAATGCGTGGAAAGGTTTATTTGTTCTTTATTGTAATAGAATTTATTTCTCTATAGTCAATGTACATCCTCATGAATCCATCTTTAATCTTGACAAATAGAATATTGAATCCCCATGGAGAAAAACTAGGGAAGATAAATCCTTTATCACTCAACTCCTCTATTTTTTTCTTTAGTTTTACTAATTCTAATGTGGCCATTTTATAAGGATTACTTGATATAGGACTTGAACCAGAAATTTAATCAATAGAAAACTCAGTTTCACACTCCTGAGGATTTCTAGGTAAATCCTCTAGAAATACATCACTGCATTCTTTTACAATAGGTACATCTTCAATTTTAATATTTCTTTTCTCACCTATAGATATTACTTTCTATTCCTCCCTAAGAATTAAATTTAGTAGAGCTATTAGGGGTGGATCTAAATAAGAATCAAATGGTGATGTTTCTGATCTATAGATAAGAGATTCTACAACTTCCTCACAAAATAATAATTTTCTTCTTCTTTCAATAGATATTCAAAACATATTTTTAAAGACAATTCATATTAATGATTATATACAATTACACAAAATTATAATGATAAAATTAGTAGATAAAGTACATTTATATTCTATAATGGGAACTTCTTGACATATCATTATTGTAATGAGACTTCCGTTATGGGTTTTGACTGATAACTCCCTTATTACGGATAATTGGAGATATCTATTTTTTAATGAAAACTAGGTAGATATAAAGGAATGTGATGATCTAGAATCAATTAAATATTTATCTAAATTAGATGAGATGATTAATGTACCTTAAACCAAATCATTATGAACTTTAAACTCTGTTGTTGTGATCAAAGAATCTTATCCTTTCTCTCATGGAATTTTCTAAGGAATGTTTCATTTATTCTTTAGATAATCATTTTACTAGTATCCAATCTCCCTAAAATTTTATCATTGAACATCTGTATATTCTTTCATTCCCTTGCAATCGTGGGCGTGGTGGCATTTTTCTCTATACTTGTAACAAACTCCTTTTCATTATAGACATGTTTTGGGGTGTTTCCTTCTACAAGTATCACATGTTGGAAAAATCCTTTATTTTTTTCTTACCTTTATCCATTCTTTCCTCTGTCAGTTTTTTATTCTATTTCTTTCCCTTAAAGTTATAATACTTATATAATTATTTCTTTTTCTTGATAAAACATGAGACTATATATATATATGATGATAATGTTTAGGAAACCAATTACCATCAGAGGAATAGTTTTAAACCATAAAATAATCAATCAATATTTTTACTTGGATTAAATATTTAGTATAAAACATGAATGTATACCCTTGAAAAGTTGTCTTCATACTTGGAAACACTATCATCCTCATTTTTCCTCATATTCAAGAATTTTCGTTCCATATCTGCTTGTTGTTCGTGTGGATAATATTTTTCTAGGAAAATTTACATCAAATACCTCCATTACATATATGTAATTTCTTCATCATTTTTTTTGGATTGGTGACAACCATTGATCCGCTTCTACCGATAGCTGATAAACTAACATGACAACCTTCCCCCTTTCGTTACTTCCCAAAGTGAGAAATATCTTCTATAAGGAACTTTTCCACTGCTCAACTACAAATGGGTTTATAGTCTCATAGAATCATGGAGGTTGTTGTCTCTTAAAGTGCACTAAAACTTATCCTCCACATTGTGGATCATGATGCTCCATATGAGTATGGTTATTGTTCATAACCTTAGTCATATGTCCTAGTATAGTTATAAGTTTCTCATCACTAGTCGCAACTCCAATACTGACATCACTATCTTACATTGATGGAAAATCCCTACATGGGATATGTGATTTAATACAGTTTCTATTACTTCCACTATGTTACGTTTCAAAATAATATAATACACTAGATTATGTTATGAATTGTAATGTATAATCTGAAACTATAAAAACACTCAACATAAATTTGTGTTTTATGCATATCTAATCTCATAATAATAAACATGGTTTCTTTTGAAAAATATTTACTTTTAAATCCTTCGTAATGGGTTGTAATGAAAATGTGAATTATCCTAATAATATCTATCAAGAGTGTATAACTAGATGTGCACTGTGCCCTATTGTCATACACTAGGTTACCCCGAGTTAGGCTTGGGACACTTTGTCAGAGTTTTTACCTCTAGGAACAAATGTTTTAGAACCAAGTCCACTAATAGTATCGAAAAATGAATTTATTTCTAGAAATATCCGCATAATCTTGAACTTAATAAAATTATAAGATAATAATATATTGTTATCCTCAAATTCTGTATTAGTGTTATGTTTCCTAATTTATGTTTTTTAAATCCATTTTCCATGGTTTCTACTAAACTTTCTATGATACCAACTATAAAGAACCTGACACTAGTAGCTTGAAGCTAGTGGATAACTTTATTCCATTATTTATATTACAAGGAATCACATCATGAAGGAAAAATTAGTTTATGAGCATCGGAAAACCACATACATACATAATTCTTACATAACAACATGAATTGAAATACAACATAGAGATTCAATTTGAAACATCCATAACTCTTAGATTATCCCTACAAGTCATTCAGAAAATTCATCTTCATGTCGTAGGGATAAATAAAACATAAGAAAGGGGTGATCTAAGATGATCTGTATGGGTATGTAATATAGAAAAATTTATCATAACCATAAACATTAGGAATCGTGAATAACTAAAAACACATGCCTTTAAAAAACAAACATGAGCATAATATGGTAGGATTGAAAGCTGAGTAAATAAAGCTATATAACTATTCATAAGAGAAAGAAGTTTAGTCATGTATATTTTACTAGTCAAATGTCACATGGTTTATAAATTTTTAATAATATAATTAGGGAATTCATAATGCTAGACATCTGAAACATATCCTCAAGGCCTAAACGAAGACGTCTGAAAATACTCGGGTAAGTCCTAAGCCAAAACCCAATTCTGTTTTGTCTCATGAGACATACCGATGCATCGAGGGTCTATAGTGGGACCCACACATAACTTTATAAGTACAATTAATTCCTTATATTAATGGGGATAAACATAAACAACACGAACATATGAAATGTAAATAACTTCCACCAATCTGTAATCATAATCACTAACCAATCTGAGTAGCATGGTGAATGGTATCAAGGTAGCACATCTATAGTCAAAGTGATCATAAACCATTTAATAACATATTGAAGATGAAAATAATAATATATAAATATCGATAAATCTTAAAATTAAATTTAGGTTTTGAAATAGATGAAAATAATCTAATGAAATCATCATAGAATTATTGAGAGAAATACCCCTTTTACTTTGTAAAGAAGTGTTGTTTTGGAAAAATAATTTTTATTTTTCATTGTTTTTTGTATAAAACTATTAATGAAAAAATTTAGTTTTTAATTAATAAATTATTAATTTTATAGAAATAATGGTTTCTCAATATATATTATGGATGGTTCTTGAAAATGGGTAAGAAATTGAGATGTTCGATTTAATCAGACTTGTGTATCAGGAAGAATTGAGAATGGAACCTTGAAAAAATATATCTTAGAAACAAAAGATGAAATGATCTGGAAACATGAATCTGGAATATATAACATAATTTATAAGAATTATATAAAAACAATTAATAATTACATTGGTTTATCGAGGAATAAATCATAACTCGAATAAAAATAGAGGTTCTAGAAGAAAACCCTTAACTTTTGTCCAAATGTGTTATGTACATGACCTTAATGTCTAAGATAATCAAATTAAATATATTAATTAAATAATTTAGAACCTTATATATATGTATTTGATTTCTTATAATTTCATTGAGTTAATTTATAACCTTTTTTATGAGTTATAAGATAAAATATTATTGTTTATAAGCATTTGTTTTCTTGGTTTTCTTGATCAGTATACTTATATATGAGTATAGAAGTTCATGTGGAATGAGTATAATTATACATAATTTAATTTATATAAAATTAATGAAAATTCATAAGTGTAAATGGTTATATATATCATTTTGTTAAATGGTATGAGGATGAATCATTAGATTAGACATTTAGTGATAATCGTTTTCATTATTACGACGGTTATTGATCAGAATGAAATTATTTTGTTTTATCATTAATTATTATGTAAATATGTTACTTCTAGAATATAATAAAGGTATTAACATACATATTGTTGTATTATTTAACCACTCAAATGGTTTTATTAATATCATTGAAGGATAAATTGAATAATGAAAATCCGTCATCCACGAAGGTTGTAAATCGACACCTCTTAGACGATGATTTCATTTTTAAAATAAAAGAGTGAGAGAAAGGATTTTGATTAAGAATATTCCATTAACATGATATAATTATTGTATATATATGATACTGTAGTTATCATTCTCATTTTAACAGAGGAGGTGAGTAGATAATAATAAATGAAAAGAACTTGAAAAGAAATTAAAATGAAAAGGAAGAGGATTTTAGCTCTTGAATACTCCTCCTTGAGAACCACCATAAGGGGATTGGTTTTGGTCTTTTTTAAGACCAATAAATAATATAAATGGGGGATAGTCTTGGGAAGAGTATTGGGTAAATATTTTACAAGTCTCAAAGCTTTTAAGGTGTGAGGAGAAGTGGGGGTGAGGGGTGGTATTTATAGTGGAGGAGAGGGGTGATTTCTCATTATTTTTTTCATTATTTTATTATTTTTCTCAAGACAATCAACAGTGTGGATTATTGTGATTAAATAAAGTAATATGTTCATGTGATTTCAAACCAAGGGTTTTTAAACCATTTATGCATCACCTATGACTCTATAAATCATATATTTATTATTTATCGTAAATTATCGTATTTTACTATTCATAACATTTTTACTATTTCAGAAATAAATTCACCCTAAATATTTTTCAAAATGTAGAATTTAAAAATTAACTCAATTTTATGAAAATACTTTTATAAATATGAGAAATTTATTTTTTAATTAAAACCATCATTTTCTAAAAAAATACAGATTTTAAATCTATAACAGATTTTATAACACATTGAAAAATTATTTATGGTCACATAAAATTATTTGAAAATCATAAGATAATAAAATTATAGTTTATGAATACATTTTATTGGAAAATATTTTCTTTTAAATATTCTTATTAGTTATAAAATTGTAAATAAATATTTATGACTTACAAAAATACCCATACTTAAATTTAATAATTTTTATAATATCCATTTAATTATACTATGACTTAATTAAATGATACTTTAATTTATAAGGTGCATAAATTTTATTTATTTTTTCATGGTGAGGTTAGTCCAATTTACTTTTCATAAGGGTCTTATTACTATTACTAAGGTCGAGTTACTATTTCATTACCATAGGTTTCTTATCTTCTAGAAATACCTCTTATTTCATTCACTCTTCAGTTAGGGTGTTTTTATTATGTTATATAATTGATTTTATGTAATCTATACTATTAAAAATAAACATAATATGGTTAATTTATTTGATAGAGTTTAAGGTCATTACAATATATTCTTATGTGTCTTCCACAATTCCATGTTTTATTCTTATGTTATGATTTCATGGACTATGTTCCTTATTTACTTATGATTCATGTCTTATTAACTGTTAATATTTGTACTATGATTCATGATAATGATATTAGATATGTAGGGTATGATCTTCAAATGTTTTTATCATGTTATCATACTCATATTCTCATGTTTATGCTTACATTCCACCTTTGTTTACCCTTAATGAGCATCTGAGCTCACCACTTTTTTATGTTTTCCCCCATATTATGAAGAAATATACTATGTTTGATGTTTCTAATAAGGGTTGTTGTAATGAATAACCTAGTGGGAGATGATGTATCTCACTTATGTATGAGTTTTTATGTTTCCATTTTTCCAAAGGCACTAGAATAATATGGTCTTTGGGTGTCTGTTTTTTTATTGTTTTAAGTATTCTGCAAAAGTGATGTAATGTTAAAGTTGTCAAGACTGTTTTGTTATAATAATCATAATCTTGGAAGCATATAATAAGAAATGAATTCATAATATCATATAATACATGGAATTAATATAATAGATGATATTATTAGCACAATTTAAGGTTCACTTCCAAGACCATCATCATAAAGTGGACAAAGCCCCATGGTGGATTGGGTTAACTCACCATTCCCATAAACATAGTGGTCAAAGTACCATGGTAGATTAAGACCACTCTCTAAAAACTTACATTATATCCCATGAGATATAAATATTTTATCAATTAATTTAAGGGCTATATAATTCTAAGCATACCCATCACATAATATAGTGTGCTTAGGTTAACCACCTATGCACCAACCAAGGCATCATATGAGATGAAAACTGTAGAGGGATATATAATTATATGATCACCTATCACATAATAAAAATCATACACATGTGTTCCACATGAATAAAATAAACCATACATAAATCATATGTATAATATAACCCATGAGAAAGAAGTGAGTTTCATAATTTTGTTTTTTGGAATAACTGAAAGTTAAATCATAAGGATTCTCAAGATAAGAAGAAACTAAATAATTTTAAACTTTCAGAATTGAGAAAGTATCATAGGTCTTTTAAATGTATTTCCAATATATAAAATACCCAAGAAGGATCTAGGATAAAAAAGAATGAAAATTAACTACTTGGGTGAAGATTTGTGAAATTAGTAAATGATCTTTTTATAGAAGAGAATAACTTATTGCTTTACATAACACCAAAATTAAACCAATATAGGTATAAAAAATTAATTCTGTTTTTTGAAATATATTCACAGTTTGAAATATTTTTATGTTAGTTATTCTTTAGATGAGATAAGAGATATTAAAGTTCCATTAAAGAAGGTTTGATTAAAAGTGGAAATTTTGAAGGGAACTAGAAACATGTACAACACCAACAATTAAAAGGATATTTAACCAGGTATAGATATAAGGGAAATATAAAAAAATATAGGATGATCATGCAAATAATATTTATTAAAAGGGATAAAATAAAAGAGAACATGAGACTGATAAGTAATGAGGGTTGTATAGTAGACCCCTTATGGATTATGATCATATTAATAAAATTGCCTCACTAGGGATATAACATGAAGTTTAAGTTAAAATAATAGGAATATAGATAATACAAGATATTATATATAAAATATTAGTATACACAAAATTTAAAAGAAATTAGGTTCATAAAATATTTTTTTTAAAGATGGAAATTTGGAGACGAAACCCTTACCTCGTGATCGAAAGTGCTCTTTATATTCACTTAACTTCCTCTCCCTCTGAAGTTTTCCACTGGGTAACTATTTAGGCCTTCTAAGTTTTCTTTTTTGGTGGGGAAAAGGTTTCAAGTGAGTGGGTAGAATATTGATAAAGAACTAGAGAGGAGTTTTGGTTGATCCAAATCATTGGAATGTTTAGAGAAATGGGAAGTATGTGGTCTCCGTTTATACGTAAAGAAAAGTAAAATTTTATAAAAACTCATTATTTATCTATAATATCACTATATTATTCAAGGGGAAAAAAATTAAAAAATAGGAAATAATGGTTTGGGGTAATATATAAGGTAAATAATATCTCCACTATCCTATATCAAACTTGTTTTTCCCATGTTTTAAACACTTACACCAGGTTAAACCAATTGTACAAAAATTTACCCTTACCGTAGTAACTCCACTTTCAACAATAGAATCTAATTTGAATGAATAAATTTTAAATTGAACCCATATAATAATTTTAACATGATAATTATAATTATCTAAATATTTTTATAAAATAATTTTTCTTTAATTTAGATACATTAATTTTAGTATTAGAAAACCTAATGTGTAAAAACCATTTCTCAAAAAAAGTTTATTTATTAAAATATAATTGTGGGATATGATTATTAATTTTTTATATTTTAAAGATATAAAATTTTTATTATAAAAAAATTAAATTTTATGTTACTTTAAAATCAAATCGAAACCAAATTTTACCAAAATATTGTTTAATTAAATTAATAGACCAAAAATATTTTTTTATAATAATTAAAATAATAATTTTGTTTTACAAGGTTAAACATGGGTTATATAAATTTTAAATAATATCTTTAATAAGAATAAAATTATTCCTTACATATGTATTTGATCAAATAAATTGATTTATAAAATTACCTCTCTTTTTTATATATTGATAATGAGATAAAACACACCGTTTTAATAAGAACTATATTTTTTTCACTATTAATCTAAAAATAAATTATTTTAAAAAAATAAAAAAAATAATCCTAATATTGTTCTAAAATTATGAATCAATAAATTGAATTAATTTTATTATATTAAAAATATATAAGTGGTAAAATTATTTTTAAAATACTAAATATATAATGTATTTAATTTATTTTTGAAAAATATAACATAAGTTTTTAAATGTTAAATATGGGTCTTTAAATTAAAATATTTTAAAAAAAATAATCAATCCACTTATAAAATATATATTTGTTCTTATAAAAAGTTTTCAAGATTTTCCAATTCATACTTATGTATTAATATTGTTATAAAAGTCATATTATTTATAAAAATCTATATTTTCCATTATTCTCCTAAAAATGAATCTTTTTAGACAAATCCCAAAAATTAAAATTTAACAAATATTTATGTTATAAATAAAAAATTAAATTTATTTTATCAAATTTAATTTTTAGAATTTTTTATTTCAAATTTTATAAAAATAATTATAAACAATAAGTAACTGTTTGTATAGGAAAATAACTTATTAAAATACTAGTTCTTAAAATTAATTTTAATAAAATACAAATAAATTTCTAATTAATAAATAAATATCATATTTTATTAAAATAATCATTTAAAAATAATTTACTTTTTATTCTTTAATAAAAATCACGAAACATAAATGATATATTCTTAAAAAAATATTGAATTAAGTAAATTTGTATAAAATAACCTTTATATATAAATATATATTAATATATTTCATAATTATGTTACTCCTACAAATTCAACAGATATATTTTTATGGTCTAAAATTATCATAATTTAGTTTTATTTTTGTGTTTCTTATGGATCATGTTATCAAACATATTTGACATAATTAATGGAAAACATATATTTTAAAATATCAGATCGTTACGATGAAGTGGTTCATTTAGAGGATAATATATCTTATGTGGAATGACTAGTTATAATTATTAATCATAAAAATATAGTCATATATGTATGTAAATTCACATGGTAAATTTTTTATAGGGAAACCATATGATTGCTAAAGCAACATGGGAATCAAAAAAAACTTTGAGGAAAAAATACCCTCACTCATTTAAGTAATGAATAAAATTGCTAGGGAGAAATTTCTATAATGTGGAAGATTTAGAAAACCTAGGAAATGATAATAATTATTAAATTTCATATCTTATTAATGTTTATGTATATATTTTGGAATAATATATAATATGATAATTTTACATGATTTTACCATTTGAAAAAAATGGTATTAGTCTAGCTGAAATTTATTAATGAAAGAATGGATTTATTTAAAAATTTAATTTCTAATATTTATAATTTTAAATTTACAAATTAACTCCAATTTTAGATTCATTATATCAAAATTATATTTGGGTGAATGTTTTTATATTTTTATGAAAAGTTTGATTTTTAGGTGAATAGAGAAAATACCATTTTTATAAAACTATCAAATATATTTAAAGGATTTTTAAATTAACATTAGTTTTTGTATGAGTTTTAATGTAAAATAAATCCGATTTGATTAAAAATAATCCAAATAATTCCATATAAGTTTGTATTATTCTTGATTTTGGTATAAACACATTTTTATACATTAAAAAGACATTTTCTAAAAATAGTTTTCATTATGTTTTTCGCACTTTTGTTAAAAATTATTTCTTAAAATTATTTTAAATTATTATTAAAAAAATTATTTCATATTTGGAATCATGATGTTCAAATTTGTTAATGTGGATTTTTTTTCATAATATATAATTGGCATGATAAATCTTTGCCACATCGATAAGGGTTAAAAGGGTTAACGAGGGGGGGGGGGGTGGGGGTTGTTGAAACTTAGAGATAAGGGATATAATATTTCTAAAAACTATATAAAAGTGATTAGTTTAGTGGAATTATTAATAAATTTATATTTTTTTCATAATTTTACAATACTGGAGCCACTTTTCATGACAAATGCATTTATATTAATATAAATTTTTATGTATTTACAAGAGTGTCACTCCCCTCACTTATAAAATAGAACCTCCTATCCTCAATTATTCACGCATTTTGAACAACTTATCTAAACCAATACCCATCCAAAAACCTTTATAAATATCCTCTTTATATCATAAAGGTTATAGTTTTCTCAAAATAAAAATTCTATAAGGATTAAGGTGTAATCCAAAGGTAGATATACCCCGAATAAGTATAATCCTAACCAACCTCTTTCAAGTTTATTTCTTCTTATACCTACTTAAAATATTTTATAACCACATTAAAATAATTTAATTAGTGTATTATATACACTAAAATGTTATTATATTGATAAAGAAACTCTTTTCAATAATTTTTTCATCCTATAAGAAATGAATATATCACACCTGTGTATGTGTGGAATACAACCACAACAAAGTGATGTGTGTTTTCATCACCATCTCACATGTATAGTTATTAAGATAAAATTAATGAATATATAATATTTTTATGAAATTATTATTATTTTGGAAATATAATATATTACAAACCTTATTTTCCTTTCTATTTGTTGAAAGATGGTAACATCATTTGTGAGTATGTGTTTAATACTACCTCTACGAAGAGATGATATTTATTTTTCATTACTTTCTTGAATGGTTGGTCATAAGGATGGAAAAAATGAATAAATATTACATGTATAATATAATTGTGATTATATAAAATAAAAATATAATATACCTTATTTCTATTCCATCTAGTATAAAAATTGAAATGTTACTCATGTGTACCTATGGATAACAACATCCATCATACAACATATTTCATTATTCAAATACCATTTTCAAGTATTCTCCTAAAAATGTTTTTAATGTGTAATAATACAAATTTTTCATACTTATGATTCTTTAGATGATTGGACCACGATCTTTTTGACAATATTCAACCTACCAAAGTCATTTTAGAATTATAAAACGAACATCTCAAATCATCCAATGTGAACTTCAACATTTTAGATTGTAAATATTTTAATAAAGGTAATAATGATTATTTAATTAACCTGAAAATTATTCTTAAGAATTTATAAAACTAATTTAATTTTATTACTCATGAGGGTATATGTTGAAAAAATATGAGTTGGGACTCGAGGTAAGGGATTTTATTTTAAAAATATTGTTTAAAGTTTTCCTTATAACTGTTTTTCATCCATTATAAGGATATTTTAAAATTTTCAAGAATATTCTTATTTTTCCCAAAATTATCAAAATATCATTTTTTCTATTTTTTACTTTCTTTATAAAGGATTAAAAAGGTATCTTTTGATTATTTTCCATATGAGTTATTTTTGAGTTTTTAAAAATAAAAAATTCGATTGGTTTTTTAAATGTATACAGATTTACCACCAATTAACACCATCATAGAAATGTTTTGTTATCAATCTTCCTATAGAAGCTAACATAGGTTTTCAAGGAATGTTCCATTACTGCTCTGGGAATTTTTATTTGTAAATTTTTTCTAAAGAAATGAAAATTTCATCTCATGGTTAGAAGATACCTGAAATTTTTACTTCTTATGGGCTATAATTCCAATTCATATGAATTTTTCTATTCCTCAGGATTTTGAAATAACACAATGGTCTATATTGTATGCAACACACGACACTGATATTTAACAAACCAAGAAATATTATTATTTTATAACCTTTATAGCAAAGATTTCAAATTGGAAAGTATGAGTAGAAGAAATAAAATTATGAAATATATATAAATTTTATAGTAAATAAAAATATATTTATAAATTATTATGAATAAGAAATCATTTTTTAGTAAGGTCATTTTATTCTTCAATATATGTTTTCTTCAAAAATGGTTTTTAATTATTTTTGTGAGAGACTATTATAATTAAATTCTATAAATTTTAAAAATTATATTTGATAAAAATAAAATAAATTTGAAATCATCATATAAAAATTATCTCAGGTTTTATTTTTGGGAATTTCTGAAATGATTTATTTTTTAGTGAATAGTGAAAAACAATGATTTTTAATGAAAACTGTATATTTTTTCTAGAATTCAAAAAGCTACATTATGTTTTAAAATTATTTTAAAGTAAAATTACTTATATTATATTATTAATTATTTATTTACGTTCATCGAAATCAATTTTTTGGTTTAAATTGGTATAAGAATTTTTTTTAAGTATAAAAAAATTTATGGAAAAAAAAATTTTCATTGCATTTTGTTTTTTGTCTTAAATTAATTTCTTCAAATTTCATAAATTAAATCTAGAAAAATATATTCCATATTTTGAATCAAAAGGTCTAATTTTTTTTAAAATAGGTCCATTTTATTTTTGGTCATCATGAATAGTAAACAAAATAATTTTTTATTACCACAGTAAAGGTAAAATGGGTTAATTAGGGTTAAAAATAATGCGATAAGAATTTAAGTTCATTAAAACACTTTAATAAATTTCATTGTATTGTTATATTTCTTCTATAATCATCCAAAATTATAAAATATGTCCTTTTTCCTATATAACATTGATGTTGACTTTTAAAATATTTTAGTAAAAGATAAATTCAAAATATCACTTTATTGTTGTTAATATATGTTATATTTTGTGACAGAGATAAACATATATTATGTTTGTTTATAAATTTTTATTTTAAATTCATATTTTTTATAATGTTAATTTTTTTATTTTTTAGTAATGAAATAATTACCTTAAAATATTATTCAAAATCAACGCAATTCTTATGAATGAGAAGAAAAATCATGTAAATGACTTAAAAACCTCTAAAAGTAATATTTTTTTGGGTTATTATAGTGTCCATAAAATTTTATAGATCAAGAAAACACATTATGGATAGTTTAAATGTTTATATTCTAATTCAATTTTTATATTTATGACTTTAAAATCAAATTAAATGAATAGTGTCAAAAATAACATTAATGATATTTTATGTTAAATAATTTTAATAAATTATTTAAAAATATTAAAAAATATTGGAATGTAATATGTATAACTATAAATAATCAAATATTTCATCCATTTTCCATTTATTATCTAATTTTCACTTTATGAGTAAAATTATAACCCTTTAATATTGAAAAAGTCATTACCATGGTTAAGGTTAAAACCAATTGACTAAGGGGTTAAACCAAAATATATGATATAAAATGAGTTCTAAACCAATATAAATTTTAAAAGGTTTTTATAATATGACCATATACTCTATTAATTAGAATCCATGTCATTTTGAAACCATTTTACATGATTTAGACACATATTATATTATAATATTTTAGGTATTTACAAAACATAACATTAATTATATTTTATAATAATTTCTTTATTAAATGTCTTAAAATTTATTAAAATAATGTATTCTTAAAACTTATTGAGTTATTATTTGAAATATCAACCATTTTCCATTTATAGGTCCCTAGTACTTTTATTGTAACTCTCTTTACCCCTAAAGTGTAAAAAACATTGAAATCATAGTAATTTTCAATAGGGTTAACAAGGGTTAAAACAATGAGATAAGGGTGAAAACATAACAAAAAAATGTCAAATTTTATTTTATTTGATGATTTAGACTCAGAATCATATTATATTATAATTATATCAATTTGGATCAATTTTTCATGAAAATTAATTTATATTAATTTAATAATTTAAGTAATTCCTAGAGAGCCACTCCCCTCACTTATAAAAGGGAACCTCAAATCCTTCATAAATCATAGAGTTTGAGACTTATATATTCGAAAATACCATTACTAATATATTACTACATTCCTTCACCACATAATATAGATTCTTTCCATTCTAAAATACCATCCTGTCAAGGCTTATGGTGAAATCCAAAAGTGGTTTCTCAATTAATAGGTATAACTCTTGAACGAGAATTTTCAATTTTAATTTTTATTCTATATTTTTTGAATCCATGGTATTCATTATCAAATAATGAATTCAATATCTTTGATATACTTAATTTTAATTATGATTATTTAAAAACCACTATCCACATTATTTTCATCCTAGGAAATGTGAAGACATCGCTCATTCATACTCTTAACATACTATCTCCACGTTGTGGTGCAATTCATTTTTAATATCCTATTTTCTTGGATGGTTATAATGATTTATTTAATATATATATATATATATATATATTATTTATGATATTATTAGGGTTATTGGAAGTTATATTATTATTTACTTATATTTTTTTGATCCATCGAAAAATGGAAACATCACACATGTGTACGTTCACATTCTAGTCTCCATGAAGTATTGTAATTAATTTTCATCACCACTTTATATGAATAGGTGTAAAAGTATATATACTGATTAAATATTATACTCATGACATGGTAAATATTATTGATATGATTTAAGTAATATTAAAGTATATAGACCAGAACCACTAAACCAGATTCTCGTTTAAAAAAAATTATTAACACACAAAAATGATTATTTTTATAAGAAATTATTAATAAATGGGAATCATAATATTATAAGTGGATAATATATGATATTATAATTATATAAAATATTTTTTATAGAATTATAATAAATTTAAATTTATTATATAGGAGGTTAGAGTTCTTTCAATGAAAGCCCAACAATATGGTAATGGATTTATGTTACAATCACATTGTTTATTGGGAATGTTTATGATTAAGTTTTTGATGATTAAATTTTATGACATACCTCTCAAGAAACTGATTAAATTTATTATCTTATGTTTATTTCTATAGTTTACAAGTTTTTATTTTATTTTCCTTTCTTTTATAACTCTTGATAATGAAATAATGTTTTTAAGAAAAACCAACTTTATTTCCCTTTTCGGTTGGTGTTTTTCATTTTCATATCCATATTTTATAAACATATATTTATGAACGTTTTTAATATTATTGTTTGATTGAATAAAGTCATTTAACCATTATTGACTATTTAAAAAATGTTTTAAAAGGAATATTTTTTCATTTTCCAAACATGGTACTATTGATTTTTTATTGAAAATGTGACATGAATCTTTATTTCAGCATATATGAAATGAAGAAAATTTACCAATATTATAAAAATGATCAATGATTTATAGCTTACTTTATAGGTTGGAAATGTTATTTTCAAATAAAAGTTTTTCCTTTATACCTGTGAAATTTCTATATTTATAATACATGATATCAAATTGAAAAGGTTGTTTTCCCCGTGAAATGTACTAGTGATATTTGAAAGGTATTTTTTTTATCTATAATAATGTTTTTTTTATTTTAGTTATGCTTTCCTATGGATATGATCCAATTATACCATTCAATTTAATACTTTGGATGGATTATAATGATGATTATTTAGGTATGATTCTGTGAATACTATTAATTTTCATAGGTTAATTAAGTTTTGATGAAACCTATATGAAGCCTATTTATTTTCCACGATTTATGTTGTGATGAAATGATGAAATGTTTATAAAACTCATTTCATTTCCATGAGTTACTATATGTATAATGTTTTGTGATCTTATGTCACACATATTCATTATTTTTTTTTATGTTATGGGTGGTGCTAGAATTATACATCCCTATAATGAATTTGATAAAGATGAATATGCCATGAGATAATAAGGAATGTGAGGAACTTTTGCGAATTTTTAACAAATTTTTTTATTTTTTGACAACTAATCTTTTGTAAAAGAATGTTTTTGAAAAATAGGTGAATGTTTCTGAATTTTCAAACCCAAAAATGGAAGCTAATGGTTTTATTTTTGAGAATATTATTTTCCAGATATAGAGGATCAGACTGAGTAGTTCCAGAAATAGAGTATCAGACTGATTATCATCAGTCACAAAAGATTTCAGAAAGTTAAATTTATTGATTGGACACATCATTGGTCTTAGATCCATTTACATGAAGTTCAAGATCTATCAAAAATTATTTTTATAAATAATTTGTTGATTTATAAATTCAGAATGTTGCTGAATAGGTTAATGAAGATAGTGATGTCAAGAGTTAAAAATTTCTTAAATTTCCTAAACGTAATCCAAAAAATGATTTGATGGTTCGTAATTATAAAATATCATAAGATTTATGTAAAAATTGCGATGGAATAATTATGGATAAAGTTATGGAATATGTGTATCCAATCATATTGGGTTTTGGTTGGAAATAAAGAATGTTTGGATAGTAAGGTAAGTCATAATATTTTTCTATGTAAGTCTAACGATGCTTTGCCTATCTTGAAGTTCTCATAAATAGTAAAAAATATCATGATATAATATTTTGAATAAAATTGGAATTGTAAATATTTAATGGGTTCAAATATTCATAGAAAGTTTTAATTAGTTTCAGATGTACAAAAAATAAACGTTTTTTTAAGTCTGAATGAGTTATAGTAGATGATTATTGAATAATTGTAAAGTTACAGAGGGAAGTTTTCATCGTAATGAAAATTCTGTTGTAATGAGAATTCCATAATTATGAGTATTACATCAGAATATCTCTGAGAAATAAAATTAATCAAACTGACTCTGAAAAAGAAAATCAAATAGACAACCTCTAAGAGGGAAAGTCAATCATACTGACTCTGAGAAGGAAAATAAATCAGATTGATTCTGAGGAAAAAATCATTCAGATTGACTCTGAGAAGGAAAGTCAATTATAATAACTCTAAGAAGGAAAATCCATCTTACAAACTCTGATAAGGAAAATCAATAAGACTAACTCTGACAAGGAAATTAAATTTGGAATGATTTTTAGAAGTTCCATTGGAATGAGTTGGGAAAATTACATTATACTAAGATGAATAAGTTATATCATAATGAGTTGAGTAAGTTTCATAATAATGAGATGAGTAAATTACATCAAACTTAATAAAAGTTAGGAATTATGAGAAGATTGATTACAAAGAAGACTCAAGGGGATTATTGAACATTAGTGAAGATTTGAAGTGGTCAAACATAAAATTCAAATATGCATAGATATTAGTGTTATTAATTTGAGTAAGTGGGATTTTTAGTTTCCTTTCTTTATATTTCTATAAATCTTATCAAAAAAATCATAGTTCATTCATACTTTTTAACTTTTAATGTTAGAAGAAAAGGTGGAGCACTGAAGAATTCATGTTAATGTTATCTTTTTCTACTTAGATCTCATTAGAAGGTAGAAAATATGAATTTTTTTCTGGAATCAATATGACCATACCAAACATATGAATAGAGTTTGAGATATGTATATTTAGAATGGGTTTATCATACTGAGTCTATCAGAATAAATTTATCAGATAGAGTCTATACGACCCATCATTCTTGAACTAATAATATCAGACCTAGACACATGATACTAAGGATTCCAGATAGAGAATATGTGGAGTAGTTTGAAAATAGTATTATTCATTTATGTGGGCTCAATTTTTTGTTAGAAAAACCTTTTAAACTTATGGGATTCAGTATAATCATTTTTATCAAGAGATATATGGTTTCTAACAGAAGTTGGAAAAATTTGTATTTTTCTAATAGAAAATTTGGATTTTATTTATTTAAATCCAAGAGAAAAGACAACACAAAACCATTAATACAGATGAAAGAAATGAATACTGAGATAATTTCCTCTTATAATGATTATAAATTCAGAAGGAAGGGATCCCATACTGGTAAATAATGTAAGATTCCTACTTTGAATAGACCTTGAAGAAAGGAAATATGTTACCTTATTACCTTTATTACACATGTGAATCTCCTAAATCTAATCTCCTAAGAGGTGGTTTATGCTTTAGATGATGTATGTAATACTCCAGGGGGTATCCATAAGATTGTGAAGAGATTTATAGAAAATAAAGAGTTAATCTTCTCCACTTCTACATTCATGCATCTATTTTATTAAAGATCGAAGTTTCTAAGAAGCACCTTGGATTCCACCATCATAGAATTACCCTGTTTTTAGTCCAAAGAGAACATGAACTCCACCAAGCCCCTTTCATCACACACCACACCACCACCCTATTCCATACCATTTATTCCTGATCAATTCAGATTTATTTTAAGATTATCAAGAGGCGGGTTCCCTTTCACCCATTTACCTTAAGATGGAAGTCAATCAGAAGGAGATGAGGGATATCTGATGGAGAACAATTCGCTGAGAGAAGATAACTTGTTCCAGCTCTTCAAGAAGAAGCAATGTTTAGCCAACATGAAATGAGATCTCACTGACAGGGCCAACTACAAGATATTAACACCCTCATGTCAGTACTTATTCCTAGCACTCTATATGGTCCAAAAATTATTCAAATAGTACTGTTATCTCCTTTTGTTCCGGATTGTTATTACCAACACCACCAAACCAGATGTGAAAGAAATCATTGCTGGATCCACCAGGGCGTCGAAACCCAAATAATTATCTATTTTTCTTTCAGGTAGAAATATCCCAGTCACCATGAAAGAAAATATGAAGAGTTTATTCTTATCTTGTATGAGAGAAATAGGAGAACATTTAGAAAACATTTATGCCCTTCCACTATAGTTTTTCTTAATTGGGAATGGTATTATTCTTGATACACCATAATAAAAAGCATAATTTAGCAGGGATGTCTCGACACCATTGAAACCACCCCATTCATCCCTCGATGTTGATTATCGATGTATAAAATGTTAGTCTTTGTAATTGGAAATACCAAATGAAGATGATGTGAATAACAACTTTTCCTCCTCGTTATTAAAAATGATATTATCAAATAGGCTTCACAACTGCAGATCCACTGTCTCTTTTAGAAATGAAGGATACTTACTAGCCTTCCTGAAGGAAATATTATGAGTGGGGAACCATGAGAACCCCATAATTGAACCTTATGAATAATGATTTTAGAAGCCAATATTTTCATTATCAAAAAATCCAAAAAAAATGTTGATGAAGCTCCCTATATTTCCCTCGGATACTTTTCAATAATCCATCCACCATGTCATTTAAAGCACCTAGAATTGGTTTATACTTCCGAGGTATGAATTTTCCCCACATGGAATGTCCTTCAAGGTTTTCACAATCTAATCTAGCTTGAATGTAGTGTATTACCTACTCCACATTCCTCACATTAATTCCACCTGCCTCCATCTATATTTCCAACCTTTTCGATGAGAACCAATGGCACCACTCATCATCGTTTACATCCCAAAAAAACAATAGGACCCCTAAAAACCCTAAGTGGAGAGGGGTGAATCAGGGTGTCAACTATTTATTTAATGTGATAGATCTTGTTCCCACATTTTTAGAAACTTGTTAAATATTTAAGATTTATTCAATCAATAACCAAACATTCACATGAAAAAAGTTAACACATAGTTTTATTTGGTTCACCACTAAGGGATAGTCCAAAGAGAATACACAAAAAGTGTTTCGTTCATACCAAAATCCATTAATCCTTACTAGTTTTGGAATACAGGAGTTCAGACCCAATCACTCCATTCTAGGAACACTACCTTTATAATATTTTATGGATAACACGTTGTTCCCCTCATAAAACTTCCATTGACTCCCCCTATCTAACTACTTTGAGAGAAGTCTAATTCAGTTTATAATCATGAAGGTAACTTCAATAGATTGGATTTAAATTCTTTGTTTTGGACTATCACGAGACTCTACTTGTACCGTGGACCCGAGTCAGTGCACTTTGAAATAACTGTTGACTAAAAACCTGATGTTCAAAACTACATTTTACGAAGGTCCTTCACGAATCTCACTAGCATCGTGAATCACCATACCTTCAAGGACCTCATTAATTAAACACTAAATGCCCCATCATTAGAAATCACCCATTACACAGAATCATTGGAATCAGTCAAGGATTATGTAGTCTTTTCATGTTGTTCAATCTCATATAGAAACCTAAATTCATGGAGCTCCCATAGATCCAAAAAATAGAAGCTATTATGGATTTTCCCAAAATAATTTCATGTGAAATTAAGTGGGATTGACCTTATATTTATAAGATTGACCATTCAAAAATCTCCACCAAATCCAACACATTTTTTATATCTTTGAAAAAAATCTTCGCAACACTCCTCCATTCACGATGCTCTATTGAGATATAACATTGTCGCAATGCTTTCCGTCAAGCCATCACAAACTCATGATGATCCAATTATCAAAATTGAGGAGAACACCATATCCATTCATGATGATCCAAATCTTCACAAACCTTAACTTAGTCTTCAATAAACTCAATGCTTTACCACATTTATGAAGATTATATTCTAGAAAACAACCCTTCGCAATGATATCCTCTCCTCATGATTTTTAGCCCAAAAATTTGGCATAGATTGGGAAATGATTCCACATTAAAAATTATAGTTATGTTGTTATGTAATTTCTCTTTCATTGAAAAATACCTGTTCTTCTATTTTAGGATTGACCAAAAATAGAAAACATATTCTATTTATAGAAAATAACAGCCTTATTTCCAAAAATATCCCCCATTGGGTTTGATGGAAATATCTTGATAAATTAAATTAAGCACTAGATGTTATAAAAACCTGATAAACAAGAAATAACATAGATAGAACTCTAAGTCTACGTGAGCAACTCCCAATATAGAAAAAAATAGTGGAAGAATGAATTGGGTTCTCATGTTTTGGAATGATATAAAATTTCCAAGATAGGCTCTGATTGTTTCCCCATAACAATAATCTTTTTCTCTATTATCATTATACCCATTTGAAACCTTGAATTTCTCTATTTTTCCATTACCCCCCTTTGGAAATAAACCCATAGAACATTATTTTTTTAATTATAGAGCTAAAAAAACACCCCCTGGATTATCTCCCCTATAAAGATGCATCACTACCATAAAAAAATTATAATAGTTAACACAACTAGGCACATGGGAAAACTCATGGACTCCTCATGCACTTGGAGGTGGTTAAACCCTAAGGTTCAATCGATGTTTCTTGAACACATGTTCTACCAATGGCTCGGTCATAATTTTATCCACTCGGTCTTCAGTTCCAACTTGATTCATTTGAATCATGCCTTGATAAATTTTTTTTGAAGTGATATTAGATTTCAATATATCTCATATGATAATGATGAATAATATTCTTTATAATATCAGTCATGATATTGTTATAATATTTAATCACTATTTTCTGTTTCACCTCATCACTAATATCAGTCAGTTTTTTCTTCATCCATAATAGCTGGGTTCAAGCCTTTGTAGCATAGATATACTCTACTCCAACAGTACTAAGATAAGTACTTTTCTATTTCTTACTCAACCATCCTTCACATTTCATTCTAATAAATAATTCAAAACCATTTTTGGACTTTCTGTCTACCACATATCCAGTCCATCCAACATAAAATTTTTTTAATAGTTCATTATATTCTCCTACTATAAGGTATAATCCATAATTGTGAATGCCTTGAATGTATATCATGATTATTTTTTTACTTTTGTAAAATTTTCTTCCTTCATATTAATATGAATGTGGTCCGCTAATCATGTTGCAAAGATAATATTTGACAATTTCGTAGTGAAGTATAACAAGCATCCAATGATTCTCATGTATATTGTGGGATCTACAGATGTCCCATCCTCATGCTTTCTTAATTTTTTCCCAACCAAAATTTGAGTTGAAAATGGTTTAGAGTCTTGCGTATTTAATTATTTCAAAAAATATCTTTCATACTTTTCTTGAGAAATAAAAGGGTAGTCTTTCCACTGATTGACATACTACCCTTATATGTATGTGAATTCACCAATCATAGAAATTTTAAATTCTGATTTCATATGATTGGGAAATTCATCCACTAATCACCATATGCTTCCACCAAATATAATATCATCTATGTACACTGGTACCATGAACTGATCTTTCTGATAATTCTTCAGATAGATATTGTGATCCACTTCTCCTCTTTTAAATTCGATATTCATTAGATTATAATCCATCTAAGAGTACCATGCTCGTAGTGACTTCTTTAGACAATAGAATTACCTATTTCATTCACAAACCTTCATTTCATCATTACCAAGAAGAAAACCCACATGTTTTTCAATGTAAATTTCTTATTATTCAATAAAACCATTTCAGAAAGATATTTTGACGTCCATTTGATACACTTTGTACCCCTATTGAATTTACATGGCAGGAAAAATCCTGATTGGCTCTAGTCTAGCTCCCAGAGAAAATTTTTCTTCAAAATTCATTCCTTTAATATGTGCATATCCATTACACACTAGATGTGCCTTATTTCTGATCACATTTCCATTCTCATCGATTTTTTTGAAGATCCATTTAGTTCCAATCACATTTTTATTTTTAGGTTTATTAATAAGATCATATGTATCATTCTTGTCAATCTGATATTGTTCTTCATTCATGGATTTAACCCATGATTTATGCTTCACATATTCTTCAAATGAGGTTGGTTCCATAACTTCTAGTATGGTAGATTATGCATTATTCCACATTCTCTTTGTCTGTGTGGGTTCTATCCAACCCTAAATAATATTGAATTGATCGATTTTTTATATTTGAATTCTTTTATGAGGTCCACAAGAATTTTATTAAGCCATGGTTTCCTCTTCTGATTATTCTTTCAAGTCAACATCATGATGTGACTATTTAATGTTTTTAAACCATATAATTATGTATTTGGATTTGTTCCATGTCTACATTCTTCCTCATCTTTTTTTTATACCAGTATAATAATTTCTTATGGCATTTTTGGTTTTATCTTCAATGATATTTACACCACTTATTTCCACAATTTTTCTATGATGATTATTAATTTTTTTGAGGCTATGCTCTTCATTTAATATCCAAGAAATATTACCTCATCTGTAGCTTCACTATACTTCATTTTATTTACATCATTGTTTAAGATGAAACATTTACTTCTGAAAACAAAAAAATATTTCCAAGAGGGTTTCCTTCCATGACACAACTCATATGGTGTTTTTTGTCCCATATAAATTCTTGTTTGATTTTGAGTATACAATATATCTTGAAAAACCTATTTCCATTAACGGAGAGATATAAGACTCTCAATAAACATGGTTCAGGAAATATTGTTTACCTTTTTATTCCTACACTCAACAACTCCATTTTGTTGTGGAGTTCTCACATCAGCCACCTCATGCTTTATTCCATGTTTATCTAGGTAATTTTCAAATTCAATGGACATGTATTCCCCTCCTTTGTTAGATCATAGAACATTGATTGTATGACCTATATCATTCTTAGAAATACATCAATAAATTTTCATGAAATCAAGAACTTGTCATTTCCTGTGAATAACCATAAGATAATCCATTATACTATAATCATCAATAAAAATAATGAAGTACCTCACTTCATAAGTTCAAACCACTTTTATCATTCCAAAAACATCTATGTGTATGACATCAATAAAATTTTATTCAATTATATTCTTTGGACGATATGAACTACATGGTAATTTTCTTCATATGCAAGCATCATAAGTATTTTCCTATTAATGCTTCAGATTGGGGATATCTATGACTATATTCATCTTAAAAATATCTTCCACGACTTATTGATTTATGTGACCCAACCTCCAGTTTCACAAGTTGTTATCTTATTCAACTATCATGCAGAATATGTTCTCTTTATTATCAACCTGATATAATTTTCCACTTATTTTGCATCCTTTCCTAAGGGAATTCATTGTCCTTCATTTTATAGTGCATCCATTTTTATTGATTTTCTCGATAAGTCCCTACATATAGAGTTGAATCACACCCAGGATATCGTGATGCAAACTATCCAATTAAAGAACTTTAGTATTCTTACATTTTTCAATTTCCAGTTCTATACTCCCACTACCTTTTATCTTCAAAGAACCATTATTTTCAAACCTAACTATTCCATCAACCCTTTTCTTAACATTATTCAATAAATCCACATTTCCCATCATATGAGATGAGAATCCACTATCAATAATTAATGTATTACTATTCTTGGTATCTTTGAGAGCGACTTCTGTAAGATTGGATTTATCTATTTTCATCTTTTCCTTCCACAAAATATTATATTGAGTGAAGGATATAGATGGACTTTCAAATCAATTATCCATGTGCACGGGTTCATCACACTCATTATTTTCTTCTAGAGGAAAAAAAAATCTTATAATAAAAAACATTAAGATTGATGAGTATTGGATCATTTATGAGTTATATATGTATTGTTCATGCCTTTCCTCTTCTTGTAATTAATAGTTCTATGGGAAAATTCTTAAAATGAAAACAATATTCATTCGAACTATTTATTCTATATGAAATTTTTTGACATGCTATTGCCTATATAACAATAGAATTAACATTTAATTTGAGGTAATTTCTTCCAAATTTTCATCCTACCCATGTCTTCTTCCTTAGGAAAATAGTTTGAATACCTATCATTTTAGAAAAATTGTGGATTGGATTTAGTTCTCCATTTTTTTTTTGAGTCTCTCTTTTTTAGGACATCAGGTGACTTTGTGATATGTTAAAATTTATATTTCCATTTTCTTTGGTTTATCTAATTTATAGCCTTTGATGTTTCAACTTCACAAAATATTCCACTGTTTCCCATGCATGTGGATATTTGATCATTCAAAAACTTTTTTACTCCATCAGAACCCCGATTAGTTCTCAACAGAAGTTCAAAATCTGAAAATCTTCCAAACTATATTTTCTTCTTCGATTCCTTTGAAATTTATTCTATTTAAAGTTTACTCTCTAGAGTAACAAATTCTTCTTGAAATACGTCAATAGTCTCAGACTTTTCCTTTAGTCTGGATGTATGGTCATTGATAACCTTTAAATATTCTTCAATCATGATATTTAGTTCAACAATATCATACCAGCTTTAATAATTCATTGAATATTCTTTCAGTACTTCTTCTAGTAATTCAATTTCATCTTAAAAAAAATCAATATATTTTGATGATTCTTCCAGAACTACTACCTACTTTTTTTGTTTAAGTTTCTTTGATTCTAAAGCTTACTAAGAGCATCCTCAAGTTACAACTTGATATTAGAATCAATAAACAACTGATCATCTCTATATTATTCTATAAATGGTTTTAAATTTTAAATTATTTTCATCATTGATGCTTAGGTTTAAGATTAAAATTCTAATTCTTCTTCCACAAATAATTCATTATCATCATCATATTTTTCACATAAAAAAATATTTCTTTGTAATTTCATTCTAGATTTGAAGTATCCCTTTCAAAAAAAATTTACGGTTCTTTTGAATGTTTCCAACATCACTTAATTTAGCATTAAACTTCCATGAGCACCAAGAGGCAATGTTCCCAACCCTTACACACTGAGAACATGAGAGATGTTGCTTTACTTCAAATATACATCTTCCTTTCTTGAGTTTCTAAACAATAAGATAAATAAGTTCAACTTACTCATTATAATCATCAATACTATCTCTAAAAATATCATGTTTTTCTTTGGATTTTAATGCAATTTACTTGCTTACTTAAGTAATTTAATCTTATAGTTTGAGTATTATTTCTTAATCCACCATACTACTCAGTTGGTCATTAAAAAAAGTTTTGACAGATCCATTTCCTCAAGGGACGACACTTTTGGATTGTAGAGAGGTGGAAGCCTTCTAAAATTTTTCTTCACAATTTCAATGGATTTTATTTAATCACCAAGTCCTCATATAGCTGCAAAAACTTCAATCATTTGATTAAAAACGATCTAAAATTTCATTAGAATTAATTCTCAAATAATCAAACCTATTGTGTAGGGATTATAGTTTTGACTCCATTACTTTGTTTTCACATTCACATATATTCTCTAGTTTTCCCCATATAGAATTTTCTAAAGTATAACTCATTACCTTTAGATATACTTGGTTAGAAACAGTTGTAATGAGGGAATTCTATTCTTTAGCATCTCCATCAAGCATATTTGTATCTGTATTAGTCATAAAAATCCTTTTTTCATAGGTATCCTATATCCCTTTTGCAATGGAAAAAATAACTTCCATTGTAAGAGATATTAGATGAGATGTCATCCTATTTTATTCAAATCCGGATGTTTTTTCCATCAAATAGGGGAACTTCCTGGATATTTTATGGATTATCTATGATAAAGAATAAAATATATTTAACTCATGTAACCCTAACCCTTTGATAACACTTATAATACCTGATAACACCCTAATATGGGAAGGGTGAATCAAGTTGTCAAAATTTTATTTTAATGTGAAAGATGTTATTCCCACATTGGTAGGAACATGTTAAGCATGTATGATGGATTATATCAACAACCAAAAATTCATATACAGATATTCAAGAAAAGAATTTTAATTGGTTCACAATTAAGGGCTAGTCTAAGAAGCATATTTTGAAAGTGTGTTAGTCATTCCAAAATACACTAATATTTACAAGTGGTAGAATAAAATAGTTTAGGCAAGATTCACTCTATTCCAAACACACTAAGATTACAAGATTATAGAGATAACACACTATATCCCTTAGAAAAATTCCTTCGACTACCTTAACTCATTTATTTGAGATAAGTATAACTCATTTTATAGAAATAAAGGTTTCTTCAATGGATTGGCATTAAATCCTCTATCCCCGACTAACATGAGACTCTGATTGCGCTGTAGACCTGAGTTGATGTACTTGGAAGTCACTATTCACTGAAAACATTATGTTCAAAAAAACGTTCATGAATCTCTTTCATGAAGCTTACTACATTCACAAAGCACCCTACCTTCATAGAGAACCCTAATTCATTGCGAAATACCCAATCATCGTGAAGCACCCATTACTTAGAAGCATTGACATCAGTCAAGAAATAAGTTTTATTTTTTAGATTCACAAGCTTGAATATAAATCTAGATTCATGGAGGTCCCCTAGCTTAATGAAATTAGAGAAATTCTGGATTTACCTTGAATAATTTATTGTGAAAAAAATTAGGGGTAGAATTATATTTACAGGTTTATATGTTCATGATGATCAACCAACTCCATCACATTTTTCATATCTTTTAAAAAAATCTTCACAACGCTTTTCCAATCGTGATGCTCCAATTAGATTTGATGTTGTTGTGAATATTTTTGTCAAATCATCACACTCTTGTGATGCTCGAATTGTTTTAATCATGGAGAACACCATATCCATTCTCGATGCTCCACATATTTGCAAACCTTAACTCAGTCTCCATGAAACTCATTCCTTTACTATATTTATGAAGGGTTTATTAAAAAAACCCTTCACAATGCTACCCCTTTCTCCAGATTTTGAGCCAAATAATTTGGAAAACAATAGGAAATGACGCCACCTTAAAAATTATATTCATCTTGTATGGTTATATCACTTTCCTTGAAATCTTATCATTATTCCATGTGAGTATTGAGAAAAAACACAAATAATACTCTATTTCTTGAAAAGTATATCATTGGTTCTAATAAAAACTCCAATAATGAAATCCATTATTCTTATCACTATATTGGGAATGTGAAGGGAGAAAAAAATTCAAGGATACAGGTTCTCAAAATGAGGCAAACCCTTTTTAATATCACGTGCTTTATATTCTTTCGTACATTTACATACATGAGTATTTGCTAGAAGATGACGGAGATAAAAAATTTAACCGGTTTCTTTGGTTATGTTTTTAAACGATTTTAAACATATAAAAGTGAAAAACTGCTTCAAACCTCCATTCTTAGTTGTTATTAGATCTTTTGGTACATCCATTGGTATCATAGGATGGTTCACTTGTTGAATAATTGTCATGGATAATACCAATTCTACCAATAATAGTGGAATTCCTATATTTTATGGTGAAAATTATTATGGATAGAAAAATAGTTTGATTCATTATCTTTTATATCTTGACTAGAAGTTGTTGATGCTACTACAATTGGTTTTACACGTATTAAAAAAGATAATTATATGATATTTTCTGATAAGAGAAATATTTAAGTTGATGAAAAGGATAGAAATTCCATCCTTATATCCTTATAAGAATATGTTTATATGACGGTGATGGGTCTCAAAACCACAAAGAGTATATGGGACAAGCTCAAAATTATATTCTAAGGGAATACTAAAGTGAAGGAAGAAAAGATACAAATATGAAATAATAAGTATTAAGAAATAATAATGATAGATAAATAATCTATTGATGAATAATTCACTATAGTAAATGATGTTTTTTGCAATAGTAGAGGTTTTGGAGATGTCCTCTAAGATATTAAAATTCTAAAGAAACTCATGAGAAACTTTTAAAAAAGGAATGATTCTAAAATGCTATTTAGAAGATAAGGATGATTTATCACTTGATGAATTGTAAAAAAATTTGTTTGTTATAAAATTATAAAATCTCCAATGTTTAAAAATAATATGAAAGATGAAATAAATTTTGAGTATATGAGAAGGATGAAAATTCAAGATATTGAAGATGATGATCCTTATGATTTTGAAGATAAATAGGATTATGAGTTGAATGATGAAATAATGTTTTTAATATCTAAGAACTATATAATAGTAGGAGTAAAGTATAGAAGAAAACATCATATCAAATGTTTTGAATGTGGTTGAATCAAACAATTTTCTATGAATTGACCCAAGAAGAACGTTGGTGAGTATCGAGATGATTCTGATGAAACTATTTGATAAAATAAGTGAAAAACAGTTATAAAGAAGAAAAATAACCCAAAAAACACAAGAATAAGTTCAATCAAATAAATAAGTTTTTTGAGTAATAAAGTTAAATTAGGTTCAACTGAAAACAATTATTAAGAAGAAGAAATTCTAAAAAAATTCAGATCCTTTATTGCAAAAGTTAAGGAAATAAAATATTCCATAGATAGTGAAGAAAGTGGTGAAGAATAATATAAAGAGTGTGAAATAATAATAAATATTATTTCATATCTCAACCAATATAAAACCATTAAAAAATAAATAAGTGTAGTGAACAAATATTGAAATGAAGTTTCTGAAGGAATACAATATGTGATTAAGTAGGAGGAAGAATACATTTATGAGATATTAAGTTACAAATTAAGATTATCTTAATAGGGAACAATGTTTTAATATCTTAGTAATAAATTTGAATATAATTTAGAAAAATTAAATAAGTTTAAATATAAAATTATTGGGTCCAAATGTATCTTTAGTAAGATGAATGAAAACTTAAACAAAGATTCATAAGTAAATGTTGTGGCTTCTAAAGTTGCTGAGAAAGCTTAGATCAAGAATCATGTGAATTCCACACCCCACAAAAATAATGTTTCATATAATTTTTATAACATTTAAGGTGATAATAAAAGTACTAGTAAGGTTTGTGCGAAGAAATGATGTGAGAAATCTATCAAATTTACAAATTTTGAAAACTCGCTTAGAAGAAAAGATAGTCTATGCTCAGAGTATATTAGAGTTGGAAGAAGTTATCAACATAAAAAAAGTTCATATAGATAAGGATTTTACTTTAATATAAAATCAGGATTTGATGGTTTCTATCAGTATTATAGAATCTATGGAAATATGGATTATTATTATTGGTATAACATATCACTTCATGGAAGAAAGTTTGAATATAGAGAAATAAATGGTGAAATGAGAATAAGAAACTTTCTAAACCCATAGAAAGTTAGAAAATAAAAATATCAATATGTGAGAATCTTTACAAAAAAAATTGAATGTGTTGATTATGTTTTGGGAAGATGTGATCAATTTCTTCATCATAAAGAAAAATGTATGACACTCCTTCCAGAACAAGTTTCTTATGGTAGAAAAGATAAGAAAATTGGAACGAATAAAGATGAGAAAAGAGTTTTGTTGTTGAAACAAATTTAAAAGATAACAAAATGAAAAAACCAAGGAAACGTAATAGTGTTTGTTCTTCATACATTAAAGATGATTTAAAAATCATAAATCATGTTAAAAATCATGATGAATATGATTTTACCTTTGTGAATGGTAGTTTCTTAAAAATAATAATAAATAGAACTACCGAGATAAAAGTAGAAAAATAAACTTCTAAAGAAGTTTATTATTTATGTGATAAAACATAACTTAATTAATGTAATTCAAATTTTTGATGATGTAAAATAAGTTATTTTTATAAAATATTCATATATCATTAGAATTTTGAAATATAGAAAAGTTACCACAAAAGGAGAAAGAACAAGTGGAAATATTTTTCAAGTAGGAGAACTTTACAACTCATGTTATCTAAGTGATAAAGATTAGAATTGGTTGTGTCACTGATGTCTTGGTCTCCTTGGGTAAAAAAACATGAACAATCATTCTAAAGTTGATTCTATAAGAAATTTTTCAGAATTGAAAAGAAAAGAGGAAGATGTTTTCATTACTTTTCAAAAAAGAAGATGACAAATAAAAGTTTTAAGAAAGTTGAGATTAAGTCTACCCAAAAACATTAACTTATTCATTTCTATTTATGTTGGATAATGAGACATCAATAAAAAAATTTATACTTTATCACTTTTATTTATGATTTCACTTGATGAAAAGTAACATGTTTCTGAAACACAAGAAAGAGGTTATGGAAATGTTTAGGTTTTTCAGAAAACAATTTGAGAATGAAATGGGGGTTAATATAATGTTTCCAAGAATAGATAATGGTAATAAATTCACAAAAAAGAATTTTGAAACTTATCTAAGAAATAATTATAACAAACATCAATATAGTGAACCAACAGTCCACAACAAAATGGTCCATTAGAAAGAAATAATATAAGTTTTGTGGAAATGAAAAGAAGTATGTTATATTAATACAAAATTTCAATGTTCTACTAGAGAGAAGCTATTAGTTGTAATATTCATATTCATAATAAATGTTTTTTGAGTTTAGAATCCAAGATGCATTCTATTAAAATGTTTAATCACAAAAAAACATCATTTAAGTACTTAAATGTTTTAGAAGTCTATGCTTAATTAAAATTAAAAATATGTATTTGGTAATGTTTGATGAGAAATATGAGGAATGAACTTTTATGGGGTTTTCACCCAATGAAATATGAAAAAATTATTTGAAAAAACATTTACAAAAGTTAGTGGACTCATATGATGTGAACGTTATTTAGAATCCATCTTCTTTAATAAAATTTGCTGGTAATATTGAGGAAGAAAAAAAGAAAGTTTCTATTGGAATTGAATTTGAGAAAAGTAATGTGCATGAAGATTCAGATGAATCATGTGATTAGGAAAGTGAATATAGAAGATAATCATTTAAATTTATACCTTATATAAACATATTGAGTCTGAAAATATTCTGGGGTACTAGAAGGCTCTAGTTCAGTCAAGAAGAAAGTTGAGATTAGAAAATTAAACATCACTCATCTCAAAAGATGAACCCAAATCAGTTTTAGAATCTATTCAACACAAAAAATGGGTGAATGATATAAATAAACAGTTTTATCAAATTGGGAAAAATGAAAAATGGGAACTTCATCCATGTAACAAATTTAAAAATGTTATCAGACCAAAAAGGGTTTTTAAAAACAAGTTGAATGAACGTGGAGAAGTTTCAAGAAAAAAAAAAGCAAGGCTTGTTTGTAAAATCTATGAATTGGTGTGAGGAGAGGATTTTGATGAAACATTTTCTGATTTTGTATGGTTAGAAACTATTATAATTTTTATAATAGTGACTAATCACCAGAATTACAAATTATATAAAATCGATGTAAATTCATCATTTCTCAATGGATAAATTGAAGAAGATGTTTACATTGAAAAAAATTGTGGGTTTATATTTTATATGGATAAAAAAATTTTATATATTGAAGAAATATTTTTATGGACTAAAAAAATATCCACATTCATGGTATTAAACTTTTGAAAATTGTTTGAGAATTTTTAATTTTTATTGAGGGAAAGTTGATATTAACTTATATATGAAAGATATTGACTTAGAAACTCTAATTTTATTTGTTTATATGGATGATATATATTATTTGGATATAAATAATATGTTTTTTAATTTTTTCT
Organism: Viscum album; assembly: GCA_963277665.1. Lineage (NCBI taxonomy): Eukaryota > Viridiplantae > Streptophyta > Magnoliopsida > Santalales > Viscaceae > Viscum > Viscum album. Next base: position 19,710,398 of record OY728137.1, on the reverse strand, counting down.
TTGAATAAATTAAATGGAACTTTGAGATTTAAATTTTAGTAGAATTAACATTATTCCTTAGTTTACAAGTTTAATAAAACGAAAAATACATTTTATTATCTCAAGAAAAATATTTTGGGGAATTGTTAAGAAACGTTTGTAAGGATGAGTTGAAAAAAGTTTCTAATCCTATCTCATTGGGGATGAAGTTGAGTAAAGATGAGTTTTGTAAAATAGTTAATCAAAAATATTTTTAGAAGCTGATAAGTAGACTAATTTACCTTACAACCTCAATGACTGATATTTTTTATTTTGTGACTTTGTGTTCTAGGTATCAATGTAATTTGAATGAATCATATATGTTTTAATCAAAGAGAATTATGATATATATCAAAGGAAAAAAGTCACATGAATTGTGAAATGAAGTTTCATGGTTATACTAATACTGATTAGGCTGGAGATACTAATGATAGAAAATCAACATTAGGATGAACATTTTTCTTGGGTAAATGTTGTATAAGTTGGAATAGTAAGAAACAAAGCTTCGTAACTTTGAGAAAAACATAATCAAAATATATTACAGCTACTTAGGATTGTATTCAGATGTTGAAAATGAAAGTTTATCGTTAATATTTTAAAATAAACGTTTCTAAACCATTGAAGATAATTTGTGATAATCAGAGTGAAATTGATATTTAGAAAAATCTTATACAACATTCAAGATCAAAAAAAATTTATATAAATTTTCACTTTATAAAAGAGAAAGCTACCACTAAAGATGTTTTTCTGAAATATATCACAACAAAGTATCAAATTACTAATATATTCATAATGGTAACGCCAAAAGAAAGGTATGTTGAGTTGAGTCTGAAAAATCATGTTCATCCTCCTCTAATTGAAAAAATAAATCTCATAAAGATATCCCCCATGATGCTTTGGATTATTTTGACAAATTGGGAGACAAATGATTTTTTTTACTTTTTAATAATTTTTTACTTATATTTATTTAATTATTTTAATAATATTTCATATACCAATGTTATGTTATCATAGATCATATTATCTTATTTTTTTTTTATGATTCATGTTATTTTAACTTCCAAGATTATGCTATGATTAAATATTATGATCTATGATATGTTGGGAATTAATTTTGAATATTTAAGGTCATTTTATAATACCCCTATGCCTATTTCATGTTTATATGACCATTTATATATATCATGTTTAACCTTATAAAGCGTATAAGACCACCCATTATCATGTTTCCATTCTACATGTTATGAAGAAAGGCTTTAAGTAGGGTTGTTCTAAGAAGAGTACCGTGTGGGAAGATATTATTAGCTGATGTTGATTATCTTTTATTAAATAATATGATCATGTATCTAGTATCCAAATACATTTAACATTAATAGTTATGGAACTGATCATAATATTATGTTTTAAATATTCATCTTAAACTATGTGATATTTATGTGTTAAAAGTATGGGTCTCTATAAGTTTTATGGTTAATGTGAATGAAATATGTGTTTTATTCATGCTAATATCCTTAGAATTATTTTATAAATGATGAGTGATCCCAAAATGGATCAGATGATGAGAAATCCTGATATTGATCTCCAATACATTAAGTAAAGTAATATATTCTACAGGTGATATGTTACTATTAAGGGATATGGGAATTATCCAATTTAGTAATTTCATTAAAGGGTTTTTATAAGAATAAATTTAAGGATAATGTTACAAGTTACCTACATGATATGCTTTTAATGGGTTATAAAAGATGTATTTTGATTTTAAAAGGTAATGAAGTGGGATTAGATTTTTAAAGATAGTTTATGACCTTTTATAAAAGGTGAAAGGATTTTTTTCGAGTAAACATATTTATGAGATTTCATGTTTTATAAGAAAACCTTATGATTATGAATTTTCATTTATGATTGAAAATGAAATGTTTTATGAACCTAATGCATAATTATGTTTTTTCCAAGGAAATTTAAATGAATATTTGAGATAAAATTTTTATTATGAGAAATGTAAACCTTTTTACTTATTTTTTATGTTTACAAATGGGATAACAATTTTATTTTATTTTATGCCCCTTATTGAGTTTTTATCTCGTTCCAGATTTTCAAATATTTTTTATAGGTATTAGGGATGAGTAGGAATGATAATAAATGTAATGTTCTAGTTATGAGAGTTACCTTTAATAAGGTAAGTGTGTCTTTATAAATAACATGTTTTGTGAAAAAGTGGACACGGTGTGGAAATATCCACATTGTAATGTTACAAATTACTTAATTTTTTAAAACATTAAACCCAAAAAAGAATTTGGTAAATTATAAATGAAATTAAAACTATAAATCATGTTATTTATGTGAAATTTTTGTCCAGGTCTGTATACTGCACATTAATATAATGTTTGATGTGTCAAGTATGAAAAAGGTTCATGTTTTAAATTTAAAAATGAGATAAATGTTACATCAAATCATTTTTAACATTGTTAAACCTTGAAAATACACATGTATTGTTGAGATAATTTAGGAAAATAATACAGGGTTCGTCTGTGTCATTTAATAATTAACTTCATATCTGTTTGATATGTGATGTTACTGATATAATTAAAAGTGTGTGTTTTCAATTTATAAGTTTAATTTTTTTCACAACATCCATCACATATTCAAAACCATGAAAATGTGTTCGATTTGTCCTATGGAATAAGAAAGACACTTGATGATTAATTTTTGATGCATAGTAAGTAACCAAATGTCATTATGAAATATTATATGTTAGGTATGACTGAAAGTGCATGGATTAAGTTTAAAAGTGACATTTCAGTTCAAAACATGCATCACATAGTAAAAATACAGAAACTCTGCTTGTATTGTTGTATACATTAGTTAAATGATGTGTTATTCATTATTGAAATATAATAATTAATCACACATCAATCTGATCATTGTGTGTCTATTATGACTAAAATTGAAAGTTTTGAATTTAAAAAAGATATATGTCTTTGTTCAAAACATGAACCACATAGTCAAAAATGAGAAAAAATTCTTGGATTGTCATTATACATTAGTATGGATATGAATAATTCATTTTTGAAATATATAAATTAACCATACCTCAATATGATATTAAATTTGTCTATCATGAATAAAAATCCATGTTTTCAATTTAAAAGTGACATTTTAGTTCAAAATGTGTACCACAAACTAAAATAATTAATTCATGCTAATATTTTCATGATAATTTTGAAAAATATTTGATGGTTTATTTTTCATGTATAGGAATTAACCACAAATCATTCTAATATGAGACATAGATAACATGATGGAATGTGTGTTTCTTCTTTTTAAAATATATGTTTTAGTTCAAAACATTTGTCACATTCTCAAAACTAAGAAAACATGCTCATAATTTTGTATTACTTTGTAATATTTTTTATTTATTATTCTATAATTTATTATTTGTTATGTTTTGAGATTTTTGTAATCATTTTTATTTATGTTTTATTTATGCTTTATTATATCCCATTTTTTTCTTATTATTTACCTTATATTACTATTACTAAAATAATAATTTTTTTAATATTGGAACACTCTTATCTTTTGAGGTTATGTTAATGCCTAGAGAAGGTCTCTTATGAGTTTGATTATTTTTGGGTTGGTTGGAAATTGTAATTGTTTTTTTAATGTTACATATGAATGTAATTATAATGTATTAGAATATTTCAATGTATATTTATTTATATTAAAATAGTTCAATTTAAAAATACTATTTATTAGATAAAAATATTTGAATTGATTCCAAAAATATTTTGTTTTTGTTTGATTGAATTCTATACTGTGACGTTCATTTAGCATCAGGTTTAGTTAATTTATTTTTTGATTTTGTTTTATTCGGTGGTTTATGTCATGTTTGGCTGTGTTAATGTAGTTTTATTGATATGAACTTTTCTCATGTAGTTTTGAAAAATACAATGATATATTTGATGTTGGAAGTATTTTTTTTTATTTGAGTTGTTTAATTTTTGTTACAGTGGTTATATTAAAATTTGATTTTTTATTTGGCCATGGTTTAGTTTGATATAGATTTTACTTTTAAATATTTTATGTTAATTATATGAAATCCACTTTTAGTCTCTTGTATTTATATTTAAATGGTATTATTTATTTTATGGGTTTCAATCTTGTTAAGTAATGTTTGGTATGAATATGTTCTATGCCTATTATATTTTATGGTCCTTTTGATAAATTTTCTTATTTAGTATTGTAGTTGAGAAATGATATCCTATGGGAGATGAGCCTTATGACCCATGGGACTCTTCATAAGGAAACCCTAATGTATGATATTTTTTCCAGTATATTTGAATATTGTAATATATTATACCAAAATTAATGTTTATTGATATTATTTTCCCTTATTTATATCTTATTTTTGTTTTAGTTGATATGGAATTGATGCAGTGGGTTTCATGTATGAAGATCCTATATATATCCAGAAAAGTGATCCAATTAAGTGGAGGTGGTGTAGCGATGGACATCAATGGGCTGTGGGTGTAGGATTTTTAAACTCACACTACATGAAAACCGCCGTTTAGCGGCGGTTTTTCACGGCGGTTTTTAAAACCGCTGCTAAACGCGTCTCGGGCCGCCATTTCGCGGTGGTTTTTAAACCGCCGCGAAATGTCAAAAAAATTTATTTTCTTATATTTTTTTATTTTTTTTTAGGATTAGCGGCGGTTTTTTAAAAAACCGCCGCGAAATAGTGGCGGTTTCGGTAAAACCGCCGAGAAATGAAATGAAAAAATAAAAAAAACATGAGAAACCCCGAAATCACTAAAATGACCATAACTTTTGATCCAGGCGTCCGTTGAAGCACCACGACTAGTCAAATAGATGATCATGAAGATATCTATAGGCAGATATAATCCAAACCGTGATACGGTCTAAGGTGCGGGAGATATTAGAATTATAAGAATGATAAAAAAAGTTCTCCAACTTCAAACGACCATAACTTTCGCTTCGGGTGTCCGTTTGGCCTCCTCCACCTGCCAAATCATAGCTCGTTCCATGAGCATCATTTTGACTAGTTGCGGCGCCCACATTCACTCGTGGATCATAAGTTATCGCCTTTTTAGTGGGTATCAGGTTTGTTATTTTTTTATGCCTCGTTTCTAGCACCCGTTCCCCGTCAGCTTTTTTTAAAATGGTCGTAACTTCCGATCCGCCTTTCCTTTTGGACACTTTCACCTATCAGGTCGAATATCATTTCAAGATTTTTGATTTGACAGGTCGTAGATCTGAAACGGAGTCTCGGATCCTACATTATTTTCGTTAATTTGAGTCCAATGATTTTGTCTCTTAATGACCGTTTTACGGGTTTTAACGATTGCTCCATTTATTACTGTTTATTTGGGTTTCAATGACTTGTTATATTTATCAATTGTTTTTGTGGGTTATTATGAGGATTATGTTGAATTGTTAAGGAGTTTTCTATAGTTTTCACGAGTTTTCATGCGTTCTCATTCTTTCTAATGCTTCATTCTTCATATGCTTCTCCATCCTTTTTCATGTGTTTTCATGATTTTTCATCCCTTATCACGTCTTTTCATACTTTTTCATGTGTTTCCTTTATTATTTATTATTTATTATTTATTATTTATAATATACTTTAATTTATTTATTATCTATTATTTGTAACTGGTTATTTATTATTTATTATTTATTATTTATTATTTATTATTTATTATTTATTATTTATATTTATTTATTATTTAATATTTATATTTACTTATTATTTATTATTTATTATTTATAATTTATTATTTATTATTTATTATTAATATTTATTATTAATATTTATTATTTATATATATTATATATATTTATTAGTTATTAGTTATTTATTTATTATTTATTATTTATTATATATATTTATTTTTTATTTATTTTTTATATTTATTTATTATTTATTATTTATTATTTATTATTTATTATTTATTATTTATTATTTATTTATATTTAATTATTAATTATTAATTATTAATTATCAATTATTAATAATTAATAATTAATTATTATTTATTATTTATTATTACTAATAATAAAATATTATAATAATATTATTATTTGTTACTAGTTATATATTATTTATTATTTATAATTTATTATTTATAATTTATAATTTATAATTTATTGTTTATTATTTACTATTTATTATTTATTATTTATTATTTATTATTATTATTTATTACTAATATTTATTATTTATATTTATTATTTATTTATGATTTATGATTTATTTATGATTTATGATTTATGATTTATTATTTATTAATTATTAATTATTTATTTTTACTTATTATTTATTATTTATATTTGTTATTTATTTTTATTATTTATATTTATATTTATTTATTATTTATTTTTTATATTTATTTATTATTTATTACTTATTATTTATATTTATTTAATAATTATAATTATTTATTATTGATATTTATTTATTACTTATTATTTATTATTTATATTCATTTATTATTTATATTTATTTATTATTTATTATTTATTATTTATTATTTATTATTTATATTTATTTATTAATTATTTATTATTTATATATACTATTTATTTATTATTTATTATTTATTATTTATTATTTATATTTATTTATTATTTATATTTATTTATTATTTATTATTTATTATTTATTATTTATATTTATTTATTATTTATATTTATTTATTATTTATATTTATTTTTTATTTATTATTTTTTATTTTTTATTTATTATTTATTATTTATTATTTATTATTTATTATTTATTATTTATTATTTTTATGTATTTATTAGTTATTATTTATATTTATTTATTATTTATCTTTATTTCTTATTTATATTTATTTATTATTTATTATTTATTTTTTATATTTATTTATTATTTAATATTTAATATTTATTATATAATATTTATATTTAATTATCATTTATTATTTATTATTTATATTTATGTATTATTTATCTTTATTTATTATTTATATTTATTTATTATTTATTTTTTATTTTTTATATTTATTTATTATTTATTATTTACTATTTATATTTATTTATTATTTATTATTTATTATTTATATTTTTTATTATTTATTATTAATTATTTATTATTAATTATTTATTATTAATTAATAATTATTTATTATTTATTGTTTATTATTTATATATATTTATTATTTATATTTATTTATTATTTATTATTTATTATTTATTATTTATTATTTATTTATTATTTTTTATTTATTATTTATTATTTATTATTTATTATTTATTATTCCTTATTTATTATTTATTATTTATTATTTATTATTTATTATTTATTATTTATTATTATTGAGTTTGTATCTGTTATTTATGTATTATTTGTTTTTTCAATTAAAATATATAAGTATATTAAATTCTGTTTATTAACCACATGGCGAGCTTGCTGGAGCGGTAAAGTCTTTGGAAAATATGCAAGAGGTTATGGGTTCAAATCTCACCAAATGCAGAATTTCTTAAATTGCATGGGCATGCATGTGCATGTGCATGGGATGTTCATGCATGGACAAATAAAGTAAATAAAACAATATGAAATAAATAAATAAATAAAATAAATAAATAAATACGAAATAAAATAAATAAAAAATAAATACGAAAGAAAATAAATAAATACGAAATAAAATAAATAAAAAATAAATATGAAAGAAAATAAATAAATACGGAAAATAAATAAATAAAATATATAAATAAATAAAATAAATAGATAATTTAAATAAATAAATAAATAAATAAATATATATATATAAATATATAAAATTAAAAATTAAAAAAAAAATAAAAAAAATAAAAAAACCGCCGCTAAAAAACTGCTGCGAAACGTTCTGCGACGGTTTTGAAAACCGCATCGAATAGTTTCCCAAAGAAGATTTCGCGGCGGGTTTTCAAAACTGTCGCCAATCGATTTAGGGGCGGTTTAAACCGCCGCTAAATGCCTTTTTTTCCGTAGTGTCAAACACATTTTATATATGATAAATAAATCTATAACTGATGGTTATTGAATTGTTTTTATTTATCTATAATTTTTATATATATAAATTCTAAATATTTTTATGTATTTTTATTGATAAATATTTATCTAAATATTGGTCATGTATATGGTTTTTATGTGTTTCTTATATCATTTATCTATTTTTTTAATTTCCCACCTTTTAAAAGTGGTTTGAGAAAACCACTGATAAATGAAATTTCTATTAGAAAATTTACCAGGGGATGTGTCTATTTTTTTTAAAAATATATTTTATTTTTCTTGTAGTGGTTTGGGTAAACTATCTCTAAATTGAACCGAAAAATTTTGTGATATAAAACACAGATAATGTATTTTAAAAACACCCTATTTATGGAAAAATTATACCCCTTTAAATCACTTTAAAATTAATTTTAACCACTGATAATTAATTAATAGAAGTGAAAAACAAAACTATTTATAAAGAACCACTAAATGAAACAATAGTGCTTATATTTCCCACCAAATGGAAAATAATTAATGTGGGAACTTGTTTTTCCTACAGGAAAATATTTTAGAGGTTAATTTTATATAATTAATGTAAGGTAAGATATTAGTTTTCACTATTTTATATGAGGATGAAAAAAATTATATTTTTTACTAAAACATTCCATTGTTTTTAGACTACCACAGTGGTTTTAGATATTTTGAATAAGTTAGATTGAAAGATTATGTGGATACCCTAGGGAGATAAAACAATTTCATTATTTCAAATTAGCTTCTTGCATGTGATTAAAAAATAAGGAAGGCTGAATAAACCACAATAAAGTTCACATCATTATGGAATCTGTGTCATAGAAAATTCTTATGTTAAATAAGAAGTGGAGAACTATATTCTTGTTCCATGGAGATTTAGTTGGAAAATGGAGAAACTGGTAATGGTTATAAATGCAGATATGACTATTTTACTGAAGGAAGCTAACACAATTTACTAGAGTTACCAGGGAAAAACCATATTTTAGTAATATTGAATCCAAATCATGGTGTAAATTATATATGAATTTAAAAATTAAAAAGGCATGAAAAATATGGGGTATGAGGATTTTATGGTCGTGGTTTTTGAATTTATGTTGCTAACTAAAAACTATGTCATGGTTCAATAGGCCACACTGTGGTTTTCAAGATAACCACATGATGTATAGATTTGGTTATATTTTAAAATATGGAAACATGGGGATCCTTATAGGAGATTTAAATAAATTTATTTGGATGGATTTTAAGACCCATTACATATTGATATATGGTGGTATGACTTGGTAAAAATTAAAGAGTTTTTTATACTTCCATGGCTAACTCGTGCATCGTCCTATAAACACATTCTTGTGGCCCCATGTTCTCATTTCCAAAGGTGGGAGACAGTCATCATTTATTCAGAGATGTATTATCCTTAATTGAAATGGGATGATGGGATTCCAGTTCCTCCTTCCATGGATTCTTCCTTGGAATTTTTTTCCTAGTCTGGGTCTCCCTCATAGATTTGAGTCATTGTTCATTAACCTCATTCCCAACTCCATCTCTTTGTGGAATCTGGTTAATTACACTGCTTCTGTCGGGACATTTCGAGGGGCCATGTTAGGGAAGCAACCCTTAGTCTAAGTTGATGGTAAAATCTGGCTTGTTGGGGAATATCTTGATGTTGGAACATTGTAACACCTATATTATTTATCATAATTGGGCTCATCAATGGTGTGGAAACTTGAGGCATCCCACATCGACCGTAGGGTATCTTATGCTAGAGGATTGTCACTGAGTTTTTCCTCAAAATCCAATGTTTAGCATGGGTTATACCACAAGTTAAACACATAGCGATGGTGGTATAAAGTTGATAGAAATGTTCAATGGAGATGGATTAGAGTGGTGGATCCCTAGGAGGTAGCAGCCAAACAGTTTATCCAATGAGTGGATCCGAACACCCAAAGAGAGCGAACCCGAGGTGGTGAATATCATGAAGAGAAGGATTGACATCGTGAAGGATGACCTGAACACGATTGAGGGTGGATCAGGGAGGTGGACCCCAAGTAGGGGGACACCATATTGATGGAAAATAACTCCCAAAAAAACGTACTCAATATGGTTCATCTCATTAAGATAAGGCTTCACACAAGGATGATCTGAGTACCACTAATTGCAGACCAGGAGGGTGGATATAACAACCCTGATTTTTATTACAAACATAAACATGATTCGTTACATAAAATATTCACTTTATACAACATATAAGATCAATCTTTCTAGTGTATTTATGGATTAGGAACATTACATAATGACATAAAACCGGAAAGACAATATCTTTATTGAAAACATCTTTTATATGCCCACTACATTCCCTCATACTTAGCATTGAATGAGATAACCTAAGGACATGCCTATGAAAAGGGTGAGCTAAAAATCCCAGTAAGGGAGTAAACAAGGAATAACACGAAGAATATAACACAAGTTAAGAAATAGTCATCTCAATAGAGCATAAGAGAAACATGAAAATAAAGGCATGATATTGAATGATTATCAAAACATGGAAATGTGGAAACATCACTTAACATGGTATTAGCATGAGCCAAGGATCATGGAACATGGATCATGAGTGAACCATCATGTAACTTCAATGATAATGATTAAACCCTCATTTCACATGATGTATCATGATAATAATCTTTACCCAATGAATTTGAGTGTTATCCGGGAACACCCTTCTTAAACATTTCATTTCATGCATAAGTGTGCCACATGGATCATACAACATAGAATCATTAAATATAATCATTTGTTCCCTAATAAAAGAATGTGGAATTTTTAAATGAAACTCTATAATCAATAAGTAAATTATCATAAAGGTGAATACCCTTGATAGATAAATGGTCATGGTATTCACAATATAATAACTTTGTCTTTGGAAAATTGTCTTGCAATTTTTGCAGCATAATGACTTGACATAAGAATTCATAAAAATGGTTGATGAGAGATATATGGGTGTATCATCATATGTACATGAAATTTATAGTAATGGGGTCATATATATACATTTATCATCATATGTAATGGAATTTTAGATTCATAGTACAAAAAAATTGCTTAAATGAAAATGAGGAGGGAGAAATTCATTACCAAATTTCGGCATGATAACGAGTGTACATTAAGTGGAAATAATGAGAGATAAATGGGTCTTTAATCATTGAAACATAAAATAGATCAGTATGGTGGAGGTGAGAAATCATACCCCAACATTTTAAATTGAAATCAAAATGGAATAACGGCATAATAAAACATGGAAAAAATGAAAAAGTAAGGAAATCCCTTAAAAAATTTTGGCATAGTAACAGGTGTACATGTGAGGAATTAAAGAGAGAGAAAAATGTATCTTATAATTAAAATATCAGGAGAGAATTATTATGGTGGTTATAAATTATACCACACCTTTTTAACTAAAAAAAGGGTATAACAATATAATGAAATTTGGACAAAATGAGAAAAAAAGAATTCCCTTACTTGGAAGTGTGATCCCAATGGCTTGTGAGAGGCCTGATAAAGTCTTCCTGAGATCCTGGGGCACCATATGAGGATTATAGAGAGAGTATTTCAGAGGTCAGATGATCTCCTAATGGTTTTATTGAAGATTAAGTGGGAGCTTGGGTGGGTTTATATAGGAAACAGGAGGGAATTTTTTATTATTTGGGTTAGGGACACCACACATTAAACTAATCAAAACCACAAACTAGCACATGGTTTTTGCACATGTTTTTTTCCAAAGGGGATTTGAAAATATTATTTTATAATTCCAATGACTGAACATCTTAAATTATTAGGCTTGCTTATGTGGAGGTGAGTCACACTAACAAGGAAATCATTTTAAAAAGATAAAATGTTTTCTATGTTTTGTAGGGTCCAATAAGGCTTTGTAAAATAAATAAAATAAACCTAAAATAAAATTATATTAATGGTAAAACATATATTGGCCCAAAATAATGTTAAAAGTATTTTATTATTTCCTTATTTGTTCATTATAATGTCATAAAACACATCATATATTTAAATGGTATTTAATTTTTACCCAAAAATTCGACTATCTCAGAAAATTAAAAAAAATTCACCATTGGATAATTTTTACATCCTGATTAAAAAAATAATATTCATTTTATCCAAATAATTTTATAATTTTTTTAATTTTTACTTTAAAAATAAAAACCTACATTTATAAAAAATAAATGTGTTTTGAAAAAAACGACTTTTAAACCATAATAAAAATCACAATTGTATTCATAAAAATTATTTGATAATTTATATTTAATAAAAATTAATTTAGAAATTATATTGTATTAAAAATTTTATTTAATTAAAAAATCTATTAATTCATCAAAATGGATTTCTTAATGGAATATTAACTAAAAAAATATTATTTTCACTTTAAAAACTATTCACAATGTAACAATAATAAATTGAATATATATTAATTATTATATCAAAAAATAATGCACATATTCATAGTACTAAGGTCTTGTCACATAACCCCTTATAATACCCGTAGAGGACCGAAGGGCAAGGTGTGCAATGGTGACAGACTCTTAGGGTGGCTCGCATAACATCGCTCGGGTGGTAGTCTCTATCAACATCCACTTCTCCCATAGGCGGTTCTGTTCGACCTTAATATGTTGAAGTTCAGCTTGGGATTAGTCAAGATCAAAGCCCAATGACATCACCTCCATTCCGAGATCCAAAAAATGGGATTTGTATGGGGAAAGTCTACTCGATTAAGCCATCGCTTCCTTTGTCTAAGTAAATTGGGTTTGTTAAATCCCTATATTTATACTAATCATGTGATAACTGTTCAACGATTATATTAGCAACAATAACAATTCTTAATCGTATTTTAAAATACAAAAACATAAGACCAAGGAAGTTAATATTTTATATAATCATTTTACATAATGAGACATTTAATTAGATCAAGAGGAATTTCCATTAATAAATATGTTGGTCATTATAGCGGACTCATGGAGGGGGACACCAAAGTTTACCATTGGCTAAGATTGAGCCGCACAGAGGCTTCCTACATACAATTTATAGAATGCCCGAATCAAAACCCATGTAGTTCGAGGGGATTATTTGGGGATAACAAATTGATATCTGTCATTTGCAAGAGGATCACTGTTGATTAGAGGAATATAAATTGTGTGGGGATTATGCATGGTTAGCTATTTGGGTGATTTTAGGAGTAACAATTGAGTGGATTGCATGATCTCACAATGATGCGGTGGATTGGGAAATAATCAGGATGGGTATGGATGAAGTGATGATGAAACATGTGGAGTGTGGAGAGTGATGGATTTGATCCTAAGGGAGGCTTCCTAAGTATCACTGTGGCTGGGAATCAAAGTCCACATAGTTAAGGAAGTGGGGAAGTGAGTCACCTAAGGAGTAAGACTATAATAATGAATGCATGTATAGGGTCCAGAAGGAAAAGGAACCTCCTGGTTAGGGAATGACCCTTCTGAGACATAGCGTCCCAGGGTAAAGGTCAAGATGGGTATGGATGATGGGCTTGAACCTTGGAGATGTTTTCTTTATACCATATTTAGAATATTGGGATTAAATTCTACATAGTTTAGGATGGAGGCAAAGAATCGGGGTGTACACATGGACAGTGACCTGGAGACATTTCTGGGGATTATTCATGGTAAGATGCCCTCCACAAGAGGATCACTCTTGGATAGAAGGATGTGATGTATGTGGGGATTATGCATGGTTAGCGGCTTGGTCTGATGGATCGAAACACCTTAGGGGGGTAGATCTGGGAGATTTGTCTCAAAAAGGAATGTTGTCACATCAAGAGGGTACATCCCTAGTAGGGAGCACGAGAGGTTACTATTATTTGGGATTGAACCTAAAAGAGTCTTCCTATGTTCCCAAAAGAGATAAAAATAAATGTATTTTGGAGCATGCAGTTTAACAACATATAATATGAGCGAATTGATGAGAAATAGATAGAACAAATGGGTTGTAGGGATTGATGGGCTCAAAACCCAGGGAGGCTTCCTATGTACCTATCTTAGAAGGCAGAGATCAAAGTCCACATAATTTGAGAGGGACTAAGGATTATGCATAAGAGAAGCCTAGGTTTCTCTTTGGAGTGATAATGGTGAATGGTGATTACACATGGATACTTCCTGGGTGCCGCTATAGAGTAGTAATGGTGGATGGGGCTTTTGCTGGAGGTTTCTTGGGTGCCACTATGGAGTGGCAATTGTGGATGAGGCTTGCAAATGGAAGTTTCCCAGGTGCTTCTATGAAGCCGAAATGGTGGATGGGGTTTATGCATAGAATCTGCCTATTATTTTATCCTCATGCCAGGTCATGAGGGAATATCAACATGAAGATTGGTCGAGGGAAAATGGTTTAGGGATTACACGTTATTAGGAGTCCCATAGTGGTTCATTTATGTTCTTATCAGGATAATGCATATTTTTCTTGATTCATAAGGCATCATATTCATGAATGATTGGTTATGTGATCGTTTGAAATTATGTAGTGGGGACTGTTTTCATCTTATTCCAGATGCATAAGACACATCTTGTTCAGAACAAGAGTTATCCTATGTTTTTTGTGTAGGGTGTATTAAAGATTAAATTAGTGTAGTGATGACTATTAGGCATAAGAAGCGCATAAATGGATGGGGTTGGGACTTACTCAAGAGTGTTTCTTTCTAGTTCAACCTAACATAGGAGCTTGGTGATGAGGTTTGTGGATTTTTTTGAGGATTTTTTTGAGTGAAGGTACCCAGGGAATCTAAGATAAAGATCTCAGCACACAACATGGAAAAGTGACCAAGATGAGTAGGGCCGACTCAAGGTGTTTGATGGAGTGATAAAGAGTATATCAAGTTATGGTTTTTCTAGCATGGATGTTGGGACTACATAAGGGTGCCGTAGAAAATGGGGTCAAACATGCCCAAAATTTCTACGATGTGACCCTTGATTTTTTATGGGAGTTAGTGACAGTTGAGAAGTGACTATCCCAAAGGATGGGGCTTCACAGATCTTAGGGGATAACAGAGGATAAGGCTTCATGAAGCTGAGGGGCCTACAGAGGATGCCCTAATTCATAGGGGGAGTGCTTCGTGAAGGCTAAATGCTTCTCAAATCCTTGAGTGCCTCAGAGGATCTTATTCATTTATGAAGGGAATAAGTCTTCATAAAGTTAGTATCCAAATTGGTTGGGGTATCTCAAGAACACAAGTATGGTTGACTCACAAAGCCTAGGGGCTCCATGGAAGATGATCTTGTGGAGAACATGAGCACCATGAATCAACAATGTGAGGGTGAAACCTGGAGGTATATCCTTCTAAAGTGAAGGAATGCGGAGGTTATTTATAGTCATAGGGGTATCATAGTTCTAGAAAGTGCACCAAAAAATAGAAAGGGCATCATGATGGTCACATTGATCGTCAAACTCGTAGTGTCGTCCATCATCTTCCTTCGTAGTGGTCATGGGGCTCATCAAACTCCTGGAGGTGTCCCTAAACTGAATTCATCGTAGTCATGGGGATATTCAGTCACACAATGCCAACCATCAACTTTCATCATGGTTACAAAGGGATCTCTTTGAATCAGAGGTCTGCGAATGGGCTCCACAAACCATTTTTTCAGCCTATCTTCGAACAACCTTAACTCTTAATCCGTAACATCGTTCGAGCTCCATGACTAGTCAAATTGAAGCATAGGAAATGGGCTATGATACTTTGTGATTTATGGAATCATTCATTGAATCCATTATAATAATTTCATGGTTCCAATAGAGGTATTTTATATATAATTCAAATTAAATATGGAGGATCTTTTATGGCAGTTAAACATGGTTGAACCTTGAATTTATGGAAAAGAAAATAAATAAGATAATGTATTGAGATTTTATAAATTTACTACTGATGAATATTAAATACGTTGATGATGGAATGTCATGAATATTAATTGGAATGAGATATATATCGTACTAGGGATAAAATGTAACAAGATTCAATAAATATTATAGATTTGATATTTAGTTATAGTATAATATTTGACTATATACATTCAAGTATATTAATGGATGGTCTATCAGAGGAAAGATGTATATTTTTACAAGATATTACTGAAAATTAATGGACATTTTATTAATATAATATAAACAAAATTATGGTTAGGACACTAGATATGAGGAATTAACAAACTCTTAGCCCTTGATGCTGGGTTTAAAAACTGATGAAACTTTATATATAACAAGTTTTCATGGAAGAATAAAAAAGAGAGTTAACTGAACATAATTTTAAAACTCAGTTCATTGAGATGGGATCATCCATGGAAGACCATTAATATATCAAATGAAGTGAAAGAGGGAAAAATAGAAAATCGTAATAAAGAAAATTTCCTTAACAGGGAATTGACCTAATTTAGATTCTGTATTGAAGTGAAAAAATATATTGTAAAGAACATGTTGAAGACATTGGAAAAACTATACTATCACAAAGTTTTTCACATATTTCTTTTGAAGTAATAAGGTTTAAGTGGAAGGAAATTGATCCCAAAATATAGATTTGTAGTGAAATTTATATTTGATTTCTTATAATGATTTTTATAGAGGCTTAAATGTAATGCCATGACCCCAGTTACCCAGAGTCGGTGCATTATTACATAACATTGGCATGATCACAAGAAAGATCAAGTCTCAAAATAATGATTAGTTTAGTAGCCTTGGAATAACTAGATACATTAATAAAGATTTCATTACATCATAAAATGAAAACTACAACAATATAGTTTCCATAGTCCACACTCTTATCCCCTCATACTATCCCTGCAAGACATTCATAAGTTACTTCTTCACATCCTGGGAAAAATAAAACATAGAAAATGGGTGAACTCAAATGCCCAGTAATGATAACAATATAGCAGAAACTTTTATAAATAAGAATAAACATATAAAGCAATGTATAACTAAAAGAAACTCCTTTTAAACTTGAACATCAACATAGTATGGAAAAAATAAAATGAAATAATTCCATTTACTTATTCACATGGATATTCTACTAATCGAATAATCACATGCAATATCAATAACCACTTTCATAATGATGGAATGCATAATGCCAGACTATCATAACCACATAGCCAAGGCCTCGTGCCAAGACTACAAATAAGATTTTGCCAAGGCCTTGTGCCAAGACACTAGTTTGCCTCATGAGACCTACCGATGCATCGAGGAGCTATAGTGGGCTCCACCCACCACTTATTAAGTCCAATGCATTCCTCATATGAACATGTTAAAATATAACATAAACATTCGTATTAAAACTAGAATACTAAATGTCAATACTTTATTCATAAACCATGAATTGTATAAGAATAACACATCCACAGTCATACATATCACAAAACCATCAATACAATATGTAAGTATTGTATCATAATAAATCAACTCCAAATAAACATAAAATCCATCAAAGGATGTTGACATAGATGAAATCAAAACTATTTTTAAATAAATATCTCTCTCTATTTTGAAATCATTTAAGAGTCATATATTTATAAAATAAAACATTTTCTTTGAAAATATTCTTATAAGAGTTTAAGGGAAGCTTCAACGATTTTATAACGGCGGAAAATAGTCATTCCCGCCGTATATGTTGAAAACACATTTTTACCTTAATTCCGTCGAAAAGGTTAAAAAGCCCCTTGTTTGGAAAACGATGGAAAGATTCCTTTATAAACCTCTTATAAAAAGTCAAACAAGGGTATAAATGAATTTAACACATATTCTTGTAAATAGTAAAAATGTTTTGAAATACATTTTGAAGAAACATGGATGTGGTTGATAAAGAAATCCCAGTAGATTATTACGTATAAACAAACTCGGATAATGAGAAGATTGTGAAATAAACCATTATCTTGTACTTTTCCTTGGTTGGGGGTAGTTTAACCTCCAGTATAATGGTGAAATAATTGTTATTAAATTATATAAGAATCATATACATTAATATGATATCATATATGATCTTTTAACATTGCTTTGTTAATAATATCTTAGTATTATTGTTGTTTCGGGTGTTAACTTACTCGTTTTCTTTTATAGGTTTTGTTACATAAGTCGTATTTGTCATGGATAGGTTGTACCTTATTCATATCCATAATTATATCAATTATTTAAACATTATTTTTAAATCATAAAATTATAATTATACTTGAATGGATATGATGGAGAATGAATCTCATCGTGTTCGGGGATACGGTAGTCCGTACGTACGCCCGAGCGACAATATCATTCGTTTGATATTAAAATAATATATAATTGGATGGTATATCATATATACAAAGTCATTATCATGTTATATTTATTATTTAAATGAATTAAAAATCATTATTATACCCATCCAAATAACAATATATTGAATAACAATTACACCACGACGTGGAGACGGTAAGCCGTACGTACGCACATATGGTGACATGTCATTTAAAGGATGGATAGATTACTAAATATGGTTTAACAATATTGATAATAATATTATATTATATAGGAGATACTTGATTCATTATTTTAGAATGGTAATAACAAATAAAGAAGAAGTTGAAGAAGAAATGAATTTAAAAAAGGGTGGTGAAAACATTACCTCTTCTTCGGGTTCTTCTTTTTTTGATTTGATCAAAAGGGCTGCGTAGGTTGGCTTTCTGATCAAGCTAAGGCCTCTAGGATGTAGTGAGGGAAGTTGAGAGAGTATTTGGGCAGGGGTTGGCCGAACCAAAAGTCTTTGAAGGTGTTAATTAATGAGAAGGGGGAGTGCCCTTTTATAAGAGAGGTGAGGGGAACCTTAGGAAAAGCTAGAAATATTATTTTATAATAAATTCATATTCAGTTTCTAATGGATCCAAAGTGGATTATTTAAAGGATAAGGTTGGGATGAGTTGAGAACCACTCAACCAATATAATTTAGACAGTTTTGGGTCATTATATTATCCTTATCTTTTAGTTTCAACTCTTAGTTAATTAGTTTGACACTTACCATGTCACTTTTTATTTTTATATTATATAGTTAATAAACTTACTATATACCTACATGATACCCCCAAGTGGTTCATTAATTATACAACTATCATGATAAATGTCTCTTGGGTGATCCTCAGATTTTTAGGAAATTAATATCAATTAATAATATAATATTTGTTTTAAAAACTCTTTTTTGTCAATTTTGACACTATTTGGAAAATTGATATTTGTGAAAATCATAATATAATGATAACTTCAAAAAATGGTAATAAAATAAATCCTAACATGTCATATTAACCTATAAAATTAGTTTAATTTTTAAAAAGTCTCAAATTATATTTATTTGAGTATTTATAATATCAATTATTTTAATTGTTCACTATTATGGTAATTACTCCATCATCATTGTGTCATAAATAAATTAAATCATTTAATGTATAAAAATTATAAATAAAATATAATTATGTAGGAAATATTTTTAGATTTCTAATTAATATTTACAATCGAATTTATCTTATGTATAACCCTATATTAAAATTTATTTAGTAAATAAAGTTTGATTTTAACTCTTTTAACTCTTCTTTGAATAAAATAATAATAGATGTCCTAATCTAATCCAAGTGGACCTAAATGATAATAATTTATTCCTAAGGTTGTTTTTGGTCGAGAGAAACTTGTACAATAGAATTAGTACTTGTGTTAGGGTAATATTAATATCATTTTACCCTTAATTACCTCATTTACTTTTAACCGTGGTAAATAAAATAAAAAAGTTACTATTCGCCAAGAATTATTTTCATCTCATTAAACAAAATTTTACTCCTTGATATTAACCATGTCTCTCAGATTTCTGAAATCCAACTCACAGAAGCGGTAAAATTATGTTTTATTAAAAATTCAGTTTTTTAACTACCACTTAGTGGTTTCACTATTTATCAAAAAATGAAAGTTTCCAGAAAATTACCAAAAATCAGGCCTAAGATATATTTGATATTGTGACTTCAAAAATGATTTCTATTTTAACAAATTCAATACATATCAGTTTCATTAATTAATTTAACAATTAAATCCCGTCATCAAAACAAATAGCGTGTTTTTAAGAGATAATAACTATTAAAAGATTGACATTTGTTTATGTCCGGTTTAATTGTGAAATTATGTACAATGACCAAAATTGTATTAAATGGTGAAAATATATTCTAAATATAATTTAAAACCACTAAAATTCATAATTTATCAATATAAATTATTTCAATTAAAAAAGTTTCTTTTAATTAAAATTTAGTAATTTTCACTATTTATCAAAATATAAATGTTATCCGAAAAGTTCCAAAATTTCACCTTAGGCTAAATTCGATACTCCGAATAGAAAACTGAAGTCCATTTTGAGATATAAAATTTATAATATTTCAAAAAATATGTATTACTATTCATAACGACTAGTTTGATTGGTTGTGGTGTGTGTTATAACTCGAAGTTACGTACAACACACGCTACTGTATTATTCAAAGGAAAGCATACCGTGGAATCTTGGGATTTTTCATTGTAACTTTTTGATGTCCCCATTCTAAAAAGTATATTTATTTAGTCAAATTGAATATATAAAAGTTTAAAATATTATATTTAAAAAGGGTTCACTATTAAAAGTTGGTAAAAGTGCAATACTGAAAATGAATTTGTTCTTACATTATGTATAAGAAACTCATAATATGGATTCTAAAATTAGAAAGACTATAGAAATTTTAAAATTTAGATAATACTATTCATAAGCTCTTTTGAACGGCTTGTTTGGTAAGTCATGGTGTGCTTGAACTCGGTGTTGCATGTAGTGCAAGTTATTCAATTATTTTGAAGAAATAACACACTATGAAATCTTGGGGGGTTACATTCTACCCTCCTTCAATAAATTGCATCCTCACTATTTGAAAATGTTCTTTGAAAATAAAAGGCTGAATACAGAAAATATATTTGTGGGAAAACCCACATCGGAAATTGGGTTAATAAAATTTAGTCTTAATAAGAGGAAAAGAGAAATGAAAGGGTCACCACCAAATTATTATCTCTATTCGGAGAACATTGGTGGAAATTAGAGACATATAATTGGAGTAAAAATGTAAATATTTATAGGTAGTGATTTAGGTCATCAGTCACAAACAAGTGTAAAATTGAGGGCCTTAAATTCATCAATCTATGATAATTTAAAATACCATCGGTTCAGGAAAACATATGGTATTAGGATAACACATTTTTTTGTTTTAATAACCCTTCACTAATGTATAAGAATTGATTTATTCATTGAATAAGAGAAGAAGAAAAATAATTAATTGACAAGTAGAGTCTCATCCTTTAACTATGTTTTACCAGAAACTCATATTTTACTCTAAAAGATAATAGAACTTAAAAATGATATTCTATTTATCCTATCCGTATACGGTTAAAAAAATGAATTTATAATTCATCT
Organism: Viscum album; assembly: GCA_963277665.1. NCBI lineage: Eukaryota > Viridiplantae > Streptophyta > Magnoliopsida > Santalales > Viscaceae > Viscum > Viscum album. Next base: position 19,688,844 of record OY728137.1, on the reverse strand, counting down.
AGGAGAACCATTAAAAAAATGAAATTATTCAATCCAGGACATCATGTGGGTCACTGGTAGGTGATACACCCTCGTCGCCCTTCGGTTGTGGGTTCAAGTCTCACGGCCTTGTCAGACGCGACAGGTTTCCACCCGACCTTCGGGTTGTCCTTTTATGGCAATCCAAAATAATCCAAACAAGAACTATCCAAAATAATTCAGTCCAAAATTTATAAGGAAGGTAAACACAATGAAGATCCTTTCTGCCGAGTAATAACATGTGAACACCTTCGTCATGTATTCTTTTAAAACACCACAACATCCTGAATTACCATAAAACCTTATTGATTATATTCATGATACCTTATTCCTTAAAGAATAATAGATATACTCCTTCAATCCAAAAATGATGTAAACTCCAAAAATGATGGAATATAAAAATAATTATTCAGTTTCAATGTAGTCAATAATATCCAATTTAATTTATCCAAATCAATCATGTATTATTCTAAAATAACTACCTCGGTATCAAAACCATATTATGGTTTATCTTTCTCTCAACCATATATTTTCCAAAAATTTAACCTGCTATTGAGTCACTTTTCATTGTTCCACACAATCTCAAGTCCCTAATGAAATAGTACTGCAGTACAATCCTTATATACTCCATAATTATTATAACAAGTACATTATTGATACAACACTCAAATGAAATAATCAACATAATAACTCTAATCATTCCTCTTCATCTTTGGTAGTATCATAACTTGATTATTATCCAATAACATCATTTGCGGCATAGTCTGATGACTAGAACATAGGTTCGTGTAGTGTCCAAACTCCTTGCAAATGAAGCATTGTACATTTGAAACCATCTTCTTACCCTTACAGTCACGTACTTTGTGCCCTTTTCCTCCACACTTATAACAAACTCCCATTCCTTTCAGGCAAGTTCCAGGGTGTTTCTTCCCAATGTTATCACATATGGGAAAATTATTCTTTTCCCTCTTCCCTTTATCCATCTTTCTATCTTCAATCCTTTTCTTCTCTTACTTCCCTTCAAATCCATGGGACTCAGTAAACTCAATAATTATATTATCAACACATGATATTATTTCTTCACATGATGATAATACATGTGATACTATTTCACTTATAAATTCTGGCTTAATACTATGAAAGATATGATCCCTCTTTCTCTTTAGATCATGTGCATTGCTGGAGTTCTCATTCCTTCTACTGGGCACCATTTCTAAACAATGGCATACACTAGATTAGTTTATGAATAACAATACCTACTCCCAAACTTGAAAAACACATAACATAAATTAAATAGTTTATGGATATAATCCATAATCATAAAAATTTTTCCTTTGAGGAATTATATACTCATAAACCCTTCATAATGGTTTGTAAAGAAAATGATAATTATCCTAAGCCTATCCCTCAGGAGTGTCGTAACCAAGAGTGCAGCAAGACCCGTTGCCGTGCACCAGTTCCCGTTCGAGTCCAGCTCAAAGCGGTGTTTTCGGGTTTTACCCCTAGGTACATCTATGCCAGAGCCACCTCTACCTGCTCATATCCAAACGGGGAAGCATTGTTCGGAAAACTCACAAAATATCTACAATACAAAAATTCTAGGAAGTTCTTCTATACTAATCCTCAAAGTACATCATAGGTCTATGTGCTCCAATCAGAGTTTATCTAAATCTAGCTTCCATGGTTTGTACAAAACTTTCTCTGATAACAACTGTAACGCCCTGACCCCAGTTACCCAGAGTTGGTGCATTATTACATAACATTGGCATGATCACAAGAAAGATCAAGTCTCAAAAAACCAATTAGTTTAGTAGCCTTGGAATAACTAGATGAATTAATAATGTTTACATTACATCATAAAATGAAAACTACAACAATATAGTCTCCATAGTCCACACTCTTATCCTCTCCTACTATCCCTGCAGGTCATTCATAAGTTACTTCTTCACATCCTAGGAAAAATAAAACATAGAAAAGGGGTGAGCTCAAATTCCCAGTAAGGATAACAATATAGCAGAAACATTTATAAATAATAATAAACATTTAAGGCAATGTATAACTAAAACAAAAGCCTTTTAAACTTGAACTTAAACATAGTATGGAAAAAATAAAATGAAATAATTCCATTTACTTATTCACATGGATATTTTACTAATCGAATAATCACATTCAATATCAATAATAACTTTCATAATGATGGAATGCATAACGCCAGACTATCATAACCACATAGCCAAGGCCTCGTGCCAAGACTACAAATAAGATATTTCCAAGGCCTTGTTCGAAGACACTAGTTTGTCTCATGAGTCCTACCGATGCATCGAGGAGCTATAACGGGCTCCACTCGTCACTTATTAAGTCCGATGAATTCCTCATATGAACAAGTTTAAAGATAACATAAAAATTCGTATTAAAACTAGCATACGAAATTTCAATACTTTCTTCATAAACCATGAATGGTATAAAAATAACACATCCACAGTCAAACATATCACAATACAATCAATACAATATGGAAGTATTGTATCATAATAAATCAACTCCAAATAAACTTTTCATCCATCAAAGGATGTTGACATAGATGAAATCAAGACTCTTTTTTAAGAAATATTTCATTCTATTTTGAAATCATTTAAGATTCATATATTTATAAAATAAAACATTTTATTTGAAAATATTCTTATAATCTTGTAAGGTAAGCTTCCACGATTTTATAAGGGCGGAAAATAGCCGCACCCGCCGTATAAGTTAAAAAAAATATTCTTACCTTAGTTATGTCGAAAAGGTTAAAAAGAACCTTGTTTGGAAAATGACAGAAGGATTCCTTTATAAACCTCTTATAAAAAGTCAAACAAGGGTATAAATGACTTTAACCCATATTCTTGTAAATAGTAAAAATATTTTGAAATACATTTTGAAAAACATGGATGTGGATGATAAAGAAATCCCAGAAGATTATTATGTATAAACAACCTTGGATAGTGAAGAGATTGCGAAATAAAACCTTACCTTGTACTTTTCCTTGGTTGGGGGTAGGTTAACCACCTATATAATGGTGAAATAATTGTTATTAAATTATACAATAATAATATACATTAATATGATATCATATATGATCTTTTAACAATTCTTTGTTAATATTATCTTAGTATTATCGTTGTTTCAGGTGCTAACTTACTCATTTTATTTTATATGTTTTGTTATGTAAGTATTGTTTGTCATGGATAGGTTGTATCTTATTCATATAAAGAATGATATCAAGTCATTAAACATTATTTTGAAATCATAAAATGATAATTATACCTGAATGGATATGATGGAGAATGAATCTCATCGCGTTCATGGAGACGGTTGTCCGTACGTACGCACGAGCGACAATATCTTTCTTTTGATATTAAAATAATATATAATTGGATGGTATATAATATATAAAGAATAATTATCATGTTATATTTATTATTTACATGAATTAAAAATCATTATTATACCCATCCAAATAATAATATATTGAATAACAATTACACCACGACGTGGAGATGGTAAGCTGTACGTACGCACGTATGGTGACTTTCCATTCAAAGGATGGATAAAATATTGAATATGGTTTTAACATATTTATAATAAAATTAAAGTATATAGGATATACTCTATTCATTATTTTATAATGGTAATAACAAATAAGGAAGAAGTTGAAGAAGAAATGAATTTAAAAAAGGGTGGTGAAAACCTTACCTCTTCTACGGGTTCTTCCTTGTGATTTGGTCAAAAGGGCTCCTTAGAATGGCCTTCTGATCAAACTAAGGCCTCTAGGTTGTAGTGAGGGAAGTAGAGAGGGTATTCGGTCAGGGTTTGTCCGAAACAAAAGGCTTTTGTGGTGTTAATTAATGAGAAGGGGGAGTGCCCTTTTATAAGAGGGGTGAGGGGCACCTTTGGGAAAGCTAGATATATTATTTTATAAAAAATTCATATTCGGTTTCTAATGGCTCCAAAGTGGGTTATTTAACGTTTAATGTAGTGATGGGTCTAAAAACACTCAACCAATAGAATTTATACAGGTTTAGGTCATTATATTAACCTTATCTTTTAGTTTTAACTCTTAGTTAATTAGTTTGACACTTACCATGTCCCATTGTATTTTTATATTATATAGTTAATAAACCCAATATATACCTCTAAGATACCCCCAAGTGGCCCATTAATGATACACCTATCATGATATAAGTGTCTTTGCCGAACCATAGATTTTTAGGAATTGAATATCAATTAATAATATAATATTTGTTTTAAAAACTCTTTTTTTTGTCATTTTTGACACTATTTGGAAAATTGATTTTTGTGAAAATAATAACAAAATGATTACTTAAAACACAGTAAATGAAATCAATCCTAACATGTCATATTAACATATAAAATTAGTGTAATTCATAAAAAGTCTCAAATTATATTTATTTGGGTATTAATAATATAAATTATTTTAATTTTGAACTATTATGGTAATTACTTCATTATCTTTGTGTCATAAATAAATTAAATTATTAAATGTCTAAAAATTATAAATAAAATATCATTATGTAATAAATATTTTTATATTTCTAATGAATATTTACAATCGAATTTATCTTATGTATAACACTATATTAAAAATGTTTTAGTAAATAAACTGTGATTTTAACTCTTTTAACTCTTCTTTGAATTTAATAATAATAAATGTCCTAATCTAATCCAAGTGGACCTAAATGATAATATTTTATTCCTAAGGTTGTTTATGGTCGAGATACACCCGTCCAAAAGAATTAGGACATGTGTTAGGATAATATTTATATCATTTTTACCCTTAATTACCCTATTTACTTTTAACTGTGGTAAATAAAAGTAAAAGGTTACTATTCAACAAAAATTATTTTCATCTCATTAAACCACATTTTACTCCTTGATATTAACTGTGTCTCTCAGATTTTTTAAATTCCACACATAGAAGCGTTAAAATTATGTTTTATGAAAAATTCAGTTTTTTAACTACCACTTAGTGGTTTCACTATTCATCAAAAAAAAAAGAACGTTTCCAGAAAAATACAAAAAATCAGGAATAAGATATATATATATATATATATATGATATTTTGAATTCAAAAATGATTTCTATTTTACCAAATTTAAAACATATCAGTTGCATTAATTAATTTAAAAATTAATTCCTGTCGTCAAAACAAATAGCGTGTTTTTAAGAGATAATAACTATCAAAGATTGACACTTGTTTATGTCCGGTTTAATTGTAAAATTATGTACAATGACCAACATTGTATTAAATGGTAAAAATATATTCTAAATATACTTTAAAACCACTCAAATTCATAATTTATCAATATAAATTATTTTGATTAAAGAAGATGTTTTTAATTAAAATTTAGTAATTTTCACTATTTATCAAAATATAAATGTTATCCGAAAAGTTCCAAAATTTCACCATAGGCTAAATTCGATACTACGAATACAAAAATGTAGTTCATTTTGAGAGATAAAATTTATAAAATTTCAAAAAGTAGGTATTACTATTCATAATGACTAGTTTGATTGGTTGTGGTGTGTGTTAGAACTCGAAGTTGCATACAACACACACTACTATATTATTCAAAGGAAAGCGTATCGTGGAATCATGGGATGTTTCATTGTAAATTTTTGATGTCCCCATTATAAAAAGTAAATTTATTTAGTCAAATTGAATATATAAAAGTTTAAAATATTAGATTTAAAAAGGGTTCACTATTAAAAGTTGGTAAAAGTGCAATACTGAAAATTAATTTGTTCTTACATTATGTCTAAGAAACTCATAATATGGATTCAAAAATTATAAGGATTATATACAGTTTAAAATTTAGTTTATACTATTGATAACCTTTTTTGAACGGCTTGTTTGGTAAGCCATGGTGCGCTTGAATTCGGTGTTGCGTGTAGTGCAGGTTATTGAATTATTTTGAAGAAATAACACACCATAAAATCTTGGGGTGTTACATTACATTTCAATATCATGTATATTACTCTTTGAACCAGTGAGTGAAGAGAAAAAGAAAGTGAGTGACCCTTAATAGGAACTGCACCATCCTTAAACTATCTAAATGGAGTGAACCTTGGAGAGGAGTTCCCTTTTCCTAAATAATTATATCTACTAGGGAAATTCATTTAGTATATTTTGGTACGTTGATACACATTTAGTGATTCAACCTTGTATATAGCCTAGTACAAGTGAATCAAGTAAAATATTCATGTTCTCATGAAATTTACATGATCTATATTCAAATATGAATTGAGTGTGTGACATATTAGATCATAATTCCTTCTAACATGGGAATAATATCCAAAATATAATACTAATTAAAAGAAAAATTTAAATCCAGGAACACTAAGATTCAGACCCCCTCTCATGATTTCGATATCTACTTGGGAAATATTTGGGTGTTGTAGTTCTAAAAAATGGTATTAGAGTCAGGTTCTAACTTATTTTTTAATCTATCAATCCTGTTTATGATGTTTATGAAACATCTGGATTAAACTTTTAAAACCTATGATTTTGATTGATCTATCTATGTATTTTGGAATGAAGATATGTTCTCTTGTCTATAGGCTTGTGGAAATGATATTTTGGAGTATATTTGTCATGATAATTATATAATAAATCTAAAGTTAAGATTTCTAATCTAAAATCATTTATATTTTGAATTATTGATTAAAAAATTATGTATTTAAAAGTACTCTTCATTGTGCTTTAGCTTTTTATATGGGAAAATTTTAAGGGGGATTTAAAAAAAATCTATGAAAAATTAAGATGTTATGACTACGCTAATAAGAGTTAAAAGAAAATATTATAATAGTTATATATTTATTAAGAAGGTGATAGAAGGTTACTTGTGTCTAATAGATATAATAATAATAATAATAATAATAATAATGATGAAGTTATTCAATGAAAAGCATACTCTAAAAGAGGTTAATGAATTTGATATAATTGAAACATATAAGCCTAATTGTTATATAGAAGTATATTATAAATATGATGCTACATATTCCCTCTCAATGATAGATAAAAATGGAAAGGCTATTGAATGTGATGTGATAATACTATATTTTCAATATAAAGAATGCACTTATAGTGAAAAGATTCGAGAAAAAGAGTTCAAGATTCAAAAAATATAATAAAATTTTGATAATCTTGAATCAAATAAAGGAATATATTCTATATCTAAAATAGAATTAATTATGGAAAATAAATGTAATATCCCATTTCCTTCATTCAGGTACTTCTTAACTCTTTTTTTGATCCCCCTTTTATTTGAGTGTGTTTTAGGCCTTTTGGGGACGCATATCATTTATTGAGAGAAATAACCTAATTTTTTGGGATGTATGTTTTTTAGAATTATGGGAGTCTATGTATAATTCTTTTAAGGAATTTTGATGGTGTTGGGATATTCATGGGAGTTTCCTATAGGGTTCTATTTTTGGTACTTGTTAAGAAAGATTATTTAAACCATAAAAGTGTAGATTATATGTAAGTTCGGTGCTAGACAAAAGCCTTGGAAGTGATTCGAGACATAAAACCTTTTAGGATGTAAAATGGTTATATGTTGTAAATCCCATACCTAGGTTGTAAAATCATACTTCATGGGAAAATTAACCTAAGACGATGTGGTTTTAGCTATACATGAGTTTTGGGAAATTTATGATATAAGACTAATATTTCTTCTATATAAACCTTTTTACAAGTGGGTTTTATTAACCACTCATGTGAATCCATTATATTTCAAGGTGAATATATCTCCCTTAATCCTGAGTTCCTCCCATGTGTTTTTGAGACTTTCCCCCATCCTCTAGATTACTTTTCTTGGAGAAGTTGATCTACAATGTGTCTCAGTGTCTTCCTTTAAATATGTGCATTATCCTGCATCCTCATTTATATTTATTGATATTAGTTTGGAAGTGACATGTTCTATGATTTTTCATAGGTCAAATAGCTGGGATGTGATATCAATTGATCCATTGTAGTTTTCCATCATGCATTGTCTTTGGGAGGCCGATCTTCTTGTTTCCAATATCCATTAGAAAAAGTGATTCTTTTTCCTATATTCTTGAAGAATGTGTCACTATACAATGGGTTAGTTCTGAAATGGCTATTTTTTCTTGTTAATTAGTATGTTTAATTCAATGAAAACTCATTTTTTGACTTTAGAATGTTTTTTGAGTGAGATTCATGTTTTTAATGGGGTTTTCATTAAAAATGTATTTTCTCACACCAAGTGTTTGATTAATAAATTTAAATGGTTATTTTTTGTTTTGAAACAGGTCTTCATTCCAAGAAGAAAAAAAGATTTGAGGTGAAAATGTTTTATTAAACGTGATCATGATTTTTAAATTGATTTTAAAAAATGTACCATATTGGGTAACGTTGGGTGAATCAGGAATAAACTTTACATTATTTCTGTGTGTGATGCAACAAGAGGTTTATGTCACTTTAGTGAATGTAAATCCACTAGAGTTTATACTGGTTGGATCCACCTTTAGCCTATATTGGGGATTTAATTTCATGTAGATCACATATAACCATATGTTACATTTAAAATGTTGTTATTTTTCATTTATGATTTGTTTATCATGTGATTTCATTTTCATGGTTATTAGCTCATATGGTTATCATAAGGATTATCCATGGTTTCATAGCTTCTTGTTTTTATACTCCACATATTCCTAGATTTAGTGAATATAGTATGTATTTATGTAAACCAAATCAATGTTTTATAAAAATGGTTTTAATTTCTGTAAACTATTTTTAAACTGGTTTTTTTTTAAATTTATGACTAATTCATTATTGATATTAGAACTTGTATAGATTCTTTGGTGGCATTCATCTGGGTTTTTTTCTCACACCCAAATTTTGTATTTCAATAGTTTTAGATATTTTCTTATAATAATCTTGAAAAGGGAAGTGTATTATTTAGCATACCAGTTTCTATTAGTGTCATCATCCTGGCAGTGGGATGGATTGGTGGTGATGGATGGTCACACATGGACTTGTTTAGTCTGGTCACGTTTTACCATTATGGATTGGATTGCTTCGCTTGATTTTTTTATCTCAAGGATATGCTCTCTTTCATTCATATTTTATCATTTAGTTTTTCTTCTTAATATTTTTTTATGAGGCATGTTTCTTTCATATTTTTATACTTCACCGTGTGGAAGACATCCCTGGTAGAAATGTCTACTAACCCCGTGATGGTATGTTAAAAATTGGTGTTAAAAAATACCCATCCTGAAGTGTTGTGGAAATTCCTAGGTTTGGATCAATGTCTTAGTAAAACATAATTATGACCATCAGAATTTAGATAGTATGTACGAAAAAGGGGTCTGGATAAGTCACACCCATGATAGAATGTTAGTTACCATGGACGATCAATGATTTTTTTCCATGATTGAGAACTGGTGGATGAGGTTATTTGAAAAAACTAGATTTGGGGTTTTTAAAATGGAAGTATTACTTTTTTAAGGTACTTCATTCATTTTAAGAACTCATTATTTCATTAAACTATTATTGTATTAAATTATTTATATGGTTATTTTGGAAGTTGGTCCTCTGGTGTTTGTATCTTCTTTGGATTGATTCCTTTTTGTCTTATGATTATTAGACGATGCCTATTAGAAGAGATATTCCAAATCCGAGTTATAAATCAATTAGATAGTTTTTATAGGATAATCCTTTGGTGGAAATTTCTCTGGTAGATGCTTTAATCCACAAATTTTAGATATTGGGTTAAGAGGGCGTCAGGAACCCAAGAGGAGTAGTGGACCATGGATCAGAATTTACTAGGAAGAATACACCCAATTTCCATGGTTATAAAGGACCCTTGGAATAAAAGGAATGAACCAAGTGGATTAAGATTACCATTTTTTTGAATACTTCTGAGGACTTTGTGGTGGGTTTCACATATATATTCTTGAAGAACTGAGAATGATATGGTGGGACTCTGTTGTGCATGGTAAGTTGCATGAGTATCTTACCTGGGTGTCTTTCAAGAAAATATTCAACCAGAAGTTTTATCCAAATACATTAAATGTAAAAAATAACAAAACGTTTCTATCCATAGAGAAAGAGGAGTGTACCATTCTAGATTATTCCACTCGTTTTACTATGTTGGTGCATTTGGCCCAAGAGTTAGTCACCAATGATTTCCTAAACGCTCATAGGTTTTAGTTGGTATTGAGGGATGATATTTAGTCGATGATGATTCTATTATTCCTTATAACCATTGTGGAGATATTAAAAAAGTTTTCCCCAGTAGAATTAGATATATCGGAAAAAACTAGATTGGATAGAGCTTTGGTTGGTGCATTTCTTATCTAGGATGTGTCTTCTAGCCCGAAAAGGAAGCACAAAGCTAACCAGTTTTATTCAGGACCAGTTTGAAGGGATTTTTTTTGGATAAATATATGTTATCTAATATGAGTTTATAATGAATAGTCATACTAATAAAAAATATATAGAGGTTACCAATACATGTCCTAATTTTGGAAAATATGGACAAATGAGGATTTTTTGTGGAATTATTTCTCAAGAAAGGCTGGACCCACTCTCACTAAGTGTTTACAGGTTTGTTATGATGTATCAATGGGTGGTGGGTCTTATCATCAGGCTAAGGGGAATGTTCATGTGGCTAATTAATCCCATGGCAGAGATGAGACCAAACATGTTTATATAGTTGAGTATTCACTAGAGTAATCAAAAGTAGGTTTGACTACTATTAGAGGTATGGTGTTCATTTCAACTTATACGGTGCTAGATTTTTTTTGATTCAAGTGATAGTAAATATTTTATTTATTAAATGTTAGTTGAAATACTGGGAATGTTTTTTGTGTTTCTTTCATTCTGGTTGGATCTTTCCAAACCTTTGGTATATATATCCAAACAATGTTTCAAGGATCCGTCCTGTCAAGTGAAGATAGTCAACCTTGAGGGGGATTGAGACTTCTTGGTGATTGATCTTAATATATTTGAACTGATTATTAGAATGGATTAGTTGATTAGTTTTGGGGGATAGATCAACTGTTAAAATCATTACATTTTGTTATTATCTCCCTATGGAATAACTCATGTATTTTAGGGTGAGTAGGGTTCTAGGTCTGGGAGAGCGGGGCTTGATTTTCTATATGCTATGGAGATATCATGTCAGTTTATAGAGATGATCCTTGATTCTATTGATCCTTCTTTGATCAGAACACCTTATTTGATGGTGTGTACATACCATGAGGTATTTCTAGAAGATTTTTCAGGTTTACCACCACAAATATAGGTTGATTTTACTATTTACATATTACCTAATATGATGATCATTTATATTCCATCTTATTGTATGACACTTGATGAGTTATTGGAACTTAAGGTTGGTATTCATAAAATCTAGGCTAAGGGATTTATTTATTCTATCATGTGACTGTGGGAGTCTCCTTCCATATTTTATAGGACATAAGATAATGACTTTTCATGAAGTATTGTAAGTCAAATAAGGTGATAGTTAAGAACAAATATACCTTTCCTAGGATTGATGAACTCTTCGATCAACTTATAGGGGCTCATTTGTTTTCATAGATTGACATTTAGTTAGTGTAACATCAGTTGAGAGTCTGAGATGAGGATATAACTAAGACAAAATTTATAAGCCGATATGAGAATTTGGAGTTTTTCATTATTTCATTCTGTCTCACTAACACTCCATCAATATTTATGGCGTTGATGAACCATATCTATCTTTGGTTCTTCGAATCTAAATTTATGTGTTTGTGTATGATATTTTTCTGTACTCTATTTCATAGGATAAACATATGGACCATTTGGATATCATTCATAGATCCTTATGGGAACATATTCTGTATGGTAATCTTTCCAAATGTGACAATTGAATTCATGAATTTTTTTGTGGATTGTTATTTCTGAGAGGGGAATATCATTGGATACCAAAAATATATAAGTGGTTATGTCTTGGGAGTAGCTGAGAATTTATTTTTAGATGTTATGCTTCTTGGGGTTGGTAGTTTATTACCTATGGTTTGTATAGTATTTCTCCAGGATTACATCTCTGGTGATATCTTTAAACCCTAAGGTTGTAAATTTTTAGTGTAATTCAAAATGTTTGATATCTTTTGAGTAACTGATGGTGAGGTTAACTTCATCTCTAATTTTGATTCTTCAAGAACCCAATTCAAGTTATGATGTTTTTTTTAATTCTTATAGTGTGGGTTTGGGGTGTGTCGTTATGAACGGGGAGAGATTGTTTCCTATGGATATCACCATTTTTGTTCTAATTAGAATAACTACCCTATACACGATCTTGAGTTTTCAATGGTTATCCATGAAATCAAAACATGGAATCAATGTGTCCTTGGGTAGAGTCTTATGGTATATTCTGATCATAAAATCCAAAAGTATATTTTCACTCAGAGAGATATAAACTTGTGATAGAGGCACTTGGTGGATTATCTCCAAAATTTTGATATTGATATTTATTATACTCCCAATAAAGGGAAAGTGGTTACTGATTCACTAAGAAGTAAATTACAAACACAAGGCTTGAAGGAATCAATGGATGAGTGGATATTGATGATTTTGTTTTCTAAGATGTTCTTGAGAGTGGATGATTCTATTATAAAGAGTTAAATATCTTTAATAAAGGATGAATCATCATTTTATGAGTGGGTTAAAATCATGTATGTACCTGATACAGAGTGTTATAACTTTAGTAAAATCCTAAATGGTGGGGAGACATTGGGCTAGTGGCTTCAGTCTCCCAGGGAAACATTGTATTTCTAATGACGTTTGGTTTCTCATTTTTCTATGAGGAGGGATTTTTTTTAAATTGGACACCATTCTTGTTGGTTTTTAAAATCTAGGACTACCAAGATGTATCATGACTTGATATGTTGGTATTGGTGGTCAAGGATGAGATGGTTGATTACAGATTTTGTATCACAGTGTCCTGTATGTTAAATAATTATGGTATAACACCATAGACCTAAATGTCTGTTGTATATCTTACCCATTACTATATAAAAATGGGGTAAGATTTCCATAGACTTATTCGTTATCTTACCACAGACTCATAGTAGGAATGATGTGATTTGGGTGATCATTGACCAAATCAGGAAATCATCACATTTCCTCTCTATCAAGAATATGATGAAAGTGGATCATCTTAGAGACTTGTATGTATAAGAGGTTATGAAACATAATTTGGTTGCCTCTGTGATTGTTTTTGATAGGTATCCTAGGTTTACATCTAGGTTTTTTAAAAGTTTTCAAGAGGTGATGGGTTCCTAGTTGGAATTGAGAACAAAATATCATCCATAGATGGATTTATAGATAGAGAGGGATATCTAGTTTCTTGAGGATATACTATAGGATTATGTTCATGATTTATGTGGTTCTTGGGAAAAGAATTTTACTCTAGTTGTGTTTTCCTATAATAATAGTAATTAGGACTTGATTGAGATGGCCCATTTTAAAGAACTGAATAGGAGACCATGTAGATCTCACTTGTACTTGGAAGATATGGGAGAGTGGTTCTTGGTTAGACTGAGTCTTGTTCATAAAATGATGGGATGTGTTTATTTGATCTAGATGATTTTGATCAGAATATAGAATCACCATAAATTCTATATCGAACATCATTATCAACAACTACAGTTTGAGGTTGGTGATAGGGGTTTTTATTAGAGTTTCACCTTGGTTGGGACACTATCATTTAGGATGAAATATTAAATTTTCATTGAGGTGTGATGGCTCCTTTTATATTGAGGATCATCTTAGAAATGTGGCGTATCAGTTGGAATTTTTGTCTCATTTGACTTCCAAACCAAAAATGATTCATGTTTCCCAACTAAGGATGTATCAATTGATTCCTTCCCATGTGATTGAGTGGGTGAATGTTGATTTTTATCCCAAAACCATGGTGGTTGAAAAACAATTAGATTATGGATCATAAAGATAAGGTACTACATGGAAAAATAATTTCCTTGGTCTATGTACTATTGTAGTGTGAATGGGATAACCACAAGATGTGGGACAAATAATTATTGATGTGGAAATAATGTCCTTCACTTTTTTCACACCGAGGATCTTGATGGTTTTTTAGGGATAGAAACTGTTTATGGTCGGGAAATCATATCACCCCATTAGTTTCTTTTAGGCACTTATTGAATCTTGTTTTGATCCCATCGTTATTTGAGTGTGTTTCATACCTTTTAGGGATGTAGATGATTTTTTAGGAAAATGACATAAATTTTAGGGATGTATGTTTTTTAAAATTAATGGAATTTGGGTATAAATGTGCTAAAGGGTTTGGAGAGTGTCAGGAAGTTTTTGGGAGTTTTCTACAGGGGTCTATTTTTGGAATTTACTAGAGGATATTATTTACAATGTAAATGTCTAGATTATATCCTATGTTTAGTGATGGGGAAAAGTCGTGAAAGTGCATGAGACCCTAAAGCCTTTTAGGCTGTAAAATACTGTTATGACATAAAACTCATTCTTAAGATCTAAAATCATTATTTTGGGGAAAATTAACCTATGGCATCATGTTTTTCTATGTATATGATTTATGGAAAATTTATAGTGTAAGATCACGATTTATTCTCTAAACCCATCATTCCTATTGGGTTTTATTCATCGCTCATGTAACTCTATTTTGTTTTGGGGTGAAGCCATATTCCTTGATCCTTTGTTCGAACCATGAATTTTTATGTCTTTATCTATATTCTAGTTCACCATTCTTGGAGTGGATGATCACTAGTCTAGTTTGGGGTCCTCATTTAGGTACGTGTGATCTCCTCGCACCTTTTTTTAGCATTTTTTATCTTGGATTGGTAGTAGCGTGTGCGGCAGTTATTTATTGGTCTACTAACCAGGACATGAGCTCTATCGATCCATTTTATTTTTCCCATGTGCCTTATTTTTTGGTGGTAGATCTTCATTTTTCCAATCTACAATGTCGTAGACAATTATATTTCCTTCATTCTTGAGGGAGGTGTCTCTATACAAGGGGTTAATTCTTTAATTGTTGTGCATTTCTATAAATTCATTTGGTTTATTCAATGAAAATATATTACTTCACATTAGAATAGTATTTTGGATAAAATTATATTTTTTAAAGTGGTTTTATTTAAAAAAAATTCACACGCCAAGTGTTTGATAAAACGATTTAAATGGTGGTATTGGTTTCGAAATAGTCCTTTAAGCCTGGAAGAGAAAAGAATTTGATGTGAAAATGTTTTATTAAATGTGATCATGGTTTTTAAATGAATTTTTAAAAACTTTTCACATTTGGAAACCTTGGGTATGTTAGGAATGGACTTTTCACTCTTAATGCATGTGATGTCATAATAGGTTTATGCCATTTTAGTGTATGTAATTCTACAAGAGGTTATATTTTTTGGATCCAACGTAGGCCTATATTGAGTATTTTTTTCATTAATACCACATATAACAATAGTTTATATCCTAACTGGTGTTCATTTTCATTTATGATTAGTTTATCACATAACAGAATTTTCGTGATTATTTTATCACAATATTATATTATTATGTATCCATGGATTATTACCTACTTTATTTCATATTAAACATATTCCAGGATTTGATGAATATGGTATTATTTTATGAAAAAAATTTACTCTTTTATAATTTTTTTTACTTTATATAAATTCTTTGTATATAGATTTTTTTAATGCTAGAAATGTTGCATTCTTATTATTAGAACTTGTATATATTATTTGGTGGTATCTTACTAGACATTGTGCTCATACCCTAATTTTCCCTTTGGGAAGATAGAGATGTAGTTTTTCCAGACATAGGTAAAGGGGGGAGAATTTTTTCGCACGCCAGTTTCTTTTATTTTCACCGTATTCCTAGTAGGATGGATTGTTGGTGACAGATGGTCACACCCAGAATTATTTAGTCTATTCATGTTTTATCTTTTTTATTTCACCTTTTTAGCTTAAATTTTTATGTATCATGGATATGTTATCTTTCTTCCATGTTATATCATATTGTTTTTCCTCATTTTGGTTTCTCTTGGGACATTTTTCTTCCGTATTGTTATACTTCAACATTTGGTGGACCACCTTGGGAGAATCTTTCTAGTTTCCCCAATTTAGTTTGTTATAATAAAATTTTAATTCAAAAATAATTCTGTTTAGGGGAATACTTATCATGGAATAATATCAATATGAAATATAAAAGTGAGTTATTAGAAACAATTTCTCATGAATTAGGATATTAAATCGTCAAGGAGAAAGAATTCAATTATAACATTATTTATCTTGAAAAGGATATATAAATGAAAATAAAATCACGAAAATAATAATCTTCCCAATTGTAGATAATGATAACACAATTAATAGAGAAATACAATATTCTTTTTGATTTTGAATAAAAATTTAAATATGGTAGAAAAAATTATCTCTAATGAGGATTATCTCATAGATATTTTAACTAGTGGTTTATAAATGTAAAATTGTTGTATCAATGATGAAAATAATGTTTTATACTAATTTTTTAAATAAAAAATATAAAAGTATAATTATGAAAAATTATTATAATATGTTGGAATAGGAGTTAAAATTGATGTGTGAATAGTGGCTATGGATCATTCAATGTTCAAAGATTTATTGACAAATTTAACATTTGAATGAATAAAGAAGGCATGAATTTTATGTTAAATGATTTAGAGGTTATAGTAATGATCATTTAGAAAGGTATTTTGATAATATTGATTGTGAGAAGTTAAATAGATATGATGAGACTATTAGGATTGAGTGAATTCAAGCTTAAAATAACGAAAAATAATCTACATTAAAAATAGATTTATGTAATTTTATGAAAAAAATAGTGAATAACCAAAGAGTGTGAATAAAGTAAATTTTGTTGATTATATACAAAATCTATCATAGTGGAAAAATAAATATCTATAAAGGATTAATAAAGAAGAAATAATTATCATGAAAAAAATATAGATATAGTTATCCTTTCATTTAATATAAGGATGAATAATGATAAACATTAAGAGTCTTTTAGTATTGGTATAAGTTGTTTTCTTATGAAAAATATTTAACATTATATAAGTGGGATCGACCTCACATTAAAATTGGATTACAATCCAACAAAAAATTTTGATGCAGATCAATTGAAAATATGTAAATAATTATTCACAACTCATGATATTAAGAAGAAATGTTGGAAATTAATATAATAGAAATAACCTTCAATAAAAGGGTTGGATCATAAAAACCAACCATATTTTTGTACCTACGTATTCTTGGGAAATGAACTTAACCACAATATATTTAAACATTATAACTATTGTTGAGTGATGTATGATCATGTAAGAGATGTGATCCATGGGTTTAATTTAATGAAAAGTTTGATTAATATTGAATCATTTTTATGAAATATAGGTGGATGAAAAATATTTTAGTCAGAGTGGAATACTCAAGTTGGGGGGGGGGGGTTAATTGAGTTTTTAATTTAAATTTATATTAATTTGTTTTTAAAAAATTCTCAAATTTATTAAAAAAATACAAATTAACTGAAATTGTAGAAGTATATAATTTTATATTTTAAAATTTTCATTATAATTTTGATCATGACTCACTTAAAATAGGTTTTAAAAACTTTTTTAACACTTTAAATAGATTTACTTATATCAAACACCTTATATAAAACAAAAAATTAAAGTAAATTATTAAAGTAGTGTTTTGTTTTATAGTTTTGAAAATAGGTACTTGCCTTTTTGAAAACAAATAAGATAAAACAGGAAATCAAACAATGAAATAAATAAAAGGGGTTCTGTCTTAAGTCGATACCCAAACCTCTCCACTTGGGAATCCCCACTACCACAAATTTTTTTAAATAATAAATTATTCCAAAAAGTGGGTTAGGGTTTATGAAAGAAAAAAATCACAATGATTTACAAGCTACACAGTCTCTTCCATAGTTATATAAGGGTTAAATATACTAACAATAAATGCACACAGGCAGTCTAGGAAACACAACCTCTTCTATAGTTATATATGGGAGCACATAAGTAAAGAAATAAAAGTGAGTGTATATAACACTATAATTTAGTCCACGAGTTTGTTTTATAGATAAAAAATGTATAATAAAATAGATCCCATAAGTTCAGATAAAATAAAAAGAGAAAAGAATATAAAATGAGACTATTCAATACAACTCAGTCTGATCAAGTTCAGTTGTTCAGGAGTGCTGTAATTTTTGATTGAAAGGGATCGAATGAGTTCTCACAGAAACCTCAATAAAATATATTTTCTTAGAGATCTTTGAATAAGTTTCTATTTAAAAAAATATCTCATAGAAACATTCATATATTTCACTATTATTCTCAATTTTTATCATCCCTTTATCAATGAGTGGTTCATATTGTTAAAGAGAAATCCACCTCAATGTATCTATTGGAGAACATTCATGAAAGCCTCAATTTAACCAGATATCTTATTTATTATCCAAAATATAACCATTTAGAAATATATAATACTACACTACTTATGGTATTCATGGTAGGTTGTATTTAATTAATGAAAAATTACTTAGGATCATGGTTGGTTGGAATTTTTAGTTGACACAGTTAGTTATAATGGCTAGTTTAGTTATTCTTAGAGTCCCTTGATTTCTAATGTTTGGTTGATCTTTTCATGTGTTTGGTTATTTTATTCACACGGTCACTTGATTTATTCACATGGTAGATTATTTCCTTTATGTATTATCTTTATATCTTTTTCATTGTATCTTTTTTCCTTCATGCGGTAGCTTTTTCTCTTCACATGGTAGCTTATTTACTTCATTCGTAAGCTTGAGATCTACACACGGTAAGTTCTCTTGTTAATGTGGTAAATAGTTTTTCTTATGGTAACTACAATACAGTAGCACATGTTTATTATTATACTTAAATAAAATATATTCACATGTTTCATGGTTACATTATTGTTCATGTGGTAGGTTGATCTTCAATGTTTTGTAGGTTCAGTACACATGCAGTCACTTGAACATTAATGCTCAGTTAGTTCAGGAATTGGGAAATTTTTTCTCATCTAATGTATAGGTAGTTGAATGAAAATGCATTTTGTTGGAGTACAATGTGTAGTAGGTCCCACACAGTCACTTGACCTTTACGACTAGTTTAAATTCTTCACAAGATAAGTAAATTACACATGTGGTAAGTTGTCCAGATTGGTTGAAGGCAATTTTATCAATCTAGCTTGAAAATAGTTGACAATAATAAAAAATTAAATTCATTATAAATATAATGAAAAGTATTTGCGTTAATTAAAATGAAGATTTTTTGGTATAAGGAAACAATATCTCATTTTTTGATGATCACAAATCTTGACTTATAAACTGAAATTAAGTTAATATAACAAAAATATAATTGAAAAAAATTGGAACAAGTCTTTCTCAATAAATCAAATTTTTCTAAAATTATATAATGTGGTCAATTAAAATAATAATTTATCCCCTATTCGGATAATTAAAAAGTGAAATAAGAAGAAAATATAAAAAGGTATAATGTAATAATATATAATTAATAACCTGCATGTTATAAAGGATAACAAATATATCTCATTAATATCAATAGATATTACAAAAATAAAATAAAATGAGTGTCTCTATTAAGAATTATAACCAATTTATGAATTTGGAACATCCTTAATTTCATCAATATGTATAGGGTAATTTACCTTGGAGGTAAAGGGTGTGGAAAATTTGGTTGGTTGGGTTGTGCGTGATACATAAGCTGTAACAGAGTCTTGTATTAAAACAAACATGAAAAATGGTCTGAGATGATGGAATTCGTATCTAGGAGAGAGGACAAAAGGATTAATGTTTGAGTTTGAATAAGTATTGGTCGAGGTAATAGGGAAGCCAGGAGGTGAAAGAAAGGATGTATTAGTAGTGTACATGTATGGTTCCATCAACAGGTTAATGTCATTGAAATCTCTGGATACATGATCCATTACATGAAAGTATTATTTTTTAATTTCCATGAAAACCATGATAATGGGAGAATTGTTTTTCATATTTTCTACTTGTGACTTGAAGTATTGGGTAAAATGAGGCATCTAAAAATCAGAATCAAAAGATATTAACTTTTCTTTGAGGTTTTATTTTTTGAAGATTCGACTGAGGTAGTATTTAATGGTGTTTCAGATAGCATCTCAAAATTTTCTAGTTGGTTCAAAATCCATTCTTACAACTACCAATGTTCTAGAGACATGTGTTTGAAATACTTCAAACACAATCTTATGTGTTTGATAAAAACATATCACACACAACATTCATCTCTTCCTATAAGATCTTTTGGATTATACATTCATAAATAAATGACTGGAAAAGAGGATAATGAGGTGGGTCAGTAGAAGTAGATAATTGAAACATATAATTTAAATATATTTGGTCTATATAAATCATTGTACTAGAAATGTATTCATATAGAGAACCCACATGTGGTTTCAAATACTCTATATCATCTAACATTATGTTTATCTTCAGATGAAATATTGTATGAAAATTATCAATACTCAAATACACTACTTTGGATATATATTATCCCTTTATTTTGTTTATAGATCTTGAAAAACCAATAAAAAATTATTTCCTCACCCCATTGGATCTTATTTGACATCATAAAAATAAAATTTTGTAACATGATAGGTGTGAGGAATAGAAGGGTTGACATTTGTACAGAAGTAGATGGATCATAATCCAACTACCTACCATCATCCACAATGTCCATAGATCTAGGTTCTATAGATTGGAATTGGTCTCTATCACCACATTCTTCTTCATCTTAATGAACAACTATCTTGAGACATTTAATAGGTATAGTTTCACTATTTTTTTTAGGTTCCCCAACATTACATAAAAGATTATGACCAAATAGTCTTTAAGAGGAAACCCACTATGGTTACTTTAGGACACACCTCAATTCATTCTTGAGTATCAATTTATAAAATTAAATATCCTTCTAGAACTTAGTTAATGTAAGGAATGAGAGGTCTACAATCGTGAGGTGTAATTCCTCTATTATCATCATCTTCCCTTGATTTATAATTTTCTATTACCAATACTAAAGACTCTAGGGACTTCTCCCCCCTTGTAGGTAAATATGATTTAGATTACCTAGGAGTGATTCTTATCATATGACATCTATTTGAGCTATATTTATCCTCATTAAGTTCATTAGTCTAACCCCATTCATACTCATCCACATAACCATTGATTGAAACCTCGATGTCAAAAAGGTACTCATATTAAATATCTTCTTCATAGGATGGTAAATGTTGGGGTTATTTAGGTTGTCCAAAGGATATAACAGGAGATATTCTCTTTTCATCCTCACATGATACCCTATCTTTCTCATCAAGTTAAAAAAAATCATCTTCTTTAGCCTATTATTCCTAAAATTTTCCTTCTTCTATATAAAACCCACTTCATCATCATTATATTATCCAAAAATACCATATGGTTCATGTCTTGGATCCACCAGATCTCTTAGTCTAATTGGTCATTTTATGGAAACAATTTTTTCATAAAAACTTTTTGGGTCTTCCACACATTCCCTTTTATAGGGATTCTAGTTCACTCCCATCTACTTATAGAATTTATGAGTTAAGCACAAGACATCTGAAGAAGTTACTTTTTTTCGTTCCCCTAAATAACTGAACCTTTATAGGCTAACAAGTCTGATGTGATAATTGGGTATTCCTGAGAACTAAATTTTTAAGAGGGATTACAAAAATCATACATGTACCTCATCACATATCTGCAAAAATTGATCTAAATTCATTTTTTCATTAATAGAAATAATAAGTAATCTAGGTTCCTGAAAATACAAAAATATCCTTTCCTTAGGTAGATCAAATGATTAATTTATTTATTCATTAATCTATATTATCTGCTATGTTCTATATCAGTTAGTCTTCTAGGAGTTCCATTTATTGTTTTCTCTTATAAATCACTTGAAATTTAAAATGGGATGTATTTAAAGGATAATAAATCTAATAGACTTCTTATTCAACCATATAAGGTACAAATAATCTTTTTACCTAGCACTATGAATAAAACTCAAGAACTTCCCCATTTATCATCGTATGGATATGGTCACTTTTCTCTATAGGGATAAATTAAAAATGAAAATAAAATTCCTTAACAATCTTTGGGAAGAAAAAATTACCATTTCCTTTAAACTAGTAAACCAATCCTTGACTTTAAATTGATTTCTAAACTATAAATTTTTTCAATTTCATCCATTTTTAATCAACTTATTCATATGAACATATATGTCAATCGACTAAATAGGGATTCGATGGATTATCTAAATCACTTGAGATTACTTTATCCTTATTTTTATATTGTATAAGGAGGTACATTGGTAGGATGTGAGGCATTGGGAGAATGCTTTATCCTCGTTATTTTGTGTGGTTTGGTTTTCACTCAATGGTTTGGTTTTTAAAAAGATCGGTTTTGATAAATTGGGTTTTAATAATAGGTAAGGATTTGAAAAGATGAAAGTTGTTTTAGGGAAAAAATACCCTTTAGTTGGGATTCTAATTCTAATTTCAAATTGAATAATTTAAGGAAAACATCCTAATATATTTTATGAAAATCCCAATAAAATTACTAATGGGAAAAAATTCCATGTGGAGAACACACATGGTAGATATGTTAACTGTGTGCTCATGACAAGTTAGGCATAGTAGGTTTAATGACCCTGAATTCACAATAAGTATATCAACTATTTGAGTCAATTTTCATGGTATGTGTAGTAAACATGTGAGTAAATGTTTACAATAGGTATAATGACCAATTGACTAACTGGTCATGGTCACTTTTATAACAGTGTGAACTAATAATCATGAAAACATTATGAAATTCTAATCACACTTGTATTATCACAATTTTAGGGGACATGTAATAATTTATATCTATAGTCTAGTGGTGTGTGTTACGTGTATAGAATCTATGAAAAAAATTTCCTATAGGTATATACTCATGTTTGACAGTGGATGATGAAACATATTGTTCCTTCTTGGCACACTATGATACTAGAGACTTTCTTAAAAAGTGAAATTTTCTATAGGTTATTTATTTACCTAACTTGAGACCACAAAAATATGCTTCAGAATTGATAACTAAATCAAACTCCAATCCACTAGAATAAAAAAATATGGATTTGGTTATACTTTTCAGGTGTTTACAAATTATTTTTATAGAAAGTTAATGATATTTTTATTGTATTTTATTGAAAAAATTCTCTAATTCACACACTAAATGTAACATAGGGTCAGTAAATAGTTATTTATAGTAAAATTTAAATGACACCACTATAAGTGGTTTGATCAACTGGTTTTCCAGTTTCATGTAGATCCAATTTAGATCTTTACTCATGGGAGTATCACCCCCTTAATACTATCAACACCAAAACATTTAAAAAAAATCCCAAGTGTACTTTACTTGTTTCAAAATGATTTTTTCCCTTTTTATGAAAAATATGAAAACCAAGGAATAATTTTTAATTCACCAATTAAACACATTTCAAATTCATTTTTCATCATTTTTTAAAATTTAGAACACAAATAGTTTTTGGATGATTAAAAAATAACATCATCAATTTAAATTTGTATGACTAAAAAAATCTTTTGATATTATTTTAATAAATAATTTAGGTTTTACTATTACTTTTAAAACAACTTTTGAAATTGAGAAAGACCTAATAATGTCATACGAATATCTAGAATCTTATTTTAAACCATATAATTATTATTTTAATTTAAGTACATGATTTGGAAAATCAGGGTTTTGAAATCTGGGATGTTGTTCAATAAATACATACTCAATAATATATACATTTGTAAAGGAACTATTGGTATCCATCTAAAACAATTTCAAATTCAAATGTTATTTAAGCATGAAAAATTATGATAACTTGAATTCAAGATACTGGTGACAAGTTTTCCTTATAGTCAATACCTTCATCTTGATTATACCCTTGTGGAAATAGTCTTTCCTTATTTCTAAATATAGTGTCTCACTCATAAAATTTATTCTTAAACACAAACTTAGTTCCAATGGTTAGGAGATATTTAAGCCTTTCTACCAGTTCCCATACTTTATCCCTTTTAAATTGGTCCAATTATTCTTGTATTTCCATTACCTATAATTTATCGTTCATTAATTTAGTGATGTTTTTTGGTTCATGATTTGATAATAAGTCTTGATGTTTGACATAGTTTCTAAGAGAGGCTATAGTTTGAGTTCCTTTATCCAATTATCCAACTATGACATCTAAGGTATGATATCTATGAGTTTTAATTCTTATAGGGTTTAAATTATTCTGTACATTATCTTATTAAGGTTTTCATTTGAGCATTTCCTCATAACTAGGTGATTTTACTATAGTAGGATTCATAGAACTATCACTAGGTTTGGTTGAGGCGTTGATATTTAATTTAGAATGATCATCCACACGGTTGTCTAAATATGCCTTGGGTTCATGTTGATATGTTTCATTAAATTTTACATTTAAATATTATTCTATAGTTTTTGTTATTTTATGGAATACCCTCTATGATTTACTAGATGTTAAATAAACCTGGAAAATTCCTTCATCAATTTTTAATGTAAAATTATCTAAATTATTCTCTGTATTGAGAAAAAATACCATTTATCAAAAAACTATAATTTTTTTTCTATTATATAACTCATGTGGGGGATTTTTTAAAATTAGCCTAAAAAGTAATGTATTTTTGATATTTAAAGCTCTATTCATAGCCTCTTCCCCAAAGTAAACAGGTAAATCATACCCACTGAGTATGTTTTGGGTAAACTCTTGAAGGGTTCTATTTCATTTTTGTAATACACCATTCTATTGTGGGTTCACAAAAGAATAAAATTTTTCATTGAGGCCATGTTGTGATCATAGAGGTTCAAAGTCTTTATTTTTGAACTCATAACCACAACCCCTTATTAAGGACTAAATATAAATTTCACTAAGGTTTTTTATAGATTTTACATATATGAAAAAATAATGATAGGATTCACCCTTTTTAGCTAAAAATAATGCCTTAGTACATCTAGAAAATTCATCTACTAGAATATAATAAAAATGCATCATATTTAAACTAGAAACTCTAGAGGGTCCGAAAAATCCCATGTGGACCAAATATAGCGGTTGATAAGTTTTTCACTTATTTATTTTAAAAAAAATAGATTTTATGCAACTTCCTTTTTTATATGGGTTACATATTTTGTCTTTTGGGAATTATAGTTTAGAAATATCCATGACTAATTATTTCCTAGTTATCTTCCAATGTGACTGAAGCATGTAATGTTATACTCTCCAATACCAAAAAAGGTGCTTTATGAAATAAAATTAAACAATAAACATTTTTATAAAACAAATAATTCAAATCAATAATATAAACATCATCATTTTGAAATGTAGAAAAAACTAATGCATGGTTAGAATAATAAAATTTTCAAGCATGTTTTTCAGATTTAATATATTAACTATCATCACACAACTACGATATGATAATAAATTTATATTTTAACCCATCTACAAATAAAAAAATATAAATTAAATAAATTATAGAATTAGAAATTTGACTAATTATAATGATTTTTCCATTTACATTGTCCTAAAAAGTAAAATACCCACCACCAAACATTATAATAATTTTAAATCTCAAGTATTCCCTAGTAATGCGTCAATAATATCCACTATATAGATACAGTAAGAGTTTACTGGTTCTCTTCATGTAGGGTTCCTACATAAAAATTAGACAATAAATGATTTTGGTACCCACATTTTCTTGGGTATAAAGATGTTTGTGATAATATATTTAGGAATCCAAATACATTTAACTAGTATGATAAAAAATCATTGGAATTTTATAAATGAAAACATTATTAGGTTCAAGAGAATAATATTTATGTTGACCTCACCTATTTTGATAATATCAATTATGTTTTAATATGTTATGATAATACTATATATATGTTAAATTATGTTGATAGAAATATCAAAATAATCATTGGAATATGTCAATAAATGTTTATCTATGATTATACATGTTTTGAAATAATAATAACTAAATATGGATATGATTTTTATAGAACATATAAGTATTATGTTTTTGAGTCATTGATACAAACCTACCGATACACAGTCACCGATACAGACTTAGTCTACCGATAGGTAAAGATCGCTGATAGACAGAGTCTACTGTTATATCAAGAGCAACCGATACAGACATACATACCTACATATAAAAGTATACTGATACAAACAGATAGCTACTGATATGAATTATACCGATACAGGAAGACCTACAAATAATAGTCTACCGATACAAACAGATAGCTACTGATATAAAGTCTACTGATATAGACAGATCCACTGATACAAGCAGCTACAGAAATTAGTGAGTAACTTATGGAGAGAGCCACTGATAAAAGAATGAAAAATATACAGAAGAGCTACCAATAAGAGGAGGTACTAATACAAAGTCAATATCACTAATACATAGTATACTATTACAAAGAGTAACAACTACCGATACAGACCTACTGACACAAGTCCGCCAAAACAAGCTCACCAATATTAAGAGCTACCGATGGAAACCAGTCACTATATCTCTATACCCTACTTATATTTTTTTATTTACAACGGTCATATTTAGTGATTTTAATGCAACTGATATTAATTATTTAATATCTCTTGAATTTTATAAAACCGTACCTCAAACCTGTAGAAGTAATAATACTTTTTGTTAGACCACATGATCTATAAAAGGGAAGACAAAATCAGCGCATAAGGAGAGGATGTTCAAAATGTGGCGATACAGTGCTGGCAGAAATGTGATACACACGAGGGCTAAAACACAGAAGAACTTTTTCTAAGAAGCCGAGGGACATTGCTGTGCTACAATGAGTACTGCAATCTCGAGAAAAAACACCAATACGAGGAAGTCAAGGAAGAAAACTGTGATACTCTATTTATCAGACAAATTTCAGAGAAGGACTCAAACAACATCTACTAAATCCAAAAAAGAGCCCAGAGTTGCATTTCCATCACATAGAGCCTTCTAATCTCATCTCAATTTTATTATCTCTATTGTGAATTGTTTATTTACATTTTGAGTAGTGTGTGTTCTTCTGTTCTTCTTAGCACACACTAACTCCTGAGCATAACTGGAGGATATATAATATCCTCACCCAATCATTCTATATATTTTTGATTCCCAATGTAAATTTTGGTAGAGGTCATGTGTGACCTGGATAGCCTGTGTTCCATTGTATTTGTTTTTCCCACAAAGAAATATGGTAGAAGTCATTGGACTAGGACAATATGAGTACTATTGTTTTCCCCGATCCAGGGTGTGGATCAAAGTTTATATAAACTGTTTGATTGGACTAAGTCTCGGCTTGACTACACCTCTTGGTTAAACCTGTTCTTCATCCTATTTCATTTTAAACAATATCTTGTATTCTGCTACTAATTAAATTGAAATTCAAATCTGTTTTAAATTAACTCTCATAGTTAAACAAGAAACTGTTTGTAATTTTGGTTAGCCAGTAAGTTAGTTTCAAAAGCTAACTTAATCTTCAGATTAAGTTAACCGAGAAATAATAAATCTTTTAGAAACTAATTGAAACCTTTCATGCTATATAAATTTACTATAGTATAATTTTTATTTAATTTGGGGAGATTTTATTGAAAACATTTTTAACAGAAATTTTAATTGGAATTCAATTCACCCCCCTCTTGAGTATCCACTCTTACCAACATTTGGTATCATAGAGAGGTTATTAATAAAGGATTTCCAAACACTCTGTTTTTCAACTTTGATTTTAGTTGTATCTAAAAGATCTTAAATTTATATTAGTTGAAAATCTTATCTCTTTAAAAATATTTGCTAAAATCTAATTATGGATAATATATTAGAAGGGTCTACCAACAGGACACATTTCATTAATGGTGTTAATTATTCCCAATGGAAAATCAAAATGAAAATTCATTTAGGAAGTATAGTATTTGATATTTGGACTGCTATAGAATCTGAGTATGAGATTCCAAAGACTACTAGAGATACTTGGGATGAGGCTACAAACTCTGATTACAACAATAATTATAAATTCATGGATTCCCTTTAATTCTCTCTTGGAGATGAAGAGTTTAACATAATTTATGCTTGTAAAACATCACATGAAATCTAGGATACTTTGGTTGTTTCTCATGAAGGAACAACCAATGTGAAAGAAATGAGATTAAACACTTTCACTATTACATATGTCAATTTTAAAATGAGGTCTGATGAACCTATTTCTGACATGTATCTCAGGTTCAATTAGATTTTTAATACTTTGAGTTCACTAGGAAAATCTATTCAAGAAATAGAACAAATCATGAGAATACATAGATGTCTGCGAGAAAGATGGATAGGAACATCGGTTTCAGTTATAGAATCTTGTGATATTGGTACTTTTCCCATCATGGAACTCATTGGTAAGTTAATGATGTATGAAGAAGAACTAAAAGTAAACAAGGATGATGATGATAAACCAAGAAATAAGTCTCTAGCTTTCAAGACTTCTACTTCAAAACTTAAGGACAAAGGAAAAATTCAAAGTGAAAGTGATAGCTCAAGATGTGATGAACGTGCATCAAACAGCGATGCTGAAATGGATCAGATAGACAGAGGATTTAAGAAGTTTTATAGAAAGAAGATGTTTTTTATAAAATCCAATTATAAGGGAAAGTATGACAATAAAGTTCATTGGAGGAAGGATTGTAAAAGGACTGATAAAAGTGATGAGATAGTCTGCTACGAATGCAAGAGTAAAGAACATGTGAAATATGACTGTCTAAAGTTAAAATACGAGATGAAATATGAGTACAAGGAGAAAAATATAAGAAAGCTATGAAAGTAACATGTAGTGTATTAGAAGACAATTCAAGTGATTCTAATTCCACTAAGGATGAAAAATCTCAAAAAGATAATATGTGTTTCATGAAAAACACATCTGAGGTATCATTGTATACTCCTGCTTTAAATTCTTATTTTTTGGAGATGATTATGATTCTGAAAACATGTCTAGTGAAGAGTTATTTGAATACTATAACATGCTAGAGGATACCTGTAATGAGCTGAAAGATATGTATAAAACCTTAAAGAAACAATATTCTTTAACTAGCATTGTCAAATATACACTAGAAGTATAAATGGAAAAGAATGATCAACTAATCAAAGAAAATACTGAACTCAAATTGGCTAATGAGAAACTCAAGAAAGATCTAGAAAATTTCACTAATGGGAAGAACAATATTACACAAATTCATGCCAAAAAAGTATCACCAAAATATATTACTAGTTTAGGCTATCATCCTGGATAGAGACATATTACAAAGAATAGATTTATTCCTAAATCTGGATAGTATGTTTCTAGTTCCTGTTTTGGAAATTATTATGTCTCAACTAGTTATTCACATAGTTATAGATCAGACAAAGTTTATATTTCAAAATTCTTTGAATCTATTGATTATATGAAACCCATTAGACAAATCATGGTACCAAAAGTTCTGCTTGTTAACCTGTCTGGAACCAAGAAAATCTAGGTACCAAAATAATTTTCTGTTTAAACTTGTTTTGTAAGATACATTCTTGAAGAGTTCCTATAAGAGGATATGGTACTTGGACAGTGGATGTTCAAGGAATATGACTAGATATTATTCATGTTTCAAAAGTTTAATAAAAGTTGATGGAGGACATGTCACATTTGGTGATAATTCAAAAGGAAAAATCATCAGCTTAGGCCAAATTGGTAACACCGA
The DNA here is from genome assembly GCA_963277665.1 of Viscum album. NCBI lineage: Eukaryota > Viridiplantae > Streptophyta > Magnoliopsida > Santalales > Viscaceae > Viscum > Viscum album. The sequence goes on along the minus strand of OY728137.1, from coordinate 19,658,887 downwards.
TTCAATTTTAATTTCTAAAGTATTATTTGTTAATGGATTAAAATAAAACCTTTTAAGCATTTCTCAGTTGTGTGATGATGGTTTCAATGTTAAATTTGAAAATGATGCTTCCAATGTATTTGATTCTAAAATTATTTGGTATTTACTACCTTGAGAAATGAGAATGTATATGCTGTAGATTTAAATTATTTATCCAAACAAAAGGTTACTTGTTTAATTTTTTTTACAAAGAGACTTGTCTATGGAACAAAATATTAGGACACTGCAGTGTTCATCCACATAAGAAATTGACTAAGAAAAATTTAGTTAGAGACCTACCTCAACTAAAATTCCCATGAGAAAAAGTTTTTACTCCTTGTCCAAAGGGAATGAAACATAAAGTTTCATTCAAATTAAAGAAACAGGTTTCCGCTTCTCAACCTATCGAGTTGGTACACATGGATTTGTTTGGACCTTCTAGAATTTATAGTTTGAATGGGAAGCACTATGTTTATGTCTTAGTAGATGACTTTTCTAGATATACTAGGGTATATTTTCTAGCTCACAAAAGTGAAGATTTCTCTTACTGTATTAAATACTCCATGTCTGTAGAAAACATTAGTGGTATTAAGGTTAAAACCTTGAGAAGTGACCATGGTCGTGAGTTTGAAAATCCGGAATTTGAATCATTATTCTCACAAAATGGATATAATCACAGTTTTTCTGCCCCTAGGACACCTCAATAGAATGGTGTAGTTGAAGAGGGAATATAACCCTTCATGAAATTGCACGAACAATGCTTAATGAGTATGACCTACCCGTTTACTATCGGGCAGAAGCCGTAAATACAACTTGTTATATTATAAATAGTGTCTTGATTAGACCTATTCTTAAAAATACCGCTTAGGAAATATGGAATAATAGAAATCCTAGAGATTGTTACTTCAGAGTTTTTGGTTGCAAAGTCAATATTCTCAATACTAAAGATAATCTGGATAAATTTTCATCTAAAAGTGATGAAGGAAATTTTCATGGTTTTTCTTTAACAAGAAAATCCTATAGAATTGTTAATAAAAGAAACAAATGTATGGAAGAATGTGTTCACATGAAATTTGATGAAACTAATCCACATGAATCCAAAAACTCTATTGAAAATCTCGATTAATATTTGTCTGTTATAGACCTTAATGATAAAAGTAGTGAACCTGCTGTAAAAACAAGAAATTTTGGAAATTTTCCAAAACCCGATTCTATTGGAACCAAACCTACAGAAGAACCTAAATTATCTAGTACTACCTTGAACAGACCAACTAGGATTCTATGGAACCATCCTTTAGATGTTATTGTGGGAGATTTAGATAGAGGAACCCAAACTAGATCTTCTCTAAGAAATCAGGTTGAACATAAAGCATTTCTTTCATAGTTAGAACCTAAAAATATCAATGATGCAATCAATGATGAATTTTTGGTAATGGCTATGCGATAAGAATTAAATTAATTTGAATGAAACAAAGTCTGGGAATTAGTTGACAGACCTAAGGACACTTTGACTATAAGCACTAAATGGGTTTTTAGAAATAAAGTTGATGAATCAGGAAATATTAATATAAACAAGTAAAGACTAGTTAAACAAGGATATAGTCAAGAGGAAGGGATAGACTATGAGGTAACCTTTGCACCTTTAGCTAGATTAGAATATATTTGGATTCTACTTGCCTATGATGCTCATATGAAGTTCAAGTTACATCAAATGGATATTAAAATTTACTTTCTAAATGGTTTTATAATTAAAGATGTTTTTGTTTAACAACCACCTGGATTTACTAATCCTCATTTTACAAATTGAGTTTTTATGCATTATAGAGCTTTATATGGTTTAAAACAAGCTACATGAGGATGGTATGATAGACTTAGTAGTTTTCTAATTTCAAAAGGTTTCTCTAAATAGATTGATCATCCAAAGTTCCTTATTAAAATAATTTCCAAATATGTTTTGATAGTACAAATATATATTGATGATATTGTTTTTGGATCTTCTAAAAATTCTTTGTGTATTGATTTTTTAAAGAGTATGCAAAATGAATTTGAAATGAGTTTAATGGGAGAACTCAAATATTTTCTTGGATTTCAATCTTTTCCAAATGAAAATGGTATTATCTTAAATCAAGGTAAATATACAAAGGATCTTTTGAAACGTTTTGGTTTGGATAGTAGTAAGGGTAATCACGCACCCTTGAGTATCACTTATAAGTTGGGTGCTGATGAAACAGGAAAACCAGTGGATCAAACCAACTACAAAGGTATGATAGGGAGTCTACTCTATCTTACTTCTAGTTGACCAGAGATCATGTTTAGTGTGTGTATGTGTGCAAGATTTCAACATAATCCATAAGAGTTACACTTTCTTGCTGTTAATTGTTTTTTCAAATATCATAACCATACAACTAAATTAGTATTATTTTATCCAAAAGGAAAATCATTCAATTTAATAAGTTATTTGGATGCTGACTTTTCTAGTTGCAAGTCAGATGGAAAGAGAACTTCTGGAACATGTCATATTCTAGGTATGTCCCTAATATCTTGGTGTAGTAAAAAGCAAAACTATGTTGCATTTTCTACTAATGAAGAAGAATATATTACTACTGGTAGTTGCTGTGCACAAATTATGTGGATGAAACATTCCTTATGGGACTACAGATATCAGTTCAATCATGTATCTATAAACTGTGATAACACTAGTGTGATCAATATCTCTAAGAATCCTATATCTCACTCTAGGACGAAACACATTGATGTAAGGAACCACTTTTTGAGAGATCATTACCAAAAGGGTGATATTACTCCTGATTTTATAGGTACTGAACATCAATTAGCTGACATATTCACCAAGCCTTTATGTTCAGATAGGTTATGTTATATTAGACATGAGTTAGTAATGATAGACTTTGTTTAAGAAAGTCCTCACCGTTAGCCAAATCCTCACTGTTAAGCAAATCCTCACCATTAGCCAAATCCTCACTGTTAAGAAAATCCACACCGTTAGCCAAATCCTCACTGTTAGGTAAAATTCACCACTAGAAAACCTCACTTCTAGAAAACCTCATAGTTATAGACACCTCACCCCTATAGACACCTCACCGCTAGATAAACCTCACTATTAGGGTTCTCACCAGTAATTTTCACTGATATGTCATGCGCTATCTGATTTTCATTTTCTTTATCCAAAAATCTTATTGTTTTCTGTATAGTTGTTTTTGTTACATTTCGATTCCTAAATGATAAAAACTAAGCCTTAGTTACATTTCAATCCATCACAACCTTTCCTCTCTTCAATCCTTACTTTTCGAACCCCCAAATTACACGTAACCCTAATTACATCGATTGGTGATGTAAAGAACGAAAATACCAATAGTCAGGGATGATATTAATGTGCCAAGTGCGAAGAAACAGAAAACAGGACCTAAAGGTAGTGGCAGTGAAGGTAGAACAAGGTCGGGGAAGTGTACAGTGAACCTGCATTTGCAGAATAGAGAAATAGTAATCGAAAAGGAACTCACGGAGGAATGGATCTTGCCTAGAAAGTCACTGGTTCTAAGAGCATTGGAGGAATAGGGATGGCTCAAATGTTTTTCAAACAACAATGGACCTCACTATTTGAATTTGGTTAAGGAGTTTTATGATTTTCTCGTTTTGAGAAGTCTGAAGAAGAAAACAAAATGGTTTCATTAGTGAATGGAATGAAAATTTCTTTTTCTTATGTTGAATGGGATGAATGTCTGAAAGTCTCACATGAGGGTGTATTTGGGTATACCTCGAAGAAAATACCTCCAACCAATGAAATTTTTTACTATGAGGTTTCTTTGGAAGAGCTCACTAGTAGTGGAAAACAATGAAAGGTTGTGGTTACTGAGATGGATGGAGAAAACAAACTGTTATTCAAATTCATCCAACATGTGCTAAGTTCAAGAAGAAGAAACTTTGCAAATCTGATATACCAAGATATTTATTTGTTGCATTTTCTGAGGCATGGTGTCAAGGTAAATTTGTGTAGGCTTTTGGTGATACAAATTGAGGATATGACCAGGCCTAAGTCAAAATCCAATGCTTTCTTCATTGTAAAGTTGATTTCAGTAATGATCAAGGTGAAAGGAGTTGCTGAGTCTCAGGATGAGACAGTAGTTGTGAGGAACATTTTTTACATAACAAGAACAATCTGTAAGTATATGAAGATTGGATGGAACCCATGGAGAAGGAAATGGTTTGTTGATGATTAGAAGGTGTATGATAAGTTCAACCCATTTGACCATCCCAATAAGCCAAGAGACAGAAGAGATCTAGGTCTAGGACCTGATGAAGAGAAACCTTAGTATAGTGATGATACTGATGAGGAGGATACCACTGTAGCTGATGTAGGGGATCCAGACATGCCTCCAAGTCTAGTTTCTGAAGTTGTATCATCTGGATAGGAAACTATGTTGGGAGTAAGTAATGAAAAATCCCTTATTGATGAGGAATGCCTACCTGCTTCCGAGAATGAGGAAGAATATGAATATGAAAATGAAGTATCTGTTTTTGCCTGCTTGAGTCTCGATCCATAGATTGGGTACTCCTCAATTCCAATTGAGGAAATTTTTGATGTAGACAAACCTGCATCTAGTCCTCTGTTACCTCAGGTTGGGACACCTGATGTGGATAGAGTTGTTGATGATTCTTCTGAGGAGGAGATAGCTGCAGTTCATGGTGAAGAAGAGGATGCTCCATATGAGGGGGAGAAACCTAATATTCTTGGCTCTATCTCTGTTTTTCATGAGATAGAGGATTGGTATTAAGATCCAGGATTCATGGTTCTTGGAATTGATTGCAAAGGATTTGATTATGACAATCACCAAAGAAATATTGATACTTTTTATGAAAGAGAACCTGTAGTTGTGCATGAAAATTTACTTACTAAGGATGACCATGAGTCTTTAAAGGATGAGTTGAAGGAGACTTGGATTGCATCTATTATAGACATAAAGAGCTATTTTGTTGAATAGATGAGAAAAATTAAAAGATCATTTGAACTCTCTCTTGGATGTATTGTGTCAAGAACTATGGCAGAGATGGTGAATGAAGTAAAACTGTATCATACTCTAATTGAAACTTGGACAGAGGCTTTTATTTCTTTGAATCAATTTGTTGATTCATTCCATAAATTGGTTAGTTCCCAAACCCAAGTTTCTGATGACATAAATTATATCAAGAGTGTAGTAAAGTAATTATTTGATCTATTTGAAGTCTTTAAGAAGGCTGTCAAAGAGCATGACAGTACACAGGATTTGGTTGTCAATATGTTAAAAAGTAATTTGACCCAATATTTTAAAGAAACTTTTGCATTCACTGTCAAACCTCTTGGTTCATCCAGTGCTTTAGTAGATATTGATCAGTTTAGAACTGTGCTTAAAGAGGAGCTTGGTCAGGCTAGTACCAGTAGCTCAACTGATTCTTAGGTGTTGTCTACCTCAAGAGATATTAGAAAATTTGTTCAGGAGCATATGAGGGATGCTACTGCTCCCCAAAAAGAAATCAAATATAAGATTGATCTCTACTTACAGAAATTTTATACCAAGTATCATCTCAACACCCATTTCAAGCTTCTGTTAGAGAACAAAAAACTACCTCTAGTCACTCAAGATTTCAGAGAACAAGTAAGAATGCTAAGGGAGTTGACTCCTGCTCTAGAAAAGTTTATAGAGAACAAGGATGACTTTATATCTTCTATGGAAAGAGGAGGAGGAATCATTATGGACTTTTAGAATTTGTTGCAGCCATTTTTGCATGTAGATAGTACCCATATCATTGTACCTCCAGCTCTACTTTCCTCTGCTCAGTCTGCCTCCATTCCTAAGATGACCCCAGCTCAAGCAATCAGAAGTCTCTCTCCTATGATCACCCAATGTGCTCCACATTATAGTCCAGGAACTGTATTAGTAGTTCATCCACCTCTGATTATCACTGGTATTCCCAAGCCTCCACCTACATCTACCCAGCCTGAATCCACTTCTGATTCCATTGGAAAATCCAAATCACATGCTGAGGAGGTGGATTGAATAATGGAAAGGGCGTTTGATAGGAATCAATTTTACTCTTTTTCCCCAATTTCATATTTCTCTGTAAATTTTCCCCAAAAAATATATATTATCTTATTCTATTTTACCTCTTGTTGCTTATCTCTACCGTTGTTTAATACTTTTTACTAATCAAAAAGGGGTAGAAATATGAGCATATTTTATTCTACCTCTGGTACAATTGTTGTATAATTCTACCTATGATACAGTTTCTTCATACCTCTGATACATTTCCATGTAATACTCTATTCTCAGATACATTTGAAAATGTCATTACTCTCAGTGAGAAGTAGGACCCAATGTAATTTATACTGATATATTAATGATTATTTTGGATTACAATACCATAATTTGTGATTATCAAAAATGGGGAGATTGTTGACCTCGCCTGTTTTGATAATCTCAATTTTGTTTTAATATGATTTGATAATCCTATCTATATGTTAAATTATGTTGACAAAAATATCAAAATAATCATCGGAATATGTTAATAAATGATTATCTATGTTTATACATATTTTGAAATAATACTAAGTCAATCTACATATTATTCTCAAAGAACAGATAAGTATTATGTTTTTGAGTCACTTATACAGAACTATCGATACATAGTCACCGATAAAAACATAGTTTACCGATAAGAAAAGATCACCGATAAACAAAGTATATTGTTATATCAAGAGCTACCGATACAGACAAAAAGACCTACCAATACAAGTCTACCGATACAAATAGAAAACTACTGATATGAAGTCTACCGATATAGACAGACCTACTGATACAAGTCTACCAATACAAACAGACAGCTATTAATATGAAGTCTACTGATACAGAAAGAGCCACTGATACTAGCAGTTACTGATATAAGAGAGTTACCAATGGAGAGAGCCACTGATACAAGAATGCTACCTATAGAGAAGAGCTATCGATAAGAGGAGCTACCGATACTGAGTCACTATCAATGATACATAGTCTACCGTTATAAAGAGTAACAGCTACCGATACCGACCTACTAACTCAAGACTACTGATATCAACTCACTGATACTAATAGATACTGATAGAAACCAGTCACTATATCTCTAAACCCTACGTATATTTTTTTTATTAACAACTGTCATTTTTGGTGATTTTAAGGAAACTGCTATTAATTAATTAATGTCTATTGAATGTCCGAAAACTTTACCTCGTACCTGCAGAAGTAATCATACGTTTTGTTGGACCAGATGAGCTATAAAAGGGAAGAAAAAATCAACGTATAAGTAGAGGATGTGAAAAAAGTCATGATACAGTGCTGGAAGAAAGGTAATACGCACATGAGATAAACACATAGAAGAAATTTTTCTAAAAAGATGAGGGACATTGCTGTGCTACAAAGATTACTTCAATCATGAGCAAAAACCCCAATACGTGGAAGTCAAGGAACAGAACTGTGATACTCTGTTTCTTAGACAAATTTCAGAGAAGGAATCAAACAACATTTGCTCAATCCAAAAGGAGTCCAGAGCTACATTACTATCACATAGATCCTTCTAATCTCATCTCAATTTTATTAGCTATATTGTGAATTGTTTATTTACATTTCAAGTAGTGTGTGTGCTTCTGTTATTTTTAGACAAAAACTAACTCCTAAGAATAACTGGAGGATATCTAATATCCTCACTCAATCTTTCTAAATAATTTTTATTCCCACTGTGAATTGTGGTAGAGGTCAAGTGTGACTTGGATAGCGTGTGTGCCATTGTTTTGGTTTTTCCCGTGAAGAACTCTGGTAGAGGTCATAAGACCTGGATAGTGTGAGTACTATTGTTTTCCCCGATCCAGGGTGTGGATTGAAGTTTATATAAACTGTTTGAGGGGACTGAGTCTCAACTTGAGACTAAACCTCTAGGTTAAACCTGTTGGGCATCTTATTTCATTTTAAACTATATCTTATATTCTGCTGGTGATTACTTATAAATTCAAATATATTTTAACGTAACTCTGATAGTTAAACTATCAAGTGTTTCTAATTTTTGTTAGTTAGTAAGTTAGTTTCAAAAGCTTACTTAATCATTAGATTAAGTGAACTGAGAAATAATAAATCATTGAGAAAATAATTAAAACCTTTCAAGCTTTATAAATTCACTACATTTTAATTTTTATTTAATTTGTGGAGATTTTATTGAAAACCATTTTAACAGAAATTTTATTTAGAACTAAATTCACCCCCCTCCCCTCTTGTGTATCCACTCCGAAAAACAATTTATTTACATAGTTAGTAGAACTAAGAAAAACTTATTCTTGTAAGTCTACCTCTATCAAGGTTGGTAACTAATCCCTACGATATAATTGGGTGTGGTATTCTTACCATGAAATCTAATAATTTTTTCTATTCCATTTTTTAATCTTAAAAATTTGTTTTTATTTTGTTATTAGACATTCTAGTTACATTTTTTTCTTTTTAACAACTGATAATTCTCGTCCTTTTCCATAGAAAAGTCGTATTTAAAATGACTATAAAAAGAACAATACATCATTATAATTTCATATTAATATTTTAGTTCATTGAATTTCTACTCTAGCATATTATAGTAACAAAATAAATCCCCATTACCCATGTTTTCATAATTTTTTTGTTTTAGAAATATTTGAAAAATTAAGATAAGATGCATAAATAGAATATGTTACTTCAGATGTCCTTATCATGAAACAAAAGTTATATTTATCTTTTTTTTATTCTATTATCAATTTATAGTCACATGAATTATTTTCATAGATTCTCCATTGTTATTTCATCACATTCTTCTTCATTTTTTCATTTTTCCTCATATCTTTTCTTATACTTCAATTTAGGGCATTAATACTTAATGTTTCCTTTTCATTTACATTTGTAGTAGGTTGATTCACATGATTGTTTCTCCTTCCTCTAGATTAATTTTTAGTTGTACCTTCCTCCATAATTTTTCTTTTTGAATAATTTCTTCTTCTTATAAAATTTATGGATTGACATGGCTAGATGATCCATTTCCTCAACACTATATAAATGTGATTAATCATGACTCAAATTTTATCCTTTGATATTCTCTTTCAATTTTGAGTAAGATGTGTTGAAGGATACTAACTATTTTTTTGGTTCATCATCTTCTTCTTTATTCTCTTTTAAATCATCATCATATATCATAAGATTTATAGTAAGTTTCATTTCAAGAAGCATAATCATGTCATAGGATTCTCTAATGAAAAATGGATTTCCTCTATATCTATCAGGTGAAAATCTTAGAAGTCACATCACTTGATCTTTATCCATTATCACCCTACAAGGTGAATGAATTGTGATCACAATATTATTTAACTTGATATTCATATAAGATATTATTTCATCAGTTTTTATTTTTAATGTAACATATTTAATGTTATAAGTAATTAAGCACATATATTTAAAACTAGATGTTACTTCATGAGAAATTTCCACTATGTACCATTTTTCAAAATTAGTAGAACAAGATGATATTCTATCAAATTCATATTATACCAATGTACAATATAATGCATTCATATCTTTATAGTTATAGTCATTTGCATCCTTAGTGGAATCACTCCATTCATCTTTCACAACTATGGGTTTTTCATATTTGTACTTGATTACAATACAAATATAAAATCTCGTTTTCCCTATATAGATTTTTATCTTGAGATCCCATTCATCACAATTTTTTTCCATTAAAATAAGGATTTCGGTTAGTGGTCAATCCTTTTTGAGTATTATTATTCATAAAGACAAAAATTTAAAATTAACAGAAATTTTGAGATCTTTTGGAAAAACTAGATCACAACAAAAAGTAATTTGTAAATCCTTTAATACCAAATATTATCCCAAGAGTAAAACATAAAGGGTGGGTGAATTGAGTTTCCAAATAAATTTTCTTTTAAAAATTATTTGAAACAAAATCCTCCAATTTCTTAAAAAAACCCTAATTAACTAAAACTATAGAAGTATGTAATTTTATCATTAATAAATATTCTTATTGGTTTGATCACAACTCAGTTAAAACAGGTTTTAAGAAGTTATTTAAATTTTGAAACATATTTACTTTTATAAAAAACCATATATAAGACACAAATTAAAGTTAACTATCAAATTAGAGTTTTTTATAGTTCTAAAAATAGATAATGGATTGTTTAAAAATAAGTAAAAAATATGAAGTAACTCAACATAATAATTATAAGAGTATCTAGAACTCTCTAATATAGTATATAAGTCCACATTTAGATAATAAAATGGTATAACAAAACACATATTGTAAGTGAATCTAGAACATAATGAGAAAAAATAGAAAATGAGAGTATTTAATATAGCATAGTTTGATTAGCTCCAATTGGTTAGGTATCCTTGAATTCATCTTTGTAATGGCTCAACCAAGATTTCATAGAATCTACAGGAAAATAGAGTGTCATAAAGTGTTCTGAATGGGTCTCTATATAAAAAAATATCTCAAAGGAACATGTGTATATTCCAATATTATTCATTATATGTAACAAAACTTTGTCCTTTATTAGTTCTTCTCCTTTAAGAGAACTCCATATCATAGTAGCTACTAGAGAGCATTCATTGTAGCATTAATTACACTAGTTCTTTAATTAATGATCAAAAATATAGTTGAGAATATGAAAATACGTCATTGATTAAGTTATACATTGTAGGTTGTCTTCACTTAAAGCATAGTTATTTAGGATCACAGTTGGATGGAATAATGATTTAAAATGGTTGGTTGACATTGTCAGTTGGAATAGTATGTTTATTTATTCTTCAAATCACATAATATCTTTTGGTATATTGATATCTTTTTTAAGTAGGTTCTTTTCTTCACATGGTCACTTGATTTTTTCTCATGGTATCTTGATTACTTTATGTGTTATCTTTATCTCTTTGTATGGTAGATTCTTTCCTTCATGTCATAGCATGGCATATTATCATGGTAACTTCTTTCCTTAATGTTTTTTCTTTATCACTTCACATGGTAAGTTCACCTTTTCATGTGGTAGTTATTTTTTCTTATAATTACTAAAATACAGACACACATAGTCAGTACATGGATTAATGAAAATCTACTCACATGTCTCATGGTAACATGGTACCATATGCAGCTAGTATAATTCATCATGACATAGGTTAATCTTCACTGTTTGGCAGGTTAAATATACATACAGTCACATGAACTTCAAAAAATTGTCAGTTCCTGACTTAGAAATAATTTGATCATCTGACGCATGGTAAGTTAAATGTACATATGGTCAGTTAGATCATATTGGGCCATAGGTTCCACATTGTCACTTAACCTTCACAATCAGTTCAAATTAATGACATGTAAAGTATATTACACATGTTGTAGGTTTTCATGATATGATCAAGACTTATCCAATTTTATCAATTTTCTATAAAATAGTTTATTATCATAAAAAAATAAATTCAGTAGAAACACAATAAACATGATTTGGGATCATTAAAATAAGTAGGTGATAATATAAAAAAACAATATCGCCATTTTTAATGATAAAAAAATATGAATATAAACTTAAATTTAGTGCAGAAATCAAAAAATATTTGAAAAAAATTGAAACATATATTTTTCAATGACTCAACATTTTCTCAGATTCCCTAAAGTAATCAATTAATTTCACAATTTCTCCCCCTTTTGGGAATATCAAAAAGTGAATTATAAAGAAAATATAACAAGTAATAATGTCGTATAGAAAAAATTAACAATAATTACAATATGAAGGAGTAAAAATATATTTCATTAATATAAAAAAACTAAAAAATAAATTCAAGAGGTGTCCCTATCCAGATTTATATTCAAAATATAAATTTGTTAAGTCCATGATCTCATAATGTGGTATATAGTTATTTTACTTGGATGTAGATGGTGATACATGTTTGGTTGGTTGGGTGGGGTGTGGTAAAAAAGTTGTAGCAGGACCCTATATCAACACACACCTCGATACTGGTTCGAGATGCTAGACTACTTATCAAGGAAACAATCCAAAATTGTTTATGGATGAGGTTGAAGTAGAAAGGGTTAAGGTAATATTTAAGGTAGGAGGTGAAATAATAGCTATATTGGTAGTTTATATGTATGGATCCATTAACATGGTAATGTCATTGATATCTCTAGTTCTGTGATACATTTCTTGAAAGTAGTCTCCCTTATTTTCCATGAAACCCTAGAGAATAAGATTCCAAATTTTTAGCATTTCCACTTGTGACATGCAGACTTGAGTGAAAGGAGGAATCCTCAACAACCAATGATATAAACATTTCATTGAGTTAATAATTTATTATGATTAAACTAAGGTAGTATTCAGTATAATTTTTGATAGTATCTCTATTTTTTTCCACCATGTTCAACATCCTTTATTACTCCCACCAATGTCTTAGCAACATGTGTTTGAAAGACTTGAAACATTATCTCCATTTTTTGTGAAAATTATCAACTATAACATTCAGATCTTCCCTCATGAGTTATTTTATTTAACTTTCATAAAAAAATTATTGGAATGGAGTAGCATGAGGTGGAACCGTAGAAGTAGGAGATTGAAACATAGAATTCAAATATCTTTGGATAAATTACATCATCATATCTGAAAGGTCATCTTGTAGAGAACCATCTTGGGCTTTCATATAATATATATCATTTCTTATTAAGTCCATATTTAATTAAAAACTAGGATGAATATGGGAAATAATCAAAGGTATTTTTCTAGATATTTATTTTTCATTAATTTTCTCCATAGATCTTTAAAAATAAATAGATATTTCTTTTATCATCCCCATAAGATCTATTTTGAAATCATAAAAATCATCTTTTTGTAACATTGAAGGTGGAAGAAACAAAAGGGGTAACCATATGCATAGATAGGGATGAATCATAAGATGATATACTATTATCATCTTTAATGTATGAAGACCTATGTTCCACATATAAGACTTCGGCAACATCACCACCTTCTTATTCAACCTGATGAAAAACTATCTTGAGATATTTAACAAATATAGTTTCACTACCTTTTAGAGGCTCCTCAACATTAATTTAATGATATGGAACAAAAATTCATTCTAATAATAGATTCATTGATGGTATTATAGAAGACACATCAAGTATTTATTGAGTATCAATTTTAGTAAATAATGACCATTTTAAACTTATTTAATAGAAGGGATAGTAGTTCCTCCATTCTTAGGTGGAAATACCCCATAATAATTATACTCATATCATTTAGAATAGTCTATTCCCAATACCGTAGACCCTGAGGACTTATCCATCCTAGTAGGTGCATCTGGTATAGACTATGTTGGAGTGATTCCTATCACATGTGATATATCTAAGCTATCTTAATACTCCTAAAATTCAAAAGATTTATCCCATTCAGAATCATCCACAAATCCACTGACATACACCTCAGTGTCAACATTGTCCTTAGACAGCAGATCTTCATCCGGGTATGTTTAAGGTAGAGAAGAGTTTGGTGTTCTAAAGGAGATAACAGGAGAGTCCCCTGTCATCCACTTGGGATTACCTCGCTTTCTCATCAAGATCAACTAACTCATATTCTTCCACATCTTATTCATCAAATTATTATTATTCTATAACAAAACCAACATCATCATCAAAAGAATTCCCAACAATTTCATTTCGTAAAATACATAGATCTATTAGATTACTTGACTTACTGGGTGTATTTTAGGGTCAATTTTTTCATAAAACTCTTCAGGTTCTCAGTCCCATTCTCTTTTCTAGGGTTTATAGTTCACTCTTATATGCTTACAGATTTTATGAGTTAGGAATTAATATTATGATGTAGTTATTGTTTCCTCTCTTTGAGGAACTAAACCTTTATAGACCAAAAAGTCTAATATGATATTTGGGTTAGGAAAAAAATAAAATTTAATGAGAGTTTACAAAAGTCATACATGTTCTCTATTGTATATCTTCACAAATTGATCTAAAATAAATATTTATTTAGAATAGGAAGAACAAATACTAATGCCTCAGAATATAGAAATATTATTTCATTTAACATAATAAAAAACCATCAATTTAGTCAAAATTATATTTTCTCTACTAGTTTCTACAGTAGTTGGTCTTCTAAGGGTTATATTTCAATTAAGATCTTCCAATGAACATTGAAATCCAAAATGGGAAGGATTTATAAGGTTAAAAATATGATATTCTTCTTATTATCCCTTATAAGGAATAGCTATGCTCTTTTCCCAACCCTTTGAAAAAACTGCATAACTTCCTAATTAAATATCAAATGAATAATGTATCATTTCTCTAAAGGGATAAATTTCAAATTCATATAAAATTCATTAAAAATCATTGGCTAGAACAACTTTCACTAATCCTTAAACCATTTATCCCATCCTGGACATAGAATAACTTTCCAAATAAGTATTTTTCTCAACAATATACATTGTGAATCAGCTTATTTTTCTTCACATATATGTATACTAACTAAATGATGATTTAATAGCTTATCTATAGAACTCAGGCTTCCCATATACTTGTTTTATCTTTTCACATGAGGTAATTCAGGGAGACGTGTGTCATTTTAAGGAAGCTTCATACATGATATTTTCCATGATTTGGTTTACACACATAAGGTTTGGGGTTGAGAGAGAGGGGTTTCATGAAAGAAGGTTTTAAGAATAGTTAAGGATTCAAAAATATGAAAGGTGTTTTAGGTAAATGATTCACATCAATTGGGATTCTAATTAGAATTTTAAAATTAATCATTTAGTGATAAAATAATAAAAAACATAATAAAAATCCCACCAATATTACTCATGAAAAAAATTCAATATGAATAACATACATGGTAGGTATGCTAACCAAGTTCTCATGAAAACTTAGGCATGGTAGTTCTACTGATCATCGATTCATGATAAGTATACTAACCATATGAGTAAATTCTCATGGTAGGTATAGTGATCATGTGAATAAATATTCATGGTGGGTATAATGACCACGTGAGAAATTTTTCACAGTCATTTTAATGATCGTTTGAAAAAAAAATAAAAAAAACTGTATGAAAAAGGTCAATAAACAAATGTTAGGAATTTATAACAAGGATTTAGATAAATAAAAAGTTAAAAAATTTAATGATTTAAACATAAATTATTATACCTAATTCATCTTTGATATAATTAATCCTATCAATATTCAAAATCTTTTTATCAGAATGATAATATTAGGTACCAATTAATTCAGGAGTAATATATCCATTTTTAAAATAATCTCTCAAAAAGAGATGTATTATATCAATATGTTATTTCATTGAATGAGATATATTATTCTTATAAATTTTAATTAATCTTTTATTAAGAAAATTTATAGGTACATATCAATGTTCATATCCATAGTTTGGAAATGTGTGTTTCTTCCACATAATTTTTGTACAAAAACTCCATGCAGCTATGTATTGATCTTTTGTAGAGGATACTAAAAGATGTTATTTATTTTTTACTACACCATTGTACTATAGAGTTTCCCAAAAAGTGAAATATTCTTGAGGCGATTTTTCTACCTTACATAGAACCACCAATATATACATATGAATAGCTAACTAAATCATATTCCTCTTATATATAATAAAACAATCCAAAATTTGTTGTACTTTTGATATATTTAAAATTTATTTTGATAATAATTAAATGAGATTATTTTGGATTTGATTAAAAATGTGAACAAATTCACAGACTAAAAATAGTATTAGGTCAGATAGTAGTTATTTATAGTAAACATCCATTATTTCCTTTATAAGTGGTTTGATTAACTTATTTCCTAGTTTCATTAAGATTCAGTTTATATCTTATACTCATGGTAGTATCACTACCTCTATTACTATCTATACCAAATAATTTTAAAATATCCTTAGTGTGCTTACTTTGGTTTAAAATGATTCCTTCCCTATTTTAAAAAATATGTAAACCAAGGAAGAATTTTAATTAACCAATTAAACTCATTGAATTTTTTTTTATCATTTTTGAAAATTTAGTTCACAAAGAATTTTTGGATTTCCCAAAAATAACATCGTCAATATATATTTATAATATTAAAACACATTTCTAAATTCTTTTAATTAATAATTTTGGGTTATTTATTTCTTTTTAAAACCCATTTGAAATCAAGAAACATGTGAGACTATGATAACAATCTCTATGATATTGTTTTAAACCCAATAAATATTTTTTCAATTTAAATACATGATTAGAAAAATTATAGTTTTGAAATCATGGAGGTTGTTCAAAAAATGCATCCACAATAATATATCTATTTTGAAAGTAGCGGTTGACATCCATTTAAAAAAATTTGAAATTCAAATGTGAAGAATATGCAGATAATATTCTAATATCTTAAAGTCTAGCTATTGCTGAAAAGGTTTCCTCATAGTAAATACCTTTCTATTTACTATACACTTATGGAATTAGTATTTCCGTTTTTCTAATTATAGTTCCAAACTCATCAAATTTATTCATAAATATCAACATATTGGTAATGGTCATGAGTCCATTAGGTCATTCTAATAGTTCCTAGACTTTCTTAATTTCAGCATAGTTCAATTATTATTACATTTACATTACCTAGAATTCATCATCAATTACTTTAGTGATGTTATTAGGTTCTATATGTGATATAAAGGATTGATGTTGAACCTAGTTTCTAATAGAGGCTATAGTCTGAGTTCCACTTTTCGGATCTCTAACTACAACATCTAAGGTATGATCTATATGAGTATTAATGGTTATAATGATTGAAATATTGGGTAATTCATCTTATTTAGGATTGTTTTTAAACATTTCCTTATGAATTTATGATTTCTATATAATAGGTTTCACAAAACTATCAATAGGTTTGGTTGAGGCGTTGATATTAAATTTAGAACGATCATCCTCAAGGGGTTTTAAATTGGTTCTAGGTTTACATGGAAATTTTCATTGAATTTTTCATTTTTAGATTATTTTAAAAATTTTGTTCTTTTATTGAATACCATATATGATTTTTTGGATGTTTAATAACCTTGGAAAATTCCTTCATCACTTTTTTATGAATGCTTGTCTAAATTTTACTTTTTATTGAGAAAAATACCTTGCAGCAAAAAACTATAAAGTAATTAACATTTGGTTTTCATCCATTCCAAAACAAATATGGGATAGTCCTTAAAGGTGATATAATAAATAATCTATTACTGATCTATCATGATGTATTCTCACCATCTATCCAAAATTAGGTAGGAAAATCATACTCACTGAACATGGTATATAGAATTCCTAAAAAAATTTATTTCTTCTTTCTACCACACCCCTATCCTATGGGACCTAGGAATAAAAAAGTTATTATTGTATCAATGTTGTGATCATAGTGATTCAAAGTAATTATTTTAAAACTTATGACAGTTACCACTTCTTGAGTAATTTATAAAAAACTTACTAAGGTTTTATAAATATTTTTCATATTTGGAAAAATTTGAACAAACTTCACTTTTTAGATCTAAAAAGAATATCGAAGAGTATCTAGAATATTCTTATACAATAACATAATCATAGGTATTCCCATTCAATAAATAAACATTAGAGGTTTCGAAATATTCCATGTGAAATAACTCAGGGGTTTGAGAAGGTTAAACTTATTTCATTTATTTAAAATAGATATTTTGTTACATCACTTTTTGACATGGGTAACAAACATTGTATGTAAGGAATTATGGTTTAGGAAGATCACTGACTAATCCTTTCTTAGTTATCTTCCTGAGTGAGTCGAGGATGTAATGGAATAGTCTCTTATGAAAAATCCAAGAGACTTTATGAAATTCAGTTAAACAAGAAATATTTTGAGAAATAATGAAATCAAATCAACAATATAAATATTATCATTAGAAAAAGAAATAAAAACTGAATTATGATTAGAATAACTTATTTTTGAATAATGGTTTTCAAATTTAACATAATAACTATCATCATAGAAATATGAAATTATATGAAATTTATGTTTTAACCCATTAATAAATAAAAATTAAAAAATTAAAATAGTACTAGAATTACTGATTTGACAAAGTCTAATGATTTTTTATTTTTTATTTTCAAAAATATTGACATACCCACCATCCAAATTTATAAGATTTTTAATGTTCTTGTAGTCACCAATAAGGTTTCTATAACATCCAATATCTAGTTATTATGAAATTTTACTAGCACTCTTCAAGAAGGTTTCCCTCAAAAAAATTAAACTACAAATTATTTTGGTAGACATGTTTTATTGGTTCCAGAAATGTTTGTGATAAGGGATTTAGGACTTCAAAGTAGTTTAACTAAATTTATATAATAAGCAGAAAAATTTTATAAATAAAAAATTTATTAGGTCCATATGAATAATTTTTTTTTTGAAAAGTTGTCAGAACTATGGGCAAACATGTTCTTATAAATATTCATATGTCTAAGCTGCTAACCAATCCCAGTGGTATACTTGGGTGTGGATTTTAGAAATAATTATTGTAAGGGTTTGTATAAAATTTTTCAATCATTCCATATCCATTTTCATTTTTCCATTAGATATTTTTAATTTATTTTTTTCTCATAACAACAGATAATTCTTATCTTTTTATGCAACAAAATCATATTAAAATGATTAGAAAAAGAATTATTCATATTAAGAATATTATATTTATATATTAGTTCATTTAGTGTCTCTTATAGAATATTAAATTACTCTAATAAATCATAAATTCTACATTTTGATCATTTTTTTAATTTTATAAACATTTGAAAAATTAACAGGAGATGCAAGAATTGTATTTAGTACTTGGGATGTGTTTTTCATGAAACACATGTTAGCCCTAGATTTTTTTTCTTCTATACTTGAGTCAAAGTAACTTTATATATCCACAAAGTTACCCCATGTGGATTTCAGAGCCTTCTTTAGACTTTTTCCATTATCCTCATATATTTTCTTATAAATAAATTTTGGACATTCATCCTTGATGTGTCCATTTATTTTATATTCACAACAAGTCAATTCCCCCTATTAATTCTTCTTCATATAGTTTAATTTGTACTCATACATTACTCTATAATTTTTCTTTTTGAATAATTTATTCATCCTATAGATTTTATTAACACTTATGGATAAATGATCCATTTCATCATCACTATTCTAAGGTGATTCATCATCACTCAAACTATCAACTTTGATCATCTATTTTATTTTTGAGTGAAATGTATTGAAGGCCAATTACTTCTTGTTCGGTTAATCAACTTCTTCTTATTTAATTTTAGTCTATCCTTTTACATCATAAGATTTCCAATAAGTTTCTCTATAATAAACTTACTTATGTTGTAGGATTATCTAATATAAACAAAAGTTCCTCTCCATCTACTAGGTAAAAATTTAAGAAGTTACATCACTTGATATTTATCTTCTTCTGTCTTCCATTGTGAATGAAGCATTTTTAAAATATCATTAATCTTGAGATACATATAAAAAATTGTTTCAATAGGCTTTATTTTGAATCTATCATATTTAATGGTATAAGTATTTCAGAATATCTCTTTAACATTGAAAGTTCTTTCATGAGAAACAACTAGTGTGTAACATAATTCCAAAGTAGTTGTACAAGAATATATTCTATTAAATTCATCTTCTCCTAATTTATAATATAAATAAATTATATTTATATAATTATAATCATAATATTTCTTAGTGTCATTGCTCTATTAATCTCTAGACGCTTTGGGTTTTTTATATTTTTCCTCGATTATGGTACAACTATCAAATCCTAAGCTCTATATATAAATTTTTATCTTGATCTCCCATTGAGAAAAATTTTTCCATTAAAATTTCTTGTTTAGTTAGTGTCTATTCCTGATTGTCTATTACTATACATAAAGATATAAATTTATAAATAACAAAAAATTTGATATCGTTTCACAAAACATGATCATGGTAAAAAGTAATTTGAAAATACTTTGATACCAAATGTTAGCTAGAGAAGAACACCCAATAGGGGGGGGGGGTGAATTGAGTTTCCAATTAAAATTTATATTAAAAACCTTTTAAAAAAATCCATTAATTTATTGAAAAATCATGTTTAACTAAATATATAGAAGTATATAATTTTAACATTCGAAAATCCTCTTATAATTTTGATCACAACCCATTTAAAATAGATTTTAAAAACTTATTGAACTTCTAAAATATATTCAATTGTTTCAAATACCATATATAAATCAAAAATTAATGGTAAATATCAAATTAGTGTTTTTATATCATTTTTAAAATAGATATTATCTTATTTTAAAATAGAGAAAAAATAGGAAATCACATAATAAAATATATACAAGAGGTCCAGTCTCAAGTTGAGAGCTAGTTCTCTTCACATAGTAATCATTTACTACCATGTAGTTTATTGGAGATTAAATTGATCCTCAACCTTGATTTTGTTTTATAAAAGAAACAACTCATAAGGCTATAAATTCTATACGGACCCTCTTATATTGTTTTATGTGGGAGAAATATATCAACAATAATTGCACATAGGTAGTCTAGGATACATTTCATGTTCCATAGTTCTTAAAGGGAGAAAAAAGTATGGAAATAAAAGAGAGTATTTAGAACTCACCAATAAAGTAAAACTGTATGTGTTAATATAAAAACAGAGTATAAAAAATAATATCTCATAAGTTAATATAGAATATAAAGATAGAAGAATATAAAATTATAGTATTCAATTCCACTGAGTCTGATCAGCATTATTTGTTCAAGATTCATTGAACGTTTCTTTGGAAGGGCCCCTTCATTTTTGTATAGAAGTTTCAGGAAAATAGAGTGTTGTAGAGTGTTTTTAATGAGTCTCTAGGTAACAAAGTATCTCACCAGAACACACATATATTCTACTTTTATTCACTATATGTGACACCACATTGTCAATCTTCAGTTATTCTTCTTCAAGAGAGATCTATCTTAAAGTATCCACTGGAGAACATTCATTAGATTCTTAATTGTACTCGCACTACAATTAATGCTCCAAAATATAACAATTTAGATTTTGAAAATACCAAACTACTTAAGATATACACGGTAGGTTATCTTCACTTGAAGCGTGGTTACATAGCCTCATGGCCAATTAAAATGGTTAGTTGACAAGATAGTTGGAATATATGATTAATTTGTTCTTTTGGTTAACTGAATTCTTACATTAGGTTGATATCATCAATCCATAGGTTATTTTTTCGCATGGTCACTTTATTTGTTCACATGGTAGCTTCTTTCTTTCATGTGGTAGCATAATATATTTGTACAATATCTTCTTTCCATTATGTGATTTATTTACCTTTTTGCATGATTTCTTTTTTCCTTCATGTGGTAGCATAATTTCTTCACCCGGTATGATCACTTATTCATGCGGTAGGTAATTATTATTGCGGTTACTAAGATACAAAAAAACATGGTCAGTGCAATACTAAATGAAAATATACTCCCCTATCACATGGTAACTTGGTTGTTTATGTGGTAGGTTCAATTCTTAATGTGGTGGGTTGATCATTTATGTGTGGTCAGTTTATTACACCTGTTATCACTTAAACTTGAATGCATAGCTAGATAACGACATCAGAGGGATTTTCACATCTTATTCATATTCCATTGCATATACATTAGTTTTTTTAGAGTAAAATGTTTGGTATGTTCCACATAGTCACTTTCCCATCATGGTCAGTTCAAATTATTCACATGGTAAGTACATTGCACATGTGGTAGGTTATCTTTATAGGTCCAAGAATTAACTAATTTTATCAATTTTTCAAGAAAAAAATTGACTACCATAAAACTTTAAATTCATTATAAATACAATAAACATGATTTGGGATAAGTAAAATAAGAATGTAATGGAAGAAAAATATAATCTCCCAATTTTTGATGATCACAAATCATGACATATAAAATGAAATGAATTGAATACAACAAAATATACTTACAAAAATTTGAAAAATATATTTCTCAATAACTCAATGTTTTATCAAATTACCAAATTTCATCAATTATGTTTACAATTTATCCCTTTTTGGGATTATAAAAAAGTGGAATAGGGAGAAAATATAACAAGGAATATAATAATAAATAAACAATTAACAATATGTGCAATATAGTAGAGAACAATGGCATTTTAATAATTTCAATAAATATTACAAAAGAAATACAATAGGTGTCCCTATTAGGAATTATAATCAAAATATGAATTTAACACATCCATAATATCTTAAAGATAGATAATGTTTTTCCATTATAGGTAGAGGGTGATCCAGGTTTAGTGTTTTGGGTAGGATGTGGTACATAAGCTGTAGCAGGGTCCTGTATTGCTGCACACTTGGAAACAAGTTTGAGATATTAGAATGATGTTCTATGAGATAATCTAAAACGGTTAATGGTTGAATATTATGTATTAGGGGTTTATGTAATAGGTAAGGAAAGTTGTTCTAGAATAGCTTCATTGTTTGTTCAAAGGTATGGTTCCATCAAAAGGTTAATGGTTTTGACACCTATGTTTCCATTATCCTTTTCTAGAAATTTTTCTTCCTTATTTTCTATGAAATACTCAAGAACAAGATTAATTTTTTTTTTAAATTTTCCAGATTTGAATTGAAATCATAGGTCAATGGAGGCATAATAAATTCATCAGCTAAATATTTGAACATCTCTTTGAGGTATGACTTTGTGAAGATTCAAATAAGGTAGTATTTAATGTCCTTTTTGATAGCGTCTCCATCTTTTCCAGCCCAATTAAAAATCCTTTATTTTTAATACCAAAGTCTTAGTAGCATATATTTGAAATCCTTCAAACACCATCTCTCTTGTTTTTGGAAACTCATCAAGAATAACTTTCAGTTATTCCATTATGAGTTATTTTATTCTACCTTCATCAATAGATGTCTGGACAAGAGGAGTAGGATGCAAAGAAGTAAAATTATAAGCTTGAATCATATAATTATAATACATTTAGTCAACATGTAACATCATATTAGAAATTTATGATTGTAGAAAAACTAATTGTGCTTTAAAATCCTTTTTATCATTTATCATTAAGTTTATCTTGACATGAAATCTTGTCTAAAAATGAGAAATAAATAATGACATTTCTCTAGATATATCTAATGCATTAGTCAGGTATATAGATCTTTAAAACCAATAAAGAGTTCTTTCATTACCCCATAATATTTGATTTGAAATCATCCAAATCATCTTTTTACATGAGAGTTGAAGGAACAA
The DNA here is from genome assembly GCA_963277665.1 of Viscum album. Lineage (NCBI taxonomy): Eukaryota > Viridiplantae > Streptophyta > Magnoliopsida > Santalales > Viscaceae > Viscum > Viscum album. Next base: position 19,635,505 of record OY728137.1, on the reverse strand, counting down.
AAGGATTGTACATAGGTATAGAAGAAGTTGAATAATAAGTCGAATGCCTATTATCATCCTCAATGTCTACAGATCTAGGTTCCACGTATTAGAATTTAGCAATATCCCTAAATTATTCTTGAACCTCATGAAACACTAGCCTTAGATATTTAGCATTTATAGTTTAACAACCTTTTGAAGGTTCCCAAACATTATTTTAAGGATTAAGAAAAAAAACCCTTCCAATACTTGATCCATCAGGGGTCTGGTAGGAGAAACCTAAATTATTTCATGAGATTAAATTTCATCAATTAAAAATCCTTCTGGAACTCATTTAAGAGAAGGGATTGAAGGTCCACTATCATGAGGTTTACTACCATTATTATCATCATCATACTAAAATTAAGAATAGTATTTGAATAATAATACATACCTAGGGTACTTCTTCCTCATAGAAAGTGTATCTAGTACTGACTATCTATTATTTCTTTCTATCACATGATATCAATCTGTGATGTCATTACCCTACTCAAAGTCAAAAGACTCATACCATTAAGCCTTATCCACTTAACCAAAGAAATACACCCCAATATCAATAAGGTACTTAGATTGATGCTCTTATTCATGGTATTTTAATGTTAGAGGTGAGATAGGTGATCTAGAAGAAATAAAAAGATATAATATCCTATCATTATCATGGACCGCCCTGAATTACTCATCACGATCATCTAACCCATTTTCCTTTTCCAATTATTCCTTAACTTATTATTCTTCAACAAAAACACCCACCACATCATTAGAAGAGTAATCAATAAAGTAATTTAGTCCAACACCTAGATCAATTAGATCCCTTTGTTTTAATAGGTATCTAATAGGGTCAAATTTTTTATTAAAATTTGCAAGATCTTTTACCAATTCCCTCTTACAGGGATTCCATTTCACTCTCATCAACTTATAGATTTTTTGAGTTAATCACAGGCTATCTATAGAAGTTAATTTTTCCTCCCATTGGGAAAATAATCCATTATAGGCCAAGAAGGATGATATTATATTTGTGTAAATTAGAAATCTAAATTTTTAATAGGGTCTACAAAAATCATACATGGGCCTTATCAAATATTTTTACTAGTTGATTTGAAACCCAATCTTTATTAAGAAAAATAATTTAAGAGCTTTATGTATCTAAATACCTAAATCTTATTTCCTTGAAAATATCAAATTCTAAATGAATTTATTCAGTAATCGACATTCTCCACTAATTTCTACAATCGTTGGTTATCTTGGTGTTTCATTTATAATCATCTCTTCCAATTTACTTTGAAATTCAAGATCGGCACAATTTACATGTTAATAACTCTAATAATATTTTTATTCACCCTTATGAGGTAAATACAATCTCTTTTCCTAGTGATCTGAAAAAATACTAAAACCCCCCATATATATCATCATATGAATGAATTATGTGTTATCTATAGGGAAAAATTCAAAATTTTCATAATATTCCTTAATAAGATTTGGGTAGAATGGCTTACCATTCTTCTTAAACCAGTCATCACATACTATAATCTAAATTACATTCTAAACTTGGGATTTTCCTGATTGTATCCTTTTTGTATCAAAATATTTATCTATAATGATATGTCAATCAACTAAATATGGGTTTCTTAGCTTAACTTAACAACTCAATATACCTTTACCCTTATTTGATCATTTCATAGGAGGTGAGTCAACAAGAGCTGTGTCATCAGAAGCATGCCTCATCCTTGAAATTTTCCATGCATCAGTTTACACTCAGAAGGTATGGGTTCACAAGATATGGGTTTTTCAAAAGTTGTTCTCCAGAACATGAAGGGAATAGAAATGAAAAAGGGGTTTGAAGAAAAATATACACATAAATTGGGATTATAATTTAATGAATTTTTGTTAAAATAATAATAAACTTAAAGAATATCACAAAAAAATTTCTCATGAAATATTTATAGGTGGAGAATAGACAAGGTAGATATGCTAACCATGTGCTCATGAAAACATAGGAATAGTAGGTCAATTATCCCAGGATTCATGGTAAGTATATTTACCACATGAGATATGTCTGATGGTATGTATACCAACCATATGATTAAATTTCCACAGTAGGTATAATGATTGTATGATCATCTGGTCATTTTTATTTTGCTAACCATATGAACTAAACTATATAAGAGGAATAAGAAAAAGTTCATTAAATAGAAGTTAAGAATTTATAATAAAGATTTAAATAAATACCAAGGTTAAACCTAGATTAAAATAGTTATAAATATTTTATCATACCTAATTGAGGTTTGATATAATTAATTCACTTAATCTTCAAAGTCTTTGTAAATATATCATCAAGATGATGTTCAATACTAATAAATTCAAGAGTAATTTCACCTTTTTTAATATGATCTCTCAAAAAGTGATGTCATATATGAATATGATTTTTCATTTAATGTGGTGCAATATTATTATTAATTTTAATCTCACTTGTATTATAAGAATTTATAAAGATATGATGAAATTAATATTGATAGTCTTATAATGTGTATTTCATCCATATAATAAATGTACAACACATTCCTAAAACGATGTACTTAACTTCAGTAGTGGATAATGCAATAGAATCTTTCCTTTTTCATACACCATGTTACTAGATACTTGACTAAAAAGTGACATGTTATAGTGGTGATTTTTCTATCTAACTAAAAAACACAAATATCTGGATCTAAATTTCTAACTAAATCAAATTTCTATCCTCTAGAATAAAACATTCCAACATTGGTTATAATTTTGAGATATTTTAAAATTATTTTGAATACAAGTAATTAAGATTTGTTTGGATTTGACTGAAAAAGTGAATACATGTGCATAATGGACATAATATTATGATGGCTAGTAGTAATGTATATTAATGTTTTAATCATACCTCTATTAGTGGTTTGATAAACTAGTTTATCAGTTTCATTATGATCCAGTTTATAGATTTTACTCATGGGAGTATCACTACCTTTAATACAACCCATACCAAAACGTTTTAAAATGTCCTTAATGTACTTTATTTGTTTTAAAATGATTAATTATTTATTTGGAAAAATCTAAAAACCAAGGATTTATTTTAACTCACCCATTAAACTAATTTCAAATTAATTTTTCAATATTTTTGAAAATTCAATACACATAGTTTTTGGATGATCTAAAAATAATATCACCAACATAGATTTTTAATAATAAAACACCCTTTGAAATTATTTTTATAAATAACATATGGTCAGCTATTCCTTTTAAAAAATGATTTTAAATCAAGAAATAGATGAGTATATCATACTAATCACTATAATATTGTTATAAACAATACAAATATTTTATTTATTTAAATAAATTATTAAGAAAATGAGGGTTTAAAAATCCAAATGTTTATTAAAAAAATACATCCTCAATAATATATACATTTAGAAAGGATCTCTTAACATCCATTAGATACAATTTTACTATATAGGTAAAAAAGTTCTAATAAATTTAATTTCAACTATAGATTTAAAGGTTCCCTCATAGTCATATAATTCCTCTTGACTCTACCCTCATGAAACCAATATTTACTTATTTATAATTGTAGTCCCACACTCATTAAAATTATTCCTAAATACCCAGTTAGTGATAAGGGTTAGAAGATATTTAGGTATCCCAATAGGTTCCTAGAATTTATTCATTTCAAAATGGTTCAATTCATTTTTTATTTCCATTACCCATAATTCTTCATCTATTTTTTCAGTGATGTTCTTAGGTTCAATCAAGGAAAATGTGGCTTAATGATCATCTTGATTTTTATGAACAGATTTAGATTGAGTTATGATATCAATATCTCCAACTAAATCACATAAGGGATGATCTCTATGATTCTTAATAGTTATAGGGATTTTAGTATTGGGAACATCATCTTCGTCAGTCCCTGGTTCAAAAATTTCCTTAGAACTATGTGATTTTTCTATTGCTCGTTTCATATAACTATCATGAGGTTTAGTTGAGGCATTGATATTTAATTTATAAAGATCATCATAAAGGATTTATACTTATTTCTTAGGTTCATGTGGATTTGTTTCATTGAATTTTATATATACAAATTCTTCCAAAATTTTAGTTATTTTTTCAAATACCATATATGATTTACTAGATGTAGAATAAACAATTAAAATTACTTCATAACTTTTGGATGTAAATCCTAACATCTCGAGTTTTTGGAGCAGGTCAAATTCCCCACCCATTTTGAATTTTTAGAGTTTTTTGGATGTGACAAATCTTCATTAGTTTAATGGAACTTAACTATAATAGTTTATCTGACCAAAACCATGATTTTAGATGAGTCTTTAATATTAGAAAGTTTATTAGTGTTTTCATTGGGTTTCAGATGGGTCAGAGGGTGAAAACCGAAAATTTATAGGGTGTGTAGACTAAGGTGCATGGTTTAGACAATCCATGCTTCCTTCAAGGAGAAATCATGTGCCCTCTAAATTCACTTGGTGCGGTTTGGTAAACTATGCAGGAGGGTAGTGACGACTGTGCGTAAATCATTGTAGTTTTTAACTAGGGGATCCACATGGTCTATGCATCTTTTGGGAAAACTATTCTCACAACACACAATTAGTTTCACTTAACCAGTGGAAACTCATGGTCTCAACATGGTCTGGTCTAACCGTGAAGGGCTTCGATTTTAAGTATCATGGGACACACGGTTTACACATGTTTTGAAAAACCATATTAGAAAATTATGGAGGCTCTTTAAAAATATTTAAAGGCCATTTTACCCTTTCCTTATTTCTTTTTCCTTCATAATTTTTACTCCTCATTCGTGCACGTATAGCAGTGGGGATAACCCTTCTCCTTTTATCCTTTATTTTGTCCCCAATCATCACATACATGATCCATTTATCTATCTTTATGTGTTATTGGGTATTTATATTAAAGATTCATATACACATTCCTTTTTTTTCTTTCCCTCACCCCATGGTGTTTTAAATCCATGTGAGTGGTTTGACCTAATTTTTAGGGTGTTAATTTAAAATGCTGATTTCATCCAAATCATTTTGAGTTTGAGGATAAGATCGGACGTGAGAGTTTATATGACTACAAGGTTGTTGGTGATCATATTTATCTGTGTTTTCATTAGTGTTTTGTGGGTAAAGATTTTAGTGTTCCATCAAGTATTCCGAGTGAGTCTCTATAAATTAAGTGTTTGTATTTAAATAACTAATTGGACTCATTGGAGGTGCCTAGGGGCATGTTCCTCAAGTATACAAATGGTTAGATCTATGTTAGTGACAATAGACTCTGGGAAGATTAGTTCATGGTGTATATTTAAGTTAACCTTAATTTTTTATTGATTATATTTAATTTTTGAGATCCATGGGATTGTAATGGGCTCGAATCAAGGATTGAGATGGCACTGGCTATCTGGACTGAGGTGATATGATTCGCAGGCTAGGCGTGGCCCATATATATATATATATTTATATATATATAAATATATATATATATATATAAATATATATATATATATATTCTAAGTGATTTTGATCACTGGTTGGGAGACATGGTCATCGTTGAGGTGAAAAGGTTATCTGGTTTTGGTAAAGTCTCATGTGATACTGGTTGGCGATGACTGTCGGTTTGAGTAACATATTTTTAGGGGAATGAGGTGCTAGAAATGAAGTGATAGTGGTTCTTACTTAGTTATTCCAGCTCACCCATGTTGGATAATGCACCATTTGGAGTTTTATGAACATAAGATGACATAGATGAAGATGTAGTATTGACCAATCATGTGGGTAGAGGCCTCTGTTAGATGCAGGTTAGGTTTATGAGTTGGATGTTCTTTCCATAGAAATCTAGAAGGTTAGTGAGGATCCACCAGTTGATAGTGTTGAGAATATTTTTTAGGGGATAAGGATTGATTTATTTTAGGCTGTTGGGACAAGATTATTTTGGGAGGATGGATATCACCATTCCTTGGGACTATGCTTATTGAGACGATGATGATAGTATTTAGAGCGAAGGTATCGTAGTTCCTAATATTTCATGCCATGAGCCAACACAGTAACATATAAGTTGAGGTACATGGGACCAGGTATATGATTTGGATGTGCCTTTGGGATGTCAGTTACATGAAATATACATGAGGTATTAGTTGGAACATGGTTCCAGGGGACTTTATTATTAGTGGAACATTAGGGTTCACATTGACTATTTTACTTTAGGGCGTTCCATAGGTTGTGAGGTAAGGATACTCCCTACTATAGTAATCGAGTGTTTGATGAATCAGGTGATCACTCCCTTGTGGCTACTGAGCATAAGTGAAATGAGTTATTGTTATATATTCATGATGTTTTATTTTATTTAATTTTTACTACACACACGCTTTATCGAATATGTGAGATATGAACACGTTGGTAGTGGCATAATAACATTATTTATCATATCCTACATGGGACCATCGAGACGAATGTTTATTTTATGACTTTACGAGAAAATAAAGGTTTGGGATTTGGAGCTGGACCCTAGTGTTGGGATGTTTACCATAGGATGGATGGAAAGGGATGTTGAGGTTCTTACATTAGCTGGATTTATCTTTTTAGTTTTTATTTCAATATCATCAAGCCATTATATGTATTTACTGAGGTCTTCCATTGATGATCCTTCTAATTATTTGTCTACATGAACTATTATGTATTAATGTTTTTCTTTAGCAACTACAAATGGAATTTTTGGATGTTTAATTTTACAAATGGTATTGAACTGATTAATTTATAATTTCTTCTACTGTTATTTCTTGTACTTTCACCATGGGAGGTTTATTACTCTAGTGTCATTATGGTCTTTCTTTCCACTGAATTATACTTATTAGATTAATATTATATCATCACCATAGGGTATAGCATCCTAATTATTATCCCTTTACACCCTCTCTATTAGTCAGAATCCTTTGGAGTTTTGGGAGTTGTGCTTAAGGTCTAAGGATAGTCATCTCGTTGCACAGTTCAGGTGGATAAACATGTTTAGGCACTATAAATGGTGTAGTAGGAGCTTCTTTTGACTCTTTCTTGGAGGTATTGTCTGTTCTATGGTAGAACTGAGATTATGATATTGTCAGAAATAGGTTTATATCTTGTGTTTGGGTTCTTGCAACCCCATGTTCAGAGGATTGACAACGTTTCCAAGGGTGGTAATTTCTATTTTTTTCGCAATTTACAGTTCATATTATTTCCACCTCTAGTGGTGAACTTGGATGTGTTTTTTATCCATTATGGAAGGTGACTCGTGGATTGGTATGGAAAGGGAGAAGATTTTGAACCCCTTACCTAGAATGAGAAGGGTGTTTGTTATACTTATTTATGATTTCGATAGGAATATAGTAGGATCTTGATATATATATATATATATATATATATATACATAAAATAATTTTTATGTGATATTTATATGTATGGTCCTAGATCTTATTAGAAACGTAGGGACACTAATATGGGGTGATGTTGATCACCTGGTTGGGAAAAGTGGTCATTAGTTTGAGGTGACATGTTTCATTAGGATGGGTGTGTCATGAGGTATATGTGATACTTAGATATGATATGGTGAGTAAGTGGCCAGGTTACTTGATTTCTTGAGACATTATTGTGATAGGGGAGGGTATGGGTAGTGTGATTGAACCTCCTATTACCGATTTCCCAATTTCTGATATATATATATATATATATATATATATTATCAGGGATTTTTGACCATGTATCGGTATTCAGAGGGTTACCCCTCGGACATGGTACTATGGAGCATCAGGCTATAGAGATGTGATGTCGTAGGAGAACACATAGTTTTGGACCATAGAGAGTTAAGTAGAGAATGATCCATAGGTTCATTTTAAGGTACAAGCTCTAGTGTAGGTGGGAAAACATCATCATTTGATATCTTTTGGGCCAAGTCTTGATGAGCAGCTCAGAGCGTGTCTAATACGTTTCATCGAAGGGATTGATTGGGTAGCTCAGGGAGAATATTTTTCTATGGCGTGTTTGAATTAGGAATTCTAATCGCATCACCCACATCTATTTCAGGGTGAGGGTGGATAATAACAAGATGATAGTTGGATCAAGTCAATGCATATTATATTCAAGCAGATAGATATACCTCTTAGGCAGAGGGTGAAGTTGGAAACATACATGTTCAGGGGATCGTAAAAGCACTAATGGGACATCCAGGTTTAGGCAGACATACATGAGGAACTAACCTAGAAATAAATTTAAGGCCATGTCCTTCAATAAATTCATTCCAACTACACTGAGGTACTAGATATTTTAGAGTTCTTGAGCATACAACAGAGAGACATATTTGTCATGGAATATGCAACAATGTTCACCGAGTTTTCTTATTTCACACTAGGTATGGTGGGCGATGCCACATCAAGGGTGATGAATTTCAAGGATGGTTTAATGTATGCCATTAGGATGCAGGTAAACATATCTCAGTTAGATTTATTCTTAGAGGTGGTGAATCAAGCACTCATAATTGAGGTCAACTTGATGGATAGGTTTAACTCGACCTAGGCGATGGCTTCAAATGAATTTACTAGTGATGCTTTATAATATAGGAAGTGAGGTTGAGAGGAGTTATAACAGGGCAGTCGAGCCAAGGATTTAATAATTCAACCTCACATTGGATCTCTGGCGTTGTGCTTCTAGTGTGGGAAATTGGGTCATGAGTAGACTAGTGTGATCAGGTGCTGAAGGAGTTCCAAGTATGTGGGATGGTTAGGCATGTCGAGGGGTTCTCTAGGAAGCCTTCTTAGATGGATGGTACTTAGGGACCAGGGAAAACCCAAGCTTTTGAGATCAGTCTAGGAGAGGTACCAGGTGATGGTTGGTGAGTTTATGCTGCGTGCATAGGTCTTGGTAGAGACATTAGGACATAATCATGGGGTCAGTGGCTGGTGGCCAGTGAAGCACCTAAGGAATTATAGCTTCAAGAATTCGAGCATTAGGTCAGGTGCATATAGTGGAGATACCAGGTACTAAAAATTTTAGGGCACTAGTCATAGTTATAGTTACACCATGGGATTATCCTGGTCTCTATTATTTTATTCCGGAATGGAATTTTTAGAGGCATGTATGTTTTGTGTGAACAAGGTGCACAAGACATATCTATGGACTAACCACATGTTGTTTAGTTGGTTGAAATCCACTCAAATGTGTTATATATTTATATATGAATTTATGTATGTATGTAGGTTTGAGGTGCATGAAATCGATATTTTTTTGTGAGCACCATTAGGTACATGCCTTTTGAGGTGCATTTGCATATGGGCATCATTACAATACAATAAATGTTGAGGTGAGAGGAACTTGGACTGATTTTGGGCATTTGTCGAGATGTGGGTTCTCATAGGTGTGATGTACTACATGGTCACAAGGAAGACATCAATGTGGTAATATATTATAATGGTTTTTAGTTACAAAATATGAGCACCTGATGACGTGAAGGGGTGATATTACATCATGGGAAGACCTTGAGTTTGGGGATGGTTAATAGACCATCAGTTTTATTTGATTTTTGGTCCAATAAGTGACTGAGGTAGGTAAATCCAAAGATTAGGATCCCTAGAGGTAGTTGATCTATACCCTTTTTAATGGGCTAGGCCGAGTAACATTTAAATTTATGGTTAGGTTTAGTACCATCTCAGTTTTATGTATTATTGCTTGGGGATGAGGTATGTTATGGTGATGAGATTGAAACATCTCAGGTTTTTGGACCAGGTTGAATTCCTCGCCCATTTTGAATTTTCAGAGTTTGGTGGATGTCCAAAATAATTATTTACTCAAAGAAAATTAATTAAGAGAGTTTATTTAACCCAAGACCTTGTTTTTAGTTGACTATTAATGAACAAAAAATGTCTCGGGGTTCCCTTTAGGTTTGTGGTGCATCAGAGGCCAAAATCCCTAAATTTTTGGGGTTCATAGACTGAGGCAAAAAATGTGGACAAACTATGTGGCCTCAAAGGAGAAACAATGCACCCCCACAAATGCACTGAGCATGGTTTTCTAGACCATATTGGAGGGGGTCTAAGACCATTCATGAACCTCTATAGTTTTTATCATAGAGATCCACATGGTCTCTTCATGGTTTGGGAAAACAGTGTGCACACTGCACTCCTAGTTCTACTTAACCAGTGGATATTCATTGGCTCAGCACAGTTTGGACTAACTGTGTAAGAAGACCATGAGGGGCTTGGATCTTAAGTAGGAGGAGCCACACGATTTTCATATGATTTTCATAAACCATATAGTAAAACCATGATGGCTTTTAAAGTTTGAAAATACTATTTTTCCTTACCCTATTTCTTCTTTCCTCCTCCTTCACCCATATAAAGAAGTGGGGATCACCCTTATCCTACCCTCCTTGGTTTTGAGCTGATCATCACATTTGACCTATGTTTATCAATCTGTATATGGAGTTGGATATGTATCTGTAAGGATATGAATCCTATGGACTAATTTCTTCCTTTCCCTCACTATATAGTGCACTAAATCTATGTGAGTGGGTTTACCCTATTATCAATGCATTCGAATAAAATAATTATATCTTTCAAATTGGTTTGATTTAGAGGCTAAGATCAAACATATGAGTATGTATGACTACAAAGTAGATGGTTCTCATATCTCATAGTGATTTCATAAGTGTTTTTGGGGGAAAATTTTTGCATTCCATCCAGTAGTATGAGATAGGACTTATAAATTAAATGTTTGTTTTGAAATAATTAATTAGACCCATTGGAGGTTCATATGGGAACACTCCCCTATTCTAAAAATGGTAAGAGGAGTGTGAGTGACTATAAGCATTGGAAATATTAGAAAGGGGTGTTGATATAAGATAAATTGAATTAATTCTTTTGATTTTATTTAATTGTTTAGATCCATGGGATCATGATTGGATCATCCCAAGGACTGAGATGGCACTGACTATCTAGACTATGATGATATGATCATTTGGCTGGGCATGGCCTGATAAATATATTGAGTGATGTTGATCACTGGTTGGATGATTTCTTCATCATTGAGAAGAAATGGTCATCAGGTTATGCATGAGGATTGTGTGATATTGTATGGTGATGACTATCAGTTTTAGTGACAAGATTGATAGGGATTGAAGTTCCAGAAGTGATGTGGATTGGGTTCTTACATGGTGGTTGCTGGTCACCCGTGCTGGACAACATTTTTTTTGGAGGTGTGTTTACACATCATGACTCATATGATGAGGTGGTATTAAACACTTGTATGGGTATAAGAATCAGAAAGAACTAGAATAGGTTTATGGTTAGAGATTATTTTTATGAAAAGACACGTGGATGGTGAAGATCCATTGTTTGATATTGTTGAGAATGTTAGTTGGAGGCTAAGGCTCACCTTACTTGATTCTATTGCACTATAACTATATTGGACTGACCGATATCACTATCCCTTAAGATATTGAGACTATGATGATAGTATTTAAAGGACATGTATCACTATTCCTTATACATCGTTTTATGAGACAACATGGTTAATTGGGAGCTGATGTCCATGGGACTAGGTATGTGATTAGGACGTGCCTTCGGGATGTCGTTGGCTTAAAATGTAAATGAGGTGTCAGTTGGAACATAGTGTTGGGTGACCTTATTATAGGTCAAAATTGAGGGTTCTCCTAGACTATTTTACTTTAGGGGCTGCCTTGGGATATGATATAAGGATCCTCTCCACTATGGTATACCATAATTGGCAAAAGGGGGTGACCACTCCCTTATGGATGTTGAGTACAAGGGGAGAAGGTTATTGTTATGTATGTGTGTTGTGATGTTATTTTTAATTTTTATTACTCACATGCTTTATCATATATGTGTGATTGGAACATGTTTGTAGGGGACTACAAAGATTATTTCTCACATCCTACTTGGGCCCTTCAAGATGTGTGTAGATTTTATGGTTTTTTGAGCAGGTAAAAGTTCGAGCTCGAGAGCTTGAACTTAGTATTGGGATGTTTATAATTGGATGGATAGAAAGCGACCTTGATATTCTTATATCATCTATAGTTACCTTTTTAATTTCTATTTTTTGTATCCACATGCTATTATATGTACGTACTGAGGTCATTCATTGGTGACCCTTCTACTTATTTTATTTTATGAATTGTTATACATGCATGTTTAACTTTAGTAGCTACAAATGGCATGTTGTGATGTATTATTATACAAATTGTGTTGAAATTATTCATTTATTATTTCTTATGTTTATATGTATTCTGCTCACTCTATGGGAGAGTTACTAGTAAAGTGTCATTATGGTCTTTCATTTCATTTCATTATACTTATTAGAGCATTATTATATCATTACCAGAGGGTATAGTATCCCCACTATCACCTATATACACCCTCTTTTATTTTCAAAAACTGTTATAATTTAGGGAGGCATGCTTAAGGCCCTATGGAAATTTTTCTATAGCACTGTTTTGGGGGTTAAATGTGTTGGGGAACTACACAAACTTATTTGAATTCTAAATTGAATTTAGAATAATTATCTTACAACCAAAAAATCTAATTTAATTAAATTTTGGTTTTTTCCATTCTAAAAATCATGTGGGATATTCTCTAAAATTGTTCTATTAAAGTCTTTATTAAACATATAAAAAGTTTTATTCACAGAATATTCCCAAAATTAAATTGGTAAATCATATTCAATGAGCATTGTTCTAGAAATTTATTGAAGAGTTGTATTTATTCCTTCCACTACACCATTTTTCTATAGGGTCATTGGAGTAGAAATGTTTTTATTGTAGCCAAATTGTGATCATAGAGATTAAAAGTCATTATTTTTAAACTCAAAATAATGATTAAATCTTAAGGTATTAATATAAATTCCAATAAGGTTTTCTATGGAGTTTCTATTTTTTTAAAAAATAAGAACAAGCATTATTTTTGAGCTAAAAACAATAACTCGGTGTATCTCTAAAATTCCTCTACCGGAACATAATTTTCACGACCTGTCCTCGGGGCCCGTGCCGTGACTACCCCAAGCCTTCCTCCCATTGGCCAGGGGCTGGAGACTAGCACAAAAGGCTTAAATCTCAATAAAAAGGGGAAGGCATTTCCTTTATAAAGTAAAAAAACACCACATAGTGAGAAAGAATAAGTAAACACTAAGTAAAACTGGGTACAAAAGTAGGTGTGGAAATTAAATGGGCCAGAATACAAACCCAAACTGAATGTAAAGTACAACTGGAAAGAAAGTATAGCAATTGAAAGTAATGCAGCAACGTCGAGCTGTCCACTGGAAGTCCCAACTGAAGGGTGGGTACAGATAGTCACCTCGGCTCCCCAGGTCCAGCCGTCCGCTCTGTGTACATCCTGCCCAGTGGTCCACCTCCAGGTTCCGACCTGCTCCACAAGTCTCAACCACGATCAGTGCTGTCTGCCATCTGCATCCAACACAATGTAGTGTGGGAATAGCTCGTGCAGGGGTGAGTATACTCTACTCAGTAGGGACCCCAAGACCCCTGAAGGTCTCCCAGAATCCACAAAGGAAAATCCAAAAATGAAAGATACAATCACGAAGTAACATCCAACACTACTTAGGTATATTCCCATACATATACCTAAGTCATCAATTCCAATTCATCTCCAACATCCAAGCCCATGTTCAATCACATCCACATAGAAGTAAAACCCAATCCACACAGAATAACACAACTCAATCCACATAGGAATTCAAGTAAATCATATCGAAGATATTGATTGAAAGTCAATACTCATGTCACACAGGTATACTTCTTCGTAAGGTGATAGAGATGATCAGATGTAGCCACTGATTCATCTATGCAGGGACCCACGTAGGATTCTAAACCAGCTAAGCTATCGAACCCAAATAGGATACCGACCAGCTACTCTGCTAGACCCATGTAGCATAGTAAGAATAGAGTCATCACCGTCGAACCCACAAATGATTTCAGTACGGTTTTCATCGTTGCCGAACCCACGGAGGATTTCAGTGCATTCTTCATCGCCGTCAAACCCACGAAGGATTTCAGTACGGTCTTCATCGCTGCTGAACCCACAAAGGATTTTAGTGCAGTCTTCATCACTTCTGAACCCATGGAGGATTTCAGTGCATTCGTCATCACTGCCGAACCCACGGAGGATTTCAGTGCAGTCATCATCATCATCGCAGTCGCATCCAGCACTAGAGTTCCCGCACACAAAATGCTCATTTCTGGGAGGGTCCACTACATGATCCAAGGGGGTCGATACATCAACTAACACGTAGTCCGGAGTTGATGTATCCCAATGCTCCATCTCGACAAAAGGAACTCAACATGACAGATGGTGCGTCAATCGGACACCTGGTCTTAGTGTTATTGGATTTTTCGTTTCCGGGACCTGGCTAGTTTTTAAGACAAAACCAACACGAACACTCTCCAAATGCATCCAAACCTTGAGTGGAGTAAGCTAAATGGTCTTTCTCACTATGAGGAATCCAACAAAGTCGACGTCACGTCAATCAGACGTCCAGAGCTCAAGTTATAAGTGTTTCCGCTCCGAGGGCCCGGTTGCTTTTGTGTTCGAACCAACCCATCCATACTAAAACTTCTTCGAAACCTTGAGTGTAATATACCAAAACGACCTTCTCGATCCAAGGATCCCATTGCAATAGACTGTGTTTCGATCGGAGGTCTGTATCCCAATATATGGGCAAATGAACGAATCTTCCTGGTTTTAGCGGTTTTGGGCCCGGACCGACCTGGCCCGAGACCCCATGGGTCGACCTGAAATAGGTCGACCCGAACCGGGTCTAGGTCTGTCCCATTAAGGTGTGGCCCAGCCCGGCCTGGGTAGTTTGTTGGCCTGGCGCGGGCGCGACCCGGTGTGGCCAGCTCGGTGCTGGCCGAGCTGAGCAGAAAGGGGGGCCGACTGCCCCCCCTTGATTGAAACGGCGACCCCACGTGGGGATGCTTCTTTTCCAGACAGGGGTTACGACCCCCAGTCTTCTCTCCAAAACGGTCGGCCCGGTCCGGCTGGCCGGTGCTGCCACCGTGGGACACCATGGTCCCGCCCCTCTGAGGTGTTGGTGGCTGGCAGTTCCGGCTGCCCCGCCTTGCACCGTCGTGGCTTTGAGTCACGACCTTGTCTGACCGGAGTGGTGAGACGGCACCACGCCCCTCCACCGCGGCCCCTTCGTGGTTCTCCGGTGCGGTGCGACGGCGTCTTGGATTATTCAGCCTCAACGGCGCGGTGTGACAACACCACACTTCTTCACCCATTCTTCTCTGTTTCCGCACGGTGCTGTAGCAGCACAGTACCTTTGTTCGTGCCGCGACAACACATCATCAAAGGGGTTGGAGGGTCGGCTATGTTCATGCGGTCTGCCCCCCCTGTTAATACGATATCATGCAGCTATGAAATTGACGTTTGGACGGTCAACGAATATTCATGAACCAAAATCAACCCCTACCTCAATGAAGTCATTGAACGAGGTTTGTCACGGGAAAGGGAAGTCGCCGAAGATGGCGTTTCGGAAGGAAGATCGTCGGCGTCGCGGTACACAGCATCGCGGAGAAGAGGACCATCGGCGTCGCGGTAGACGGAATCACATCGTCGATCTCCGAGGAATCATTGTTATTCATCGTCCTTCGTCGGAGGCCGGTGTTCTTCGTCAGTGACAGTGCATTCTTCACATTCTTCAAGGAGGAAAAAGATAATCCTCAAGAGTGCAAGAGTCCTCTCTTTCCATTCGCACAACGAAACAACAACCCAATAAAATAAGTCATTGTCTTATTTTATTAACACACACAAGCCATTAATTTGAAATTCAAAAGATCTCATTAAATTAATTTTCTTAATTGAAGAGCGTTAAAAATTCAAATTATTATGAGGGTTGACATTCCATTAAAAAGGGGTTGCAAGTGAGTTACAAAATTAAAATGCACATGGGAGGTTAAAAGGAATATAATGGGGGTGGGGATCATGCGGGCCCCACCTCACTAATATCCTACCTAGTGGAGTTAGGATACTATTGGGTCCCACTCCAACCACCATGCCTAGGTTATCACTACTTAGAATAGAAATAAAATTTGTAGCACAATATTTTATTTTATTCTTTAGTTTACCCATTTAATTAATATTTTCACCCGAGAAAACGCAACTCTGGAAAAGGCGTTCGTAAGAAATTACCAGTGTAGTGGTTTAATCGGTGTCCTCAGATTTCGATTCCGTGCACCGGTTCAAAAGTTAGGAAAACCCGCTCTTTTGTTCACTGGACGTACCCGAGCTAAACTTCAAAACATGATTCCGGGCACACCGGGCCTCATAATAAGGTGTCGTGAAAAACTGCGTACTCGTAAAATCTCAAAAAAAATTAAGAAAAAAGAATTTCCCTTGAAATTTATGGGTCTTTACATTACTCCCACCTCATGGATTTACGTCCCCGTAATGATACGCCATAAACTAGGGGAAGAAATGAGGGTACATAGAATGCATATGAGCATCCCGCTCCCAAGTGCATTCCTAGAGGTTCCCGTGCTGCCATCTAATGCGGACTAGAGGAATCGACCATCCACATAGTACCCGCACCTATCGATCCTCGAACTCCCCCAGGACCTCCACAATAGTTTCCCCATCGTCAAGGTCCATCTCTCCATGGTCGATGATATGCGTCGGGTCATGCACGTATCACCTTAGCTGAGATACGTGGAATACGTCGTTCACCCGGTGCAACTAAGGTGGTAGAGCCAGGTGATAAGCCACCTCACCTATCCTGATGAGGACCTGGAATGGTCCGATGAAGCCCGAAGATAACTTGCTGCCCCAGCCAAATCTCTGTAATCCATTTCAAGGTGAGACTCGTAAGAAAACATGGTCGCCATCCTTGAACTCTAGTGGTCTCTACCTCCTATCAGCAAAAGACTTCTGACAGCTTTGAGCTGTCCTCATCCGCTTCTGGATGACCTGGACCTTTCCTGTCCTGGCCTGGACCATCTCCAGTCCCATAAGTGCTGACTCCCCAGGGTTTGTCTAGCATAGAGGTGATCTGCATGGCCGGCCGTACAATGCCTCGTATGGTGCCATCCCGATGGTGGAGTGGTAGCTGTTGTTGTACGTGAACTCCACCAAGGGTAGGTGGTCCTCCCAACTGCGACCAAAGTCGAGGACACATGCACAGAGCATGTCCTCGAGAGTCTTAATAGTCCTCTCCCTCTGACCATCCGTCTGAGGGTGAAAGGCAGTGCTCAGACGTAGCTGCGTCCCGAATGCCTCCTGCAACCCCTTCTAAAGTAGGGAAGTAAAGTGAGCATATTGATTAGAGATGATAGATGATGGAACACCATGAATCCTTATGATCTCCTGAACGTAGAGGTGTCCCAAGCTCTCCACTGAGCCCTACTCTCTAATGGGTAAGAAGTGAGCCGACTTGGTGAGTCGGTCGACAATCACCCAAATGGAGTCGTGACCTCTGGAAGTACGTGGATGTACAGTCACGAAATCCATAGATATACCATCCCACTTCCACTCTGGGACCTCCAAGGGGTGTACCAAGCCTGCTGGTACATGGTGCTTGGCCTTCACCTGCTGGCAGGTGAGGCATCGAGAAACGAACTCTACTATAGCCTTCTTCATACCCGACCACCAATGCTGTCGTCTGTGATCCTGGTACGTCTTCGCCACTCCTGGATGTACACTAAAGGGGAAGTGTGAAACTCTCTCAGTACATCCTCCTGCAAAGTAGCTGGTACCATGGTATGTCCTCTGAAAAGGACATCGCACTCTCCGCCTATAGAGAATCCATCAAGTGTCTGTCCTGAGGATATCTATGCATGCCGCATCTCACAGTCAACGTCCCCACGTTGTGCCTCTTTGACCTGCTGCAGTAGTGGAGGAGTGACTGTGACTGTATGAAGAAAGGCATCTTCATCTCTATCCACAAAGGATATCCGCAAAGCGGCTAGCTGCTCCGTCGCCTCTCCAAGTAGCTGAATTCCTGTCCTCCTGCTAAGTGCATCGACTACTACGTTCCCCTTTCTAGGGGTATAGACTATCTCAAAGTCATTGTCCTGGAGAAACTCAAGCAATCAGCACTGTCTCAGATTCAGGTCCTTTTGTGAGAAAATTTCCCTAAGACTCTGGTCGTCAAAATAGACTGTAAAGCGCTTTCCCATCAGATAGTGTCGCCACATCATCAGAGCGAAGACCACTAGTGCTAACTCCAGGTCATGCGTAGCATAGTTCTACTCATGCTGCCTCACCTGACGTGATCCATAGGCGATCACTGCGCACTCCTACATCAGGACACATCCGAGTCCGGTCTCTGATGCATCGCAGTAGACTACGTACCCTACTCCCTCCTCTAGTAGCCTCAAGATAGGTGCACTGGTCAAACTCTGTCTCAACTCTTGGAAGCTCTGCTGACATCTGTCTGACCACACGAAGGGTTTCCGCTTCTTTTTCAAAGCTGAGAGTAGAGCCACAACTCTGTAGAAGTATGTCACAAACCTCCGGTAGTACCCAGCTAGACCTAAGAAACTCCACACCACCGTCACACTCCTGGGTGGCTCCCAATCTAGCACTGCCTCGATCTTCGAAGGATCCACCGCAACTCCCACCTCAGAGATGACGTGTCCCAAGAAGTGGAACTCACATAACCAGAATTGACACTTTGAGATCTTACCACAAATCTGGTGCTCTCGGAGTGTGTCCAGTATAACCCGCAAGTGGTAGGAATGCTCCTCCTTAGTGGTCGTGTATATCAAAATGTCGTCGATGAAGACCACGAAAAATCGATCGAGGTATGGCTGAAATATCCTGTTTATGAGACCCATGAACAATGCTGGAGTGTTGGTTATTCCGAAAGGCATTACCAAGAACTCATAGTGGCCATACCGACATCTGAAGGCTGTCTTCTGCACGTCTTCATCCCGAACTCTAAGCAGATGATAGCCTGATCTGAGGTCTATCTTCGAGAACCACCGTGCTCCCTTGAGTTGATCGTAGAGGTCTTCAATCATTGGTAGCGGATACTTGTTCTTCATAGTCACCTGGTTCAGGTGACGATAGTCGACACAAAGTCGCATGCTCCTATCTGCCTTCTTGGTGAACAAAATCGGGGAAGCCCAGAGTGAAACCCTGGGATGGATGAATCCCTTTCCCTGAATGTCCTCCAACTGTACCCATAGATCTCAAAGTTCAGCTGGGACCATCCGATAGGATGGAGTGGATATCGGGGCTGTCTCGGAGTATAGGTCAACATAAAATCCTACCTCTCTGTGAGGAGGTAGTCCTGGAACGTCGTCTGGGAAAACGGCCGCATATTGATCCAACACTGCAGGAAAACAAGACTCCACACGTCAACTGCTCCTAGGATGAGGCTAGACAACTGATGAGTGATGGGATTTCCTCTCCTCTGCGTGAGTCCATCCTGCGCTGTAAAGGCTCCCTTCTCACCGTTGAAGGTGAACCCACTCCCGTCGGTGCATATACACCGCACCATGCACCTAATACAGTCGATCTGAGCATGGACTGTAGATAACCAATCCATGCCCATGATGATGTCGTAAGGCCTCTACGATGCTACAAGAAGATCCCAGCCGAATCTCTCGCCTCCTAGAGTAATCTCACACTGTTGGCACCAGTACGTAATCGTCGAGTCTGCTCCCGTAAGAGTCTATACCCGCAAGGATCAAGCCAACGACTCCGTAGGAATCTCCGAGCTCTGAAAAAGGGCATCAGCAATAAAATAATGACTCGCTATTGTGTCTATAAGAACTGCAACAAGGGTAGAGAAGACACAGATAGTACGTCAAATCATCTATAGAGCGTCGTGGTCGTAGGACTTCGCTGCATGAAGCTGAGCCTGTCTCTGCCCGCCAGCTCCTTCTGGTCGGGGTAGACCTCCTAGTGGTGGTGGTGGTAAAGCCTCAAAGCGTTTCCAACCACCTAATGCTCATCCAATTCCCCTGCCTCATCCACCTGCTCTTGACAGACCACCACGGTCGACCCTCTGCCTCTGCCTGGGTGGCACCTCAACCGTATGCAGCTCCTCTGCACGGCGGATCGGGTAGTCACGAGCCATGTGGCCCTGCCCGCCGCATGCGTAGCACTGCCTTATACTCGGAAGGCTGGCTCTGCGCTGGGTGCCCCGCACCTCTGATCCAGTGTCCTGAGGTCATCCGCCTGATGGTCTGGTCCACCTAGACCCCTATGACATTCATCGACTTCCAGCTGCAGACGACTCTGCTACGTGCCGCCCTACGGTAGGTCTCGCTGCTGGTGTAGGCTCAGCAAGAAATATCTCTATGAGAAGAGTTCTCTCCAGTACTCTTGACGTATCGGAATGCAGAGGGAGATCATCGATTCCCTGATCTCGTGCCTCAGTCCCTGCTCGAAGGTCCAGGCCTGAACGAATGGGTATCGTACCATGTCCGTCGAATAGCGCGAGAGCTCGGTAAATCTCGCTGAGTACTGGGTGACCGTCATGATTCCCTTCCGCATCTGTAGTAGCTCCTGAATGCACACCACACGGAGGGTGGCTGGGACAAACTCCGAGTGGAAGAGGCTCTCAAATTCCATCCAGAGAAGAGATGCCTAGTCGTGTACCTAGAGCATCATGCTCCACTATCTGCCTGCTGCCACATGCAGGAGGCTCACTGCGAGGATCACCATGAGGTCAGCTGGTGTCCCCACTAGCCTGAAAACTCACACAACTGCCTCCAGCCAATCCTCGGCTGCCTGAGGGTTTGTCTACCCACAGAACCTGGGTGGTCCTTGATTATGAAACTCGTGAAGTTCACTAAGGTGACGTTCACTCTCAACAGCTGGGGCAGGTGGCATCAGTGGCTCGGTGGGTAGTGGTACCGTCGATGCCTCCGCTGAAAAGGGCCCTACACCATGGCCTCATCGCTCGGTGGGTTGTCGTCTCGCACAAAGCTTGAAACCCTAGCTGGCTGCCGTCGTGGGGCCATCCTGACAAGAAACAGGTGCGCCACAGTCAAAACAGAATACATGGTGAGATGACACAAAGTAATCACAAAGAAAACTTTTGAAACACACATGCAATCAACGTTTTCGTGCATTGAGTCGGATATCAGAAGTCAGGGTCTGGGTGTACGGATACGTCAGCTGCCGCACCAACACTGGACTCCCTGGACTTATAACCATACTCAATACCCTTAACACTATTTCTTCACATAGAATAAATATCAGAGTCCTGAGTTCTGCGGTAGAACCGAACTCCTCTGATACCAATTTTTCACGACCCGTCCTTGGGGCCCATGACGTGACTACCCCAAACCCGCCTCCCATAGGCCAGGGGCTGGCGACTATCACCAAAGGCATAAATCCCAACAAAAAGGGGAATACATTGCCTTTATAAAGTAAACAAACACCACAAAGTGAGCAAGCAGAAGTAAACACTACGTAAAAGTGGGTACAAAAGTAAGTGCGGAAAGTAAATGAGCCAGAATACAAACCCAAACTGAAAGTAAAGTATAACTGGAAATAAAGTACATCAACTGAAAGTAAAGAAGAAATGTCGAGCCGTCCACTGGAAGTCCCACCAGAAGGGTGGGTACAGATAGTCACCAAAGCTCCTCAGGTCCAGCCATCCGCTCTGTGTACGTCCCGCCCAGTGGTCTACCTCTAGGTACCGACCTGCTCCACAAGTCTCAACCATGATCAACGATGTCCTTCATCTACATCCAACAAAACGTTGTGTGGGCATAGCGCATGTAGGGGTGAGTAAACGCTACTCAGTAGGGACCCCAATACCCCTGAAGGTCTCCTAGAATCCACAAAGGAAAATCCAAAAAGGAAAGATAAAATCACGAAGTAACATCAAACACTACTTAGGTATATTCCCATACATATACCTAAGTCATCAATTCCAGTTCAGCTCCAACATACGAGCCCAAGTTCGATCACATCCACGTAGGAGTACAACCCAATCCACATTGAATAACACAACTCAATCCACATAGGAAAGCAAGTCAATCATATTGAAGATATTGATTGAAAGTCAAGACTCAGCTCACATAGGTATAATTCATCTTAAGGTGATAGATATGATCAGATGTAGCCACTGATTCATCTAATCTGGGACCCATGTAGGATACTAAAACAGCTAAGCTGTCAGACCCATATAGGATACAGACCATCTACTCTGCCAGAACCACGTAGGATAGCTAGAACAGAGTCATCGCTGTCGAACCCACATGAGATTTCAGTACGGTCTTCATCACTGCCGAACCCACGGAGTATTTTAGTGTAGTCTTCGTCGCCATCGAACCCACAGAGTATTTTAGTACAGTTTTCATCATTGCCGAACCCACGGAGGATTTCAGTGCATTCTTAATCGCCGTCGAACCCACGGAGGATTTCAGTACGGTCTTCATCACTGCCGAACCCATAGATGATTTCAGTGCAGTCCTCATCACTGACAAACCCACAAAGGATTTCAGTGCAGTCGTCATCACTGCTGAACCCATGTTGGATTTCAGTGCAGTCATCATCATCATCGCAGTTGCAGCTAGCTCTAGGGTTCCCCCACACAGCATACTCATTTCCGGGAGGGTCCGCTCCACAAGCCAAGGGAGTCGATATGTCAACTGACACATATTCCGGAGTTTATGTATCCTAATGTTCCTTCTCGGCAAAAGGAACTCAACACGATAGACGGCGCGTCAATCGGATGCCCGGTCTGAGAGTTATTGGCTTTTTTATTCCAGGGGTCCGGTAGGTTTTTAAGTCAAAACCAACCTGACCACTCTCCAACTGCATCGACACCTTGAGAGGAGTAAGCCAAAAGGTCCTTCTCACTATTATGAATCGAAAAAAGTCAATGACACGTCAATCCGAAGTCCGGAGCTCATGTTATATGTGTTTCCGCTCCGAGGGCCCGGTTGATTTCGTGTTCGAACCAATCCAGCCATACCCAATGTTCTCCGAAACATTGAATGTAATATACCGAAAAGACCACCTAGATCCATGAATCGCATTGCAACTGACTGTGCATCGATTGGAGGTCCTTAGCCCAAGATATAGGCAAAAGAACGAATTTGTCCGGTTTTTGGGGGTTTTGGGCCCGGACCGACCCGGCCCAAGACCCCCTGGGTTGGGCCAAACTGGGTTGACCCGAACCGGGAATGGGCCGGCCCATTAGGGCATGGCCCGGCCCGGTGGGTGCGGCCCCAACCGACCGGCACGGCCCGGCCCTGCCGGCGCGGCCCGGCCCGATCCTGGCGGCCTGACCAGGTGCGGCTAGTCCGGCCTGGGCGGCCGGTTGGCCTGCCGTGGGTGCGGCCCGATGTGACCAGCTTTGTGCTGGCCGAGATGAGCAGAAAGGGGGGGCGGGCTTCCCCCCTTCATTGAAACTGTGACCCCACATGGGGCCCCTCCTTTTCCAGCCGGGGGTTACGACCCCCGATCGTCCCTCGGAAATGGCCGGCCCGGTCCGGCCGGTCAGTGCTACCGCCACAGGACCCCGCAGTCCAGCCCCTCTATGGTGCCGGAGGCTGGCGGTTCCGGCTGCCCCACCTTGCATCGCCACGGCTTTGAGCTGCGGCCTTGTCCGACCGGCGTGGCGTGACGGCGTAGCGTCCCCTTCGTGGTTATCCGGCGCGGCGCCACGACTTTGTTCAGCCTCAACGGCGCGGCGCGACGGTGCTGCGCTTCTTCACCCATTCTTCTCTGTTTCCGCGCGGTGCCATTGCACCACGCTACCTTTGTTCGTGTTGCGACAACACATCATCAAAGGGGGAGGAGGGTCGGCTGTGTTCGTGTGGTCCGGCCCCCCTCCCGTTAATCCTATATCAAGTGGCTATGAAATTGATGTTTGGATGGTCTAAGAATATTCATTAACCAAAATCTACGCCTACCTCGATGAAGTCGTCGAACGAAGTTTGTCGCTGGAATGGGACATTGCCGAAGAAGGAATCATGGAAGAAGGATCATCGGCATCGCGGTACACGGCGTCGTGGAGAAGAGGACCGTCGACGTCGTGGTACACGACGTTTCTTCGTCGATCTCCGAGGAATCATTGTTATTCGTCATCCTTCGTTGGAGGTCGGTGTTCTTCATCGATGACGGTGCGTTCTTCGCGTTCTTCAAGGAGGAAGAAGATAATCCCCAAGAGCGCAAGAGTCCTCTGTTTCCTTTCGCACAACGAAACAAAAACCGATTAAAATATGTCATTGTCTTATTTTATTAACACACACAAGCCATTAATTTTCAATTCAAACGATCTCATTAAATTAATTGTCTTAATTGAAGAGCGTTAAAAATTCAAATTAATTGGAGGGTTGACTTTCCATTAAAAAAGGGTTGCGGGTGAGTTACAAAATTAAAATACACGTGGGAGGTTAAAAAGAAAATAAAGGGGGTGGGGCTCGTGTGGGCCCCACCTCACTAATATCCTACCTAGGGGAGTTAGGATATTAGTGGGTCCCACTCTAACCAACATGCCTAGGTTATCATTAATTAGAATAGAAATAAAATTTGTTGCATAATATTTTATTTTATTCTTTAGTTAAACCATTTAATTAATATCCTCACCTGAGCAAACACAACTCCGGAAAAGGTGTTCTTAAGCAATTACTGGCACTGCGATTTCATCGGTGCCCTTGGATTTCGATTCCGAGTACCGGTTCAAAAGTTAGGAATACCCACTCCTTCGTTCACTGAATGTACCTGAGCTAAACATCAGAACATGATTCTGGGCACACCGGGCCTTAGAATCAGGTGCCTTCAGAAACTGCGTACTCTTCAAATCCCAAAGAAAATTAAGTAAAAAATTTCTCTTGAAATTTGTGGGTATTTACAATAATAATGATGCTTCCCATTTAATCTAGAAACTATAGCTGGTGAAAAAAAAATTGCATGTGAACCAGTTCTAGGGGTTGAGAAGTGGAAACTTATTTCTTTGATTTGAAATAGATCTTATGTTTCTCCCCTTTTGAACATAGTTTACAAAAATTGTTTTTTATGAATTAGAGTTTAGGATGATCCCTAACTAATACGTTCCTTGTACGATTCCTAAGTGAGTAAAGGTTGTTGTGGCCTAGTATCCAATTCCCAATCGAATAATCTTTATGAAATTTACTTTAATAATAAATATTTTCAATAAATAATGTATTTAAATCAACAATATAAAAATTATCATTTTTTCTAATTAGAAAAAACCAAAGCATTATTGGAATCATAAATCATGCAAGAATTGTCTTAAAATTTAAGAATATAACCATTATCACACAACTTCAAGATACTAATCATGTTATATTTTAACCCATCCACAAATAAAACATTATAAATTAAAATAATAATAGAATTATCAATTTTAATTGTGCCAATGATTTTTCCTTTTCCAATGGAACTAATAGTGAAATTCCAACCATCCATATTTATACGGTTTTTAAAGATTGAGTTGTCCCCAATCACGTGTCTGGAATATCTAATATCCAGATACTATAAGTGTCTACCAGTACTCTTCAAGAGGGTTTCCTATAACAAAATCAATCTAGAAATGATTTTGGTGACTATATTTTCTTAGGTCTAGAAATGTTAGTAATAATAGCTTTAGGAATATATATCTATTTAAATAGTAAGCTATAAAAATAATTTATACTTTTATAATTGAGAAATTTATTCGGATTATTAGGATAATATTTGTTTATAGAGTTGGTAGAACAAGGAAATTATTTTTTCTTACAGATCTTCCACTGTCCAAGATAGTAACAAATCCATGTGGTATACTTGGGTGTGGGTTTTTACCATGAATTATTTTACGGGCTTATATAACATTTGTGATTCTTTTTAAATGTTTTTAGTTTCTCATTGAATATTTTGATTTCATTTTTTTATCTTAAATAATAATTATTTTTATTTCCTACAAAAAATCCATATTCAAAATAAGAATACAAAGCATGATACTTCTTTGGAATTTTATATTTATATTTTAGTTCAATGAATGT
Organism: Viscum album; assembly: GCA_963277665.1. NCBI lineage: Eukaryota > Viridiplantae > Streptophyta > Magnoliopsida > Santalales > Viscaceae > Viscum > Viscum album. The sequence continues at coordinate 19,609,495 of OY728137.1, read as the reverse complement.
TTCCTACACCATATTACATGACTCAAATAAATATGCAAAGCTCATGTTTTGACCATTTTTTTCCCTTTCAGAATGATTCAAATAGTGATCATGAGATACAAGAATAGTATTTAGTGCCTCATATATGTTTTTCGTGAAAAAATTCTATCTTTATCATTTTATTTTCTTCTTTACTCCAGTCATAGTCACTTGAACTATCCTAAGAGGCTCTCCTAGTGAATCTCATAGCCTTATTCAACAATTTTATTTTTTTCCTAAAATATTTTCTGACAATTTAATTTAGGAAATTCTACCTTTATGCATTCTTTTCATTTACATTCATTATGTTTCACTTCAACCGATTAGTTCTCATTCCTCTAGTTTACTTTTTGGTCACACTTTCCTCCATAATTTTTATTTTTTTATGAATTTCTTCTTCATTTATAATTTCTTGAATGATCTAGAAAGATGAACCATTTCCTCGTCACTATTGTAAGGTGATTCATCATTACATGATCTATAATCTTTGATGTTATCTTTTATTTTGATTCAGATATCATGAAGGATACCGACATTCTATTAGGTTCATCATCTTATTATATATTCTCTTTTAGTTCTTCATCATACATCATAATATTTCTAATAAGTACTTTCACAAGAAAGTTACTTATGTTCCAAGATTCATAGAGTGAAAATTAGGTTCCTATCCACCTATCAGGATAACACCTCATAAGCCACAACACTTGATATTTATCCTCTATTGTCTTACCAAGTGAACGAATCAAGTTCACAATCTCATTGAACCTATGATACATATGAAAAATCATTTCATTAGGAATCATTTTAAATGTATCATATCTAATGGTATATTTATTTATGTGAATCTCTTTAACATTGGAAGTTCTTTCATGAGAACTAGACAGTGTGTCCCATATTTCAAAAACAATAGAACAAACAAATATTCTATTATACCATTCTTATAATAATGAAAAATATAATTCATTTAAATATTTATTTTTACTATCATAATCACACTTACCATAATATATCTATTCAACCCTAGAAGCTTTGGATTTTTCATATTTGTTCTTAATTACAATCCAAACATCAAATCCCATGCTCTCTATATTGATTTTCATCTTGATATTCCATTTAACATAATTTGTTTACTAAATATAAGGGGGCTGGTTAGTATCTATTCATTATTATATTTAATTATCTACAAATACATAAATTTATAATTAATAGAAATTTTTATATCTTTTGGAAAAACATGATCTTAATAAAAAGTAACTTGAAAATTCTTTGATACCAAATTTTGGTCAAAGTGGAAAACTATAGAGGGGAAGAATTGTGTTTACAATTAAAATTTATTGTAAAAAATATTTAAAACAAAATCATAAACTTTATTTAAAAATATCGGTAAACTCAAACTATATAATTATATAATTTGTTATTTTAAAAATATTCTTATGAGTTCGATCGAAACCTAGTTAAAATGACTTTAAAATATTATTTAACTTTTAAAATAGTTTTACTTATATCAAACTCTAGATATGAAACAAAAATTAATGTTAAGATTCAGAGTAGTGTTTTTTATATAGTATTAAAAATAGATACTAGCTTGTTTTAAAACAGGGTAAACAAAATAGGAAATCACATAATGAAATAAATAAAAGACATTCTGTCTCTATCCAAGTGTATGACCCTAATATTTTTTAAGAGGAACATCATGTATGATATCGTATATGAAACATAATACTAATATTATAATATAATGTAACACCCAATAATTTATGATATATTTATTTTTAAATTAATTCAATCTATTTGATAGCTTGCAATGCATGAAACACGTGGTTTAAATGAAACATGGTACACTATTAAAATATTATTATTTAATCATGACCATTATAACCTAACATGTATGTTGGAGAGTATGAATAGTACTAAATAAATTATTAAAATTACATGGTTTAAATATTAATAAAACAAATTCTTTTATTATATATTTATTAGAAATAAAATAATAACTATTTTAAAGGAAAAGTAATGTTTTCTAAAAAAGGTTTAGTTTCACATTGTAAAAATAAATTAAAATTAATCTTAAGATTTTAATAATTTTTTTAAAAAAATATTCATTTTCCTAATATTAATTTCATAATTATATTTGGGTGAAGTTCTGGGAATTTTCTTAAAATATTATTTTTTATGAATAATGAAACATAATTATTTTAATTGAAAACTGCTATTTACTTTAAATTATTTTTAATGTTAAATTATATTTTAAATTGGTTTAAGAGTAAAATTAGTTCAATTGGTTTAAACATTAACCTATTAAAGTCATTTTAATCAATATCATATTGAATTCCGATATAAATACATTATAAACGTTTGAAAGTTTTTCTTTGGAAAACCCATTTTTTGATGCATATGTGGGTTTAATTTTAAAATAATACCTGAAAATTCAATGAATTAAATATAGAAGCATTGATTAAATATTTAGAATCAAAATTAATTATATTATATGATTTTTTCAAATTAATTTTTTTCATAATAATTAGTAAAAAAAATAACAAATTAATTAACACAGTTAAATTTAAAATAATGTTTTGCGTCTTACATAATGTTCTGTCAAAGTTAATTTTCCAATAATATAGAATTTTTGTTTTATAGGTTAGATTTAATATGTATAATTATTGGATTCCAATTATATATTAATTATCATTTTATTTTTTGATTAATGAATATATTATATAGGTTGAAAATACTAGTTATCGTAGTGAAAACTAAAATGGTTAAATTACGTAAAGATGAAAACTGAGAAATAATGTCACAAACCATCATGGGAATCTAGGTAAACTAATATCCAAGATAGAACTGAGATATCCCTAAAGGAATTACTAATCCCTATGGTTCGACGAATACCACTTGACATCATACAACAAAAAAGTGTGAATGATTTTTTCCACAAGAATGTTGAAGCGAAGGAAACAAGAAAATATTCATATCAATAGAAAAATACACTGGGAGTAAAGTACCAGAATAAAAAAAGACATAAAAATCACAAAATACTACTACCAATGTAATAAATGGGAAGATCATCCATATGTTTCCTAAGGACCCAACTCACCAAGTCCAATGATCAACAGCTGGATCAACCTCTATGTGATCTATTCCCTTTACTCAAACATGGAAAAAGGAAGTCTACAAACACCCAAAGGAAAAAAGTAAGTTGTGAGACTAAGACCAGTAGGATACCACTAAATATTTTATAATAGATGCCTAATATATTTTATCCAAATAAAATCATTAAATTTTTAGAATAAATAGGTTCATCAATTCAAGAGCATATTAAAAAAATGAAATTAAATTTCAAAATGATGGAAAAATAGTTTTAAAGTGCAAGCACTACCTCATAAGATATAGAATATTTTCAAAATAATTTCATAAATAGAAAAGATATATAAAAAGTATATGTAAATCCAAAAAATATATGTAAAGCAGTTTTACAACATTGGCATACATTTATATCTCATATATAAATAAACAAGCAAGAATCACGGTAAACTGCCAAGTAGGTATGATAATATTATCCAACAAAAAGATTCCATACTCTCAATGTGATCACAGAATAATGAGTATACTCATGTCCCTCTGTAACTATCCAGAGGTGACTTTTCACCCACTCATCGGGGATGTGACCTTCAGCAGGTATATTTTAGAACGTTGTAATAGGGTAGAGTGTATCCCAATAACTCACCAAATACCTATGGGTTCAATGTTCTCTTACATGATGGGAATTTCTTTTAATACTTCTTAAAATAAAATTTAATCCTATCCTTCGTTTTCAAAATGTCAATTTTTCCATTTAAAACGAAAATGGGTTTAAAAAAAAAATTCCCTTTTCACAAGATAAAACCACACGATTTCTATCAAATCATTTTAATCCATTTTTAAAAGACTGAAATCAATTCAAAACCAATTCCATGATTTTCAAAATTCATTTACACAATACATTAATAATTTTAATTGAAAATAATTCTATAAAATTCCGAATTGAAATTCAATAATTTAAATCGACCAATTACTATAAACACACCCCAATTGAAAATAATTGGGGGTTTTCCAAATTTTTTGTTCCAAAACGGTTTCAAATATCACAGTTCAGTAGAATATTTTTTTTTAAATTAATTGAGAGAAAATTTGAACCATTAAATTTAAATAAATAATTTAAATAAACCAAGAAATACAAGGTTAATCTATTTGGAAATTCAAGATGAATCCACTATCCTCTTTCCCGAATAACGACACCCTCAATGACACTCAACAATGAGAATGAATGTGAATAAGATATGAAAACCCAATCTAGAAGAATGATCCAACACCATAGGAAATAGATCCATTAAATCAATCATGATCTATTGAAAAACCATGTGAGGATAAAGACATAACATTAAGGATGAGTAGAAACACTTACATAGAAAACACACCACGAGAGAAGTTATGATCCCATTAAAAAGGAATAGATTTGAAAGGTTTGGAAGGCTTCAAGGATTTATAGGAAGAGCTTTAGGTTGAGGGTGAGAGAAAAGTTGAAGAGCCAATGGAATTAACCAGCCACACTGCCAATATTAAGAACACAATTAGGGTATTACACGATGGTTAATACCAATACATGTTGTGAAATGAATACATTTTGTAACCATCAAAACAAAAAAAATTCATTAAAACCAGACACTCTGAGTTTGAAAACCAATCATTATTTCATCATGATGTGTAATTAAAATTCATGATGTGTACCCATCATAGTGTGAAACAAATCACGACTTTCATGCATGACCATTAAATGATGTGTTGCACTGTTATATGGTGTCTAATGATTTCGTAGTCTATAGAAAATTTTTTCTATGGGTAAAACCAACAAACCATGGATATCACTTCTATTGGTATCCTTCCAATTCAAACTGAAACCTTACCCAAAAAAATGAAAAGGAAAACCAAGAAAAGGTTTAATACATACCTGTCAGATCAGTAACAATATGTTATAACCTCCCCACCATAAATTCTTTATGTCCTCAGGAAGCCTAAGAAAAAGTTTCCATGCCAAAGATATGAGGCCACTACTATTTCATCATTTCCTCACATTCACACGTCTCATGAATATCATAAACATGATACAATATCACGCAATCCAAAGGTATCATCCTCCCCTAAAGTACCTTGCTATCACAATCAACTATCATGACTGGACGCTCAGTCGAAGAAAAATCAGGTTCAATCTCAAGATCAATCCATCTTAAAAAATGATATGGATCATAGATATATTTTATTAGTTTTGATACATGGAACACATTATGCATTTACATTAGCTAATTTGGAAGTGATAAATGAAATAAAACATTCCCCACATACTCGAGTACCTCAAAAGGTCCCACAAAATGATGAGCAAGCTTCCCCTGCCTCCCATGATGTCGATGATGAAACTGGGGTGAAACATTAAATAACACCAGATCACCTACTTAAAACTCCAATGGTATTTGTATTTCATCAATTTAAGACATATATTGACTCTTTAATCTCTATATTATTTGAATACTTAGCTTAATCTTAATTATTTTCTCATGAAACAGGCTTGGTCGAACCAAGGAACTTTCACCAACCTCAGAAAAACACAATATATATTTACAAGGACGTGAATACAAGGCCTAAAAAAGAGTAATACTGATATCATACTGATAACTATTGTTATAAAATAACTAAAATAAACCCAAGTAATCTTCCTAAGCCCCACCAAAGTCAAGACCACAAGCACAAAGCATATCCTCAAGAATCTATATAGCTCTCTCTGCCTATCCATCTAACTGTGGATGGTAGGCCATTCTAAAATAAATTTGAGAACCTAGATCCTCCTGAATTCCACTCCAAAAGTGAGATGTAAAATGAGGATATCTATCAAATAATATAGAATATAGAAATCCATGAAAATAAAATATCTCTCCCACATAGAGATTTCCCAACTCCTCAACTTTGATTGTATCACGAATGGGTATAAAGTGAGACGACTTGGTCATCCTATCGATCACAACCCATATCACATTATTATTCCTATGGGTACAAGAAAACCCAACCACAAAGTCTATATAGATCCCATCCCACTTCCATGTAGGGACTAGAAGTGGCAAAAAAAACATGAAGGTTTCTGGTGCTCGATCTTATCCTGATGAAATGTATTGCAATGAGAGAGAAAATAAACAATGTCTCACCTCATCCCTGTCCACTAGAACTGCCACCGTATATCATAGAAAATTTTTGTGGTTCTTGTTTTCAATACTCATTGGGAATTATGATAAGCCCCCATTGCATCTTTTCAAGCCACTAAAGGTTCTATGAAGCTATTATGATAGCACAGAACACCCTCTATGGAGAGTGAACACTGGGAAACTATATCCCCACCATAAAGAGAGTCCTTAATGCTATTAAACTCATCATTATGTTTTTTTTCTTTAAGAATTATCTTGAGAAGAGTGGATGATAACATAATGATATATAAATAAACTTCATCCCCTTTCTCCTGAACTCCGATATGAAACTGGGTAAAGAGATCCATCAAATTACATTATTCCAAATATTTTTTCACTATGTGGGTTGAAAATTTATTGCTTAATGCATCTACAATGACATTACCATTCCCTGTGGTAATGGATATGTCAATGTTTAATGAATACTGGTACTCCACCCAAAATCTCTAGTGAGGTTTCAAATATTTTTGAGAGAAGATATAGCTCATGGTTTTGTGGTATGAAAACACAGTAAACATTTCATCATAAAGTTAAAGTTGATAAATCTTAATAGAATGCATTATAGATAAAATTTGAAGATCATGGGTAGTATAATTATTCTAATGTGGCCTAAGTTGACAAGATCCATAAGAAGCTACATGGTCACCCTGCATAATAACACAACCCAAGACTAAACCCAATGCATCAAAATAGACCACATAGCCTTGACCTACCTCTAGACGAGTCAACACTTGTTTAGTAGTAAAATATAATTTTAGCTCAAAAAAAGAATTATAACATTTATAATCCCATGAAAACATTACCCCCTTCCTAGTTAGAGTAGTCATTATAGAATAAAACTTCAAGAAGTCTTTCCCAAAACTGAATTAGTATTTAGTTAAGCCCAATAATATCTAAATTTTGAAGAAATTTTGTGGTTACTTGTAATTCATAACATCATTCACCATTACTGGATAAACTAATATACCCTATTCAGAAACCATGTTTCCCAAGAATTTCACTTCCCAAATCCATAAATCACACTTTGAGATTTTGGAATTATGTCAGTTACATCTCAACAGACTCCGAACTATTCTCAGATGATGCGCATGTTCTTCATCACTTTTATAGTAAATCAGGATTTCATCCACAAAGACTACTACAAAAGTATCCATATACTCCTGGAATATCATGTTCTTGAAATCCATGAAAACATTAGGAGAATTTGTGAGACCAAAAGGAATAACAAGGTTCTTTTAATAGTCATGCCTACTATAAAATGTGGTTTTCTAATTGTCATATTATTTTATCTTCAACTGATTATTACCAGACTGAAGATCGATATTTGAAAACCAAATCTCAACTTTCCATTGATCAAACTAATCATCAATATGTGGAAATAGATACCTGTTCTTTACTAGGACTTGATTGTGTTTCTAATAATAAAAACATCGACGAAGAGATATATAAGCATTCTTATAAAAGGGAACCAAGGCCGGCACAAGTGACACACTAGGGAGTATAAGGCCTTTCTTGATAAGATTGTCCAATTGGGAGTTCATATCTTTCCCTTCCACTAGTTCCAGGCAGTAGGACATAACAAAAACTGGTTGAGTACCAAACATTAAGTCAATGGGGAACTCAACTTCCCTTACCAGTTTTAGAATAATGAGATCCAAAGAAAACATGTCGGGAAACTCAACGATGACTGGAGGGAGAGCATTTCTCAAAGATTACTGCTCTAGATCAAAAGAAAACACTAATATCACTTTCCCCAACTTTGGATAATAAGGTCTGGCTTTGCTCCACCTCAGGTTCCAATCTCCTTGAATGACAAGATTTGCACCAATAATTGTAGTAAAGTAGACCCATAGATGATATGAAATCAATCCAAGAATTACTAGCTATGATCCAATCTATCCAAAATATGAAATCAACAGATTTCATGTCGATAACCAGAAAACTCCAAGAAATATCGACATAGGAAATAGATAAGACACAAGAAGGACAATAAAGAATGTACTCTCTTTTCGTACCAGGTGGTGTAGTAACATCTATTGTACAAGAAAATTTATCTATAGGAATAATAATAAGAGTATCAATATAGGTTCAAATAAATAAAAGAGATGCACTAGTACCAAAATAATTTTCCACTAATTATGATACTATAGTAATGGAACATCTCACAGTCGCTGGACCCATGTCTTCTACCTCTAGAGATTCTTTCACTGCGTGAGGAAGTTTTTGTCTGAATTCCTATAGCTAGAACCCTTTTGTACATGATGCATATGGTTTCCCTATAGTTTTGAGAGGATCTAATGATCCTGTTCCACTATGCGGAGTTGAGAAATGATAATATAAGCTCTGTAAGTGCCCTGAACATCAACAAGAGATGCAGTTATTGGGAGCCTCAGTGAAAACCCTCTTATAATATCTTGGCATTCCAAACTGATACAAGTCAAATAACATCCTCCAGACTCTATACGATGTCTTGAAGGACTCTATCGTTGAGAACCATAAAGCTTCAATTTTAATTTGAAGGAACCAATGCAGGCACTGGGAGAAAAAGAAACTCCCATCAACCTTGAAATTCTAGCCATGTCCATTTCAACAATAATCACCCAATCTATAACAACAACATAAGTGGGAATATTCAGTAGAAAAAGGAAAAAACAGATATCTGATCAATGTACTAACTCAAATCATTGAGCCTTCATCCTTTCATTTGATACTATCTTAGGAGCAAACTGCACCAGCTTAGTAAAAATATTTGGATACTCATTCATGGATTTTTCAGCCTACTCTAGATTGAAATACTTCACATCCTTATCCAACACCATGGAATCTGGATAGAACTAGTCCATGAAAAGAACCGTGAAGTCTTTCCACTCTAATCCCTCAAGATTTCTTTCCATCACCAAAATGTCCCACCATCTACTACTTGGAACCTCTTTCATGAATGTGGAAAACTACTCCTTGATCTCATTAGGTGTCTCCAAGAACTCAAAAAGATGTTCTATCCTACCCAAACCTTCTTTAGAATGTTGAGGATCAGTGGAACCAGTGAAAATTTATGGTTTCTGGTGAAGGAAATATTGAGAATGATTCTGAATAGCATCACCCTAAGGATCCATAGCTGAAGCCTAAATGGTAATTAGAGGTTGTTTTTGTCCTAGAGCTTGGACAGTGCACAGAATCACCTCAACTCGATTAAGGTCCACTAGAGGATTTTATCATATTATTTTAGTAACAGCTTTCTCTTGGATTTGATTTGTGCACCTTCTCAACATCAATAGACAACGTTGAATACAATAGGTAGTGCTCAAAAAAAGAAATGAGGTAAATTAATACCAACATATGTAACAAATGGATTTGGATTCCACTCTATCCAAATTAGAATAAGGAAATGACTAGAACTAACCATAATTCACCCTTATTTATCCACCCCTGGTGAATTAAAGCTCATTGTAGTGAGAGATGGTCAGGTACTCAATTGCTACTACCTCTTATGTCCTGAAAATATTTCAAAAAAGCATACTAAATTTAAAATAAAAGATAAACGTCCTCCTTTGATACCACTTTTTCACGAACTAGCTTGAGTACCCTAGTAACCTGATAACCGAGCCAGACCTATCATAGCTCGAAGTGAAATCCCAATCCCCATGGGTCAAAAAATAGAACCTGAAATCATACAATATAGATGGGGGAATTATTTTTTCCACAAAAATGAATAATTAAAAGAAACAACATAGTATGCATATCAAAATAAAATTCCTCTATGAGAAAAGTATTAAAATAAAACAAGGCAAAAAAATGAAAAATTACTACAAACCAAGTACTAAATGGGAAAAACAGACCCAAGGTCCCAAGGGACACAACTCACCAAGTCCAAATATCAACAACTAGATCCACCACAAAGTGATCCATTCCCATTACTCAATGTTGGAAGAATAAATTATACAAACACGCAAAGGAAAAAAGTAGGGTCTAATGCTAATTATAATAGGATACGACCAAATATTCCATAACAGATGCCAAATATAGATTATCCAAAAAAAGCATTCAATTTTCAAAATGAACAGTTTTGTCAATTCAAGAGCATATTTAAACAAAACATGATTTACTATTTCAAAATGATTGAAAAATTCTTTTAAAGAACATGATTTACTTTACAAGAGACGGAATATTTCTTAAACAATGTATTGAATAAAATAGTTACATAAATAGTTTATATAAATACAGAAAATTCATGTGAAGTAGTTTTACAACATTTTCATATATTTATATCTCATATATAAATAAACAAGAGAGAAATATGGTCATATGCTATGTAGGTAGGATAATATTAACAATATATTTTATTTTTAACCCGCTATGTGATCTCAACAAAATGAGTACACTCACTTACCCCTAAGAAATGGAAATAGGTGACTCAACACCCTCCCCTCATGGATGTGAACCATAACAAGTATGTTTTAGAATGTTGCAATAGAGTAGAGTGTATCCAAATAACTCACCAACTACCAGAGGATTTTTTAAGACTTCTTAAAATAAAATTAGATCTAATCCTTCAATTTCAAAATTACCCATTCTCCATATAAAACAAAAATGGGTTTTAATAAAGAAACATTCCCTTTTCACAAGATAAAACAATTGTGTTTTTATCAAATAATTTAAAGTGCTTTTCATTAGTTTGAAATCCATTTAAAACCAATTATATCATCTTCTAAAATTATTTTCCACAATTAAATTATACAGTTTAATTGAAAATATTTCCATCAAATCCCCAATTGATATTTAATAATTTAAACTGACTGATTTCTATAAACAGACCCTAATTCAATGGAATTGGGGTTTTTTTAAATTTTCATGCCAAAACCATTTCAAATACCCTAGTTCATTGGAATTAGGTTTTATCAATTTAATTGAAGGAAAAATTTGAGCAATTATATTTAAATAAACAATTGAAATAAATCAATAAATGACAGGATAATCAATTTTGAAATTTCGGGTGGAACCAGATACCTATTTCTTGAAGAATGACACCTGCAACAGCACCCGTCATTGATAATGAAGGTGAGGAAGATCTTGTAACACAACCTTGAAGAAATATTCAACACCATAGGGAATAGATCCATCAAATCAAAACTGATCTATTGAAAACCCAATAGAGGAGAAAGTGAGAACTTCAAGAATGAGTAGAAACACTTCTCCATAAAACACACAGTGAGAGGAAATATGAACCAATGCCAATGGAATAAATCCAGAAGGGTAGGAATGATTCAAGGATGCCTGGGAAGAGACTAGGTTGAACTTGAAGGAAATGTAGAGGATCTAAAAGGAATTAACCAACTGCACTTCATGTTTTAAAAATGTATTCGGGGTATTACATGACGTGTAAAACCAATACATATTGTGAAATTATTAAGTCTTGTAATTGTCAAAACACAAACCATTTTACATTAAAACCCTACACTATGAGATTTAAAACAAATCATTAATTCATCACAATGTGTAATGACCATTCATGATGTGTACCCATCATAGTGTGAAGAAGTTCGCAACTTGCATACCGGGCCATTACAAGATGTGTAGTACATTTTTACGATGTGTAATGATAGAAAAGTATGTAGAAAATAATTTTTAAGGATAAAAAACTACAAACCTCTGACTTCCCCATTATTGATATCCTTCAAATTCAAACTCATCCCTTACCCAAAATAATGAAAAGGAAAACTGAGACAGGGTTTAAGATGTACCTATCAGAACGGTAACAAGATGTTACACATAACATGTGAAAAACATGTTTTTTGTGGTGGAGGTATTTCACGACCATGTAGTCCATCCAATACATTATTTATCAGTTTTCTAGGTACTTGTGGTGAGTGTAAACTCACATTATTGAATAGTTTTGGGTATTTACAAAAATACCACTCCTCAATTATTAATGGGCACTCCCTCCCCTTACTACTTCACACCTACAAAGACCATTGGGTCAAAAACCCTTAAAAAATATCTATCCAACATCATTATCTATATTCTAGAGGTTTTGGTCTTCCCAAATACAAACCTCAGGGTCCTTAAGAAGATATCCAAATGATTTTTATCTAATATAAGGTAATTTTCCGAACTAAGCGATTTATTTTTTCTTTTTTACTTGTAATACCTTAAATTATGTCTTTTGATTTCCAATATAATAACAAAATTATATTACATATACATAAATGTAATTATGTTTGTGGAATAATATTTATCCATATACTCTTCCATAAAATGGTAATATCAATCACTAATCTTGTGTACAGGGGAGTACTACCTCTCAAACTGATTTAACTCATTTTCCATCAACACTTCTCATGGTTATATATAACGATGGATTTAATATATATATATATATATTTAATATTTATGATATTATTATAAATATATAGATATAATATCACATGTATATTCAAAATTTCTATTCTATTTAAAATGTGGAAATATCGCTTGTGTGTATGGTGGAATACCGTCTCGTGAAGCGATGTGATTTATCTTTTACTTACACTTTACATGGAATGTAATAAGGAAACATTTAATGAATTTAGCACCCCAAAATTCTATAGTAAGAACATTGTATTTAATAGAGTTTATGACATGAAACAACAAGAACAAAAAGTTATATAGCCTCCTGATATTTTAAGATATATTTAATAAATATATTCAATATATTTCCCTATATGGAATATTAATGTTTGATTGTGTTACATCGAAAAAAGTCTCTATTCGATGTATTTCATATCACGTAAGATAGAGTTTTACAAGAAAATAATATATTATTATATAATATAATAAGATATAACCTAGTTGTTAAACTGATAGTCATTAATAGGATTAATTAGAAATTAATATAAATACGAAATGAATATAAAGGTAATGATTTTATAAAAAAACTATTTTTATCCTCACAAAAGTGTTTTATCATAATAAATAATATGAATTAATATTCGTGAAAGATATTAATTAAATTTATATAATATATATTCAAAAAAATATTTTGATATTTATCCAATATATTCAATAGGCATAGTATAATAATAAACCCAATATTATATATAAAATATTAAATTTTTCTAAAGTAAATTTTATCACATTTTAGTCAATTCTAAATCCAATTTTGAATCTTTTATAAATTTAATATTCCAAAATTAAATTAATATTTGAGATAGGAAAATAAAATTTTGTATGTAGTGAATTTTTGACATTTTTTGTGAAGTTTCATTTTTTGAGGAATAGTGAATAATACTAAATTTTAATTCAAAACTAATTTTTCATATAATTTATTTATATGGTAAATTTATAATTTTAATTGGTTTTAATGTTTAATTAACTTAAAATTTTATCAGTTAATCTAATTTTTATCCATTTTAATCAATTTAACTTTGAAATTGAATATAAAAACATAATAAAATTTGGAACATTTTTACTTTAAAACCCTTCATTGTAGTCCAGAATACGGGATTAATTTTAAATTAATTTGTACCACCTAGGTTATTGGAATTTGATAAGATTGATCCAATATTTGTAATCATAATAATTCCTAATTTATAATAAGTTCAAATTATTTTTTACCCAAAATATTAGTGAATGTGTTTTAAACTAATCAGATAGACTAATAGAAAAATTAGCGTAACAAGGGACTAAACCTTAAACTTATGGGCCAAAATGACCGATAAAATTATCTAAAATACATTGGATAGAGATATATATAATATATACTCCCTTGGATCAACATTTTTGAATTAATGGAGCCAAATGTATTAGAAAAAACGTGGGTGTAATTCCCTTTTCCAAAATTTACAAGTGTACCACTCCTCCTACAATATAAAAGGCCTCCTCTCCTCTAATTTCATCACACCTCTCAATAGGATTTGGTTTGGCCAATATATACTCAAATACATACTAAAAATATCTCCCCTTATCATAGATTCCTTTCCTTGGGAATAAAACCATCCAAGGAATCTATTTTGTGAAAACCAAAAGGTGTTACCCAAGGAAGTGATAACATCTTTCCTCGAGATATTTAGTTTCATTTCAATTATCAACCACCTAAAATATAATAATTCCATTATTATATTAAAAAATTATAATAATTCTATTATTATATTAAAAAATTATAATAAATATAATGACATGTTTTTATGTTAAGGGTTTGAAATGAACATTCACATACTTCCATCTAATGGGTAACGAACATACCATTTACGTGAATGGCAAACTACAACCTCACAAAACGACAATGTTCGTTTTTGATTTACCACCTCTCATGGCTGGTCATTATGATGGAGAACCTATTTATATATAATATATTCGATATTTATAATTCCCTTATACTTTTTTAATTCTTTTATAATACATAACTTTATGCATTCTATTTTGTGGGAGTAAAATAACATCATTTGTGGAACTGTGTACTACCGCTCCTTAAAGTGATTTGGTTCGTTCACGCTATACATGGAATGTATAAAGGAATGTATTAATAAATATATGTAAAATATATGAGATATATATGATAAAATAATTATAATATACATATAATTATATATCATTTAATTTTCATTCATTTAAAATATGACAATATTATAAAAATATCATTCATGCGTACAAATGAACTACCATCTCCATGAACGGTGCATTTCATTTCCTATCTAAAAACATCATAGATTATTATAAGTGAATATATAATGAATATATATGATATTTAAATCATGTTTTACATTAGATATATGATGAAACCATGATCTAATTAAGAAGAAAAATAAGTAATTAGTTAAAACTTACTCAACAAACTAGGAAATTAACACATGAAATAGTGAATATAATGAGGGATTGTTATCAAACAGGTTATAATAAATTATAAAAATATAATATATGATATTATAAACATAAATAAGGTTCTTTAATAAGTTTTAAATACTCTTAAAACCATTATACATGATGTTAAAGGCCTTTCAAATAAAAGGAAACACAAGGTAAGAGATTTTGTCTCAGTTTATATTCCATTCAGACTTATTTATTGTTATGCACCAATTAGCTTTTATATTGTGTATATAACTTTGTTTCACATGTTATATCAACAATCTTCTTATTTTCATGATATTACTTCAAATGGACTATGATTTTAATTATTTCAATGTTTTTTGGGACACATTGGAATGTTTAAAGATTATTTTCCTCAAGATTGTGTTTAATGATTACCTTTACAATCTCACTTTCTTTTATGATTGTTAAATTTATCTTGAAGAAATCACTTATTTTTGAGAATTTTTATTTTTAATTACACTTATCATTTATATCCATATTCTCATGCAATTGATATTATTATCTCTTAAACTATATACCATTTTACATATAGTGTTCACTATGACAGTTATTCGATAAATTGAGGAATTAGTTATAAATATATATCTTTTATTAAATATGGATATTTGATAAGACACTTCGTTCATTATTTAAATTGATATATTAGGAAGTATTTAAAAAGGTATGAAATGGGTGGGGCCTAATTATAGATAACCCCTCAATGCATTGGATGTGTCATGAGATGGAATATATGGCCAAATTAGATTGTTTTCTACCTGATATGCTAAACTGTCTTGTGAAAGGTCTTGACTATAATAGTACTATGTACCTAAGAATAATTGAATCCAATAATTAATAATTTACCCCATTTAGTTTTTTGTGTTTTTTCTTCCAATATATTTTTCATCGAACTATCTATGTATACATTTCATTTTTAGTTCATTAATTAAACTGCATGTGTTTCCAGTTATTACCTTGCCATACAGATTCTACCATTTCTAGTTATTTGAATGCAATGTGTTATTAGTTATTTATATTTCCATATTGATTATTATAAACCATTATATATTTATTCTTCTCTCATTACCCTTACTGAGAATTTTATATCACCCTTATTATGTTTCTTTTCCCCAGGTTATGAGGAATAAAACATGGTATAAGATTTCAAGGATTCAGTTTATTTTATTTTATTATGTTTTGTGTTTTATTTTATTTTCCCTGTGTATTATAAGTATCATGTTTGTAATCTAGATTTCCAAAATTTCTAAACATATTGGCCCTTCAGGATTTTAATCATTTTAACCAACCCAATGTAATAAAATAATGCACCCTGTCACGGTCTGAGCGTCTTAGCACAGTGGTTCACATGTGCGGCACCCCAGCCCCCTCCAAGGCAGGCAGGGTTCATCCTTACAGCTCTTCATATGTGAGGTTCACTAGTTTCATCCTGCCATGGACTCATCAAGCTAGTGGCCCCAACACCCAACTAGTGGTTTCAATATTGACATGAACCATCCTCCTCTTTGTCGGGGCGACTCCCATATCTTAGATATGGAAAAACCAGATGAACCACAGCTTTGATGTTCTTGCTAGTGTGGGACAGGAACCCCATGATTGGGTCATTACATTCTCACACCACTATTCCATGCATGTCGTCATGCATGTAGGATCATGAACTTCTGTGTGTCCGTGAAATGGTTCTTCCAACTAACCGGCTACCAAGCATGGCCTCAGGGGATGCTCCTTCATTGTCTTTGGCATCAATGCCTCACCCACTCTCTGGGCCACAAACCACTATGGTCAACCCTCTCTCTCAAGGTTGAAAACCACCTCCACAAGATCCACAATTCATAGTGGCATCTCTACCTCAATATTCTCTTGAGAGTGACCTTCTCTGTTATGTCACCTTCACATGACACCCCTAGATTCCACTCCCACCACCAAGGTCCGTCTGGTATCATTCTTGAACACCATGAGGCACATTACCTCTGATACCACTTGTCATGAGCTGATCATCTCAGCACAGTGGTTCACCCATGTGGCACCCTAGCCCCCTCCAAGGCGGGTGGGGTTCATCCTTCCATCTCTTCATATGTGAGGTTCACTTGTTTCGTCCTACCATGGACTCATCAGTAGAGTGGACCCAACTCCCAACCAGTGGTGTCAATATTGACACGCTCCATCCTCCTCTTTGTTGGGGCGACTCCCATCTCTTAGATAGGGACAAACTAGATGAACTGCAGCTTTGGTGGTCTTGCTGGTGTGGTACATGACCACATTGATTGGGTCATGACAACCGACTCTGAGAATCTAGTGTTGGTGCATTATAGTTGGTACCAATAGATGTTTATATTCCACCTTAGAAATTAGATTTAGAAAACATAGATTAGGGAACATAACCCTAAGATAGACTTTGACGATATGTATTTTAGAACATCATATAATTTTTCTATGGTACGGTTTATGTGGGTATTTGTAGTAATACATACCTCTCTAGATACTAAAAGTGGACAGGATTCTAGAACATATGTACCTAGGAGAAAAAACTATCACAAGGTGTGTTGGGCTCAACCATGAATAATCGGGTACACGACAATGGTCCTTACTCTGCACATGGTTTATCACAACTAGGGGATATACTAAAGATAATATAAATTTTCATTGAAAACCATTATGATGGATTTAAAGGAAAATATATCCCTAAATAAACAATATTTATTATTAAAAGATTATTTATGAAAAACATTTTAAATTTATGCTCAATGTTTCATTAGTTTCAGATTTTAAATTATGATACATAATGTTATGATATAATCTAGTATATACCATTGTTTATAAATTGTGTCTAGAAGGAAAAATGGCATCAGTACTAATATAAAATATAGATATTTACCTACTGAGGAAACTAATATATATGGTATTATAATTGAGAATGATATTAAAATATTAGGGTAGCTTATTCATTTTATGACACATAACCTTTCTCAGATGGAGAAACCAATTCCACAATGAGATTCTCTGATGTTGGATCATTTTATATGAAAGAGGCCCCCGTTATTTAGTTGGGCTACTAATTAAATGGTAGTTGAGTAATGGATTGTGTCTTTTTATAAGATATTAATTGAATTGGGATGTGGTTAAAAGGAAAAGGTTACACTTCTAGTATATTTCTTGAATGGCGATGTAGATCAATGGTGGTCTTTGATCCAGAATACTAGGGAGGAAAAATAAATAGAACTCTTAGAGTATAGAAAATTTAAGGATACATTTTTTGATAGATAATTACCTCTTGAGAAAAAAATGAGATGATGAGAATGTTACATAGATTAATGAAAAATGAGGAAGAAAGGGTTGCAGTGTATGAATCAACCTTTATAGGGTTAGTACGGTATGGTACAGATTTCATGCACAAAAAGGAATGCAAGATTGACCATTTCTTTAATGGAATTAAGCCAATTATTTGAAGGTAGATGGTGCCTCAGTCATTTTTTTCATATGATAAATTTTTTTAATGCGCTTTCAAGATAGAGAAACAATTCTCCACGTCCTATGGATTCAAATGGATGAAATAGATAAAGAGAAAGGAAGAGAAAATAATAGATAAAGGAAAGAAGGGAAAAATAATTTTTCAGCATGTGATATCTGTGGAATGAATCACCCTGATAAATGATTTAAAGGATTGGGAGTTTTTTATAAGTGTGTACAAAAGGGTCACCAGGAAAAAGAATGCAAAGGGAAGAAGGAAAACATTACTATTAGATGTTACAAATATTAGGAGATGAGGAACTATGAAAATGAATTCCCCTAGTGTCAAAGGAATAATTCTACAATAAAATCCAAGGGATGAAGGATAACAATATGTTATTGACATGAATGAAGAGTAATTATCAATGTAATTATATATTTGTATCTATGAAATATGTTGAAAAGGTATTTCACGGAAGATATTCTCATAATTTTAATTATGATATATATAACGATTTTACTAAATTACATTTTCAATAAGTATTTTAGACAATATGTTCAATGGTACCAAAAAAATTGATTCAGTATAAAGTTTAGCTTTCTAGAAAATACATGGTTTAGGGGGAGATAAGCCTTAATATGTTCATAATGTTGAGAAAATTTTGTTTGGATAATGAAATGATTGACTTGGATATGTTCTAACTACCTTGGAACTGATTAATCATTTGGTGACAAAGTTGTCTATGCTATCATTGAGGGAGTTTGCAACATTTTTTAATTATATAATATACAAAAACATGTGTTTTTCATAAAGAATAAAGAAGAATGCATGTTATTAATAATTTATTGTGTTAATTCATGTTATTACCATATTTCAAGAGAGTAAATGATGGAGGTGTTCATATGTATGATATGTGATGATTAAAGAGATACTTCATGATGATTTAAGGTTAATGATAAGTTCATTTTTTAAATCCATTGGCCTTATTTCTAATGTGTTGGATTATTATAATTTATAAAATTTGATCATTTATGAACTGGTTTAATGTATTACATAACTATATGAAGCATCTTGTGTTAAGAGATGAATTAGAAATAGGTCAAGACATAACAAAAGGATAAGATTGTGCTTATAAAATAGAAATTCATATTTACTTATATAGAGTGAATGAATTCCTCAACTATATGAAAATGGTGTCAAAATAAAAAATTCCTCCTATTATCATCATTTTTGATAATATAAATGAACTTTTTTCATAATAGTGGTTTAAGGATTTGTGGTCATCAACTTTCAGCTGAACTTTTCCTCTAACACTCTCCATCAGAACTTGATTCTTATATTTTTCTTCTATATAAATGTTTCCATTTTATACCAATGTTTTCCTACTAGGAAACCTAGTTACCTATCCATTGTAATTTAATTTCCTTCTTATTATGAAGAAGTGATATTAACCCTATTTATGATGTCAGTTTTTTAATAGTATTTTAACCCTCAATCTCCATGATCTAGTATAAATTGTGAGGATGAAATTTATTTAAAGTCAAGATAATGTTATACCCCGAAATTCTAAAGTATGAACAATGTATTCAATATCATGTAGGCCACACAACACTAATAATAGAACGAAATATAACCTCCAAATATTTTATTATATATTTTGTAAATATATTCTATAGTGTTCCCTACATGAAACACCAAGGTTGACTTGCCTTACACACAAGAATATCTTTATTCAAGGGCTTGCATAACTCACAAGAATGAGTTTTACCTAACAATAATATATTATTAAAAACATTATTATATAATATAATAAGATATAAAATAGATATTAAATTGGTAGTTATGAATATTATTGACTAACTTAAAAAAATATATATTTGAAATCACAGTTTACCTATTTATTATATATTAATATAGATACCAATTTAATATAAAGTGAATGATTTTATAAAAAACTATTTTCATTATCACAATGGTATTGTATTCTAACAAATAAAATTAATTAATATTAGTGAATTATCATAATTAAATTTATATATCATATATTAAATATAATATTTTTATATTCATACAATATATCCAATAGGTATAGGATAATAAGAAACCTAATATTACACATAAAATACTATATTGTTATAAAAGCTATTTTACTTCATTTTATTGACGTACCTATTTTAAATACAATTTTGAATCCTTTAAAAATTTAATGTGTCCAAATAAACATAAAAATTTAAATAGGAACATAAAAATAGGGTTAGGGTGATATTTTTGGTATTTTCATTAGAAAGTTTCATTTTTTGATGAATAGTGAAAAATGCTGAATTTTAATTTGAAACTGCTCTTTCGTCTAATTTATCAAAAAAGTAAAATTAAATTATAATTTGTTTTAAATTTTAATTATATTTTCATTTTAACAATTAATCCAATTTAGGTCTTTTTAATCAATTTCACTTTGAAGTTGGATATAAAATCATAGTAATGTTTTGAATGTTTTTTACTTTACAACCCACATTGTTATCCTTACTACAAGATTAAATTTAAATTAATTATACAAATTATGTTATTGGAATTTTTTAAAATGATTAAATATTTGTAATAATAATTATTTATAATTAATAATAATTTAAACTAATATTTTGAGCCAAAATATTAGTGATTGTGAATAAAATTAATTACCTAGATAGAGAGAAAAATTAGCTTAACAATCAAATAAACCTTAATCTTATATGCCAAAATGACCTATAGAATTGTTTAAAATCCATTGAATGGACATATCTAATGAATATCCTCCATTTTATGTAATTTGGTTTATTATTGGATCAACTTTCAATTGTAAAAATTTGGGGGAAAGTACCTTTTCCAAAATTTACAAGAGTACCCCTCCTTCTTCACTACAAAAGGCCTCCTCTTTTCCCACTTCCTCACACCTATCAAGACACATTGGCTCAAACAAGATCAGGACAAATAGATCATAAAAATCCCTCCATTAATCTTATAATTATTTCCTTAGGAATAAATTCATCCATGCAATCCCTTTGCTGAAAACCAAAAAGAGTTTCCCAAAGAAGAGGTAACAACTTTCATCAATCGCTTTAGTTCATTTAAATTATCCAACCCCTAAAATATATTTATTCCATTCCTATATAACAAAAAAAGTATCATAATTATACTCATATGTTTTTACGTTATGTTTTAGACTTATAATTACACAAAATTGCATCAAATGGATAATGAACATACTGTTAATGTGTACAAATAATTACTGCGTCACAAAATGATGTCATTCATTTTTCCTTCCCCACCCATCAAGGTTGGGAATTATGATATAAACTGTAGTTATATATGTTATATATGATATATGTGATATTTATAATGCATGTATAATTATTTAATAATTTTATAACACATACCTTTATGAATTCAATTTGTGGTAATATGATAACATTATTTCTGGAAGTACAGACTACCACCCCTCAAAGTGATGTGATTCGTTCACGTTATACATGTAATGTATAATGGATAGTTTGAAAAAAACTATGTAACATATAAGAAATAGATATTGTTATTGAGTTATAATATACATATACATACATATAAATTACTTGTCATTATTTTATAATATGACAAGGCTATGAATGTAGTGTTTAGGCATACATATAACCTACCGACTCCCTGAGCGGTAAATTTTATTTCCTATCTCCAAAATTTATAGATTAATATAAATTAATATATAGAGAATATAAGTTATATTTACATCATGGTTTACATTATGTATATGATGAAACCAGGATATAATTAATAATTACAATAAGTTACATGTTAGAACATACTTGAAAAACTAATAAAATAACACCAGAAATAGTGAATATAATGAAAGGCTGTTATCAAACAGGTAATAAGATTTTATAAGAAGATAATATATGATATTATAAACATGAAAATGGTTTTGTAATAAGTTATTAACACTATTAAAACCATTATACAAGAGGTTAAAGTATGGTCATATGAAAGAAAACACAATGTAGATGATTTTGTCTCAATTTACATTCCATTGAGACAAATTTATTATTATTCACAAATTAAATTCTTATACGGTCTATATACTGACCTTCAAAATTATTTACAATCAATATCACTATTATCCTGATATTTGAAGTTTTATTTAATGATATTACTTAAAATGGATTATAATTTCAAATGTTTAAAAGTGGTATGGGACACTTTGAAATGTTTAAAGATTATTTTACCAAAGAATGTATTTAATGATTACCTTTACAAAATCAATTTCCATTACGATTTTTATCTTTATATTGAAACAATCAATTAATTTTGATAAATTTTATTTTTAATTTCTTTTATCTAGATTATAAATATTACGATGAAATGGATATTACTATTTCATAAACCATAAACCATTTTACATACGGTGCTTACTTTGATAGTCATTTGATTTACTACAGAATTATTGATAAATATATATCTTTTATTTAATATGGATATTTTATAATCACATCATTCATGAATTAAATTTCTATAGGGGTAATTCTTTGTATACATACGACTTGGGTGAGCCGCATTGATAGATATCCCCTCGATGCATCGACAGTCTCTTGAGACGAAATAGTTAGAAAAATTAGATGGGTTTCTACCGGATAAGATGATCTCCCTTTTGAATGGTCTTGATGGTAATGATTCCATATAACTAGGGAACATGGAGTCCAATAATTAATAATTTACCTTATTTTGTTTCAGTTATTATTCATCCATGATATTTTACAATGACATATCTATGGATAGATTTAATTTTCTGTTCACTAATTAAATGGAATGTGTTTTCAGTTATTACCTTCCCATATTGATTTTTTTCTGTAGTTATTTAAATGGAATGTTTTCTCCATTATTTACCTTTCTATTATGATAATTGTAATCAATTAATTATCGATTCCTATTTACATTCCCTTAATGATAATTTTTGGTCACCATTATTATGTTTATCTTCCCCTAGTTTTGAAGAATAAATCTATGAATATGTTTTGAAGGATGCAGTTTATTTTATTTTGTTATGTATCATGTTTTGTTTTTTATTTCCCAATTTTTTATGGGTATCATTATAATACCCCAATATTTTATGGTATTTCTATTTTTAAATATAATTTATTCAACATCATAGGTTTCACACAACACCAATCTTAAAGAAACCATGATATACAATTAAATATCAATATTTTAAAACAACCATTATAATTTGGTCAATAAATTGGAAGGAATTAATAGTAAATACCAAATTATAAAATTTATATATTATATATTTATTCAAATATTTTTACATTCATCTAAATAATTTTATAGAAATAAGATAAAAATGAATAGAATTTTATATATTTAAAGTATATTTTTTTCAAAAGGAAAGTTTACAGCCATTTAATAATGCACTTGTTTTAAAATGAAATTTGGAAACTTTTAAAAATTATATTTAAAAAATAAACTTTATTTTTAAAATTGAAATGTAAAATTTATATTAGGGTGAAATTTTAGTTTTTTTCTCTGAAAATATTGATTTTCCAGTGAATAGTGAAAATTCAAGTTTTTTATAATACTATAATTTTCATTGTATATATAGTATATTTATTTTTTAAAAAGTAACAAAATAAATTAATGTAAAAAATAATATTTTTTTATCTTATGAGTTATAATATAATATATTTATATCCTGAAATTAGTAAATACACTTTTAACAAGTATAAATTAAGTGTTGATATTTTTGTGAATTATAAATATTTATTTACAATTTTATAACTAATATAAAGATATAAAAGAAAATTAATTTTCATAAAATAGATTCATAAATTAATATATTTTTCTCCTATTCTTATAAGATAATTTTATGATACCTTTATTAATTTTTTAATGTGATACAACACTAGTTATAATATTAAAATAGATATTATTCGAGTAAATGATGATTTTATTTAAAAATTAAATTCAACATATTTTGATAATTATTTTAATAAATTATAGTCAACTTTTTAACTCTACTCTTCAAAAAATGGTTATGGTGTTTTTTTATTTTTATAAAATACTTTAATTTTTAGTATATAGTGAAATTTTGGAATTTACAGTATCAGTTAAATACATGAATTATTTAGTCATGGATGATATATGGGTGATACATGAACCATTAGTTCAAAATCACAAGAATTAGTTACTTTAATCAGTCATAAGAATCAACACTATTGATAAGCTTAGGCCAAAATAATAAATTAATGATTAAAATAATAAAAAAAACACCCCTCTCCTCCACTATAAATAACACCCTCACCACCTACTCTTAAAAAACCTCAAAATCCTTGAATATTAACCAATTTATATTAAATAACTCTCCAAAATATCTCCCTATTGTTATGGTGTCGCAACCCATCCCGGGGCGTTGTACTTTATTTTTCTTTATAAAATGTCTGGGACATTATTATTATTAGTTATATTATTATTATAAGGTCTTCATTTTTTTTATTTTTTTTCTCTATTTATTTTATTTTTAATTTTTTACCTCTTTTTTCCTATTTCTCTTCTTTTTTGAATGGTTCTTCATGTGAACCCTTCCTTCCTCACCCCTCCAGCTGTGCACCGCCTCCTTCCGGTGAGCCATCATCGGTGCCCCACTCCCCATCTCCCATATCTACCACCTCCTCTCCCAGATCCCTATCAAACGCACATGAGGAAACCCCCTAGCCGAGACTATACAGTCACATGAACCTCCCCCTTTTCCCTCATTTTCATTGGTGATGCCACCAAATCTTCTCTAGTTTTTTGGTCATCCCATCAAGGTGAGCTTCCTCTTCTCATCTCCATCTAATTTGGTTCGATTTTCTCCTCCCTACCACCCTAATTAGGTTCATCCAAACACCCTAGGTTACAGTTTGATCAATTTTGGTAGATTCTTCTAGTGCTAGGGCATGCAGTGCCTCTCCCAGGACCTCTTATTTTGAGGTTCGACATTCTTCATCGAAGTCGAAGTGAATTTGCTTTATTTAGGTCTACTGGTTTTATCTTGAGGTACATTTTTTGTTGGTTTCTTGGATTCTCACCTGCTGAATTAGGAAATTTTTGTGTTTTAAGGTTCGTTGTAATTATCTTTTAGTGGGTTGGTCACTGCTTTGTGATTTTGGTGCGTCTTGGTTCATCAACCACCTTTGGAGGTGAGGTTTCTCTTACTACATTGTTTAATTTAGTGTTATTTGAAGCCTTTTGTGATTGTTAGATTCTTTTTTATTGTTGTAGTATATTTTGGTGTGGATTTGAGTCATCGACTGTGAATATCTATTTGTAAATACATGGATAGGCATGTATATATACAAATCCTACTTGCACATGTTCCTTCATGTGGTTGGGAATATGTTCTTGGATCAAAGGATATATATATATATATACACACACACACACATATGGAAATGTATATGCTTATAGGAGAATCAGTCTTT
Source organism: Viscum album (assembly GCA_963277665.1). Taxonomy (NCBI): domain Eukaryota; kingdom Viridiplantae; phylum Streptophyta; class Magnoliopsida; order Santalales; family Viscaceae; genus Viscum; species Viscum album. The sequence goes on along the minus strand of OY728137.1, from coordinate 19,583,450 downwards.
GTTTCCATCATCAAAAGGTGTGTGTATTAAAGTATGTTTTTCAACTTAGTTTATTATTATTTTTTCGTCTTGATTTTTGCACCATCTAATTTAAGGTTCTTAATTGTTTAAAAGGTCCCTAGTTAATTTTTCATAGTGCATTGGACTATTTGGTGAGGTTTCAAGTCGTCGGTCCAAGGGAGACTCGCTTGCATGTGCATAGGTATGTAAATATATACAAGTAGGTTCTACCGTTATGTGTATATCCATATAGGGCATTTAATGTACATGTATGGGTCTAGGTGTGTCTATGTGTATATATAAAAATTCATATGCAAGTGATTGGTGAATGTATTATACGTATAAGAATACCTATAAGGATCCCCTTGAACATATTCATGGGACATGTGAATGTATTCATCGGGGATAGGTGTCCTTGTATGTATGCGAAGCAATATAATCTTAGTGGGGGGGGGGGAAACAAATTTTAGTTAGAAATCCCCAAGATCCAAAGTGGACAGTTTGGTTCAACCTAGAGGTAGGTTCCCTATACCCTGGCCTTTAATTATAATTTCCATTACTTCTTGGTATTCTTTTAAAAGTGTGTCCTCTTCCTTTATATTAAATGCATATACAAAATATATTTATATATATATATATATATTAAAAAATGGTTTTGGTTATGGAAAAATGGTTTATTAGGCGTTTTAAATGTGAAATGGGTATTTCCAAAGACGTGTAGTCTTTAGTCCGTTTTATTATAAAATTATAATGACATGTCTGTTTTCCCAAAGTAGTTACAAAGTGATTTCCAAAATGGGTATTGATGTGAATTCAAGGTAAATGGGTGGATAGATTTTCTTAAATGTATTGCTTCATTTTATTTATGGTTTATAGATTTTGTTAAACATTTAGTACCCTGATTTATAGTTAAGCTTTCAAACAATTTTCTAATCTTAAAAATGATGGGTCATAATATTTCTAAAATGAAAAGTGTTCCTTGTAAGTGATTAAGCCCATTTGAAGCTTTAAGAATGATTTATGAAAAAAACCCTCTTAAGTCTTTCCCTCTTACTTTAGAAAAATTATGTGTATGTTAAATGTAAAAAATTTTATGCATGCCTATTGAAGAGGAATGTGAAATGATGGGTGGTTCTGAAAAATAGTGGATGTGATTAAGGGGGGAGTTCGGTGGTGAAAACTTGAAAGTTATTAAATAAAGAATGTGATGTGGGAGTGTCTTTACTTATTGATAAAACTCACCACCATTGAAATAGATAACATTGGTAACACCAAGTATCTTTGAGGATGTATTAGGACTTGTAGGCTAGATGATATGTAAGTGTTTAGTCCTAGTTTCATATAGCAGGATTGATGTTTCAACACTAACTAAATACTTGTGATTATTGGAGAAAAAAAGTTTATGGGTGTGTTCCCTACTAGTGGCTCGTGTATGAGAACACAGACAGTTGTGGCTCATATTCCACATTTTCACCAAGGTAAGAGGTCTTTAGGGTCCCATATGTGCTAGTTACCTATAGGGATTTCCCATAGTGATGTTTTGTGGAATAATTCTTGTGATATAATTTTCTTTTCTATTTCTTAAGATTAATGCCCCATTGTGAAAACCCATATTTTAATATTCATTGATCCAATTTCATTTTGAAGTGTTAATGAATGCTTGTAATTTATTTTTAAAATACAGTGGAATTGAAATGTTTTCCTTATAAATGTAAACTTGTTACATGGATTTAAAAAGACTAAGAATACATATTTCAATATGAATTATTTTCAATCTAGCATGATTGGGTTTTTTATAGAAAAGGAAAAGGGTGTTGTTATTCCTTGGCTTTCCTACTAAGCATCTTAGTGCTCAAGCCTATTTTAATTTTTGTTTCATGTTCTAGTCTTGGATCACAATTGGATCGATCGTTGTTCTATGTCTGGTAGTGACACATGGGGTCTTTTAATGGTATATCTAACTGGTTATCATTATTTTATTTTTCCTCCGTTAGTGTTTACTCTTTTTTTGGTTTATTTTTGTTTATATGCCTTCTATTTTCCAGGATAAATTGTTCCCAAATTCTTTTTTTGATGACCGAAACTATTTTACAGCCCATGGGGATCAATAACGACCTTCGAGCCATACCATAGACCAGCTCAGGTGACCAGTTCTGGGTTAAACCGTGTTGGTTCAGGACAAAATGGAATCAGAGGATGTTTAGCCCATATTCATTGGAGATGTCCAATAGTTTGGAGTTAAGATTTTTGGAATGCAAGTGGTCAATTGTGGGTAGGTTCTTGATCACCACTTATTCAGAATGAAACTGGAATTTCCAGGGTGGTCTGCGATGGTCATTTATTGGATTCTATGCTTTCTCTCTATTGTTTTCAAGGGCCTTAGTCTTGCTTGTATTTTTGTGGTTGTTATTGAATTTTGGTGGTCATTCTACAGGGATGTATGGTTATTGTGCACAGCCTGACAAGACATGTGCAGACCGTGACATTTCCTCTTATGAATTCCAATGTACTCACCCTGTAAAGACACAAAAATTTCAAGGAATTTTTTTCTTAAGTACCTTGGAATTTTACGAGTCTGTGGCTTCTGACGGCACTTGATTCTGAGGCCTGTTGTGCTCGTAATAAATTTACGAAGTTTAGATCTGGTACATTTAGTGAACAAATGAGCGGGCTTTTCTATCATTTGAACCGGTGCTCGGAACTGAAATCTGAGGGCACCAATGAACATGCAGTGTTGGTAATTTCTTAAGATACTTTTACCATAGATGCGTTTGCACGAGAGGAGAAGTTAAAATTTGTGGACTAAATGCGAAGTGAATAAAATTGTGGGAGAATTTTATTTTTATATCTAAGGTGGTTATATCCTACACGGGGGAGTTGGGGTGGGACCTCCAAGCTCCTAAAAACCCATGTGAGGATAATTGTGAGGTGGGGACCACACGATCCCCAACCCATCACATTCCCTAAAACTCTTTAAACCCCCTCTTAATTTTGTAAACTCTTCATTACTTGTGAAACCTTTCCACCTCCTCTATCTCTCCCTCTTAACACTTTCCAACCCACTTTAGTCAATTAATTGAACCACTTCAATTAACTAATTAAGTGTTTTAAAATTTAAATTTTGAATGTAGGGCGTGATTAAATAAAATAAAAATAAGCCTTATTTTATTTTTTTGGTTGGCTTGTTGTGTTGAGATTTTGAGGAGAGAGCTCTTGAGTTTAGAAGAATGCTTCATCTCCTTAGTTGATGAACTCCAAATCTCCGATGAAGAACATCGACTTGGAGACCCCAGATTCCCCATCTCATTCTCCCTCCATGACAAGGGAGGAGACACCGACGCGAGATCTCTCCAACGACGTCGCGCCATATAATCTTCTCTCTGTGACAAAAGGGGAGATGTCGCTTCCCCCTCAGGCGCACTCCGTCATCGCTTACGGAACCTCACCTCGTGGCGTCGTCTTCCGTGATGCCCGATGTTTGATATCTTTTGTTGAGGTAGGGGTTATTTTTGTTCAAGTCTTTATCATTATTATTCGTTTCTTAAGGTTTTTCTGCATGATATCTTCGTAACGGGAAGAGATCGGACCGCACAAACACGACCGATTCTCCTCCCCTCTTCTTTTTTAATCTTCGTTGATGTTGGAGGCGGAGGCGCACCGTGTCGTTGCACCATGTGGTGATCAGAAGGGAACAGAGACCATGCATGGACGTGGCGAAGGCGGCGCGGTGCTATTTCCCCACGCAGAGACGTAGAGGGCCGCGACCGGAGCGGGCCACGTCGGTGGTGAGCAGTGTCGTCGCGCCGCCCCGAAGAGATCGTGGAAGGCTGCGACTTGAGCTGGCTGCGGAGGAGGGGTGTAGCGCCGTCACGCCGCGCCGGTGAGATGATTCATGGCCTAAGGCCACGAAGGACCAGCAGGGGCGGCCAACGGAGTCAGCCGTCGGCGTCTCCAGGAGGCGGGACCCCATCTGGGTCCCGCGACAGCTCAAAAACCTGTCGGCCGTAATGGTCGTCCATTACCTGGAAACCAGGGGTGTAACCCCTCCGACCAGCTGCTAGGGTAGACCCCACTAGTTCCACCATTTCAAAAAATAAGGGGCTGCGCCCCCTTTGCATCCTGCTCTGACAGTGGTCGAGCCACAGCCGGCTTCCGAGCCGGGCCGCAGGCCGCAGGGGCTGGGCTGCGCCCAGCCGGGCCGAGATGCGCCACTTCGGGCTGGGCCGCGCCACTTCCGGCCAAGACACACAACTCACTGGGCCGGTCTGACCCCTTTGACAGGTCGGACCTGCCAAAACTGAGTCGACCCGATCCGTCAGCCCATCGGGCCTAACGGACCGGGCCAGTTATTCACATAAACGTGAATAACTTAAGGACCACGTGTCCAATCGACGTGTCGTCTGCGGCACTGGGACTCTTTCGATGAGGCAGTCCTTTTACGATACTCTAAGTGAGTTTCAGATGATTTTGGATATCAGCCGGGTTAGAAATGAGGGTATTTCTAATGAGGCCCCTGGGATGGAAAAGGCAATACCTCTCAGACCGGGCGTCCGATTGATGCGCCATCTATCGGATTGAGTTCGTTATGAAGACACAGAACTTTGGGATACATCAACTCTGGACTTTGTGATAGTTTATGTATCGACCCCTTATCTTCTGGGGAGGACCCTCCCAGAATCGAGCGTGCTGTGTACGGGAACCCTAGAGCTGGCTGTGACTGCGACAACGATGACGACTATACATGGATCCTACGTAGGTTTGGTAGTGAGGACGATTTTACTTGGACCCTCCTTGGGTTCGGCAGCGAGGACTACTGTACATGGATCCTACATGGGTTTGGCAGCGAAGGTTACTGTACTTGGATCCTACGTGGGTTTGGCAACGATGACTTTTGTACTTGGATCCTACATGGATTTGACATAGGAGATGATTCAGAGGCTACATCTAATCATCCCCATCTCTCTTCATGAGTAGTATACCTGTGTGAGCTGCGTCCTTGAATTTCAGTCATTATCATCGATGTGATTGACATGCATTCCTGTGTGGATTGGGTTGTGCATTCCTGTGTGGAATGGGTTGTACTTAGGCTCATGAGTTGGAGCCGAACTGGAATTGGTGACTTAGGTATATGCATGGGCATATACCTATGTAGAGTTGGTTTTTACATTGTGTTTGTATCTTTACTTTTTGGTTTATCCTTTGTGGATTCTGGGAGACCTTCGGGGGTCTCGGGGTCCCTACTGAGTATTGTATACTCACCCCAGCATGGGCTATGCCCGCACTACGTTGAGTTGGATGCAGACGACATACAACACTAATCGAGGTGGAGTCTTGTGGAGTGGGATGGTACCTGGAGGTGGACCACTTGGCGGGATGTACACGGAGCAGACTGCCGGAACTGAGGAGCTGAGAAGACCATTTGTACCCACCCTCCAGGTGGGATATCCGGAGGACGACTCAGTGGTTTCTGGTTTACATTACTGTAGCAAGTTTTTCATTACTGTTGAACTATACTTTCAGTTGAGTTTGTATTCTGGACCATTTACTTTCCAACACTTACTTTTGTACTCATTTTACTTAGTGTTTACTTCAGCTTGTGTACTCTATTGTGTTTCTTTACTTATATAAAGGCAATGCCTTCCTTTTTTATTGGGATTTACACCATTGGTTCTAGTCGCCAGCCCCTGACCTATGGAAGGTGGGCGTGGGGTAGTCACGACACGGGCCCTGAGGAAGGGTCATGACAAATTGGTATCAGAGGAGTCGGTTTTACCACAGAACTTAAGACTCTGATAATTTCTTCCTGTGAAGCAATAGTGTTAAGGGTATTGAGTGTGGTTAGTAGTCTAGGGAGTCTAGTGTTGGTGTGGCGGCCAACGTATCCATACACCAGAACCCTGACTTCTGATTTCTTTCTTAGTGCATGAAAACATTGATTGCATGTGTGTTTCAAAGGTTTTCATTGTGATTACATTGTGTCTGCTCACTAGGAATACTGTACTAACCATGGCGCACCTGTTACGTTTCTGGATGGCCCCACGAAGGCAGCCAGCTAGGGTTCCAAGACACGTGCGAGATGGCATCCCACCGAGCGATGGGGCTTTGGTGCATGGCCCCATTACAGTGGAGGCACCAGCGGGACCACTACCCGTTGGGCCACCGATACCACCTGCCCCAGCAGCGAAGAGTGCACGCCGCCTGAGTGTGCTGCACGAGTTTCAGTGATAGAGGCCGCCCAGGATCCACAGAGAGATGAACCCTTAGGCAGCCAAGGATTGGCTAGAGGCTATTGTCCGAGTCTTAATATTGGTAGGGACACCAGAAGATCTTATGGTGATCCTTGCTGTGAGTCTCTTGCACGCAGTAGTAGGTAGATGTTGGATCCTGATGCTCTAGGTTCATGACGAGGAAACTCTACTATGGATAGACATCGAGAGCCTATTTCTCTCCATGTTTGTTCTAGACACCCTCCGTGCGGTGCGCATCTAGGAGTTACTACAGCTGCGGTAGGGCATCATGACAGTAGGTCAATACTCAGCGAGGTTTACCGACCTCTCACGCTACTCCACAGACATGGTACGAGACCCATTCTTCCGGACACAGACCTTCAATAAGGGAGTGAGGCATGAGATCAGGGCTTCGATGATCTCCCTCAGCATTCTAATGTAGGAAGGAGTACTAGAGAGAGCCCTTCTAGTGGAGATCTTCCTTGCTGAGCCTACGCCAGCACCGAGGCCTACCGTAGGGAGACACATAGCAGAGTCTTATGTAACCGGTAGTAGACAGATGTCGCAGAGGTCCAAGTGGACTATGCCATCATGTGGTAAACCTCAGGATTCTGGTTCTGAGGTTCAGGGAAAACGTAGCATAGCCAGTCATACGAGAGGCAGGGAGTGTTATGCATGCGGTGAGCAGGGCCACATGGCTCGTGACTGCCCGACACGCTATGTAGAGGATTAGTAGACGGTTGAGGGACCACCCAGGCAGAGGTAGAGGTTCAACCGTGGTGGTCCGCATGGAGTAGGCGGATGAGGCAGAGGAGCTAGCTGATCAACAGGTGGTGGACGATGCTTCGAGGCTCTACGACCACCACCACTAGGAGGTCCACCCCGACAACGAGGAGCTGGCAGAGAGAGGTAGGCTCAGCTTCAGGAAGTGGAGGCTTACGACCATGATGCACCTGAGATGATTCCAGGTACTATCTATGTCTACTCCACCCTTGCTGTAGTTCTTATAGAAAAAGAAGTGAATCATTCTTTCATTGTTGCTGCCCTTGTTCGGAGCTCAGAGATTTTGAGAGAGTCGTTGGCTCCATCCTTACTGTAAGACACTCCTACAGGAGCAAACTCGACGATTACACACCGGTGCCGGCAGTGTGATCATACTCTAGGAGGTGAGATATTCGGCTGGGATCTTCTTGTAGTGGTCTTGAGGCCTTACGACATCATATTTGGTATGGACTAGTTATCTACAGTCCATGCCCGTATCGACTGTATTATATGCAAACTGCGGTGTGTCCGCACAGATGGGAGTGGGTTCACTGTCACCGGCGATAAGGGAGCCTCTGCATTGTAGGATGGGATTAGGCAGAGGAGAGGGAATCCAATCACCCATCAGTTGTCTAGTATGATCCTCAGAAAGGTTGATGTGCGAAGTCTGAGTTTTCCTGTTGTGGTTGATCAGTATGAGGAAATTTTCCGTGATGACGTTCTAGGACTACCACCTCGCAGAGAGGAAGACTTCTATATTGACCTATACCCCGGGACAATACTAATATCTACACCATCATATCAGATGGCTCCCGCTGAGCATCTTGAGCTGCGGGTACAGCTGGAGGACTTGCAGGGAAAGGGATTCATCCGACCTATTGTTTCACACTGGGTTTCTCCAATTTTATTTTCCACAAAGGAGGATGGGGGCTACGACTATGTGTTGACTACTGTCACCTAAATCAGGTGACCATAAAGAACAAGTATCCACTCCCGAGGATTGACAACCTCTTTGATCAGCTCAAGGGAGTATGATGGTTCTCGAAGATAGACCTCATGTCAGGCTATCATCAGCTCAGAGTACGAGATGAGGATGTACAGAAGACAGCGTTCAGGTGTCGGTATGGCCACAATGAGTTCTTGGTTATGAATTTCGGCTTAACCAATGCTCTAGTAGTTTTCATGAGTCTCATGAATAGGATCTTCTAGCCTTACCTCGATAGATTTGTCGTATTCTTCATCGATGACATACTGATTTACTCGACTACTGAGGATGAGCATGCCTACCACTTACGGGTCGTACTGGACACACTCTGAGAGCACCAAATTTATGGTAAGCTTTTAAACTGTCTGTTCTGTATTAGTTAGGTCCACTTCTCGGGGCATGTCATCTCTATGGTGGGAGTTGCGGTGGATCTTGCGAAGATCGAGGTAGTACATTCTTAGGAGCCACCCAGGAGTGTGACAGAAGTGCGGAGTTTCCTAGGACTGGCTGGGTACTATCGGAGATTTGTTCCAGACTTCTCCAGAGTTTTATCACCACTTTCATCTTTTATGAAGAAGGGGAAACCCTTCATGTGGTTAGATAGATGTAAGAAATGCTTCCAGGAGCTGAGACAGACACTGACCAGTGCACCCATCTTGAGGCCACCGGAGGAGGGCGTAGGGTACGTAGTTTACTGTGAGGCATTAGGGACCAGACTCGGGTGTGTCCTGATGTATGATCAGGCAGTAATAACTTATGATTCATGAAAATATAGGAAGCATGAGAAGAACTATGCTACCCATGATCTGGAGTTAGTAGTAGTGGTCTTCGCCTTCAAGATGTGGCAGCATTATCTGATGGGTGAGCGCTTTACAGTCAACTCCAACCCATATAGTATCAGGTACATCTTCTCGTAGAAGGAACTGAACCTGAGACAATGGTGATGGCTTATGTTCTTCTAGGACTATGACTTTGATATAGTCTATAATACTGGGAAGGGGAACATAGTAGCTGATGCTCTCACTAGGAGATCGGGAATTCAGCTACTTAAAAAGGTGACAGAGCAACTAGCCGTGTTGTAGATGTAATTCATGGATAGAGATGGAGCATCCTTTCTATAGTCACTCCTCCACTACTTCACCGGGTCAAAGAAGCAAAGCGTGGGGATGTTGACTGTGAGACACGACGTGCATAGATATCCACATGACAGACACCTGATGGATTTTATGTTGGAGGATATAACATCATCCTCTTTAGAAGATGTACCATGGTACCAATCGCACTGCAGGAGGAAGTGCTGAGGAAGTTTTACACTTCCCCTCTTTCGATACATCTAGGAGTGGAGAATAAGTACTGGGATCTTAGACAACATCACTGGTGGCCGGGTATGAAGAAGGTTGTGGCAGAGTTCGTTTCATGATGCCTCACCTGCCAGTAGGTGAAGGTGGAGCACCAGGTTTCTGTAGGCTTGATGTAGCCCTTAGTGGTCCCTTAGTGGAAGTGGGATGAGATATCGATGGATTTTGTGATGGGGATTCCACATACTTCTAGAGGACAAGACTCCATCTGGGTGATTGTCGACCGACTCACCAAGTCGTCCCACTTCCTACCTATTAGAGAGCAAGGCTCAGTGGAGAGCTTGGGTTGCCTCTATATTCAATAGATCATACGGATTCATGGTGTGCCATCATCTATCGTCTCCGATCAAGATGCTCACTTTACTTTCCGGTTTTGGAAGGGGTTGCAGGAGGAATTTGGGACGCAGCTATGTCTAAGCACCACCATTCATCCTCATACAGATGGCCAGACTGAGAGGACCATTCAGACACATAAGTACATGCTCCGTGCATGTGTCCTTGACTTTGGTCGCACCTGGGAGGATCACCTACCCATGGTGGAGCTTGCGTACAAAAAAAAACAACCACTCCACCATCGGAATGGCACCATACGAGGCATTGTACGATCGACCATGCAGATCCCCTCTGTGCTGGACTGACCCTGGGGATTCAGCACTCGTAGGACCAGAGATGGTTCAGGCTACGATAGAGAAGGTGCAGATCATCCAAGAGCGGATGAGGACTGTACAGAGCAGACAGAAGTCCTATGCTAATAGGAGGCGGAGACCACTGGAGTTCGAGGATGGTGACCAGGTTTTCTTACGGGTCTCACCTTGACATGGATTATGGAGATTTGCCCAAGGTGACAAGTTATCTCCATGCTTAATCAGACCATTCTAGGTTCTCAGCAGGGTAGGCAAGGTGGCTTATCACATGTCCATTCCACCTCAGTTGCACCGGGTGCACGACGTCTTCCACGGATCTCAGCTGAGGAGATACGTGCACGTCCCAATGCATATCATTGATCACGGGGAGCTGGACATCAATGACGGGGCGACATTTGTGAAGGTCCCGGTGGAGATAAAGGATTGACAGGAGTGGGTCCTACGTGGATGGTCGATTCCTCTGGTGCGCATTCGTTGGCATCTCGGGAACCTTCAGGAGAGCCAATGGGAGCCGGAGGCTCAGATGCGTGCACAATACCCTCATTTGTTTCCCTAAATTATGATGTAGCTTTACGAGGATGTAAAGCCCTGGGGTGGGAGAAATGTAAAGCCCATAAAATTTCAAGGACATTTTTTTCATAAGCAATTTTGAATTTTATGAGTATGTGGCTTCTGACGACACTTGATTCTGAGGCTTGGTGTGCCGGGAATCATTTTTTGAAGTTTACCTCATGTACGTTCAGTGAACGAACGAGCGGGTTTTTCTTTCTTTTTAACCGATGCTCGAAATTGAAATCTGAGGGCACCGATCAAATCGCAACACCGATAATTGCTTAAGAGGACTTTTACTGTAGATGAATTTGCGTGGGAGGAGAAGTTAAAATTTTTAGATTAAATGAGAAGTGAATAAAATTGTGGGATAATTTTATTTTTATATCTAAATTGGTTATATCATACATGGGGGAGTAGGGGTGGGACCTACAAGATCTTAACTACCCATATGAGGATAATTGTGAGGTGTGGCCCACACGAGCCCCAACCCCTCACATTCCCTAAATCTCCTTAAACCCCCTCTTAATTTTGAAAACTCTTCATTACTTGTGAAACCTTTCCACCTTATCTCTCTCTCCCTCTTAACTCTTTCCAATACACATTAATCAATTAATTGAACCACTTCAATTAATTAATTATGTGTTTTGAAATTTAAATTTTGAATGCATGGCATGATTAAATAATATAAGGAGAAGCCTTATTTTATTTTTTTGGTTGGCTTGTTGTGTTGAGATTTTGGGGAGAGAGCTGTTGAGTTTCGAAGAACGCTTCATCTCCATAGTTGGAGAATGCCAACTCTCCGAAAAAGAACATTGACTCGGTGACCCCAGATTCCCCATCCCATTCTTCCTCCATGACAAGGGTGGAGACACCGACGCAGGATATCTCCAATGATGCCTCGCCTAATAATCTTCTCTCCATGACAAAAGGGAAGATGTCGCTTCCTCCTTGTGCGCACTCCGTCATCTCTTATGGAATCTCACCCCACGATGCCGTCTTCCGCATCGCCCGATGTTCGAGATCTTTTGTTGAGGTAGGGGTTATTTTTGTTCAATTATTTATCATCATTATTCATTGCTTATGGTTTGTCTGCATGATATTGTCATAACGGGAGGAGATCGAACAGCACAAACAAGACCGATTCTCCACCACTCTTCTTTTTTAATCTTCGTTGATGTTGGAGACGGAGGCGCATGGTGCAGTTGCACCGTGTGGCGATCGGTAGGGAACTGTAGCCATGCAAGGCCTCAATGAAGGCGGCGTGATGCCGTTGCGCCATGCAGAGATGGAGAGGGCCACGGCCGGAGCGGGCCACAGTGGTGGTGAACGGCACCGTCGCGCCGCGCCGGAGAGACCGTGGAAGGCCACAACCAAAGCGGCCCGTGTCAGAGGGGCACAGCGCCGACGCGACACGTAGGTGAGATGAGCCACAGATGAAAACCGCGATGGACTATCAAGGGTGGCCGACCGAGCCAACCGTCAGAGTCTCCACGTGGCGGGACCCCTTCAGGGTCCCGCGACAGCTCACAAACCGGTCGGCCTAAATGGCCGACCGTTACCCCAAAAATGGGGAGGTGTAACCCCCATGAACAGCTGCTAGGGAGGACCCCACTGGGTCCACTATTTCTAAAAACAGGGGGCCACACCCCCTATGTGTCCCGCTTGACCGGCGGTCAAGCCGTGTCCAGCTTCTGAGCCAGGCCAACCATAGGCCACGTGGGCCGGGCCGGGCCACGCCACTTCGGGCTGGGCCGCGCCACTTCGGGCCAGGCCGCACAACTCACTGGGCTAGTCCAACCCCTTTGCCGGGTCAGACCCGCCAAAACTGAGTCGACCCGATCCGTCATCCCATCAGGCCTAACAGACAGGGCCCATTATTCATTTAAACATGAATAACATAAGGTCCACTTGTCCGATTGACACGCCGTCTATGAAACTGAGAATATTTCGATGAGATGGTCCTTTTGCGATACTGTAAGTTATTTTCAGATGATTTTGGATATCAACTGGGTTAGAAACTAGCATATTTCTAACCGGTCCCCTGGGACAGAAAACCCAATAACTCTCAGACCGAGCGTCCGATTCACGCGCCATCTATCGCATTGAGTTCTTTTTGACAAGACGGAACTTTGGGATACATCAAATCTGGACTTCGTGAGATTTTATGTATCGACCCCTTGGCTCGTGGGGCGGGCCCTCCCAGAATCGAGCATGCTGTGTGCGAGAACCCTAGAGCTGGCTGCGACTGCGATGATGATGACGACTGTACTTGGATCCTACGTGGGTTCAGCAGGGAGGATGATTGTACATGGATCCTCCATGGGTTCGGCAGTGAGGACGACTATACTTGGATCCTACATGGGTTCAGCAGCGAGGAAGACTATACATGGATCCTACGTGGGTTCGACAGTGAAGATTACTGTATTTGGATTCTACGTGGGTTCGATTGCGATGACTTATGTACTTGGATCCTACATGGGTTCGACAACAATGAATTCTGTACTTGGATACTACATGGGTTTGGCAGAGGAGATGATTTAGAGGCTACATCTAATCATCTCCATCTCTCTTTGTGAGTAGTTTACCTATGTGAGATGAGTCCTTGAATTTCAGTCATTATCATCGTTGTGATTGACTTACTTTCCTGTGTTGACTGGGTTGTGTTTTCCTGTGTGGACTGGGTTGTACTTGGGCTCGTGAGTTGGAGTCGAACTCGAATTGATGACTTAGGTATATGTATGGCCATATACCTAAGTAGAGTTGGTTGATACTTTTTGTTCGTATCTTTCCTTTGTGGTTTATCCTTTGTGGATTATGGGAGACCTTCTGGGGTTACGGGGTCCCTACTAAGTATCATATACTCACCCTTGCATGGGCTATGCCCTCACTACGCTGTGTTGGATGCAGACGACAGATAGCATTGATCGAGGTGGAGTCTTGTGGAGCGGGACAGTACTTGGAGGTGGACCACTTGGCGGGACGTACACGGAGCGGACGACCGAACCCGAGGAGCTGAGGATACCATTTGTACCCACCCTTCAGGTGGGATATCTGGAGGACAACTCAGTGGTTGCTGATTTACTATACTGCAGTTGTTCCTTCTTTACTATTGTACTGTACTTTCAGTTGGGTTTGTATTCTGGCCCATTTACTTTCCAGCACTTACTTTTGTACTCAGTTTATATAGTGTTTACTTCATCATGCATACTCTGTTGTGTTTTTTTAGTCAATTCCTTCCATTTTTATCAGGTTTTACACCTTTGGTGCTAGTTTTCATCCCCTAGCGTGTGAAAGGTAGGCTTGGGGTAGTCACAGCACGGGCCCCAAGGACGGGTCGTGACACACCCGGTTGATGCACAGTCTTCCAACCCGCGTGACCAAGTCATATGTACCTGATGTTTATTTGAGAATTTGGAATCTTGATTCGTTTATCAAATTCGTTGTTTTGGGATATTCATGGAATGAGTTTTAGTTGGTTTTAGGGTGTTTTTCTCTGGTTTCACAAATGATGATTGGTCTTTTGAAATTTGATTTCCAAAATGAAAGTCCTAGATTGTTTGAAAACAAAATGAGTTGATTTGAAAATGGATTCTCTTTTTGGAACTAGTTTGGGATCTCTTATATATTTTTTAAAGTGAAAATCAGAATTGGATTTGGAAATTGTTTTGGGGATTTTGAAATTCTTATGTTGTGTGGAACTGATGTCTCTTGGAAATGAGAATTTGGAAATGATTTATTTGGAAATTGGTATTCCTATGGATTCCCACATGTATGGATGAATGAAATTGGATGTGTATGGTTGTTGGAATGTGTGGATGGGGGCCCAAGTAGGCATAATAATGTATGTATGTGAGGATTCATGGAATACAATTGGTGGGTTCTCAGTTTTCAAGGATTGTTTTTTTTCTAAAAGCATGTTTTGATTAGTTATGTGTTGTGATGAATTTTGTTTAAGAAATTTTTAAAAGGGGAAATGGGTTTTAAAATGTGGGTTTTATCATTCAAATGGAATTGAAATTTGATGGTTTAGAAAATGGTCATTTGGGAAAGAGGGGTTCAGGCTTGGTTGGTTATGTTTCTTTTGTATTATTTCGGGTTATATTTTATTTGGTTATGGTTTAGTTTTGTTATGTAATTGTTTATGGGATTTATGATTCTTTTCAAGTAGGTGTTTCAAGGATGAAATAATGTTTTGAGTTTGGGTAAATTATTTATTTCAGGTTTATTTTGTTCTTCTTGTTTAATGTATGCCTCTTAGAAATTTCCAATCGTCCCGAAGGGAAATGTTTCAGTTGATATTTTTACCAAGACCCCCCAGTTGAGTGGTGGATTTTTTTTCTTTTCATTGTTTCTTATTTTCTCTGTAGAGACAAGGTTCGATAGGGGTTGTTGTGTAACTTGAGAAAGTCAAGTGTTTCTACTGGTCTTTAGGAATCATAGATGTTGTAAAGGTAAATTTTTCCTGGTTTTGTTTGAATGGTCATGTTTGGGATAGAGAAGGGTGACTTCTACCTACTCCTTGCAATTTGGGGTCGCAGTGAGTTAAATGTGTCAAATGGAAATATTTTTTTCAAGGTTCTCGTGAAGGGTTCCCTATATGATGTAGAGGGTGAACTGGAGGCATATGTTCTTGTCATGAGTCATTTTTCAGTTCTTTTTTCTCATTCCTAATACCACACACTCATTTGTATCTAATGTGGTTGATTTGGGAAATCAAAGTTGTTTCTCATAATCCTATGAAGGCTTTTGAATGCTGTGGTTCTTTGGGTCACTTGGGGAAGTCTACACGTGGTCCTTACAGAAGATGAATCCTCAATTAAAGGTTTTCAGTTCAGGACTGTAGTGATGCAAATGCTTCATTATATCAAATAAACATCCATAGGTCCCAGAGTGAAGCTTTTCATGCAGTCAGGCGATTGCCATGTCTGAGGGATGCACATCCAACAAGTCTTCTCTGATGTTGGAGAAAACTCTGATTAATATTTCACTTCACATGGATTACTGTTTGGGTGGGGGAGGGGTTTTTTCTTGCGGTCTTGGTGGCCTATTTTATAATATTTCTGTGGTTTTTCATTGTTAGGGAAATCTTTTACTGGGTGGTCTTTCATTGAAAAAATTCCAACTTTTGGTATACACTAGTTTGGAGATGTGTGTGGGTTATGGATCTCATGAATCATGGTTTGGCATAGTATTCTTCCAAAGTCTATTTTGTTTTGATTCTATCTGGACTAGGGGTTTTAGGCTGGTCATTGATGATATTTTTGTCCATGTTTATGTCCGACCCTTGTCGGTGGGTTCATGATGGTATATTCAATCTGTATTGTTGAAACTGAATTTTGAGTTCCCATGTGGGTGCCATTGTACTACTCTCTTTATAATATGTGTGGGGAACCACTATGGGTCTTGCCAATGCATTCCCTCAAGCTGTTTGGGTGTGGCTCGGGAAGTTAAGGGGTCACTCCAGTGTTATGGTTCTTTTTTAGTTTTCTAATTTGTATAGATTTGGGAAGTCAGTATTCATATAGAGTCCTAATATGGTGGAGAGACCAACATAGGAAAAAATCATAGAGCACATAATATTCAAGGTGTTCTTATTAGGGAAAATATTTTCCTTTGCTCCACCCAACCCCGATCAATGTATATGGTTATCCAAGATGACGGGTCATATGGATAATGTTCATTTGAGATCCCGAGCTGACTCTAGTGATTTCAATGTTTGGGGTTGGGGTGTTCCAGGTTGTGGTTGTGTTTGGAAATGTGAGTCCCATTTCATTTGTTATTTCTCATTGAATTCCAGGTTGGTCCTAAGGTTTTAGGTCTTGAGTGAAACGAGAGTATTCGATCCTCAAGTGGTAGGGGTTTCATTTTATGAATCGTTGCATTCTTGTTTTGTGTTTTTAACAGTTGAGTATTTTGGGACTTTCTGGGGAGTAAAGTGTCATGTTGGGGAGAATTGTTGCACCTAGACCAGGCGCATTGTACTTTATTTTTCTATGTAACATTTTGGGACATTATTATAATATATATTATAATTATTAAGTTTTTTATTTTTATTTTTTTCTATCTGTGTTTTCTTATTTTTTTCTTTCTTCCCTCTCTCTTCATTTCTTTTTAGTGAGTCACACAAGCCCTTCCTCTCTTGCCTCTCTAGTTGGGTTCCACCCCTCCATCAGCCAGCTCCCCTCCTTCAGCCTCATTCATGTGATCCACCACCGATGCCTCCCTCCATATCCCACCTCTATGACCACCTCCCGACTCCCCCTCAAACCCGCATGGCGCAACCCCCTGACCGAGACCCTGATGCCGCATGAACTTCTCCATAAGCCATAATTGTTTCCACCAAAACCAATGAATATCTTCTGGTTTTGAAGCCATCCCATCAAGGTGAGATTCTTCTTCTCTCCTCTATTCTATTTGGTTTGATTTTATCCTCCTCGTGGCCCTTCCTAGGTTTGACAGAACACCCTAGGATAGGGTTTGAAATGTTTTTGTTGATTCTTCCAGTTCTAGGGAATACAATACCTCTCCTGGGACCCCTTTGTGTGAGGTTCAATGTTCTCCCCCAAAGACGATGTAGATTTGCTTCATTTTGGTCCACCAGTTTTTTCTGGAGGTATGTTTTATGTTTGTTGGTTGATTTTTAACCTAATGAAGTAGGGTCTTTATCTGTTTTAATGTTCGTAGTAATTATATTGTAGTGCGTTGATCAATTATTTTTTATTTCGATCCATCTTGGTTCATCGTTCTCCATTTGAGGTGAGGCTTATCCTGTTTCATTGTTTAATTTATCTTTATTTGAAGGCTTTTGTGATTGTTAGATTCCTTTTTATTATTTTAGTATGTTGTGATGTGGATTTAGGTCATTGTTAGAAAATATATATATGTATATACATGGGTAGGAATGTATATATACATATCCTCCTTGCGCATGACCCCTTATTCTATGAGGAATATGTTCTTGGATCAAAGGCTATATATATATATATATATATATGGGAATGTATATGCATGTAGGTGAAGGGATATCAGGATGCCATCATCAAAAGAAACTTGTCTTGAGGTATTCTTTTAAACTTAGATTATTCTTATTTCAACATCTTGGTTGTCACACCAACTAATTTAAGGATTTAATAGTTTAAAAGGTACCTAGTTAATTTTTCTTAGTGTGTTGGACTATTTGGTGTGGTTTTGAGTCGTCAGTCCTAGGATGACTCGCCTACATGTGCATAAGTAAGTAAATATATACATGTAGGTTCCCCCGTTACGTGTATACTCATACATGGCATTGAATGTACATGTATGGGGCTAGGTGTGCCTATATATATATATAAAAATGCATACACATGTGATTGGAGAACAACATATGCGTATAAGAATACCTATAAGGATCCATTTGTAAATGTTAATGGGTCATGCGAAAGTATGAATAGGGGATATGTGTTCTTTCATATAGGTGAAGGTAAATTTTCTTAGTGGGGGAGCATTAGATTTTAGTTAGAATGCACCAAGAGGTGAAGTATATGGTTTGGTTTCACCATAAGGTAGGTTCCCTATGCCCTAACCTTTAAGTTGAATTTCCATTACTTCTTGGTATTCTTTTAAAAGTGTGTCTTATGCCTTTATATGAAATAAGAATTCAATATATATATATATATATATATATATTAAAACCTTGTTGTGGTGCTTGAAAAGTGGTTTCTTAGACATTTTTAATGTGAAATGTGTATTTACAAAGACGTGTTGTCTTTTGTCCAGTTTGTTATAAAAGTGTAATGACATGTTTTTTTTACAAATAATATCTAATGTGATTTCCAAAATGGGGTTTTATGTGAATTTAAGGTAAAAGGGTGGATTGATTTTCATTAAAGTATTGCTTCATTTTAAGTGCGGTTTTTGTCTTTCCTTAAACATGTAGTACCTTGATTGTTAGGTAATTTTTCAAACCATTTTGGAAACTTATAAAAGATAGGTTATTAAGTTTATAAAATGAAAAGTGTTCTTTGTAAGTGATTATGCCCGTTTGTCACATTAAAAATGATTTATGAAAAAGGAAGGAACCTTTTATTCCTTGACCTCTTACTGTAGAAAAAATGATGTGTATGTTAAATATAAAAATTGTTATACATTAATAGTGAAGAGGCTTGTGAAATGATGTGTGTTTTTAAAAAAAAGGGGACACGCTTAAGGGGGCAGTTGAGTGGTGTAAACTAGAAAGTGTTTAGATAAATAATATGACATGTGTGTGTGTCTTTACATTATGATAAAAATCATGACCATTTAAAGAGAGCACATTGGTAACCTTGGGTATCTAGGTGGATAGACTAGGACTAGTACACTAGATGATACGAAAGTGGTTCATCCTAGTTTCATCTAGAAGGATTGAAATTACTACACTAACTAAATACTTTTGATTATTGGAGACCACAAGGTTTTGTGTGAGTTTCCTACTAGTGGATCATGTATGAGAACACAGACAGTTGTGGCTCATATGACATGTTTTCGTCAAGGTATGAGGTCTCTAGGGTCCCACATATTCTAAATACCTATAATGATTTTCGATGGAGCTCATTTGTGGCATAATTATTTTGATGTGATTTTCTTTTCATTACTATTTCTTGATGCCCCATTATGAGAAACCATATTTTAATATCCATTGCTCCACTTTCATTTTGAAATGTTAACGTATGACTGTAATGTATTTTGAAAATATAGTGGAATAGAAATGTTTTCTTTAAAAAAGTAATCTTGTTAGTTGGTTTTGAAAAGACTACGAAAACTTATTACAATATGAATTATTTTCAAAATATCATGATTTGGTATCTTTTTAATGGAAAAGGAATAGAACGTTGTTATTCCTTGGCTTTCCTACTGAGAAACTTGGTTCTCACACCAACTTTATTTTCAGTTTTAGGTTCTATCCTTGGATCACCCTTAGAGCGAGCGTGGTTCTATGTCTGGTGGTGACCCATGGGGTCATTTGGAGGTATGTATAACTAGTTATTTTATTTTATATTTCTGATGTTAGTGTTTAATTTTTTTTCTGGTATTTTTTTATCTGTCTTTTATTTTTTGGGCTAAATCGTTCCCAACTTCTTGTTTTGATGCTCGACACTAGTTTCCAGCCCACGGTGATCAGGAATTCCCTTTGTACCATACAGCAGACCGGCTCGGGTGATTGGTTCAGGGTCGTTCGGGGTTGGTGCGAGACATATGGTCTTACTATTGTTACTTTGAAGACCATTTCAAAATTCGTTAAGCTGGTTCTCAAGGAGAGAAATTAATGAGGTAAAATCCCCTTTCGTTTTTTAATTTTCTTCAATTTATTTTCTTTTCTTATCCTTTACTTACACCCTCTATTAAAAAATGCATGATAAATCTAGTTTCTTATATTTAAAGTAATTTTATTTGTATAAGGGGATATCTACCATAAATTGTTTTCTCTTCCCCATTTTATTCTACAAATGAAAACATCGTCCTTGAGGTGGCCATTTACCGCCTTCATGGACGATGAGTTTTCATTTTTCAATTATGCCTTCAAGGGTTGTAATAAAAAAAAATTATTGTCAAAAAGGAATTTAATATATGTAATACAACTTATTTAATGTTTTTAACCAGTATATATACATACTACAAATTCATAAAATAAAACTAGTGCACGAGGATTGAAAAAACACCAAAATAATTTAAACAATTATCATTAATGATTTATCTAATAAATCATCATCAATATAAAAAATATATAAGTCAATAAAATATTATATAATTTTAACAATAAAACTTAATTTAAATTATGGATAAATATTCTCATTTCAAATGAAATTTCATACATTTATACAAGTGAACCAATCATGAGAACCAATGAAATGAACACTTTCGAATGAGAAAATTGAATCCTATAACTCATCAAAAAGACCATAAATGAACTTAATAAAACTATAATAAATAAAATAAATGTTTAATTGTTTTTTTATTAAGTTATTAATGAATATAATTTCATTACCCAGAATGTTAAGTTCAAGTGCAGAACACTTTTGTACATAAGGTAAGGGGTTTCCCATCTCACTTTTAGTTTTGTGAAATTTCCCTAATTTGCCACTTATTTCTTGTTTTTGGTGTATTTATACTACCATTTGATATAAAATATCATAAATATATTTATATTAATAGTATTAAATTTTAAATTTTACTATTATTAATTTTTGGGGTATATTATTTAATTGATTACAAAGTCATAAGGGTTTCCTCCTAAACATTATTTTTTTCCTTCGGGTTACTCTCTCTCTCTACACTAATTTAATTCTTAATTATTCATGTATAATTCTTTAATATTATATGTATATGTTCTAAAATTACATATTGTGATCATTTTATATTTATTTTATGGGAATATACTTGTTTTATAATGTTCTCTTTTTAATTCCTCACAATAAGAAAGCCCGTTTAATGGGAACTTCCCAATTTCTTACCCATTTCAATATACCATCCATAATATATTTTAAGATGAATTTTCTTTTAAAAAATACCACTTTTTTCATGAAAAAATATCCTTTTTTTTAATTTTTGTGTTTATAAAAATAATTTTGACTTTTTCTTTCCAAGGAACTTTTATATTTCTCCTTAAACCGCACTAATGTGGCCCATTACTAAAGTTTCTTAAATACTCATTTTACATGGTGGACATATTTTATGGCACAAACATAATTTAACAATCCATCACATTTATTTTCTAAGATATAAATGTTCAAAATATTATTTTATAAAAAAAACAAATGATTTTACAAAATAATTATTTTTTCCAAAGTAAAAAAGTTGTTTTATCATCTCACTATTACTTCTGTGATATATATTCCTTATTCACCAATTATTCTTTAAGTGTGGTGTATTTACAAACTTTGATATATCACATCATGAGTCTTATTATTATCATGATATTATAAGTTTCATTTAAGGTAACTAATTCTTAGGTATTATGATTGAAATGTTTCAAAGTGGTATACGACACATTGAAATGTTTAATGATTATTTTCATCAACATTTTTTCAATGGTATTATTTAAAAGTTTCACCATATATGAAAAAAATCATTTATTGAATATTTTAATTCATTGAGTTTTTTATATAATGATACCATATACAATATTTTTTAAGGGTTTATGATTAGTTTGACTATAGATAGGCTATTTTGATACCATTCATAAATTATAGTTAAAGTAATCACATTTGGTATGATAGTTTTTCAATATAAATGTTTACATAGTTTATGTTTCACCATTTTCATAGGAGTAATGTATTAGATATATTAATTGATGAGTGGGGCCGACTATAGCCTCTCAATGTATCAGTAGGCCTCATAAGACAAACTAGAGAAGGTTTTTACCCATTTATGTATAGTGTCTTGGCAGAAGTCTTGGAGGTTGGTTTATGATGTTTGAAATTATTCATTCCCTCATTTTGATATTAATAATTTAAATCCCATGTTATTATTAGACTAGTAGAATATTTATGGCCAAGTTCCATTCTCATATGATTTTTTATATTTCATTATTCAATCTTCTTTTATCCGTCCATATTATGCTCATGATTATGTTTTAATGGAGTGTGTTTTTTAGTAATTCACCATTCTATATTGTTTATATTTATAATGGATTACACAATATTTTTTACCATTACTGGTCATATTATCTCACAACCTTATTATGTTTTATTTTCCCTAGGATTAAAATATGTATATTATGAATGACTTTTAGGGATGATCATGGAGTTTATGGATTATTCGAATGGAGTTTCTATACTCTTTTACTTTCAATTTATAATCTAAAACTTATGTTTTTATCTGGTTGTCCAAATCCACTAAACAATTTGGTCTTTTGGGATGCGAGCACTTGTTCATAGTACCAATGCAATTAATCAAGGCATCGTCTCTAGGCTACAGGTGTCTAGGTATTTATAGTTGGTATTAGAAAATGTTTTGTGGAATCCTTGGAAACTTGAGTTAGAAAAAAATGAATAAGAAAAACAACCCTAAGAAATTATGTGTGGTTAAGTATCGAAGAAAATAATAGAATTTTGTTAAGCTAGAGATCATGTAGATCTTCCTAGAAATACATCCCTGCTAGGATATACAAGTATAAATGGTTCTGGAACATATGTACTTAGGGGTAAAAACTCTATCATGGTGCATCAGGCCTGACTCGACATAGCCTGGTACACAACAATGAGCCTTACTAAAAATGTGATTTGACACTCCTAAGGGATATTCTTAGGTTAATTCACACTTTCGTTACAAACCATTATGTAGGATGGGAATATATAATGAAAATTAATAACCAAGGATAATCCTATGGTGTTTAAGGTTGAAAATAAGGTGTCATGATATTATATAAATGATTATATGTTTTTCTCACTATGAATTTTGTTACTCTCTCCATGATTTCTAGTTTTAGTCAATGACCAGACCCAAAGGAGTCATGTTAACATTGATCATGATGGGAAAGTTGGTGGAAATGAGTAACCAAATGGGATGTTGATAAAAGTAAAAAATATCATGTTCATGCCTAATCAGTTTTACCAAATATTTTGAACAGTAAATACATTATCCAAATCCTAAACTAGTGAAACAAGATAATGATGTAGTTTTATAAGAGATATATTATTAGAGACCATGGTGAAAATAAGGCTCAATTTATATCATGCAAGAAATGTGGAAGGAGTCACCCAAAAATGCATCTCAATGGAATAAATAATTGCTTTAAGTATGGAAAATAAGAATATAAATCTATGAATTTCCAAAAAGAAGTATTATAATGGAAGGAAATAAAATAGATCTTAATAATCCATTTATTTATCATTTCCGTAAATGTCGGGAATAGAGACATTACCTGAGTCAATTCCCTCTCTATAGGATAAACTCTACAATGAGGAAGGATATATGTTGAAATAAATAGTTGAAGTATTTATGTATTAGGGTTTTATTTATAACATTAGTGGTTAAAATTTTTTCAATAATGTACATCATAACTATTCTTGAAGTTATATTCATATAGTTTTATAAAATGGATAACCAATAGGTCAGGTAACAACTTGTCATGTCTAGAAAATCCGTGGGGTTTGAAACCTCAACTGAAGAGAGACAAGGGTGAAACACCTACGACTATCTTACCTAATGTCCCGATTAGAATGATTTTTTATATCTTATGGATAATGATAATTTTCATTTTAGGGATATTTTATTTATTAAATAGGTATCTTTGGGATTAAAAAATGATTTGGTGATTACATGATTAATGTTATTTCAGTAATATTTTAAGGAATAAAAGTTGAATTATATTTTGATTTGAAATATGATTTTATTGTGAAATTATGGTAATTCATGTTATTTATGGTAATGGTTATCAAATAATAGAATTGTATATACCTTATTGGACTGTTAATTTAGGAAATTGTATTTTTGATGAGTCATAAGTTTGGAATGGATTTATTTAAACATGAATATTATTGTTTAAGTTCAAAGAATGATTTCTTGGATAATTTTTGGAAACAGTTTTTGTTTTAGTAAATATTTAAAGGATAAAGGAATAAATGGCTGATATTGTGATTCATAAAAGTGCTTTAGGAATGAAAATATTCATTTTTAAATTTCATTTATTGGTGTGAGTGACAAAGTGAAAATTGATCGAAGCAAAACCAATGGATAAGATTATGCTTATGACATGGAAAGTAAGTAAATTTATTTTCTCAAGTACTTTTATTGATATAAAAGTAAACCCTCAAGTAAAGGGATTTTTTTAGAACAAAAATATTATCTATTTACTCTTATTTTTGAGAAGTCAATCGTCTTTTAACCGATAATAGATTTATGGTTTTGTGATGGTTAAATTTATAATGACTATATTTTCTATGAATCTCCATCGGAACATGATATTTAGATTCATCTTCCATGTCTATGTTATCCCATTCCACAAATATTTTTCTACCATAAATCCTAGTTTTTTGGCTACCCTATCTATTCTCTTTCCCTCTTATTAAGTATGTTTTTTATTTACCTTATTTGATATGGGTATCACACAAAGGAATTTATAAGTATCAACCTTTGATTTTTGAAGAACAATTTCAAATTATGGGGACACATTTTTTTGAGGGGATAATACAACACCCTATGATTTTATTATATGTCTTTTTTTAAACTTAATTTCATCAAAATCATAGGTGTCACACAACACCAATCTTAAACAAACAATTATATACAATTAAATATCATTATTTTAAAATAACTGTTATAACCTAGATATTAAATTTTAGGTAATTAATAGTATTAAAAAATTATGAAATTTATATATTATATATTTAATAAAAGGTTTTTAAATTTATCCAAAATATTTTATAGCCATAAGATAAGAATGAATCCAATTTTATGCATTAAAAGGCTATATTTTTTTAATGTCGGTTTTACCTCCTACTAATGGTAAAAAAAATTTAAAACAATATTTGGACACATTTATTTGTTCTAATGAATAATAAAAACTTCATTTTTAAAAGTGTAATTTCAAAATTTTCTGAGGGTTAAATTTTAGTATTTTTCTGAAAATATTTATTTTACAGTGAATTGTGAAAAATCCTGATTTTTATAAAATGGTCATTTACATTATATTAATAGTCTATTTTAGATTTAAATACTACCTCAAATATTAATTTATAAATATAATTTTGGTATTTTATGAATTAGAATATATTATATTTATGTCATGACATAAGTAAATAAATGTTTGAAAAATGATAAATTAAGTATTGATATTTTTGTGAAAAGTAAATGTTTATTTACAATTTTTTAATTAATATAATGATTTAAAAGGAAATTTATTCCCATAAAATTTATTCATTAATTAATATTTTCTGTGTATTTTAACTGCAATATAAATGAATCATTCCTTAATTAAAATTTGATAGTGTCATAAAATTAGTTGTAATATTAAAATTGGTATTTTTTGAGTAAATGATGATTTTGTTTAAAAATAAAGTTTCACATATTAAAAAAATATTTTCTCAAAATGTAGTAAATTTTTTAATTCTACATATTGAAAATTGTTTATGGTTAATTTGTAGGATTTTTAGAAAATAGTTGAATTTTTAGAGAATAGTGAAATACGGTAAATTACAGTATTAGCTAAATACATGAATTATTGAGTCAGGGATGATGTATGGATGATGTAGGAAACATAATTTCTAAATATCATGAAATATTTACTATATGTATTCACAAGAATCAATACTATTTATAGTCTTTATTCAAAATAATAAACTAGAGATTGAAATAATAAAAAAAACACCCCTTTCTTCTACTATAAATAACTCCCCTCACCACCTCACCTCCTCACACCTCCAAAGCCTCGAATATTATAAAATTTATAAAAAATACCTCTCCCAAATATCCCCTCCTATTATGGTATTTATAGTGTGATACAAAACACTATTTCATTGTTCATTAAAGAGGTTATTAATGAGAGTAATTCAATAGTTAAAATCCCCTTTAGTTCTATTAAATTCTTTTTAATTTTGTTTATGTTCTTCTCCTTTCATTACCTACTCTATTAGAAAATTAATTATGACTCAATTATATAATATTTACTATAATATTATTATGATAATGGTATATACACAACCAATTATGTTTTATTCCCCTTTGTATTCCAAAAATAAAAACATTGTCCCTTAGGTGATGATTTATAGCCTTTGTGGATGATATGTTTTCATTGATCCATTATGCCTTCAAGGATGGTAATGAAAACATTTTTACATTAAAAATGAATTTAATATATATAATAAACCATATTTAATATTCTATAACAAGTATATATACAAAATACTAATTCATAAAAAAACTAGTCAGTGATTATCAAAAAAATGAAAAAATAATCCCAACAGTTATCATTAAAATTTTATTTAATGAATCATCCTCATATCATAAAAATGATATATAATTCAATTAAATAATATTTATTTTCATTAATAATGTATAATTTCAATTATGGATAACTACTCCCATTTCACATGACCTTTCGAACATGTATATAAGTGAACCAACCATGAAAACCAAGGAAATAAACACTTTCGAATGAGGAAATTGAATCCTATAACCCATCAAAATGTCAATAAATGTATTAATAAAATTTTAATAAATCAATTAAACTTTGATTATGTTTTTAATTAAATTATTAATGAAACTAATTTCATTATCTAGGACTTTAAGTGCAAGTTCAGAATGCTTTTGGACACAAGGTAAGGGGTTTCACATCTCACTTTTATTTTTATGATACTTTTCTTATTCACCCATTATATCTTGTTTTTGATGTATGTATAATACCATTTAATATATAATATTATTAATATATTTATATTATTGGTATTAATTGTTTCATTTTATTATTATTAATTTTTGGGTCATACAATTTAATTGATTATAAAGTTGTAATGGTTTCTTCCTGAATCTCAAATTTCCCACAGGTTATGGTTTCTCTCTCTTTACACCAATTAAATTATTAATTATTATTATATAATTATTCCATATTCTATTTATATTTTCCACAATTATGTTTTGATAACATTTATTCTTTATTTTATGGGGAAATGTATTTTTGATAAAGTGCCCTTTTTAATTTCTTTTAATAAGGAAGTCCGATTAAAGGGAACTTTCCAATTTCTTACCTATTTTCAAGTACTGTCCATAATCTGTTATCAAATGCCATTATTTTTTGAAAATAAAATATTTTTTCATGGAAAAAACTTTTTTTTCATTTATTATTTTATAAAAACAATTAAAAATTATCTTTTTTAAACACTATTTTATATTTTCTTTTAAACTATACTAAAGTGGCTGAAATCTAATATTTTTTAAAAACTCTTTTTGCATGTTTGACATTTTTTATGCCTCAAACAAAATTTCATTGTCCATATATTTTCTTTTCTTGTGTATACATTATTGAAATTATATTTTATGAATAATACAAATTATTTTCCAATAGAACACTTCTATTCAAAATAAAAAGGGTTTTTCTCATCTCACTTTTACTTTGGTGATATATATTCAATGTTCAACACTTATTCCTTGTTTTTGGTGTAGGTTATGCCATTGATATATCAAATCACGAGACTTATTATTATCATTATGATATAAGTTTCATTTAATTTTATTCCATCATATGTTATGGGGTTTAAATGTTTCAATGTGGTATGTGATACTTTGGAATGTTTAAAGATTATTTTCCTTAATAATTTTTCAATGGTCTCATTAAAATGTATCATCATCTATGAAAACATCATTGGTTGAATCTTTTACTTTATTTAGTTTTATCTCTTATGATACCATCCACAATATTTTTTTGAAAGGTTTATGAATAGTTTAATCGTGGATATGCTATTTTTATACCATTCATAGTTTATGGTTAAAGTATTCACATTTAATATTATAGTCTTTCAAAATGAATGTTTAAATTGTTTTTTATTCAAAATTTCCTATAAATAATCTATTAGATTTATTAAATGATGGGTGAATCATACTATATACCCTCAATGGATCTTTAGGTCTCATGGGACAATCTAAACTAGGTTTTTACCCATTTATGTGTGGTGTCTTAGTCGATGCCCTGATGGTATGTTTATGATGTCTGGAATTTTTCAATCCCTCATTAGGATATTAGTAATTGATAGACCATGTGATTATTTAACTAGTATAACAAACATGGTTTTGTTTCATTATAATTTGATTATTCATATGGAATTATTCAATCAGCTTTTATTCATTACATATTGTGAAGAAGATTATGTTTTAATGGCAGGTGTTTTTTAGTTATCCACCTTGCCTTATTGTTTATGTTTATTATTTCTTATACTACATTTTTACCCTTATTGAGTATAGTGAATTACCCATTTATTATGTTTTTTTCCATTAGGATGAGAATATGTATATTATTAATGCTTTTCAGGGATAATCTAGGAGTTTATAGATGTTTCCAATGGATTTTCTATGTTTTTTTCCTTTCATGTTTTAATGTAAAACTTATATTTGTATCTCGTTTACCAAAGCTATTAAATTATTTGGTAATTTGGGATGAAAAAATTTCTTTATATTACCAATTTAATTACATAAGTCAATTATTATGGGGTACTATGGTTAGGGTATTTATAATCATGTATGTAATATGGCTTTCCAAAACTACTAAACTGATCGGTCCTTTAGGATTAGATTCCACATAAACATTCCAATGTAATAAAATAATGAAATGGCTTATGGATTATGGGTTTGGGGTGTTACAATGAATATATATAATATATATGATATGATATTAATTTTTTAAATTAAACATATCGTACACTTCTCCATTCATTCACTTGTTATGGGAATGACATTGTTGTTAATGAATACTTACGACCTACCACCTACATGAAGCGATGTGGTTAATTTTCTTTGTACAATTTTCAAGAATTATTATAAGGATTCATCTAATTAAACAAATATTCTTAATAATAATATAATTTTTTAGATAATTGAAATATATCCTACGTATAGGAACCAAAACTTTCATTATTAAATATTAATGAGAAAATAAGGCAATTAACATAAAAATGAAAATAATGAAATATTATTAACAAACGTGTGGTAAAATTTTATAATAGGATAATGTATGGTATAATATAAATGGTGTTTTTAAAATATTTATAATAAACCTATATTTATTATATATGATACTTAGGAAAATATAAATGATGTCGATCTCGAGTTAAGGGTTTCTCATCTCAATTTTAATTCCGTGAGACATATGTCATATTCAGTGCTTATTTTTTTTGGGTGTATATAATATGAATTTGAGATGTTATACCAAGAATATATTTATATTAATGGTATTGAAATTTTTATTTTATATTATATATTTTTATTATATTATTATTTAGAAGTTACCAAAGTGGTAAGGGTTTATTTCACAATCTCATCATTACTAAGGATTATTTTTGATTAAGTATAGGGGAATTATTTATTATTAAAATATTTAAACAAATATTTTTTTGTACCATTTTTATATTTAAAAACTTTTCATGTAATAATATAATATTTCTTTTCTTTGGTACATAAAATTAATGATAAAATATTTTTATGAAAAGAGAACATTAATTCTCAATTCGGTTGAAAATGTATTTTCTTCCAAATTCATGTTTTATAAAAAAAATTTCCAAAAATGTTTTTACAAATATATAAATGTTTTATTAAATAATTTTTTACCAATTATTTAACTATTATACTTTTTATTGAAAGGAATCTTCATATTGTTTTCCAAACAATGCTTATTTGTACTTACTGAAAATGTGAATGGAATCTTTGTTTTAATGTGTAAAACATGAACAAAATTTTATTCCTTCATGAACAATATTTTCTTAAATATTATTTTACATTTTTACGAGTTTATTTTTAAAGATAATAATTATCCAATTTTTTGTGAATTTTTTTTAAATGGTGATTTGCAACGGTCAAAGGTTATTTTCCTCAATATTGTTTTTAATTAAATTTTTATGGTATTATTATTAATCATGGAAACAAACCCTTTATTGTAATCATGGTAAAATGGGGATATTTTGTTTTGATAACATTATTATTTTTTCTCATGATGTTTTATGATTTGTTTGAATAGGGATATACAATTTTATTACCATTCAACATATTAATCTAGTTGGTTTATGATATTTTTTATTGCCTAGGGTTAAGTATTAACATTTGATATGTTAGTTTTTTTAAAAAGAATGATTATATTTATCATGATTCAAACATTTCATATGATGAATGAATTAGACATATTAATTGTTGGGTGATTCTTGGTTATATATAGCCCCTCTATGTATTAACAGGTCACATAAGACAAACCAAATGGTTAAATTAAATGGTGTTTTACCGAGAGTTTTAAACTATCTTATAAAATGTATTGATAGTGTGTTTCAGATGTCCATCATTACACATTCCTTCATTTTGATATTAGCTATTTATGTCCATGTGATTATTTGATTATATATAATATCCATGGATAATTTTTAATCCCATCTTATTATTTATATTTCATTAATTGGTCATCCTTAATTCCTACGATATTATGATCATGTTATTATTTAAATGACATGGGTTTTTATATTCACCTTATCATATTGATTATTCTTATTTATAGATGGAAGATTCTATTTTAATCAATACCTTATCAAGCATATAAGATGAATCCATTATTATGTTTTATCTTCCCCAAGATACCATGAAGTGTTTTGTGATTGATATGTTGGGATATACTAAATGGAAAATAAAATTCCCAAAGAACACACTTTCTATATTTTATGTTGGTAACATTTAATGTGAATTTCAAGTATATATCATGTTTACCAAGAAAATTAAACTATTATGTCCTTGAAGATGAAATTAATTATATTTGGTGCCAATGTATTAAAGTATACACTATCTCCAAGTAAATATAATTGGGATAATTACACCAAGAACTAGTCCAATCCACTTGGAAATCAACAACATTCAATCTGTTTATTAAAGAATAAACCGATCCACAATATAGCTTGAGTTTTTTAATATTAATATCTCACAAGGTTGTCCATACCACATGGTGTCTTTTCTATAGTTCTATATGGGAGAAAGAAAATAATAATAACTAAACATAGGTATTACATGATACAAAACCTCTTCCATAGTTCTACATGAGATCACATTAGTAAATAAATAAAAGAGCGTCTAACACTCCCCAATAGAGTAAATGGGTTTGTGTTTATAGATAAAAATATTTAAAAAAACAGATCCAATTAGTCAATCTATAATTTATAGAGAAAATAATAGAAAATAATAGTATTTTATACTGCTTAGTTTGATCATTTTTGGTTTTATTGGATTCCTTGAAATTTTCTTTGAAAGGGCTCATGAACGTTTTCATATAAACTTTATGAAAATATATTGTCGTAGTGTGTTCTGAATGAGTATTTGTGTAATATAATATATCATAGGAAAAAACATAGATTCCACTATTATTCTCTATTTGTAACACCACTATGTCCAAGTGAGTTTCTTCTTCTTAAAAAGAACTCCATCTCAAAGTAGCCATTGAAGAACATTCATTGTAACATTAGTTGCATTGGATCTAAAATCAATTATTTAAAATATAGTTGTTCAAAATTTTAAAATAATCCACTACTTAAGTCAGACATGGTAGGTTTTATTCAGCTAAATAATATTTACTTAAGCTCATGTTAAACTGGAATAGTCCGTTGACATGGTCGGTTCACATAGTCAGTTGGCATGGTTGATTCATTTTTTATTGCGGTCAGTTGATTTCTTACCGTAGGTTTATATCGTTATGAATGAGTTATTTTATTTTAATGTTTACATGGGTTGTTTTCATGGTATCTTCTTTTCTTTATGTGGTAGCTTGATCTCTTTACATGATTGCTTCTTTCCTTAATGCAGTAGCTTGATCTCTTCAAATGATAGCTTCATTCCTTCACCCAATAGATTGTTCTCTTAGCATAGTATGTTTACTTATTCATGTGTTAGGTAGTTATTCATCTGGTTATGATAATATAGAGACCAATAATTTGGGAAATAATTAATGAAAATATTCTCACTTTACTCATAGTAACTTGGTTGTACATACATTAGACTAAACTCATTATACGGTAGGTTTGTCTGTAATGCAAGGTAGGTTCAATACACATGAAGTCACTTGAACTTCAATGCATAGTCAGTTCATGAAATGGGAAGAATTACCTCATATGATGCATGGTCAGTTGAATGTACATGTGTTCAGCTGGAGTACAATGTTTGGTAGGTTCCACATGGGTACATACCCTTTACTGTCAGTTCAAATACTTTACGAAATAAATACATTACACGTGTAATAGGTTGTCATGATCGGTTCAAGACATAACCAATTTTATCAATTTTTCTAGAAAACAATTCACTATTATAAATCATGAATATTATTAGAAATACATTAAACAGGAATTGTGATCATAAAAATAAGGAGGTTCTTGTTTAATTAAGAAAAATTATTATCTAATAAAATTAAGTAGAATTAAGAATTGAATATGAACCTAATATGAAGTGTTAGATATTTCCAAATTGGTATCATTTTTTTTCTAAAATAGACACCCAATGATGGTTTAACTAAATGAGAGGAATAACCAAAAGATTAATAGTATGAACATGAAAGAAATAATTCATGAATTTTTATCTTGTCATTACCCTTTATATCATTTATTTTTAGGATAGTTTAGGATCCTAAAGTAGAAATACTCCCATGATGTTTTTTATTATAAACCATGTAAAATATATCATAACTAAGGGGTATTACCCACTATAGATTCATTATTGGAAACTCTTTAAATTTTGGAGAACCAATAATATATTTTCAACTAAGGAAAACTTGTTTCAATAGGTGATATGTCTCACACACTTCATGTATCATATTTTTTATTAATGTTTTTTAGAAGTTTGATTTATATTATAAGAGGAATTCCATGATGGAAAGAAGTGTTCATGTTATAATAGTTTTATGGATATTAGTGAGTATAAATGGAAATATAAACACTATTAATTTTTCTCTTATTCCATACACTGAGCCTTGAATCATTATCATTAGAGTGTTTTTTGATAACATTTTTCAAAGTGGTAAGTTCACTCACTAAAAATTTTATAAGTAATATATACCTATGTTTTTTATGATATCCCTGATTATATTGATAATTCATGTCAAATAAGTATAATTCAAGAGGTATAAATCATCAAATAACACTTTGTTTTAGAGTTGAAACCTTTTATTTAGTGTTAATGTCATGACCCATCCCTCGAGGCCCATGTCGTGACTACCCAAAGCCCGCCATCCATAGGCTAGGGGCTGGGGACTAGAACTGAATGACGTATTCCCTAAAACTTGGAAGGCATTGCCTTTATAACCTATAAACTCACACAACTAAGCACAATTCAAGATACAAGAACAAAATGAAACTATATAGTAAATAGGGTTCTACTGAAAGAAAAAGGGGCCAGAATACATGCCAAATTGAAATGTACAAGTAAACTAAACATTACAGGAAAAACTAAAACAACTCTAGTAGACACACACCAAGGATCTTACCAAAAATGTTGTTATATCTCTCTAATGGTCATCCCTACGAAACACCTCGTCTAATTTCCACTCAGATATAGCTCTAGTCCTGGTACACTCGTCCTCCTGTTGCATTGTCCGTAGTCTGTAAAAGACACAACAAGGTGCTGGCATAGCCCGTGTAGGGGTAAGTATAACAATACTCAGTAGAGACCCCGAGACCCTCAAAGTTCTCACAAAATCCACAAAGGATAAAACAGAAAGCATGGAAACAACAGTAAACCCTACTTAGGTATATTCCCATACATATACATAATTAATCAAGTATATTGATCTCATTCATGAAGAAACACAAGGCCCAAATCAAAAGCCCAAAGATCAATTGTTCCATGGAGTAAATATTATCATGAAAGTAACATCCCAAATGTAAGTACCACAATGATAAATCCACCCAGAACTATACCACAAAGGTTTCACAATGAAGTTAATTACCACTAAGGTATCGCTACACAGAAGAATACCACAAATGTATCACAAAAAATGTAAGGACGTGGCTCACACCGGATATAACTTAGGTACGGTAGTAAATATAATTTTATGTAACTAAAAAATCATCTTACTCTATTGAGAGGCAGTGTCACGACCCGTCCTCGGGGCCCGTGACGTGACTACCCCAAGCCCAACTTCCATAGGCCAGGGGCTGGCGACTAGCACCAATGGCACAATCCCGATAAAAAGGGAAGGAATTTCCTTTAATAAATAAAAAACAATAGAGTAAGAAACGTTATGTAAACATTAAGTAAAGTGGTATACAAAAGAATGTGCTGAAAGGAAAGGGAAAAAAATACAAGCCTAACAGTAATGTAAAAACAACTGAAAAGCTAGTACAACTGCAGAAAGGTAAAATAGAAACTACTGAGTCATCCTATGGATTTCCCAACTGAAGGGTGGGTACATATGGCCTCCTCAGCACCCCAGGTCAATCTGTCTGCTCCGTGTATGTCTCCCCAAGTGGTCCACCTCCGGGTATCATCCAGCTCCACAAATATCTACCTCGATTAGTACTGTCTGTCGTCTGCAACCAACACAATGATGTGAGGGAATAGCCTGTGCAGGGGTGAGTATAATGATACTCAGTAGGGACCCCGAGACCCCCAATCGTCTCCCAGAATCCACGAAGGATAAAACAAAGAAGACAGATACAATCACGAAGTATCAACCAACCCTAACTAGGTAAATTCCCATACATATACCTAGGTTATCAATCACATTTCGGCTCCAACTCTAAAGCCCAAGAATAACCCAATCTACAGTGGATGTAAAGTCAATCAACTCAAAGATAAATTATTGAAAATAAAGACTCAAATCACACATGTATACAACTTTCGTAGAATGATAGAGATGATCATATGTAGTCACTAATTCATCAAAACTGTCGGACCCACACAGGATACAGTACCAGTTATGTTTTCAGACCAACACAGGATATAAGACCAACTGTTCTGTCGGACCCACACAAGATACATGAACAGAAGTTAGAACTGTCAGAACCACAGAGGATCCAATTTCAGTATTCATTGTTGTCGAACCCTCAGAGGATTCTGGTATAGTAGTCATCGCTGTCAAACCCACGGAGGATTCTGGTATAGTAGTCATTTCTGTCGAACCCACGGAGGATTCTGGTATAGTAGTTATCACAGTTTCAGCAAGCCCTAGGGTTTCAACACACAACACGCTCGATTTAGGGAGGGTCCGCTTCTCGACCTAAGCATCGATACATAAACTATCATGAAGTCCTGATTTGATGTATCTCGTAGTTCCATATCATCAAGAGGAACTCAACATGATAGACGACGCGTGAATCAGACTCCCGGTCTGAGAGTTATAGGTGTTTCTGTTCCAGGGGCCCGGTTGGATTTTACGCTCAATCCAACCCAGAAATTTTCCAAAATTTTCCAATACTCACTTAGAGTATCGCAAAAGTACCGCATCTTCGCGATGGTCTCAGTGCTGCAGACAACGCATCGATCAGATGCATGGTCTAGGAGAGATTCGCATTTAAGTGAAGTCGGGCCTGGCCCTGTCAAGCCCAGTGGTCTGTGGCGGGCGGCCCAACCCGAATTGGTGGGTCCGACCCGGCTGGGGGGTTGGCCCAGCCCGGCTTGGAAGTTTTGACCCGACTTGGGGGTCGGCCTGACCTGGTGGGGCACGATCCACCTGTGGACCCGGCTAGCACTGCGGGCTGGTTTGGTTCGCTTGACAGCACCAAGCGGCATTGCCTCTCCTTTGCCCGACGGGCCATAGCCGGCCGATTCCGTGCAGTGCACACAACCCGCACAGTGGGCTGCGGTTCTTCCCACGTGGTGCCTACGGGCGCCGTGGTTTTCCAGCCCGGCCAGCAGGCGGCCGGCTGGTTCACCCAGTAGAGCGGCAAACGAAGTGGGTTGCGGTCTTCTCCGCACGGCGCCTACAGGCGCCGTGGATCTCCAGTCTGGATGGTAGGTGGACAACCGGTTCGTTTTAGCTGAGCGGCCTGCAGACGCGGGTCGCGTCCTCCACCTCCACATGGTGCCTGCGGGCACCGCTGTTTCTCCAGCGGTCCGGCCAGTCGTCCAGCGGTCTGGGCGGCCCGAGTGGCCGTCAGACCCTCCATGCGGCCGCCGTCACCGCCGTCACCTCCGGTCACCGACACCTCTTCGCTTCTATGTTTCCCTCATGGCCGCGACCCCGCTTCCTTCGGAGTGGTGCGATGACACCTCGCCCTACCGGCTCCACCTCATTTGTCAACATAAACAAGGTTCAACGGAGGGAAGTCGATTCATGTTTCTTCATCCCGCACCCTCCGCATTAGGTGATAACAACTTGGTCACCATCATCCAAAAACAAACATCAACGAACAAGGGTATAATTCATACATTAAAATTAATCAAATTCTCTTACCTTACAACTGGTCATCATTAGACGGTGTCATTGGAAGACGTCGTCATTCCGTTGACGTCGGAAGAGGAAGAAAGGTACCCATCGTTGTCGGATAGGAGTTTGAAGGTGACGAAGTCGAAGACGACGTTGGCATTCCTTGCGGGCGTCTCTTCCCTTTCTATTCCTTGGTTGAAGAAGGAAGAAGATGTGTCGTCGTTCTTCGGTGGGAAAATGAATTCTTCGTCGAGAGGATATTGTTCTTCCAAGGGTTCTCCCTAAGATCCACTAATTCTCCCCAACCCATGAAAAATATGCCAACAATAATAATATAGCACATATTATTATGTTCACATAATGAATTCAAAATAATTCAAAATAGAATAGTTAATTAATTAATTACATGCTTAGTGAATTAATTGAGACAGTGAGTTGACACATTAAAAGGGAATGTGCAGAGACTCCACCATTAATTTGGGTGTTCAAGAGATAAAAGGGGGGGTTCAAGGTGACCTGAGGGGTCTGAGATCATGCGAGCCCCACCATAAAATATACTCCCATGGGAGGTTATGTGTGTGTGGGCCCCACCTCCAACTTCCCCTTTGTGGAAATAACCAGCACTTAAATAAAATTATGTCACTTATTATTTTACTTAATTTCATAAGAATCCCCAAAAATTAACATCCACTCTCGATAAAACAAAATTGCGGTAAAGGTCTCTTTAAGCGAATACCAGCGCTGCGAGTTCATCAGTGTACTCAGATTTCAATTCCGAGTATCGGTTCAAAAGATATTAAATCCCCTCACGCACGTTTACTGAATGTACCCAAATAAAACATTGGAAATTGATTCTGGGCACACCGGATCTCAGAATTAGCCGATGTCAGAAATTGCGGACACATAAAATTCCCATGTATTTAAGAAAAAATTTTCCAAAGGATTTCTGGGACTTTACATTCTCTACACCTCTGGGCTTTACATCCCCATAAGCTACATCACACACTAAGGGAACAAATAGGGGTACTGAGTATGCATCTGAGCCCCCTGCTCCCATGTGCTCTCCTGGAGGTTCCTGTGAGGCCAGCAAATGCGTACCAGAGGAATCAACCGTCCACGTAGTACCCACTCCTATCGATACTCAATCTCTACTAGAACCTCCATGAATGTCTCCCCATCTTCGATGCCCATCTCCCAATGGTCGATGATGTGGGATGGGTCATGAACATATCTCATCAGCTGAGATACGTGGAAGACATCATGCACCTGGTGAAACTGAGGTGGACGGGCCAGGCGGTAATACACCTCGCCTAATCTACTGAGGACATGAAAAGGTCCAATGAATCATGGAGATAACTTGCCTCCTTGGCCAAATCTCTGTATAACTTATCGATGTGTGACCCATAGGAAGACGTGGTTACCATCCTCAAACTACAGTGGTCTCTCTATCTAATCAGTATAAGACTTCTGTCTACTCTATGCAGTCGTCATCCTCTCTTGGATGATCTGCACCTTCTCCGTCATAGCCTTTACCATCTCTAGTCCTACAAGTGCTGACTCCCCCGGGTCTGTCCAACACAGTGGTGATCTGCATGGTCGGTCGTACAGTGACTCGTAAGGTGCCATCCCAATGGGGGAGTGGTAGCTGTTGTTATATGCAAACTCCACCAAGGGTAAGTGATCCTCCCAGTTATGACCAAAGTCAAGGACACATGCATGAAGCATGTCCTTGAGAGTCTGAATGGTCCTCTCAGTCTAACCATCTGTCTGGGGATGGAAGGTGGTGCTCAAGCGAAGCTAAGTCCCAAAAGCCTCCTACAACCCCTTACATATCCAGGAAGTGAAACGAGCATCCCGGTCAGAGATGATTGTCGATGGAACAACATGACGTTATATGATCACATGTATGTAGAGGCGTCCCCAGATCTCTACCGAGCCCTTCTCTCTGAACGGTAGGAAGTGGGCCGACTTGGTGATTTAGTCGACAATAACCCAGATAGAGTCGTGTCCTATGGATGTATGTGGAAGTACCGTCATGAAATCCATGGATATCCCATCCTACTTCCACTCTGCGGCCTCTAAGGGATGAACCAAGCCTGTTGGAACCTGGTGATCCGCATTCACGTGATGACAACTGAGGCATCGTGAGACACAATCTACTACCATCTTTTTTCATACTCAGCCACCAGTGCTGTCGTCTGAGGTCCTGATACATCTTTTCCACTCATGGATGTACCGTTAGAGGGAAAGTATAAAAATACCTCAACACCTCCTCCTGTTGTGAACCTAGAAACATGGTACGTCCTCTAAAGAAGATGACGTGCTGCCCACCTTCAGGAAACCCACCAGGTTCATTCCCTGAGGATATCTTAGCTCATTGCATCTCACAGTCAACGTCCCAACGTTGTGCCTCTATGACTCACTGAAGAAGTGGAGGAGTGGGTGTGAGAGACTATAGAAAGCCTCCTCTATCTCTATCCACAAAGGATATCTGCAATGCAGCCAGCTGCTCTGTCACCTCTCCTTGCAGCTGAATGCCTGATCTCCTACTGAGAGCATCTGCTACAGTGTTCCCCTTCCCAAGAGTATAGACTATCTCAACGTCATAGTCTTGGAGGGACTCATCCCATCGTCACTGTATCGGGTGCAGGTCCTTCTACGAGAAGATGTACCTGAGTATCTGGTGGTCAGAGTAGACTATAAAACATTCTCCCATCAGGTAGTGCCACCACATCTTCAAGGTGAAGACCATTACTGCTAACTCCAGGTCATGGGTATCATAGTTATGATCATGCTATCTCAAATTCCATGAACCATACATGATCACTGCTCACTCCTGCATCAGGGCACACCCGAGTCTGGTCCCTGATGCATCGCATTAAACTATATACCCTACACCCTCTTCCGGTAGCCTCAAGATGGGTGTACTGGTCAACCTCTACCCCAGCTCCTGAAAGATCTGCTGGAATCTATCTCACCACACGAAAGGTTTCCCCTTCTTTGTTAATGCTGAAAGTGGTGCTGCAACTCTGGGTAAGTCTGGAATAAATCTCCGATAGTAACCAACCAGTCCTAGGAAACTCCGCACCTCCATCTCACTCCTGGGTGGCTCCAAAGAAAGTACTGCCTCGATCTTCACTAGATCCACTGAAACTCTAGCCTCTGAGATGATGTTTCCCAAAAAGTGAACCTCTAGAATCAGGAACTAGAATTTCTAGAGCTTACCATAAAGATGGTGCTCTCCGAGTATGTCTAGTAGTACATGAAAATGGTAGGCATGGTCCTCCTTAGTAGTCGAGTAAATCAGTATGTCATCGATGAAGACTACGACAAAGCGATCTAGGTAAGGCTAGAAGATCATGTTCATGAGACTCATGAACACTGATTGAGTGTTGGTTACACCAAAGGGAAAAACCAAGAACTCATAGTGGCCATACCGACACCTGAATGTTTTCTTATGCACATACTCATCCCGAACTCTGAGCTGGTGATAGCCTGACTTGAGGTCTATCTTCGAGAACCATCGTTCTTATTTAAGCTGATCAAAGAGGTCGTCAATCCTCAGGAGTGGGTAACTGTTCTTCACGGTCACCTGATTCAGGAAATGGTAGTCGAAACACATTTAGAATCCCACATCCACCTTCTTGGTGAACAAAATTGGAGATTCCCAGGGTGAAACACTAGGTTGGATAAATCCCTTCCTCTGCAAGTCCTCCAGTTGTACCCGCAGCACACGAAGCTCGGCGAGAGCCATCCGGTATGCTGGAGTAGATATCTATGATGTCTCAGGGTACAGGTCAATGTAAATGTATACCTTTCTGTGAGGAGGTAGTCCTGGAATATTTTTAGGGAAACCATCTGTGAACTGATCCACCACAACAGGAAAACTCGGACTCCGCACATCAACCGCTCCGAGGATGAAACTAGCCAACTGATGTGTGATCGGATTCCCCCTTCTCTATGTAAGTCCATCTTTTGCTAAAAAGGCTCCCTTCTCACCATTGAAGTTGAACATGGCCCCATCCATTCAGATACACCGCACTTTTCACCTAATACAATCAATCTGAGCATGAACTGTGGATAACGAGTCTATACCCAAGATGAAGTCGTACGGCCTCGACGCCACTACAAGAAGATCCCAGTCGAAGCTCTCACCTCCTAGAGTAAGATCACACTACCAGAACAAGTGCTTAATTGTCGAGTTTTCTCTCTTATGAGTCTCTAGCTGTAAGGATCCAGCCAACGACTCCGTCGGAATCTATGTGCTCCAAACGAGGGTAGAGGCAAAAAAATAAGGACTCACACCTGCTACTATAATTACAGCAGAAAGGGTGGAGTAGACATAGATAGTACCTCGAATAATCATAGGTGCACCATGGTCATAGGACTCGACTTCCTGGAGCTGATCGCGCCTCTGTCCGCCAGCTCCTTGTGGTCGGGGTGGACATCCTGGTGGTGGAGGTGGTAGAGCCTCGAAACATTGTCCACCACCAGATGCTCGGCCAGCTCCTATGCCATGTCCGCCTACTCCCAGCATAAAACCACAGTCGAACCATTGCCTCTTCCTGGAAGGTCCTATACTGTCTACTTCTCATCTTCATGGAGGGTCAGGCATTTATAAGCCATGTGGCTCTACCCACCGCATGCATAACACTTCCAGCTCCTCGTATAGCTAGCTCTGTCTCGTGTGCCCCGCATAACCAGACATGTATCCTGGGGTCTCCCACCTGATGGTCAGGTCTGCTTAGACCTCTGCATCATCGGTCTACTGCCGGCTGTTGAAGACTCCGCTATGTGTTGCCCTGTGGTGGGTCTGGCCGCTAATGACTGCTCAGCGAGAAAACTCTCCACTAGAAGGGCTCGCTCTAGAACCCCCGCCGGTGTCAGAATGCTGAGGGGAATCGTCGAAGCCTAGATCTCATGCCTGAGTTCCTGCTCGAAGGTCTAGGCCCTGAAGAACAGGTCACATACCATATCCTTGCAGTAGCTTGAGAGGTAGGAGAACCTCACTGACTACTGAGCTACTATCATATTGCCCTGGTGTAGATGATGTAACTCTTTAATCTGCACCGCACGAAGGGTGGCTGGAACAGACTCTGAGCGAAAGAGGCTCTCAAAGTCTGTCCAGAGTAATGGTGCCTTGTCATGATCCTACAACATCATGATCCACCATCTACCTGCAGCTACATGTAGGAGACTCACATCATGGATCACCATGAGGTCGGCTGGTGTCCCTACCAATCTGGAAACTCTCACGACAGCCTCCAGCCAATCCTCAGCTGCATGTGGGTCCGTCTATCCCCGGAACCTGGGCGGCCTCTGGCGCTGGAACTCATGCAACGCACTCATGCGGCATGCACTCTCTACAGCTAGATCTGGTGGTATCGGTGGCCCAACAGATAGTGGTACCGATGGTACCTCTGCTGTGATGGGGCCCTACATAGAGGCCTCATTGCTTGGTGGGCTACCATCTCATATGAAACTCAGAACCCTAGCTGGAAGCCTTCGGGGGGCCATCCTGAAAAGAATCAGGTGTGCCATAGTTCAAAGATTATACCTGGTGAGCTGACACAAATTAATCATGAAGAAAACGTTTTCAAGGAAACACACATGGAATCAGTGTTTTCATGCACGGGGTCAGAGATCATGAAGTCAGATTCCTAGTGTATGGATATGTTTCTGCCGCACCAACACCGGTTTCCCTAAACTGATAACCACACCCAAAAAAATTAACACTATTTCCATTAAAAGAATCAGAGTCCAAGTTCTACAGTAGAACTGACTCCTATGATACCAATTTTTCAACACTCGTCCTCGGGGCCCGTGCCGTAACTACCCCATGCCCGCCTTCCATAGGCCAGGGGATGGCGACTAGCACCAAAGGCATAATCCTGATAAAAATGGAAAGAATTTCCTTTAATAAGTAAACAAAAACAATAGAGTACACCACTGGAAGTATACACTATGTAAAGATGTATTAAAAAGAAAGTGCTGAAAGGAAAGGGGATGGAAATACAATCCCAATAGTAATGTACAAACAACTAAAAAGCCAGTACAACTGCAGAAAGGTAAAATAGAAACAACTGAGTCATCCTCTGGAATTCCCACCTGAAGGGTGGGTATAGATTGCCTCCTCAGCACACCAGGTCTGTCCATCCACTCAATGTACATCTCGCCAAGCGGTCCACCTCTGGGTACCGTCCAGCTCCACAACTCTCTACCTCAATCAGTGTTGTCCATCGTCTGCAACCAACACAACAATGTGCGGGTATAGCCTGTGTAGGGGTGAGTATAACGATACTGAGTCGGGAATCTGAGACCCTTGATGGCCTCCCAAAATCCACGAAGGATAAACCATTGATGAAATATACAATCACAAAGTATCAACCAACCCTACATAGGTATATTCCCATACATATGTCTAATTTACCAATCATAGTTCGACCCCAACTCTCGAGCCCAAGCATAGCCCAGTCCACATAGGAACTAAAGTCAATCACCTCAATGATAAATGATTGAAAATAAAGACTCATCTCCCACAGGTATAAATATTTCGTAGAATGATATAGATGATTAGATGTAGTCACTAATTCTTCTATGTTGTCAAACCCACACAGGATACAGAACCAGCTAAGCTGTCAGACCAACACAGGATACATGACCAACTATTCTGTCGGACCCACACCAGATACAGGAATAGAAGTTAGAACTGTCAGACCCACAATGGATCCCGACTAAGTAGACATCGTCGTCGAACGCATGGAGGATTTAGATACAATAGTTTTTTCTGTCGAAACCACAGATGATTTCGGTATAGTATTCGTCGCTATCGAACCCACGGAGGATTCCGGTACAGTAGTTATTGCAGTCGCATCCAGTCCTAGGTTTCCTGCACACAGAAAAATAGATTTCAGGAGGGTCCACTCCTCGAGCCAAGTGTCGATACATCAACTATGATGATGTTCTGAGTTGATGTATCTCATAGTTCTGTATAATCAAGATGAACTCAACGTGACAAACAACACGTCAATCAAATACCCGGTCTGAGAGTTATTGGCATTTTCGTTCCAGGGGCATGGTTGGATTTTAAGCTCGATCCAACCCGTCCGTTTTCCAAAATTTTCCAAATATCACTTAGAATATTTCTATAGGAAATCCTCAATGTGAGGGTCCCAGTGCAGCAAACAACGCATTGATCAGACATGCGGTCTATGAGATATTCACATTTAAGCAAAGTCGGGCCAGGCTCGTCAAGCCCAGTGGGATGTGGCGGGTCGGGCCGACCCGGCTCGGCAGGTCCAAACTGGTTTGGGGGTCGGCCCAGCCCGAATCGGCGGGTCCGAAACGGCTGGGGGGTCGGCCCGGCCTGGTGGGGCGCGACCCACCTACAGACCTGGCCCGCGTTGCGGGCCTGTCCGGTTCCCCCGGTGGCACCGCCTCTCCCCTGCCCAGTCGGTCGTAGCCGACCTATTCGGATCAGCACATGCGGCCTGCACTATGTGATGTGGTTCTTCCCATGCAGTGCCTGCAAGGATGGTGGTTTTCCAGCCCGGCAGGCAGGCGGCCGGCCAGTTCTCCCAGTAGAGCGGCCCACAAAAGCGGGCCACGTTCTTCTCTGGGCGGCGCCTATGGACGCCGTGGATCTCAAGCCTGGTCTGCAGGCAGCCGGCGGGTTCAGTTCGGCTGAGCAGCACACAAATGTGGGTTGTGTCCTCCACCTCCACGTGACACTTGAGGGTGCTGCAGTTTCCCTAGTGGGTCGGCCCGTCGGCCAACTGATTGTCCTGCGGTCCGGGCGGCCCGAGTGGCCGCTGGACCCTCCATGCGGCCGGCGCACGGCCGCCACTGCCGCTTCCACCTCTGGTCACTAGTTCCGCTTCCATTCATCGTGTCGTGCATGTCCGTGGAACCCACTTCCTTCGGTACGGTGTGACGACACCGCGCCCTACCGGATCGACCTCCGTCGTTAACACAAACAATGTTCAACGAAGGGAGGTCGGGCCGTGTTTGTTCAGCGCACGCCCTCCCCGTTCGGGGATAACAAATTTGTCACCGTCAACCAAAAACAAATTTCGACGAATGAGGATATAATTCATACATTAAAATTAATCAAATCTCCCTACCTCGCAACCGGTGATCGCTATATCGTGTTTCGGGAAGACGACGTCATT
The DNA here is from genome assembly GCA_963277665.1 of Viscum album. Taxonomy (NCBI): domain Eukaryota; kingdom Viridiplantae; phylum Streptophyta; class Magnoliopsida; order Santalales; family Viscaceae; genus Viscum; species Viscum album. Next base: position 19,538,713 of record OY728137.1, on the reverse strand, counting down.
CCATTGATGTCAGAAGCGGAAGAGGGGTACACATCGTTGGTGGATGGGTGTTCGAAGGTGACAAAGTAGAAGATAATGTTGACATTCCTCACGACTGTCACTTCCCTTTCCTTTCCTTGGTTGAATAAGGAAGAAGACATGTCATCATTCTTTGGTGGAAAAGGCGTTCTTCTTCGAGTGGATATTATTCCTACAAGGGTTCTCCCTAAGCTCCACTAATTCTCTCCAACCCATGAAATATATGCCAACCATAATAATATAAAACATATTATTATGTTCACATAATGAATTAAAAATAATTCAAAATAGAATAGCCTATTAATTAATTGCAATCTTAGTTAATTAATTGAGAGAGTGAGTCGACACATTAAGAGGGAAGGTGGAGAGGCTCCACCATTAATTTGAGAGTTCAAGAGTTAAAAGGGGGTTCAAGAGGAGTTGAGGGGTTTGAGATCTTGTGGGACCACCACAAAATATCCTCCCATTAGAGGATATATGGGGGTTGTCCCCACATCCAACTTCCCCTTGGTGGAAATAAATGCCACTTAAATTAAATTATGTCACACATAATTTTATTTAATTTATTAATAATCCACAAAAATTAACTTCCACTCCAGATAAATCGCAACTGCGGTAATGGTCTCCTTAATTAAATATCGGCGCTGGGAGTTCATCGGTGTCCTCAGATTTCAATTCTGAGCACCGGTTCAAAAGATATAAATTCCGGCATGTACGTTTACTAAACGTACCCAAAAAACATCAGAAATTGATTCCTGGCACACTAGGTCTCTGAATAAGGCACCGTCCGAAACTGCGGACTCGTAAAATTTCCATGTATTTACGAAAAAAATTTCCCCAAGATTTCAAATTCTTTACAGGAAAACTCACGTAGGATCCTAAATCATATTACAAATGTAGGATCCTCGTACATCAGACCGACATAAGATCCTAGAGTAGTCCCACATGGATTCCTAGAGAAGATCTATGTGGGATCCTCGAACACATACCCACATAAGATCTCAAGGAACATACACACATAAGATCACTTTCTCATGTTATAGGCAGCCACAAGGTTCCTGCACTAAGCTCGCATGATTATTGAAGGGTCCTCTCCTCAAGAAACTTATCAATACTACAACATCACAAAGTCCCCCAAAAAAGTATCCCAATGGACCACCATGTAATATGGGTCTCAACGCAATAGTCGGAGCATCATTTGGACGCCCAGTCTGTAAGTTATTCACATTTTAGTCCTGAGGCCCCGGTTGGATTTTTGTTAGATCCAACCCGGCTGTACGCAAACTTTATCCAAAACTCAATTGTGGTTTACCAAAAGGACCACCTCGATCCAAGGTTTCTGGAGCCACAGATGGTTCGTCAAACGGATTCCCATAGCTCATGTTATGCCTGAAAGAGAGAAAAGGGTTTGAAGTTGGTCTGATTCTGGTCTGACCTGGTCAGACCGAACTAGCCCAACCCTACCTGGGTTGACCCCACCCGGTTTGTGTCAACCCGGCCGGACCTGGGTCCTTCCTTAGGTCCGACCTGACCTGCTGGTTCTGGCTAGGCCTGTCGGCACGGCCCGACCCACAGACATAGCCTGGCCCGCTGGGCGGCCCATGGCTGGCCCGCAGCTGGTGGCCCCATGGTGGGGTCATCCCTAGATGCCAACCAAGGGGGTGGAAACCCTTGGGTGTCCCAAACGTCTAGGTCTTTTGGGTTGGGAGGATGACCGGCTAATTCCACGTAACGCCGACGACTCGCACGCAGGACCTGGGGTCCCGTTCGGCTCCCAGACTGGCCGAACGGCCAGCCCTCCTCCATGGCGTGGTCACGCACTACACCACCACCAATGGCCGATAGCGATCCGACAACACCTCCTTCACCATAGCGGCCTCATGCCATGATCCATGCACGTTGGAAGTGAGGACGCGCGCCACTAGCCCTTTCATGCGGTCGACTGTGGGCCGGCCGCCGCCCTTGCTCCGTCACGGCTGACGAGCCATGGACCTTCTTCTACAACGCAGTCGCACCGCCGCTGCTGTCACTGCTAGCCAGAGTGTCGGCCACCGCTCCAGAGTACCATTGGTTCCTGTCACCGGCACGATCTCCAGCAATGTTCCTCGAGTCACCGGGGGTGCCCCGATGGCTCTATCTTCACTCCGAAGACTCCCGCACTCATCTCGGGATGCCACCATCAATTCAAGACCACCAAAATTTAAAAAGGTTGTAGAGGGGTCGGGCTGTGTTCATTTGGCCCGCACCCTCCACGTTAGAATGGTATCAAGCACCATATTTGTTCTTGATTCAAGAAGAACGTCCGGAACAAGGTAAGGGGTATTCGAAACAAAAATCCATACCTCAAAGATTCATTGACGTTGGGGAGGAGTAGGAGGGATGGTGATTGGTTTTTCATCATTGAAGGCGTTTTTTATTGGAGATCCTTCGACGAAGTTCTTCATTGGTGAAAAGATCGTTGAATGAGAAGAGTTATTTTTTGGAGCAAGTTCTTCCTAGTTATCCCAACCCTAATTTTCCAACAATTTGCCCCAAGGAAATGATGAGCCAACATAATAAAAATAATTCTATCAATTAATTAAAGTTTGAAAAATTAATTAATTGACGTTGGCATGATTAATTAATTAATGTTTTCACAATTATCCATGGAGAGTTGAAAGGTTTTCCCATATTAAGAGGGGTTCGGGTGATCCCCACCACAAAACTCAAATTGGGAGGATTTCCAGCTCAGGTGGTCCCCACCTCCATAATTCGAAAAGAGAGGTTTCAAAATAAAAATAAAATGTTAATTATTTTATTTTTCTTCTTCCCCAAAAAACTGAAAAACTTAATTTCACCCTCATCCTACTACGGTCGAGGTGAAGGTATCCTTAAGTGAATATCAGTGATGTGAGTTCAATGGCGCCCTCATATTTCAATTATGATCACCGGTTCAGATGTTACAAAAAACCACTTTCATGTTTACTAAACGTATCTAAAAAATGATCCGAAATTCATTCTGGGCACACTGGTCCTCAAAATCACGCTCCATCAATTTTTGCGGACTCGAATATTTCCATATAATTAAAAACAATTTACATAGAATTTTTGGGTCATTACATTATCCCCACCCCAGGACTTTGTATCCTTGAAATCCACATCACAAAAACTAGGAAAACAAGTGGCAGTAATGAGCATGAATCTGAGCCTCCATCTCCCATGTTGTTCGTTGGAGGTTCCCGTTCTGCCAGCGTACACGCACTAAAGGTATTGACCACCCATGAAGGACTCACTACTGTCGATCCTAAATCTCTACTGGAAACTATGTAATTGTTTCTCCATCATCGATGTCTAGCTCTCCATGGTTGATGACGTGATATGGATCATGCATGTATCTCCTCAGCTGGGATATGTGGAAAATGTCGTGCACCCGGTGCTACTGAGGGGGAGGTGCTTGGTGGTAAGCCAACTCACCAACTCTTCTGAGGACCTGAAAGGGTCCGATGAACTTCATAGATAACTTTCCGCCCCAGCCAAATCTCCACAAACCTTGTCGATGTGAGACCCATAGAAATACATGGTCTCCATCCTCAGACTCCATAGGTCTCTGTATCCAATTGGAATAAGACTTCTGCCTGCTCTGTACAGTATTAATCCACTCCTGAATAATCAACACCTTCTCTGTGGTGGCTCGTACCACATCTAGTCCCATGATTGCTAACTCTCCTTTATATGCCCAACACAAAGGTGATCTGCATGGTCGGACATACAGATCCATGAAAGGTGCCATCCCAATGGTGGAGTGATAGTTGTTGTTGTATGCGAACACCACCAAGGGCATGTGATCCTCCCAGCTGTGACCGATGATAAGGAGGAAAGCACGCAACATGTCCTTGAGGGTCAGAATGGTCTGCTCAGTCTGGCCATCCGTTTGAGGATGGAAGGCGGTATCCAAACGAAGCTGTGTTCTGAAGACCTCCTGCAACCTCTTCTATAACCGGGAAGTAAAGCATGCATCATGATCCGAGACAATCATTGAGGGTACTCCATGTATCCACACAATATCCTACACATAAAGGCATCCAATGCTCTATACTAAACCCTACTCTCTAATTGGTAGGAAGTGGGCTGACTTGGTGAGTTGGTCAATGACCACCCAGATAGAATCACGACCCCTAGATGTACATGGAATTCCTATCACTATGTCCACATATATCTCTCCCCACTTCCACTCTGGGACCTCTAAAGGTTAAACTAAGCCTATTATTACCTGATGCTCCACCTTCAATTGCTAATAAGTGAGGCACTAAGAGACAAACTCTGCTACTGCTTTCTTCATTCTTGGCCACCAGTGCTATCGTCAGAGGTCTTAGTACATCTTTTCCACTTCTGGATGTACCACTAGAGGGGATGTACGGAACTCCCTCAACACTTCCTCCAGAAGTGGCACTAGTACCATAGTATGTCCTCTAAAGAGGATGAAACACTCCCCATATTTATAAATTCAATCAGGTACTTGCCCTGTGGATATCAGAACACATCGAGCCTCGTAGTCAGTGTCCCCATGTTGCACCTCCCTGACTCGCTGAAGAAGTGAATGAGTGACTGTAAGAGATTGAAGAAAAGCTACTCCATCTCAATCCACAAAGCATATTAGCAAAGCGGCCAGCCTCACCTAGCAGTTATATACCAGATCTTCTGCTGAGTGTATCTGCTACAACATTCCCCTTGTAACTCCCCGACCCTAGTTTCCTAAAGTCAGAGCATTATTTTAATACATTGGCATGATTACAAGGAATCAAGTCCCGAAAGACCGATTAGTTTAGCTGTCTTGGAAAATAGATTACATAAATGAACATTACAATACACATTAGTAAAAAAAATGATCCTTTGAGAATGACATTAATCCCCTAGATTAACCCTGATTATCAATCACAATACACTTCTTGTAATCCAAAGAAAATTAAAACATTCAAAGGGGTGACCTCAGATGCTCAGTAAGGATAAACATATACCTATTACTTTTGTAAATAACCATAAATATTTAAGGCAATGTATAAGACTAAAAGAAAATCATTTTGAACTTAAAAATCAGCATAATATGGAGAAGATACAATAAAACAATGCCATTTACTAATTCAAAGGAATATTCTACTTGTTGAATAATCACTTGTAATATCAATAGCCACTTTCATAATGATGGAATTTATTATGCCAGACTTCATAACCACATATTCAAGGCCTTCTGCCAAGACTACAAATAAGATTTTTTCAAGGACTTTTTCCATGATAGTAGTTTCTCTCATGAGACCTACTCATGCATCGAGGAACTTTAGCGGGCTCCACCAGTCACTTACTATGTTCAATGCATTCCTCATATGAAAAGTTTTAAACATAACATAAACATTTGTATTAAAACTAGAACATGAAATGTCAATACTTTATCCATAAACCATGAATGGAATAGAAATAATAAATCCACATTCAAATACATCACAAAACCATTAATACAATATGGAAGATTTTTATCATAATAAATCAACATCAAACAATTTTAAAATCTATCAATGGATGTTGAAATAGATGAAAATGATTTGTAAAACTGTTTGAGAGAAATATCCCTTTTTCATGAAAACCATTAAAAGTCACACAGTTTAGAAAGGTAGATATTTAAATACATTTTTGAATCAAAGTGTCCCATTCCAATTTGAATCTTTTGAAAGGAATTGAAATTTTAAAAACATCCATGTCTATATAAATAAATCCTTAAAAACCATTTTTGAAAACATGGACATTATTGAGAATGATTTACTAGAATAAATATTTAAAACAATTAAAAAAAATTAGTAAAAAAATCCATTTTAATAATCCCTTTGAAAATTATTTCATGAAACATCTACATGGATAATAAATATGTCCCATAAGATACTTAGGTAAAAGCTTGCTCGGATAATAAAGAGATTGTGAAATTAACCCTGAAATTGCACTTTCCATTAGTCGGGGGTACGTTTAACCTCATGTATGAAGATAGTAGTATGTTATTAAATTATACCAGAACCGCATTAATATTTATTATATCATACATGTTTCATTTATTACATCATACTACCCATTTAATAATAATCTTCATGTTAAATTAACATTTCGGGTAATAGTCACTTTCTTTATCATACGTGTTTTAACTTATTACTATTGATTGTATCACTTAGATCAAGATTTAAATACTTCAAGAATATAAAACATGATTTCTATATCATATATATTTATAAAATAAATATGTATAAAAGACATATATATGAAATGGAAAACACCATTTATGAAGACGATAGTCCGTACATACGCATAAACGATGTTTCCGTTTTCATATCGTATTGAACCGAACTAAGTGAATAATATATATGTAAGTACATATATATATATAAAGTATTATTATTATATCATATATTACATACATATTATTGATATATATTTTATAATCATCGTTGAATGGTGAACGTGGAAATGAATCTCATCACGTCGTGGAGATGATAATCCGTACGTACGCACGAGCGACAATATCCCTATATTGATGGGGAAATCATATGTAATTGGATATTATATCATATAAAAAGAATCATTAACATGTTATATTTATTATTTATATCAGTTATACTCATTATTATACACATCGAAATAATGAAGTGTTTGAATAAAAAACTACACCAGGATGTGGAGACGGCAATCCGTACGTATGCACGAATGGTGACATTGTCATTTATAGGATGGATAGAATAATGAATATGGTTGTACCATGTCTATAATAACATCAAAGTATATATAATATACTGGATTTATTATTTTATAATGGAAACAACAATGATAAAGGAAGTGGAAGAAGAAAATAACTTGAAATATGTGATGAAATATTTACCTATTTTTCGGGTTCTTCCTTTTGATTTGATCGAAAGGGATCCTTAGGTTGGATTTATCACCAAAGGAAGGACAATATGATGATAGGAGAAATGTTGGGAGGATATTTGTAGAGGGTCTGGCCAAGACAAATGGATTTGGAGGTGTGAAATTAAGAGTAGGGGAAGTTCCCTTTTATAAGAGAGGAGAGGGTCACTTTATGAAAAGTTTGGAATATTATTTTATAATAAAATCATTTTCGCTTACTAATGGCTCCAAAATGAATTATTTAAAGGATATGGTGAGGATGGGTAAAAAAACTCTCAACCAATAGGTTTTATACAGGTTTAGGATACCATATTAAACTTAACTTTTAGATTTAACTCTTAGTTAAATAGTTTGACATTTACCATGTCTCTTTGTATTTCTATTTTATATTGTTAATAATCTTACTATAAAATAAAAATAGAACACCAATTGGTTCATTAATGTCATATATATCATTATATATGTCTTATGGATGAAAATTAGATTTTTATGACTATTATATCAATTTATAATATAATATTTGTTTTAAAAACTATTTTATGTCAATTTTGACACTATTTGGTATTTTTTTTAAATCATAACAGCCTGATTATTTCAAAAAAAATTGATTTTATAAACCGTAACATGTCATATTAACCTATAAAATTGGTTTAATTCATCATAAGTCTCAAATTACAGTAATTTGAGTATTTATAATATCAATTATCTTAATCTTTTATTAATAAGGTAATTACTCTATCATCATTGTGTAATTTATAAATTTAATTATTTATTTTTTAAAAATTATAAATAATATACCATTATGTAGGAAATATTTTTATATTTCTAATGAATATTTATAGTTGAATTTTAAATATGTATAACCCTATATTAAAAATGTTTTAGTTATGAAAACTTGAATTTAACACGTTTAATTCATTTTTAAATTAAATAATAATAAATGTCCTCATCTAATCCAGGTTGACCTAACGGGTCCTATTTTATTCCTAATGTTTTTTGGTAGAATTAAACTTGTCCAATATAATTAATACATGTTTTAGGGTAATTATAATATATGTTTTACCCTTAATCACCCTATTTACTTTTAACAGTGGTAAATAAAAGTTAAAAGTTACTATTCACCAAAAAAAATTCATATTATTTAACAAAATTTTACTCACTGTGGTTAACCATGTCTCTTAATTTTTTTAAATTCAACTCACAGAAGCGGTAAAATTTTGTTTTATTCAAATTTGCAAATGCTCCTTGGAGGTGGGTAAAAGACGGTAAAAAGTTCAATAAAATTTTTATGTATCTAAACATATTATAAAATGACTCCAATGAATTAAATTTTACATATATAGGTATTATGTATCTATTTTAATAATAAATAAATTTAAATAAAATAAATAATTATTTAAAATAAACGTCGGTTTTAAACAATAACTCAGTGTTTTTCACTATTAATCAATAACTGAAAGTATTCAGGAAAATACCAAAAATTCACCCTACGCTAATTTCGATATTCCGAATTCAAAAATTAAGTCTATTTTACCAAATTTCAAACATATAAATTTCATTTATTAATTTAAAATTAATTCCCGTTGACAAAACCAAAAGGCGTATTTTTAAGAAATAATAAATATCAAAAGAGTGGCACTTATTTGTGTCTAATCTCTATGTAAAATTACATACAATGAAAAGAATTGGATTAAATGGAAAAATGTAATCTTTTTATACTTAAAAACCATTAAAATGTATAATTTAACAATATAAATTGATTTGATTAAAAATGTTTTTTTCAGTTAAAATATAATATTCTTCACTATTCAACCAAATATGAAAGTCATCAAAAAAAATACCAAAATTTTTTTGAAACTAAATTCATATGTCTCAATTCTAAAGAAGAATTTTATTTTGTCAAATTGAATATATAAAAGTTTCAAATATTTGATTTAACAAGGGTTCACTATTAAAAGATGGTAAAAGTGCATTTTTTTGAAAAACACTTCTTCTATATTGAAAAATGAATTAGTTCTTATATTATATCTAAGAAACTCATAATATAGATTCTAGAATTATAAGGATTATATAATGTTTAAAATTCAGTTAATACTATTCATAACTACTTTTGAACGGCTACTTTGGTCAGTCGTGGTGCTCTTGAACTCATTGTTGTGTGTAGTGAAAGTTATTTAATTACTTTAAAGAAATAACGTACTATGAAATCTTGGGGTGTTACAACCCTTCCCAAAAGTATAGAATATCGTGAATTCATAGTCCTGAAGGTTCTCAAGCCAATGTTGTTGTCTCAGGTTTAGGTCCTTCTAGGAGAACATATACCCACGACTATGATATTCAGAGTAGACAGTAAATCGATCGCCCATCAGATAGTGTCACCACATCTTCAAAGAGAAGACCACTGCTACTAACTTAAGGACATGGGTAGCGTAATTCTTCTCATTTTATCTTAGATGTCGATAACCATATGTGATAACCACTTGCTCCCGCATCAGGACACATTCAATCCTAGTCCCTGATGCATCGCAGTAGACTACGTACCCAATGACCTCCTTCAGAAGCCTCAATATGGGGGCACTGGTTAGTCTCTACCTCAGCTCCTGAAAACTCCGCTGGTATCTCTCAGACCACACTAAGGGTTTCCACATCATTTTCAATGTTAACAATGTTGCTGAAACTCTGGAGAAATATGGCACAAATATTTGGTAGTATCCGACCAAACCCATGAAACTTCATACCTCTGTCACACTTCTAGGTGGCTCCTAAGAAAGTACCACCTCAATATTTACTAGATCCACAACAACACCAGCCTCCAATATGAAATGTCTAAGAATGTTAACCTCTCGGATTCAGAACTGGAACATCATGAGATTACCATAATGCTGGTGCTCTCAGAGCGTGTCCAGAACTAACTTCAAATGATAGGCATTCTCCTCCTCGATAGCCGAGTAGATCAGAATGTCATCGATGAAGACTTCTACAAAGAGATAAAGGTATGGATGAATGATTCTATTCATGAGTCCCATGAATATAGCTGGAGTGTTGGTCACGCCGAATGGAATAACCACGATCATGTAGTTTTCATACCGACATCTAAAAGATGTCTTCTGCACATACTCGTCTCATACTCTGAGCTGGTGATAGCCTGATTTGAGGTCTATCTTTGAGAACCACCATTCTCCCTTCAGCTGATAAAAAGGTCATCAATATTCTGTAGTGGGTACTTGTTCTTCACGGTCACCTGGTTCAGGCATCGATTTTCAACACAATGTCTCAAGCTTCAATTTTCCTTCTTGGTGAACAAAATCAGGGCTGCCCAAGTAGAAATACCGGGCCAGAAGAGCCCCTTACCCTGTAATTCCACCAACTGTACCCACAATTCATAAAGCTCCGCCAGAGCCATTCGATACACTAGTGTAGATATCTGTGTCGTCCAGGGGTACTAGTCAATGTAAAAGTCCAAATATTTGTGAGGAGGTAGACTCAAAACATTATCTGGGAAGACATCTGCGTACTGGTACACCACTACAAGATATCTCAGACTCTCCAAATCAACAGCCCCGAGGGTAAGGCTAGCCAACTGATGAGTGATCAGCTGCACTCTGCTCTGGGTAAGTCCATCCTTTGCTGCAAAGGATTCCTTCTCACTGATAAAGGTAAACCTAGTCCCATCCATGTGGACACAACACACTTTGCGCCTAATACAGTTAATCTCAGCATGGATGGATGATAACCAGTCCATACCCAAGATAACATCATAAGGCCTCGACGATGCTACAAAGAGATCCCAGCCACAGATCTTGCCTCCTAGAGAAATCTCACACTGCTGGCACCAGTGTGTAGTCATCGAATACTCTCTCGTAAGAGTCTATAGCTAAAAGTATAGAGCCAAAAACTCCACTAGAATCTCTGAGCTCTGAATGAGGGAAATAGAAATAAAAGAATGACGAGAAACTCTCTCTATAAGTTCTGAAACTAAGGTGGAGTATACACAGATCGTACCTCATATCATCTCCGGAGTTCCATGGTCATAGGCCTAATCTTCCTTAAGCTGAGCTCACCCATGTCCACCTACTCCCTGTGGTCAGGGTGGACAACCTGGTGGTGGTGTCAGTAACACCTCGAATCGTCGCCCACCACTAACTGTATTACTAGATCCTCATCCATGTCTGCCTACTCCCTGAAAACCTCCTCAGGCAAACCTCTGTCTCTACCGGGGCGGTCCTTTGAACATCTTCTGATCATCCGTAGGGTGGGTCATGCAGTCACATGCCATGTGACCCTGGCCACCGCATGCATAATACTATCTGATCCTCCCATTTCTGGATTTGTCTCGGGTGCCTTGCAGAATGGACCCTGAATCCTACGGTCATCGACCGCTAGGTCTGGTCCTCTTGGACCTCTATGAAATTTGTCTGCTACCAGCTACAGAAGACTCTACTACGTGACACTCGGTGGTGGGTTTCACTGCTAGTGACTACTCAGCAAGAAAACTCTCCACTAAAAGGGATCTATCTAACACCCCCACATGTGTCATGATGCTGAGAGAATTCATCGAATCCATGATCTCTTGCCTGAGTCCCTGCTCAAAGTTTTAGGCCCTGAAAAATGGGTCATGCACCATATCTGTGGGGTAGCGTGAGAGTTCGGTGAACCTCGTAGAGTACTAAGCCACAGTCATTCTTCCCTACTATAGATTAAGATGATCCAGTATGTGCACTGCGCGAAGGGTCACTGGGAAAAACTCTACCTGAAACAGGCTCTCAAAGGCTTCTCATAGAAGTGTCACCTCGTCGGGAAATTGGATCATCAATCTCCACCATCTGTCTACTGCTGCCTATAGAAGGCTGGAAGCATGGATCACCATAATATCATATGGTGTCGCTACAAGTCAGAAGGCCCTCACCACAACCTCCAACCAATCCTCAGCTGCCTGTGGGTCTGTCTCACCTCTGGACATGGATGACCTCAGGCACTGGAACATGTACAATGTGCTCAAGCGGCATGCACTCTCTACTACTGGGGCTGGTGGAATCGATGGCCCAATGGGTGATGGTACCGCTAGTTCCTGCGCTAGTGCTTCTACTGAAAGAGGTACCTACACTGAGGCATTGTTGCTCGGTGGGCTATCATCATGTACTATACCAGGAACCCTGGCTAGCTATCTTTGTGGAGGCATCCTGAAAAGAAACAGGTGTTCCACGGTAAATAAGTTATACCTGGTGAACAGACTCAAAGAGATCAAAAAGAAAACTTTTCAAAACTCACACGCAGTCTGTGTTTTCATTCAATGAGTTAGAAATCAGAAGTCATGGTCATGGTGTATGGATACGTTGACAATTGCACCAACATTGGATTTTCTAAAATGATAACCATAATCATAACAATTAACTATATCGCTGTTAAAAGATCAAAGTCTGATGTTATATGGTAGAACCGACTCCTTTGATACCAATTTTTCATGACCCGTCCCCAGTGGCCCATGCTGTGACTAACCCAAACCCACCTTCCATAGGTCAGGGGCTAGTGACTGGCACCAAAGGGCATATTCCCTAAAACTGGTAAGGCATCTCCTTTATAACCTATAAACACACACAATAAGGCACAAATCATGATAGAAGCACAATGTGAAACTATATAGTAATTAGGGTGTGTACAAAAAGAAAAAGGGGTTAGAATACAAGACCAACTGAAAAGTAAAAGTAAACTAAAAAGTACAGGTAAAACTGAAACAACTCTAGTGGACACCTTCCAAGGATCCTACCTGAAGGGTAGGTACTGCTCTTAAATGGTCGTCCCTATGGTATGCCTCTTCTAACGTCCACCTCTGAGCCTCCTACAGTCCTGGTACCCTCATCCTCCATCACCGCTGTCCGTCGTCAGTATAAGACACAACAAGGTGCGGGCATAGCCTGTGTAGGGGTGAGTATAACGATACTCAGTAGGGACCCATAGACCCTCAATGGTCTCACAAAATCCATAATGGATAAAACACAAATCATGGAAACAATAGTCAAACCTACATAGGTATATGCCATTACATATACCTAATTTATCAAGTATACCAATCTCCTTCATGAGGAAACACAAATCCCAACTCAAAATCTCAAATCCCATTTGTTCCATGGAGAAAAGATTACCACAAAAGTAACACCCCAAAGGTAAGTACCATAAAGGTAAAGCCACACAGAAGTATACCAGAATGTTATCACCATGAAGTTAAGTACCACTAAGGCATCACCACACAGAAGAATACCACAAAGGTATCACCACAAATGTAAGGACTTATCACACACCAGGTATAACTTAAGTATGAGAGTAATGATGATTTGATGTAACTACTAAATCACCTTACTCTATTGAGAGGAAAACCCATGTAGGATCCTAAATCATAAAACCCACACAGGTTCCTAGTACAGTAGACCCCTGTAGGATCATAGAGTTTTACCATGTGGATTCTTATAGTGGATCCTTGTGGGTTCCTCATACACAGACCCACGTAGGATCCCAAGGCACAGACCCACATAGGATCCCTTTCTCATGTTACAACCAGCCACAAGATTCCCCCACTATTCTCACTTGATTCCGGAAGGGTCCTATACTCAGGCCACATGTCGGCACTCTAAATTCCATTACATCCCACTAATAATTATCCCAATGGACCACCACGTAATAGGAGTCTCAACGCAACAGATGGTGCATCAATCAGATGCTCGGTCAGTAAGTTATTGGCCTTTTAGTCCCGAGAGCCTGGTTGAATTCGTGTCAGATCCTACCCGACTATACCCCAACGTTATCCAAAACTCATGTGGGGTGTACCAAAAGGATCATCTCTATCCAAGGTTTCTGGAACCAAAAAATTTTCATCAAATAGATTACAATATCTCATGTTATGGCCGAACAAAAAAAAGGGGTCGACGCTGGTTCGGGTCCGGTCTGACCCGGTCGACCCCGATTTCGACCTTGGTCCGACCCGGTCCGCCCTTGGTATGACCCGGTCCACACTTGGTCCGACCTGGTCCAACCCAGGTTCCGCCCTTGGTTCGACCCCGCCCGACCTAGGTTCGGGATTGGGTCTGACCCGGCCCAACCCAGGTCCGGCCCTCGTTCCGACCCAATCGGCTGGGTTCGGCCCGACCCACTTGGTCCCGCCTGGCTTGCTGGCACGACCCGACCCACTGACGCAGCCTGGACTGCTGGGCGGCCTGTGTTGGGTGGCCCGCGGCTGGGTGGACCCACAGTGGTGTCCATTCTAGCTACCGCCCAAGGGGGAGGCGCCCCTTGTGTATCATAAATGGATGGGCCATTCGGGTTGGGAGGCCGAATGGCCAACGCCACATGGCACTAGCGGCTGGCACGCTAGACCCGGGGTCCCGCCCGGCTCCTCGGTTGGTCGGATGACCAACCTTCATCTGCGGCGCGGTCATGCATCGTGCCACCATAGGTGGGAGACAGTGAGACGTTTGCTCCTCCTTCGCCGTTGTGGCCGCGTGCCGTAGTCCCTGCATGCCAGCGGCGCGGGTGCACGCCACCACCCCCTTCAGACGTCCAGTCGGGTTAGAGCCGCCACCCTTGCTCTACCATAGCCGATGGTCTACGACCTTTCTCCGACAGTGCAGTCACACCGTCTTCATCGTCACGGCCAGCTAGAGTGCCACCTACAACTCCCAATTTCAACCAGTGCCGGTCGCTGGCACGGTCGATGACGACGTTCCTCGAGTCACTGGGGGTGCCCCGATGGCCAGATCTTCATTCCAAAGACTCCCACACTCATCTTGGGATTTTGCCATCAATTTAGGACCACCAAAATCCACAAATGTTGCAGAGGGATTGGGCTGTGTTCATTTGTCCCACACCCTCTACATTAGAATAGTACCAAGCGACATAATTGTTCTTGAATCAAGAAGAACATCATGAATAGTGTGAAGGGTATTTGAAACAACAATCCCTACCTCAAATATTTGTTGACGTCAGTGAGGAGTGGGGGAGATGGTTGTTGGTTCATAGTCATTGAAGAAGTTCCTCATTGGAGATCCTTCGATGAAGTTTTTCATTGGAAAAATGTACGTCGAAGGAGAAGAGTTCTTCATTGGAGCAAGTTTTCCCTGTTTCACCATGGTTCTCCCATCCCTCCTTTTCCAACTATTTCTCCTAAGGAAATAATGATCCAACAAAATAAAAATAATTTTATGAATTAATTAAAGTTGGCACACTTAATTAATTGAAGTTGGCACAATTAATTCAAAAGAGTTGGCCCAATTATCCATGGAGAGTTGAATGGTTTTTCCACATTAAGAGGGGTTCGGGTGGTCCCCACCACAAAATTTAAATCGGGAGGATTTCTAGCTTGGGAGGTCCCCACTTCCATAATTCAAAAAGAGAGGTTTCAAAAAAAATGTTAATTTTTCAAATTTTTCTTCTTCCACAAATAACTGAAAAGCTTACATTCATCCTAGTCCTTTTTTGGTCAACGTGAAGGTCTCTTTATGTGAATATCAGCGGTGCAAGTTCAACAACATCCTCATATTTCAATTTCGATCACCAGTTAAAAATTTAACAACACCCACTCACACATTTACTGAACGTACTTAAAAAAGTTTATAAATTCTTTCCGGGCACTCTGGGCCTCAGAATCATGTGCCGTCAATTTTTGTAGACTCGAATATTTCCATATAATTTTTTTAAAAATTAAATTGAATTTCCGGATATTTATAGTTAGTGGGGGGGATATTAAAATATAAATCAATTATAATATTTTATAATATTTTTACTTTATAGGGGGATTAAAATTTATTTTATTAACCTACTATAATTTAGTGCCTCCTAAATGGTGATATGGTGTATATATTTATTGATTCGTGTTAAAAAAATAGAAATGGGGGAAATTGTGGTTACCAAAGGATTAGTTTTTGTTATATTTTTTTTCAATAATGGGGTTTTTAGTTATAACCTATCATTAGTATATAAATGGTGAACGTGGTTATCATATTATACTTTGTGAAGGAGGTGGAAATTTTAAAGCCATAAGATAAAATGAGATATGTGTAATTTATATATAAAGTATAAAGAGATGAAGATACATAGAGCTGAAACATAATGGTTTAAGAGATCATATATTAATGTAACCAATGTGACTATAATGGCTTTACAAAATGAATCATGGGGAGTACATGACTTTAAAAAGTTGTAGATGGAGTGATGTATGAATTTTCCTGATCTAGATTTGATAAATGATTTGAATACTTGTGATTGATTGTTATAAATTATTTAGATAGTTGATAAAGTGATAAAAGTATTTAGATAGTTTAGAGAAGTTTGAATGATAATTTAATGAATTATGAAACTCCATGTAATGTTGTAAAAAAATTTATAGTTTTTTATTTTAGAATGTAGTTGATGGATGAGAGTAGTTTTCACTAGTTACCATGAGGTAGAAACTAAACTATTGTTTACTAAATAATTACATGGATTCAAAATCACCATTGTGGTTCTAGGTGTTCTAATGAAGTTGGATTGATAGAATCTATAGTCACCAAGGGATGATAAAACCAAATTTCTTTTATAAAAATGGTTCTTGTGTGAGGTTGAAAAACATAGAGGGATTAAAATATTATGCTCTAATGAATGTAATGATTAATTTTTTGTTTTATACAATCCCAATTTCAAATGAGGTGTGGGATAACTATGGTAATGGTCATAGGATATGTTATAAAAAATTGGACAACTAGTCATTATTATCAATATAGAGTTGATCATTTTACTAAATAAATGTAATGAAAGTTACTAGAGTTTCTAGAAATAAACAAAATATTGGAAATATTTACACCAAAACCTAGTGTGAATTAGATATGTATTTAAAAATATGTCAATGGGTACAAAATATTTTTTATGAAGATTTTATAGTGATGATTTTTAGAGTTAAATATTTGACCAAAAGACCACATCATGGTTTCGAATGTTATTCTATGGTTTTCTAGTTATTTACATGATTTATATATTTGGTTATGTTTTTAAATTATAA
This sequence comes from Viscum album, assembly GCA_963277665.1. Classification (NCBI taxonomy): domain Eukaryota; kingdom Viridiplantae; phylum Streptophyta; class Magnoliopsida; order Santalales; family Viscaceae; genus Viscum; species Viscum album. The sequence goes on along the minus strand of OY728137.1, from coordinate 19,521,759 downwards.
AAAATATTGATATTTATTAGAGTATTCACTTGAATTATTTAGACTACTTTGATAGCCTATAATTTACTGTCACATGATAGTTTTATTTGGAGAAGATTAAGGAGTTATTGGTTGGATAAATCACATTAAATATGGGGAATTTTATATAGTTGTAGATTTTGGATGAACATATTTTTAGTGTAAAATAAGATAAAAGAACAATAAATTCAAATTTAATGTATATATTATTGAGAAGGATTTATTAGAATAATGTTTGAAATTTATTGAGATTAAATGAAATGATATGTATGTTTGAATATACACATTAAATATTTTAGATTTGTTATTTAGTTATAGTGGAATATTTTACTTAATATTTTTAAGAACATTAATAAAGGATAAATTGGAAAAATGACGAATATTTTATTAAGATATGGTTTTCCATTATAGGAGAAGTTATTGAAGGAAATTTTATATTATTATCATGATGAATCTTGGGTTTATGGCTTGGTGAAATCCTAGACCCTAATGATATTTTAAAATTTTGTTGTCATTATATATATAAATTACATGCATGGGAAATGAAAAATAGGGAGAATATAATATTATTAATAGATTAGGTTTATTAAGATATGATCATACATAGAATACCAATTATACATCTGGAGAAGTGAAAGAGAGATAATAAGAATTATTTCAATAAAGAAAGTTTCATTAAAAAATAATTGAACTAAATTGAATTCCTAATGGAGGAAATTTTTGTCACTATAGGAAACGTTTATAATTACTCTATTGTCAAGTAGTTTCTCAAATTTGGATTTTTAATAAAGGCGTTAATTAGTGGAAAAAAATGGGGCATTTAATGTGGTTTTATAATGACATTTAAATTTATCATTATAGATTGAAATTTATACTGACTTTCTAGGTCATATCAAATTTATTACTATTTTAACTAGTGAGGGAGAAATAAATAATGGGATTGAACCTTTGGAGGAAATGTATTATTCCTAAATCCTATTTAAAAGAGTAACCCATGGTTTAGTGTTACCTTACATGAATCATTTTATCTAGTTGGATAGTGAGTTTACTATATTTTGGTACACTGATACTATACTTGTGTATTCTCATTTAATGTATCATAGAATGGGTTAAGGAAGTAAGAATTTATTTCATAATGTTTTTATTATGCTTAAAATTCATAAATTTGAACAATTTTTAACAAATCAAATATTAATTCCATCTAAAATGAGAATAATATCTGACATAGATAATCAATTAAAAGAAAAATTTTAATCTGTGAACACCTTGATTCACCACCTATTAGTGTTCTGAATTCTATATGGTTTAATTTTTTAAGATTTTAGTCCAAATTATACTCAATGATAGGATATATTTATTAAATTTTATATCTCATGGTGTGATATAATAATATATCTATGTGTGATATTATTTTTTATCATAATATATAGATTTCTCTTTGGGAGAGATATAAATCAAGTGAATAGTGTTATAAATCTATCACATTATAAAATATTAGATCCCATGTTTTTAAAATTTCATGGAATTAATATTTAAATATTAAAACATCATTGTTTTTAGGGAAATTATAAATGTTATCATAGTTGTAACATATGACGAATTTATGATATTTTTTGCATATTTACTCAAACTAATGAGAATCCAAAGATGTTTATATGAAGAGGATAATACTGAGAGAATGGAAGTGAATTTTATGTCTGTTATTTGGACATAGATATCGTCTATATTTCTACATTAATCAAAAGATCGTATCATATCATGGAGTTATGAGAGATCCCTTTATAGAGTTTCAATATTCATAAGGATGATGAATAACTATAGAGATGTGAATTTTTTATTGTAGTTTTAGAGAACTTAATCAAGGATATATTGAAGGGAAGACTGGGTATAACGACCTAGACATTCCATACATAGATATTACATCTTAACAGATGAATATCCAATATATTTTAACAATTTTTTTCCTTAGTACCATAAAGTTTTATTGTCTTTGTAGGCTATATACACAATCTTATCATTTTATAAAAGATCTTAATCATCTCCCATAATGATCTTCCAACATAGTAAACATCAAAGAAATACCCTACAGAAAACATTCTTCATAACCTAGGGAAATGAATCATAAGAAAGGTTTAACTCAAATTCTTAGTAAGGATAAAAATGGGAGATAAAAATCGTTGATCATATAGAAGTATAAGATAATCATAAGGCTATGAGATCATGAACATAACATACATAGTTTGAATTCAATATATCATGGATCATAAACATGATTAATTAAATAAAAACTCATCATGTCAATGAACATGAATCATAAGAGTTAGAAATAATGACCAATCAATCATGAAACAAAAGTTCATGTCATAATAGCATGGAACCACTATAATTATAGAGACCTATTAATATGTTAAGGTTAACTACTAATACCATCGAATCATTGTGGACTAAGAATCAATACCTATTTACCATATAATAACGGATGATGCATCATTAATTTTTTTCCAAATTGGATCATGATCATCGACTTTTTCCTTATAGTGGATTAAGAACACTGACTTATTTCCCATAGTGGATCAAGAAAATCAAATGCTTTCCATAGTTATCTCATGAGAAATAATGATGTACCCAATGCATTAGAGGAATATTTAATTTTGGGCCCACCCATCAAATTATGAAAATGATATATATGTGTACCAAAATATCATAAAATTTTAATCATATCATCTTATCATGACTCATAGAATGAAAATTGTTTTATAAAAATATCATTAATTCATCATTTCAAAAGCCTCGGAAAATAAATGGGTTTCATAAACATTTCATCATCATAATCATAAACTATACATATAAGGAATATGTATAGTATCATTGGATAATATCCCCATTAAATCATATTTAACATCAAGGATGATATCATAGATGGAAACTCCTTTAAAAGTTCACTAGAAAATTTCTTGAGAAAAAAACCCTTTATAATCAAAAATAAATATTTAAAATCTAAAAATTTGTAAAACATTTTGGAAAAAATTTTCTATGAAAATAACTATAGAAAATTTTAATGTAATATTAGAATAATTTAGTGGTCATTATCTATATAATTTTTTTTTCATACAGTGTATGTTTAAATAATGATTCATTTGAAATTTTTGCTAAAAGTCAAAAGTGCCTCATTTAGAAAATGACAAGAATATTATTTTGAAATAGTTTTATAAAAAAATGTGCAAAAAAGTAATTTTAACAATCATTGTGGAATAATCAAAAACATTATTGAATACTTTTTAAAAAGAACATGGACAGGGAATAAAAATATTCTTTATCGAATAATAAGACACAATCGATTTTTCTTAAAAACATTTTTACATACTCTTGAGTACATAAATTGAGTAAAATTAAAGAAAAAAAGATAACTCTATATAATTCAAAAAAAATATAATATAAATTCATGGTATTTATTATAGAAGAACCACATAATTTTTCTCAATGTATTTTCAAGCATAAATAACCTCGAATAAAATTGTTTTTAGATTTAAATCCCATACCACATTATTAACACTCAAATAAAAACCTTGTGAAAGAGAAAAAAATATGGATATGTATATAACCATAGTTTACTAGAGTTTAATCATAAAATAAATTTATTTTCATTATATTCATTACATGAATGAAACAAGTGGTAAATATGGTATGTGTCTTACATAAATAAAAGTGAGACAAAAATCCATTACCTCATGTCTTAGTTGACTTCGTACATGTTTTCACATCTTGTATAATAAATATATATTTATTATTAATTTATTAAATAACTATAATAATATATATCACACCATATATGGTTTAATTATGACATCTTATCACATATTTTATTAAAACGTTGTTATTAAAATCAAATTTTTTGTGGGATAACTTCTTCATTTTCCAGGAATGTTTCAGTTTAGCAGTCCCAACCCTTTTACTTTTATCATGGTTATATCATCTATTGAGTATTAATAATTTTATAAATAACATATATATATATATTCATTATATAAATATTTACATTCATTTATAAAATTTATAGATAGAAAAATGAGTTACAATGTTTATAGATATGGTATACCGCATGTATGCATGAATGTGGTTTCCGTTTTTTGATTAATGAAATAAAAGAGGTGTAAATAATCAAACAATAATAAATAATAAATAATATATAATATATATTTTATGTATTTATAAAACATATTCTTATTACCATTTTTTTCAAAATAAAATGTAAAATGAATCACATCGCTTCTTAGAGATAGCAATCCACACTTATACACAAGGGACTTTATCATTTTCTAACAGATGGAATGGTAAGAAAATATATAAGATATTATAATGCAATAAGAATAATTATTTCCTGAATATAATCTCTAAATATTAAATCCATCATTATAACCATCCATGAATGCTGGTGATGAAAAAAATGACAAACTTACGTGGACAAGGTAGGTTGTATGTTTGCACGAATGATGTTTTTGTTTTCCATAGGATGAATAGTTTCTTGGAAAAGGTTGTAAAATAATCATAATAAAAATTATTTATATTTAATATAATATAATTAATTAATTTTTAATTTAAAAAATATATTTAGATGAATTTTAATAAGAAATTAATTTGAAAATACATGGTTAAGAGTTATACCTCTTCATTGAGAAACACTCTTTGGATTACACCATAATCCTTGAAGGTATAATATTTTGTAAAGAAAAAAATGATTTAGTATATGTTAAAGTAATATATAATTATATTATATTAAGTATTATTTTATCTTTATGTATCGATTTGTTGTAAAGAAAATAGAGAAGGGTTTTCCTTTGAAGATTGAGGGGAGGGGCACTCTTTGAATTTCTTAAAAGATTAAAATATAATAAAATATCTATCAAACAAAATGATTAAAAATGGAAATATAATCAAATTTAAATTATTATATCGTTTTAATACCATCATATAATAAAATTTTATAGGTTTATGTTATATTTTAAACCTTATATTTTGTTTTAAACCCTGAGTTAACCAATTTTAACCCTAACCTTGGTAATGATTTTTTCACTCATAACGGGTTATAGTTTTACTGATACGGTTTAAATTAGATAATAAATGAATAATGGATTATATTTAGGACCATTTAACATTATATGTTTTTTCTTGTAAATGTTTTTATTATGTTTAAATAATATAATAGAATATTGTTATCATAAAATCTTATTAATTTCATTTTATGAACTATTCACATAATTTATCTTTGAAAATAATATGAATACAATTGAATTAGAATATAAACATTTACAACAAAACTAACATGTTATATTTATCTAAAAAATCATGGAACATAATAATTCACCCATATTGTTTTACATTTATTATTTTTTAAATTATTTATTTTATTTTCATATTAATTGAAGAAATTTTGTGTTGGCGTTATGTGAGCATTCAAAGTAATTATTCAATTACCAAAAATTATAAATATAAATATTAAAACAAATTAATTATTATATAATAAAAACATGTATATCTGAACTTTTCTTGTTCAGCGTTATGTAATTTTTTTAAAGATATTAGCTTCAAGAGAGTGACATTTTCGAATTTTCATTAATTAAAATAATATAAATTTCATTATCAATGGGTAAATGGATCGAATATTCTATATATTTAAATTTTGGATTTATATGGTTGAAGTGATTCTATCCAGTTAAATATTATATTGTTTTGGGTTGATTTTGAGACCTTATCCCATGGTTTTAATAGCATTTTACCAATTTTTCCCTTACTAGTGTGACAAATATTTTCCAGGGTTATGATTCATAATGAAAAAAATAAAAACGAAATATTTTAAAAATATGATAGTAATGATTATAAATATGGTATACAATTTTTCAAGATTCAATATTTATATTCAGATGATATTAATTTTAGATAAAAACATGAAACGCAATAAAAAACAGTTGTTCCGAAAAATGTCTTTTTAAGTATAAATTTCTTTAAACTAAATTCATACAAAAAATTGATTCCAATGAAAATGAGTTTACTATTAATAATATAAGAGATATAATATTAAATTAAAATATTTTTATGAAAAAGGAAAATCTGAAAATTCATTGAACAATAATATAGTATTCAATAAAAATCGGTATTTTTCACTATTTACTAAAAAATCAACCATTTCAAAAAAACCCAAAAAACTAACCCTAAGATAATATTTATATAACAATATTATAAATGGAGTTCAATTTATGAAATATATTTTAAAAAAAATTCATAAAATAATTATAATATTTTCTAAAAAAATGAAAAAACATATTTGAAAAATAAATTGACTTTACCCAAAAGATGAGTGCTTATTTTCTAATAATTAATAAATAAATATTTAATGAGTAGGCCCTATATATAATTTTAATATTTTATAATCCTATTTATACCCACCGATTTAATGTCTCGGTTATAACAATAACATTTAAAGAATAATATTTCATGATTTGTTTAAGTTCAGTGTTGTGTGTTGTCTACACTATCAAACAAAGTGTTATCTTTAAAATCTTAGAGTGTTACACTTTTCTAATGAAGTAATGTAATGTAATTTATATATTTTTATAAAACTCTCATGGAATTATCTTGTGGTAAGTGATTTCATGTGTTAATATTCCAATACATTTGTTTAATATTGTTGATCATCAAACCCAAAAGTTGTATTAGTGTAAGACCAATGTTGTTTAAAAGTGATTGAATTTTTAAAAAAATTAAGCGTTTAAAAAATAAATATAATAATAAAAAGATCATTAAATATCACTTTGTGTGATTTACACTTGGATAATGTTGTTTAATTTTGGTATTTGATGATGATATCACAGACAATTATATATGATATTCGTATTCATGATTGGTTTTGTTTGTTATTCAAGAAAATAACATACTGATATGGGGGATATCATAGTTTGAATCATAGTTCAATTTTTGGGTATAAGGATAATATATGGAGTAATATTGTGATATATTCATCTATAATTTGAGGCATGACCAATAGTTGAGTAGTGATAAAAATAACAAATTATCACATAATAAATTATATAAAGTATCATTCTGTGTGTGATAAATTATAGTGAGGCCACCGATATATGATACCGTTGAGAATTTTTTTTGTGATATGTATATATACATATATCATATGTAGGAATATAAGGTATATAGTTATTTGAGATATTTTAGTTTTATGCTATTTTTTTATTTTTAAATTATTAAATGAATTATAATTTATAAATTTTTAATAAATTGTGATTAAATGAATTGAAAAAATTTATTTATTTCATAAAATGATAATAAAATAACATTTAACATTAATAAATATTCAAATTTTTTATTAAATAATAATTAGATATTTAATAAATAAATATTAATATTAAATTCTATTTTTTTCATAGTATAAAATTATGAGTTTAACAAAAATTATTTATATTAAAAGAAAATAATAATTTATGAAGTGTTTATAATTTAAAAAAAATAAAAAATAAATTTTTTATATTAGTTTTATGAAATGACCATAATTTTTATATATGTAGTGTTAATATTAATGGATTATTTTGGAAAATTATTTAAACTATACCAAAAGTTGTTTTAAAGGATTAAATCAATGTTTAAATAAGAATAAAAATACATAATATTTGAATAATGTATTTTTTTCATTATAAATAATAAACGTTTATAGGAATTTAAAATATTAATAATTATTATTTAATAAATTATATATTTTAAATATGAAAGAGTTTATACATATACTATGCAAATGTGAAATATAAAGTGTTCAAATTTGAAATATAAAGTGTTTATATTTGAAATATAAATTTAAAAATGATTATATTTCATGGAATCTTTATAATCTTTTGAAATGAGTTATAAATTGTTTAAATTAATATTTTTTGAAATTATTATTATTTCTCACACTTAAATTTAAGAATTTCTCATTTAATTATTTATTGCCTTCTTTATGATTCAAAATTATTTATAATATTAATTATATAATTCATTAGTTATATTTTTAAACTGCTTCTATATTTTTCATACCATGCATTTAAGGAGTTTCATGCTAAGGTATAACATAATATATACTTTACTTTCCCTAATATTTGTAGATATATTCATATAATTTCAAAATAAATATTTTATTTTAATTATTTATACATATTTAGAGTTAAAATTATGTTAGAACTTTACATAAATCTTAAGTAATTATAAAAGGATAATGAACTTTGGGTTGAACTTCTACTATACTGGGGATTGTGGTCTTGTCTCGAAATGTGGGGTTGGGTACCTATCATACCATATAGTACACAGAGTATGATTTATGTATTCTTTGATTTTAATCCACTGAAAGAAAGTGTTTCATGTAATATTTTTATAAGATGTATATAGATATGGGTTAAATATTATAATTACATTCATATAGGAAGCATAGAACAAATCATTGATTTTATAAATGGTTTTTCATTTGAATGATTAAAACTTGTCAATTCTATTGATTAATATAATATTTATAAATCAAATCAAATAGAAACAATAATACATATAGATAATGAATTAGATCAAATATTAATAAGATATATTTAGACTATTAGGTAATATAAATCCTCTCAAATTACCAAGGTGTTGAATTAATTATGATGTGAACTTCATCAAGAAATTGATTTTTCCTTATGAGTAACCCTCATAAGATTAAGTTCCCATGTACTATCTTTTGTAAGGTGTACCAAATATGGGAGTCCCAAACGTTTTTTACCTAAACCTAAAGTAAAAATTTGTCGCACATCATTTGGGGACCCTAATAAAATCAGGTTCTAATTTGAATGTCATTACGAATATCAATAAGATAGATCGGGGAAATAAATTTAGTGCTAAATTATCAAAATAATTACATATGATATAATTAATATAATTCTCCACATAAATTGAAAATTACAATTTGATGAAAAAATAAAATTGAATGCTTATTGAAACATAGGTCTTGGATGACTAAAAATTATAATGTAAAATGGGTTTATTATTTTATTTAGATTACATTTAATGAAATTATTCATTTAATATATATATATATAACATGAAATTTATTAGAAAAAAACAAAATATTATAGCATAAAATGGAAATGAATAAATATTAGTATCAATATTTGAGATTAATACTAGAAGAAACAAATATAAATAGTTCTAATTTTCTTTATTGGTATCCAAATTTAAAAAATTTCTTATACAAGAAGAAAAGTTATATATATTAGAGCGACCAATTCATAAAAAAACCTACCAAAAAGAAAAATATATTGGTTAAACAAAAAAATATTATGTATTAAATAGATTTTATTAATACCAATAAACACATTCTTGTATCCATGAATCCTAATTTAAAAAATAATCATAAAAATATGTATACTTATGGAATGATTAACAACTCAAAAAGGATCTATTAATGATGAGATATACATGATATGTTTTAGTTTTTAATGAATCATTTTAGTGTTAGATGACTAAAGATACGTTATTTTATACCCATTTTCTCAATATTATGGTTTACATTAATGATCCAAAATGAATGGGGTTACCACTCATACATAATCTATCTACAAACTTCTTTATGAATTTTTTTCACATGTTTCATTAATTTATTTTTAACTATAATCTGAATTAATTTAATAAATATTTCACCAAACTCTTTTATATGTTATGGGTTGAAAAATAGGACATGGTAGGTTCAAAATCTAGCACTATGTCAATGGTATGAATAAATAAGGGTAAAAATTTTATCTGAAAAAGAAGAATAAAGGTCATGGAGAATCAATGCATGATTCTTTTCAAAAAAAATGAGGTGTAGATATTGAGGTACAATGTTTCAATTGTGGTAATATTGTGAAATAAAAAATCTATCAACCTATAATACCTAAAATAGAATCAAATTCTTCATGTAGAGTCCATATGCGACATTTATGTTATAAAAACCAACTTCGCTTTTTCAATAGAGTATATGATGACAATTATACATTATAAACCTATTGTGTATATGTAAAAGTTTTTAAAATTGAGGAGGAATTTAATTAGGAATCAGGAAATTTATTTTTGACTAATGGAAAAAGTTTCTACATTGGAGGATGGAAATTTATGAATAAACATAAACTATGGGAATTATAAATTAATTAATTTTGGAATTTTTTTGTCTGTTTTCTTATTTTTATAGGTATAAATAATGAACATAATTTTGAAACTAAATTATTTGTTTAATAATTGATATTATTAGAGGTTTATACCCATGTTTTGTTATATAATTCATTTTAAAACATAGTATAAAAATATTATAGGTATACAATTAATAAGAAAAAATTGATGAGTTTAAAATAAAATACTTCATATAAGAACTAAAATGTAAAAATTTTCGATATTATAATTATTATTTTGGATTATTTATCTTGATAAAAATTACATATGTTGTAATCATATAATATGAGATATAATGTTTAGTTTTTTATAAACCACATAAACTTCAAAAGTTATTATATTTATTGAAGAAGGTGTTCTTTATTAGAAAATTTTATTTTAAAAAAATGTTTTTTATGAGACCAGTGGGAGTAAAATTGAACTTGGAGAAGTTAAAAAGTTCTAAAAAATAAATTTTTAAAGAAATATAAATTTCCAATATTTCAATATAGTCTAATTTAAAGCCACGAAGAATCTATCTTATGAACCTGAAATGGATTTGGGATATATTTTTCCTAATTACGATATTAATGTCATAGTTACATTGTTTCCTAGTACAAATGGTCTCAAAAAAAGTTTATAGAAGCCAAGAATCGTCTCAAAAATGAATTGTAGCTTTAGGATATTTGCCTTTGAGTCATTAGAACAAGGTTGGTGGAAAATGAATCTCAGATTCAAAAGCTTTTTCTAAATCAGATCTCCATAAAGATGTACTTCATTCCACCAAAAATATCAACAAATTAGAGGATGGTTTGATTTATATTGGGTATGAATCAAGGGATTTTCCTCATAAGCTAGATCTTATTGAATTATAAATTACATGGAAGGTTACATATTTCAAAGGTGATAAACCTTGGTCCTTTTCATATTTAATGCTATGAAACACATACTACTATAATTTTAATAATTAGAGATCGATCCCTAAAAAATGACTATTTCAATTAATATTTGTGAATAAAAAATACTTCAATACAGATTAGAAGAATGAAAGTATTAACTTAATGTTTGGATTATTTAGAATCGTTGAAGGAAACATGAACTTTAATATTTTCTCTTAGAGTTAATCTATGGAACACATTTGGGCCAGACATTGGGGGCCTTCTAGGGTGTTCTTGTATACAAAGTTTTCAATGAATTAACTTCATTCATAAATACTCTATTAAAAATTGATCCTCACACACCCAAGGGAAACATCAGTACGTGTATGGGAATTTTTATTGATGAGAACTTTAATTCCATCCATACTAAGGTGATTAATATTACTTTCCTTGATAAAAAATTAATTTTCAGGTTGAACCTAAATTCTTTCAACATTTTGGGAGGTTTGTAAAATTGTTGGGCATGTGTTTTCAAAATGTGGAGTGGTAAATATGAAAAAAGTCCTAACCGTGATCCAAAATAAGATCATATTAAAACATGAATAGGATGAACAAGGCACTTATGCTGGAGAAGAGTGATCTTGTGAGGAAAAATGATTAAAAAAAATGGGTGAACATTCAAGTCATGGACAATAATATTAGAGGCTCCTGGGTTGAAATAGTAGAATAGGAAAAGAAGTAAAGAGACCCTTATAATAATTAAAATATATTTAAGGAATTTAGGAAGATATATAGATCCCATACTGATGAGAATGATATTCTTATGGTACGGAATTTAACCAAAGATCTCTACAATCTAGTTACTTCCAAAAATGATTAGGAGCTGTAAAATAATTTTTTACAAGTTAAAAAAGATGATGTGAATAATATTAATGAAAACACTATTGATAACGTCACCTCTAATAGAAATTCAATGATAGAATAGTTTCTTGAAAAATAAAGGAAGGAGATTCAATATGGTAATAATAATACTGCTACAGAAAAAATAAAAAATACTTTTATAGAGTCATCTATGTTACACAAAAAAAGTGACATATCCTATGAAAATTATAGATGAAATTCATAGAAATAATGACATTAATGGTGATTCCACTATTTCTATGGGTATGAATAGTGACATAAAATCAAAATGACTAAGAAGTTTGTATGAAAATTACATGAAAAAATTATCCCCAAATACATATCAAAATGTAAGTTATTTTATTAAACTCTCAGTGTGTGTCCAATATTGAGGCCCTCAGTTCCTTATGGATTTTTATTCAGCTTCATAAATACTATTTTATTACTCTTTAGGAACCCAAAAGAACCTTTACCTCAAAATTCTATTCTTAAAAAAACATTTATCATCTACTGTGTATGAATAAGTTTAATTAGGATGTTAAAATATTATGGGTCATGTCTCATGAGAGGATGTATGCACCATCTGCATTTAATTACAGTGATCATATTTTCATGTGTACTTATAAATAGGCTTAAAATATAATTTTTTTCTCAATTATAAATTCGTTTAACAATTACATGGATAGATGATCCTTTTGGATAAAAATATATTCTCTATCAAAGACTATTGACTCTCCATGGTTTATAATTAGTGGTTTCAACTTGATTCTTAACCTAGACGAAAAATTATGAAACTTGCATAATTTTATTTCATCAAGGGTGTTCATAAATTACATTGAAAATATAAATATTTTGGATTTTTATTTTTTATGATCTATGTATTCTTAGTATAGTAATTTTATTAACAATATGTTCTCTAGTAAAATTGATAGATATTTTGTTAGTGATGCCTCATTAAATTATTCCGGATCCTTATTATGTTTCTCATTATAGAAAATTTACTTTAATAATCATCCCATCACAATGAATATTACTGAAAAAGAAGTGAGTCTACCCACTTTTAGATATAACAATGTGTGGGTTCTTCCCATTGACTGCAAGAAGCTTGTTCAAGTTGTTTGGGACTCGTTGAAATCCTTGGGAAAAGACATTTCTTTCATCTTCAAGAATAAATTACTCAAAAGAAATTTGAAATAATGGATCCAATCCTATTTTGTGGATTTAGACATGTATATTACCTCTCTTGAATCAAAGTTTCAACTCATACAAGAGGGATGCACTAGCATGGACTTATCTATAGATCCATATAGTTATGTTAAAGATTCGAAAATGATTAGAAACCTTTTAAATATAATGAAAAATATAAAAAATTAGACGTATAAAACAAAGTGGTTGAAGGATAGTGATAGGTACATGATGTTTTTAAATTACCTCCAAATATCTAAGAGTTACATGGTGCAATTTTCTCTTTTCAAAAATGGTGATCACTTACTATAGGACTAGAAAGCTAATGATGATTATGTGGTCTCCTTATTCATATATCTTTTTAATTGTCCTACTATGATCTCTAATATTAAGAAGGTAATCATTTCTAGGCTAATTAGGAAAAATTATAATATCATCCTTCTTTTGATTCCTTCGTATTTTGAGATAAAAGAGGATATGTTTGTGCTTAATTTTTGGATTTCTCCTAGTACATATAGTTTTAATATTTTTTTATATCATACGTTATGGGATTTTATAAAAAATGATGTTTGTAAACTATTCATTTATTTTTTCATAGGAGGGTCTGTAAAAATGGTGTCAATTCCCAATTCCTTACTGTAATTCCCTAAAAATATATAATTCTATTGAGAATGGTGATCTCATGCTGGTTTCTCTTATCTACACCATTCCTAAAATTATATTTAGAATCATGGAAAAATTCTTTCCAGGGTTTATTGAAAAATAATCTCCTAGAATAATTTTGGTTTTGTTAAAGGATAGAAAATAAAAGGTTTCTTTATCACTTCCTTTGAGTGTGTTAATATTCAGAAAAAAATCCTTCAAGGGTGGAAAAATCACATTGAAGCTTGATGTCAGGAAATTATTGGACACAATGGATTGGGGATTTATATGTAATGTTCCCTCTATTTTTGGATTTGATGAAGACTTTTTGAATTAGGTAAATTTTTAATTAAGATCAGGTTATATCTATATACCTAATAATGAACATTCAATGGGTTTTTATGTTATTTAGAGGTGTTAAAATAGGTGACCCTCTCTACACCATTATCTATGAAATTTTGGAAGGTTATCTAAGAATAATTTTTCTATTTATAGTTGATGATGGGAACTTAAAAACTATTAGTGCTTACAGAGTCCTATCTTCCACCTCTCATTTGTTTTGTATAGATGATATTATCCCCTTTGATAAAGGGGATAAAAGGAACATTTGTAACATCAAAAATTTCTTTATACAATATGAAAATATTTTAGGATAGAAGATCAAATGGAAAAAATAATTTTCATACTTTGGGACTAATATTTGAGTATCTAGAAAATTGATAATTTTAAATTATTTGGGTAGTATATATTGGAATATAACATTAAATTATCATAGAGTTACTTTATTCTGGAGAAATCTAAGAGTGTGTCACTTTATTCATCTTTTGGGTCTACTTAAGATGCTTGTCACATCTTATAAAGGTAGTTCTCTATCAATAGTTAGGAGATATTTTCTTGTTAAGCACATCATTTTGGATAAATTTTTTTATTATTTTATGGGGTATGAATTTCCTTATTTTATCATTAAAAATATAAAAATATTCTTATAAATTTTTTTGAGTAGTTCTATTCTGGGAAGGAAAATAATACCTATGTATTAGAAACAATAATGAAGGTCTCATTCTCTTGGTGGTAATAGAATAAAAAATCCCTAAAATTTAAACCAATCATTACAATCCCATTTTATTTAGAGAATTACAAATTAAACCATAGATTCTCTTAGATTTATTAGATCAATTTTCTATGAAAATTAAAATCTAGAGACATGAATTATGCGGGATCTTTGGTTTGGATAGCCTTAAAAACTTTTCTTTCCAGTATATCCTTGAATGATCACTAGTTTTTTTAACAAGGATTCCTCTTTGAAATTCTTGTTTGATAATTGGAAATGTATTCCTCACATTGATATGTTTTATTTTCCTAACAATAATTTGGAAAAAGATGGTTATATCAACGATTCTAAGAAATATAATAGATAGTCTCCCCAAGGAAAATAGAAATGATGTTGTGAACTAAAATTTTATAAATGAGGATGACATGATGATCTAATAACCCGATATGAATAGTATTATTACCTCCAAATTGTTATACAAAAATGTTATTTTGGGATAGAAATCAATCTAGAAAAATAATTTGAACAAAAATTGGATTCTAACATCTAGATTTACACTATGTTGGTTATTAGAAAACTCAAAACTCTATGTTAATTATTATCTTCAATTAGATGAAATTTAGTTATGCACAAAATGAAACATATAAAATCAATATAATGAGTATATAAACCATTTATTCTAATGTTTCAAAATTAAATCTGATCTTTATAATGTAGTGTTTCACATTTCTGAGGTTCCCTTTTTTGCCTGATGACTCTAGTTTGGATTTATTAAATGTTTGATGCAACATTGATATCTCATGATAGATGTGTAACCTTATCATGGTAGTGAGTGTAGAACTGATTTACATTATTAGGAAATATAGAAATAGGGGAAATAATGACCGGACACATTTCCATCTCTAGTTGACCATCAATTAAATTGCAGTGGAATACAAAGATGAAAACCTAATTTTAACCAAGTATTGTGACAAATACATTAATCATTTTTCAATATTAAGTATATTTTATATTGTTGTTAAATATTTACCTTCTATATGTACACTATAAGTCATTTTAATCTCACAAACTAGTGGATGGATTAGATGAAACTCTGATGGTTCCTCAAGAGGGAACCTAGTCCTTTTAGTTTTGGTGCTGTTTTTGGAGACCACAATGGTATTGTCATGAATTTTCTTTATGGAACTTCTGGAATTACATAATCATTAGAGTTTTAAATGTTGGGACTAATCAAGGTTGTGGATATGGAAAGACAAAGAGGCTTGAATACAAAATTATTTGAATTTGGTTTGATCATTATTGTGAAAGAAGTTATACATGGAGAGTTTCATTTGTCATGGAAGGTGAACACATAAGGAATAAAATGTATTTACACTCTATCAAACATTAATTAATACATCAAATACATTTTATGGGAGGAAAATTATCTCACGGATGGTCTCGAAAACAAAGGGGGTAAGAAGTGAAGGCTTGATGTCATCTAATGTGCTACCTGATGATTTGGTTCCTCTGTCTCTAATTGATTATTGTAAAATCTCATATTTTATATTGTTGATTTTTTTATTTAATTATAGCATATTTATCATTGGGATAAGTCATTTTCATAAAAAAAATAATGATTTTTTGGGAGATTTTTTTTGTTAAATCTCTATATCATGATGTAGCATATGATATTTCTTGGTAAAATATGTTAATTAAAACTAATAAAATTAACCTGTCATGGGGTTGTATACGGTCCTTATGTATTTGGATATAATGGGATCCACACTTATATGTTTTTTTGAGTATATTATTGAGTTTAAGAATATAAAAATGTATCATCCTATATAAATATATTTACACATTATCACTCATTCATTCACGATTTATAAAAACGATAGTTTAATTTTAATTAACAAATTTTATATAAATCTATAATATATATAAGATCATTGATTATTAAAAAAATGAGTGTGTTATGATGATATTTAATTATCTTTATAACCAAAAAATCATATAGAGATATATAGTTCCCGAATGAGGAATTAGTGTGACTTTTTCTTGATTAACATTTTTGTGTATATGTAACGACATGTCCTGGATCTTTTGGAGACCTAGACCTAATAATCATTGAACCAACATCATTATATAATCTATTGGGATTGTCAATTAGTTCCATGTGATTTTATCCATCACTAGGAAGTTATTTTATCAATTATAATGTTAAAATGGATCAATATTGGATTTTATGAAAAAAATTACAAGACCCAGCCATGCATCTAAAGTTTCATAATTTTAAATTAAGAAATGTTATTCAGAGCGAGTACTTGTACATTGATGGTATATGGTATATTCTCATAATTATATATATATTTATAAATCACTATATATATTCATGCTACAAAACATAAATAAGGATTTAAATCAAACACAGACCTTAGACATATAAAACATTATACATAAATATAAACATCGACAAAGGGATTATAAGTCCAACAATGAAAAAAATGTTGATGTTTGAAACACTCCTTTATCTAAAGAAATCCTCTTATTCTTTGACACCTCATGGAGTCATGACCATGCTAAAGAAACAATATTATCCAAAAAAACTACAATGTATCAAAATAATGATACCCAAACCTATCTATATCTAAAATGACAATAAGTGAAGCTGTATGTCCATAAATTCCACATTCATGGTCTGAGTATAAGAATTTTTAGGCAAAAACAAATACATAAACTATTACCTAAAAAAATTCAAGTGTATGAAAACAATTTTTAAACATTTTTATATAAAATAATAAAATAGTCCTAATAAAAAATAATCAATGCATGGTAGAAAATAGTAATAAAGTAATTCATAGATCAATATTAATCATAAAAAATAAATCTCCATACCATGATGTTTTAGAACTATATATATACCAAATTTGAGCATAGATTATAATTTGAGAAAATAATACATAGTAATCAAGAAAATTTTAGCCTAATACAATGTAGTTAGTGTGCAATGTCTATCCCATAAAAAAGTTTAATGTGAATACATAGTAAGGGAAATCATTTTAGATCATCTATTGTGGGAAAGGAAAAAATGTATACATACTCAGGGAAATATTTTTGCCATCCCATAATACCAACATGATGTCATTCTATACAACATGAATTCCCAATATAATATTAATGTAACTTCATGAATATAGTATAACATGGAGACAATAATGATATAATAACAGAAATAAAAACTAATTATAAATCATAAAATAACGATACTAAAAGAATATTATTTTTTAATAAAAATAAGGAATGAGATATGGAATATGAAATGAATATGGAATAACAATAATATAATATAACATTCTCATCAAAATCACGTTATTTATTTAAATAAAAAAATTTTAAAAAAATTTATTAATAAAATGAGTTCATTTTATATTGATTCCACTTACCAATTATACCCTAACATTGGAAAACACACAACTCAATTCATAAGGACACAAACACACACACACACACTGTAATTCAAATATGTGTATAAGATATAAAACAAAATTCATTTAAAATAAATTTAATAAAATATAGAAATCGATTAAAATATTCTGCTATATAATAACCCTATAACTAGAGGAATAAATTAAGTTCAAATAGGCATAAAAATTCACCCAAAAGTGATTAAATAAAATCATTTAAAATTTTAATTTTTTGATAAAACTTATGATAAATGAAAAATATGGCAAGTTATAAAGTGATGATCAACATCAACAAAACACTAATTAGTTTATTACCCTTGAATTACCCAAATCATTGAATATGGTAACACTCAAAACCAATAATCTTAACTAATGAAATTTTTTAGTTAATCCATACTTTAAGGAAGTTGGTATGTATATATTGTGATAATTTTTTATAATGATTTATTTAAATTTTGATGGAAGAAATTATGATGAGCTTGACCATGTTAATAAGGATATGGTGTTTCCTTTATTAAATTCTCATATGATACAAAAAATTTCATACCTAAGGACTGTATAATTTAGTAGTACTGGAAAAACATACACACACATGATTCCCACATTACATTTCAATACAAAAATTACAACTTGAGTTTTTTCATTAATATCATTATTACATCTAGCATATCCTTGCATATCAATCATTCTAAAATTCTTGGATTATTTGGGAAAGGAAACCAAATAACGGTAAGGTCAAATTCATTGAAATAGTTTCGTAAAGTTGAATATATTAAGAGTAAATGAATAATAATCAATAAAGAATAATCAATATAGAATGGTAAATATCTAAACAAACATTTTATTTAATCAATAACATAACTATCATGATTTGATAAGGAATAATCAATACGGTAATGAAACATAATTGAACACACATTCCAATTAAAGAACTTGACTATCAAGAATTGATATAGAATAATCAATATGGAATGGTAAATAACTGAACAGACATTCCATTAAAATAACTTGAGTATCATGAATGTATAAGGCATAATCAATATGACATAGTAAATAACTAAATACATATTTCATTTAATAGATAAACTGAGAAATAAAATTCATCCATAGATAATATCATTATCAAAATATCATGGATAATAATAAAAATATTCTTAATTAATGAAATTATTAATTATTAGATTTCATGATCTCAGACATCATCATACCTCTACTTTAAAGACCGTTCACACCAAAGATTAAAACATCTGGGATGTTATGCACAAAAACCCATTTAACTAAGGCTTTCCAACAAATTAGTATCATGAGAATACTGATGAGTCAAGATGATATATAAAACAATGAACCCAAAAATATACACATCCAAATAATTACTCATATATTGAATATTATATTTAATTAATAAATGATATTTCTTAATAAAAAATTATCATATTTTGTATGAAATATATATTAACAATAATTTCCCCAGTCCATCATATAAAGTTTAAAGTAAAATATAATATGTAGATTTGATATACAGTTTATGTAATATATATATCCATGACCAATAATATATATTTTTAGTGTAAATGTAATGTCCAATGGTGAAAATAAAGTTAATATTTTAGGACAAAGTTATTGATAACAAAAATTAACCAAAAAGAGGATGCCAATACTTTACATTTTCAAAATAATCATAAACCATCAAAATAAATAAAAAAGAATGGTATAAATAAAACATATCCCCTGTTAATTATAAGTACAATAAAGGATTGATGTCTTTTATGAATAAATAATATAATAAAAATTTCAATAAAAACATTTTTGAGTAAAATAAGTTTTTCGCTTTGATTTTGTTTTATAAAAGAACTAAATGTTCACAAAATGTTTTGAAAATATTTTAATATGAAAATAACATTTGAAACTAATAAAGTAATCTTTAAAAAATTTATTTCTCATAATAGTGATAAATTCAATAAATTTTGTATACATTAAAACCAAGATTCTAAAATCATCTTTGGTAAAAACTAAGCGAGCGTTGTCTGAGAAATGACACGAAGGCTCATTTCTAAAAATATTGTCAAAATAAAAAGTGGGTAAAATTTTCTTTATTAATTAATTTATATAATGATAAAATTATTTTTTATTTTTTTTAAAACATTGTTAGGAAGAAAAATGATTTTTTATGAATGAGGGAAATAGTGTAAATTTTTAATAAAAACGTTTTATCAATCATTTTAAGTACAAAATAGTGAAAAAAGTGTAATATTAATTGAAAATTTAATTATTAAATAGAGTAAAATGAAATTAAATGGATTTATTATAAAATAATAATATTATTTCTTTTAATGGTAATTTTCACATAGACAATCCTGATTAAAATGAGATTGTGAAATAAAACCTTACAAAGATCATGTCATTAAAGTGAGAATTAATAAATAAAAAAATTATATGTATCAAATGTAAATACAAATATAAAACTGTAATAAAAATATAATATATTCAAAATTAATTACAAATGTAATGTTATAATGTCATAGATAATAAAGAAGTAATATAACCCAAATGTAAAGAATTTGTGTTACAAAATACTATACCCCTTGGTAATTTTCAAGTCAAATTCATTTTGAAGAATGAATTGAAATTAAAACATTAAATATTATGAATTATGAATTATTGATGATATAACATGAAAATGGTGTAGTATATATACTGTATATAATAAATTATGTGGTTAACATTAAAATATGCATCAATGAAGGTAAATTGAGATGAAGTCACTTACCTCACACTTCTTTTTGGTTGAACCTAATTTTACATCCTATATAATGTTTTTAAAAATGTTACTAATTTATATTAGAAAAATATTCATATTAATAATAACATATATGATCCTATTATAATATTTTTCCCCCGTTTGTTAATAATATTACATTTTTTCATTGTTTCGGGTGTTAATTGAGTTGTTTTATCATGCGTGTTTTGTCTTGAATGTTCTGGTTATATAATATAGGATATATATATATATAAATAACCTACAGAATTATATTAATTTTTTAAATATCATATTTTCATATTAGATAAATTTTTAGAATTCTTATTTAAGGTTGGACAATGAAAATGAATCGCCTCTATTCATCGTGATTTCAAACTGTACATACACACGAGTGACAATATCATTCTATTAACAATTAAAAGGGTAAGGAAGTGGGTAATATATTAATTTTATAGAATAAATATTATGTAATTTATATCACATATATTTATTAAATTTATCTTTATTAAATTATATGTAAATCATAGGTGAAAAATGAATCACATCACTTTGTGAGGCGGTAGTGCATCGTACACACGAGCGACGTTGTTATATTTTAAATGGAATTTAAGTTAAAAAGGTATATGTGAAATTATTATTCCAAAAGTTTAATAATATCATATATAATATCTATATATATATATATTAAATCCATCATTATATCCATCCTTTATTGGAGGAAATGGAAAACAAATTACATCGGTTTGCGATGCGGTAGCCGCCGTACACACGATCGAAAGCTTTGTTTCCAATTTGATAAATGAGGATATGTATACAGGTCATTAACTTATCACAATAACATATTATTATATGTAATATACTGATATTATTATATAATAATGTTCTAATAACAATGGAAATAGGTGGAAGATGAATGAAAACACAAATGTTCATTTACGAACGTTATCTCCTTTTCAGATGATCTCTTAAGGATTGCACCAAAATCCATCCTAGAATATATTTATGATCAAATAAACGTATATAGGATATTTTTAGGGGAGTAATGCAGTGATTTTGGTAGCGATTTTACAAACCAATTAAATTTGGAAGAGTGAAGAGGGTAGGAAAGGGGATGGCCTTTTATAAGTTGGGGAGAGGACACACATGAATGTTTTGAAAAGAATAAAGTGTATCAATGTTTTTCACATTTCAAAAATGTCTAAAATGGTTAATTATTTAATCTTATAATTTATATGGACTAAATATTTCCATAAAATTGGGTTTTGACATGTTTTAGGTCATATTAACTTTTATTGTTTAATTTTAACCCCTGATATATCAATTTTTACATTAACCATTGTAATTAATTTTTACTTATTTTAAAATTCACAATGGTCAAAAATTAAGTTTAAATTAATATATAAAGTAAATTATTCTTCATAAAAATGTGGAATCCATTTTTCCACAACCAATTCCCTAAAGTATCTTAATAAAATTTAAAATTGTACTCACACACACGGCGAAAAAGCTTGTTTCCAAACTGAAAATTATTATGAATATAAAATGTTTTAATATAATAATTATATAAAAAATTTATTAAAATGACATAAATTAGTTAATTTTAAATATTATGTAACTGTTTTTAATTTAAAATTAATTTAAAATAAAATTTACCCTTGTACAGTTTTTAAATGAAAAGGCAGTTTTCAATAAAAATCTGTTTTTCACTATTCATCAAAATATTAATCATTTTGGAAAAATAGAAAAAATTAATAATCATATAATTTTTATAATATAATTTGAAAAAAAATTAATTTTATCATATAATGTTTCTAAAAGTGGTACAAGTCAATTAAATTATGGGAAGGAAGTGTGACTAAATCATTTTTTAGAAATTTGTTTTAAGAAATATTTATTTTGATTTTAAATGATTCTTATATTATTTATAATTATTAGATAACCATGATTTTAATAATTTAGTTAGTAATATTCTTAATTATTAATTTAATAACTATGTTAAAATGGTATACTATATTATGATTCATTTAGACACAGGGTTGCATGTACCACCAACAATTAAAGAGATCAAATTTATTTTAAAACATATATATTATATAGACTCAACGGGTTACATTATCATCTAATCTGCGTGTAGATTGTCATATATTCTATAAAACACAAATTTATTCGTTTAAAATATCAGGGTGTTTACATATAATAATGGAATCTGGTAGGGTGTGTTCCAATAAAAAATAGTATATAAAAATATAGTTTGGTTCATGAATTAATTTCATCCCCAAAGCTTTATTTATTAAATAAAACTATTACATACCCAAATAATGTATTATTTAAAAATCAATTTATATTTTTTATAAGTTTACACCATTTAATAACCTAAATATAACCCATTATCTTCATTTGTTAATCCAAATGTAAAGCTTAATGAATGTATTCAATACATTCTCAATATAAGGTAAGTGGACTAACCTTAACAAGGGACAAGAAACCATACATTTTTAAATCAATTAACCATTGATACACATTCTTATTAATTTCATGAATTATCCTTATCATTTTAATCTTATTAATAATTTAAAATTTTAATGACAATATTCAAGTTTAATAAAAAGAGAGAAGTAAATTTTTTCAGAATTAATGAAATTTATATAATTCTTGGATGGAGTAGCTAGATATATAGTTTCTATAAGGGTAAAATGATCCTTAATAATAGATATAAATCATCTTGTAACATTTCATTGGTATAAAATGAATGGTTTAGCCAAAGTAATTCACAAAATGTTTTTTATTTTCTATGTAAATAATTTGTAGTTAATTTAAAAAACATTCAAAGAAAAAAATATATAATTTTTATTTTTTTGTAAATTTGTTTAATTTTTTTAAAAGTATTTTGTAGATATATTTTAAGAATAAAACTATTTTAAAAAACAATTGATTATGACCTCCTATTAATACAACCATTGACAAACCCATTATACACCAGACTTGTAACTTCAAAAAATTAAATTAACCAAATATAATAACTAATTTAATCCCAATAATCTAATTTAAATAATTAATTTAACTTAGACATAATTAATTCTCCCACATACAACCGAAAAATGAATTCTGATAACCAAAACATGAAAAATACCTCAAAGTATATAACCTAAACAACTTTTATTCAACCCAAATTCAAATGAGCATTAAAGGAAATACATAAAACATGGTAATTATAATCAAAAAATTTCTTAATAGAATCAAATACACTTTATGTATTGTAATTTATATTAAATTAAGTAATATACTATGTCAAGATATTATTTCAACATGCTTTATAGAAATAAAAACCGAAATGTCTTATTTTAGAACAAAAATTAGTTAAAGAATGGAGATTACCATGGTTTAATTGTTCACATCACTTCTAAACACATGGAATAAAGTGGAAGTGGAAAAATTATATGGGGGGAGGTATTTACATTAGGATACCCTCCTAGTGCATCACATGACCTAACACCGCATGTGGGTTTTGTGTTTTTTCAAATTCTTTTTATTTTTATATTATTATCTTTATTCTTAATATAATTTTATAATAATAAGAATACTAAACATATATTATATATCTAATGAGATAATAATATTTTTAAAAATAAAAATATATGATATATATATATATCATAAACATAATTATAATATTAGAAAAATTTTAAGAACACAATTTTTCATAGGAAAATATATACTAATCACCTTTATGGTGAGAGTAAAATGGTCCAATGGTTTTATTGTGGGGGTTTGATGTATAAAAAATCATTTAAGTTAGGTTCACCATTCATTCTTCTAATTCATAAAAACATCCTATGATTACCATATCCATAACTGGGAATACAAATTCTTCCAAAAGGTAAGGATGGATTTAATGTTTAGAATCATTGGAACTTATGAACTCACATTTGTGGAGAGGATGAGTGGTTGGGATAATCACACCATTTCGGGAGGAATTTTTTCTTACTTTGGGACTCTATTATAGATTTAATATATGTTTAGGAATTTACTCATAATCTTGATGCATGACAAGTTACCATAACAAAATATTCAAGTACCAAATTCTTCCACATGTAAAGGAGTTCCTATTAACGAGAAAATATATTTGTATCTAACACTTTTCACACATTTACCATTCTTGGGAAGCTGTTTATATGTTATATCCATATAAAAAATCACTCGATATTAAATTTTCACCCAAGGAGGTAATTAATATTTTGAGGATGAGATTGAGACTTTATGAGGCATCCTACGTATCCAGTTTATAATAAGAATAAAAAACCACATTGTTCATTAAAAAAATGTAGTTTAAATTCATGTAAAAGGAAAATAGGGGGGGGGGGGCTAAGTGATTGATATTTGAGCTCTATCCTTATGAATACATCCTACATATCCAGGTTATAATAAGAATTTGAGTCATTAGAGTTCTGTCATTTCCCTTGGAATTTCCCTAAGGTATGTTCCCAAATATATGGGATATTATATCATTCCACTGATCAGGGATTTCACATAGAGGTTTCCCTAGTTGGTGGAGATTCATGATGCAAATTATATGATTATTGAATATACATAATCCCATGTGGGCCATGCTCATTGTGAGAACTAAGGTTTTGAAAGTAATCGATTTCACTACAAATGGATATAAGAATTATCCATTAGAGAGTCCATTTGAATGTTTCATATGGATCTATAAACATATAATGTATTGATACATATACTAGTTATGGAATAAATCAGAGTTCTTATAGTTCATTTTCATTCTTGATCTATTGGTAGATAAGGTAGAATGATCATCCCATGAGAGTGATTAGACCCCGATGGTTGGAATTTCAGAGACATAGGGAGAATTAAACAAAATTGAATTCCCATTATAGTTATAACCCCGGAAATAATTCTTACATATCCTAGTTATGGTAATAATTAGATTTATCATAGTTCAATTAAATTCTTGATCTTCTTGTAGATGAGGCAGAATGGTCGTCCCATGGGGGTTATTGGGTACTGATGGATGGAATGTCAGAGAAATGGGGGGATTACACTTAAGTAGATTCATATTGGAGCTCAATCCTCAGAAAGAACCATATGTATCTTGGTTATGGTAGGAATCAATGTTCTAATAGTTTAGTTAGTTCAGGATTAAACATTGAGGTTTCCCTTTGAATCCACTAGACTACGTTATCATGCCCTGAGATGTCTGCTTGATGCTTCTTGATTGTTTTCCAAGCATGTATGATTGCCTACTTAGAATATCTGAGGTTCACTAAACATGTCCTAGTTTTTTAATAGATATTCCAAAAGACAATCACATGATCTGCTTGACCTTTCTGGAGGACATAACATAACCGGAATGACATCCCTGGAGAGTATTGTATCCTATGTCTGACTTGTCCGTAGGTTATCTCGTGGTCTAGATAACTTTTTTAGAATACATCGAAAGATCATGTATAACATGTCTAAGGTGTATTTCATGAACTAACTGACTTTTCTGGAGGATGTTTCATGATCAAGGTTGGTATGTACTTTCTACACCATGAGAATTGGTTGAAATATCTTGGTGTCATTACGAGACCAAGATAACATATCCTAGTGTTACCCTATGATTCGAGGTGTCAGTTTTTGAGTCCATCACAATGTTTTGATGGAGATCCCATCAAAATTAAAAATATTTACATGAAATTTTTGGAGGGATTCATGTGAATTTCTTGACATGTCCAAGGGACATCTCCTGATCGTCATCTAATATCAAGGGAGCATCACATGATTTGGGTGACATGTCCTAGTGTTGCCACATGATATGGCTTAGTTATATGAAGCACCTGAGGTTCAATGAATCTATCATCATATAAGTCTCCTATATTTTTATTCTCATTTATTCCAACCTTTATTTCATATGTTCCTTAGGTTTTTCCATTTTAGCTTATTTTAATTTTAGCATGACCCAGAAGACATGTGGGTCTTCCCTTACATAATCTGATTGACATGCCAAAATTCCTTCACGTGATTTATAAAGTGATCATGTGAAGCACATATGCATGTCACGTGATACATTAGGTTTTTCCCTAAATATTACATTTTGGAATATCATTTTGATCGTGCGACTCATTTCTACGATAATTCATCTTCTACACACTCATGTGTGATCGATTATGGATTCATTTTTACTGCTAAGAGGGAGGCATTTATCGGCCTTGAAAACCCATTTATATACCACCTTTCATGACATGCATCTCACAGATTTGGGATGGGGATGGTGGAGGGGTTTTGTGTCATTAACTTTTCATGTTCTTTCCATAGGATAACCAAGGCACTGCCTGATGATAGAGACCTGAGAATTTTCAAAATTTCCCATTTTTATTAGACCTAGAATGATCAAATAGATTTATTCTGATCATGTGGAAATTTCAAGGATCATCCAAAAAGTGATGTTGTACCATATAAGATTATTTTATAAATTATTTTTCTACTAGGAAGGCCTTCGCGAGATCAAATATGACATGTATGGATTCATTCGTGAGACTAAAGATACTTGTAAATGGATTCTTCATTGGATTATGATGACAAGTAAAGTTGTCTCATCATATCATAATGTCTTGTCAAGAGATATTTCACATGATAAATGGAAATTTATCAGTGTATCTTTCCCCTTTTACATGAAGATCAATGTATCCTTTATCCACAATAATCTTCCTCCGTTTACCTTTTTTAGTTTCTTATTTATTCTGCAAGGACTTAGGATCTCATGAAGTTGTGAGAGAATTGTTGAAGATAATCAATATCCTTTCATGCAATGCATCTTGTGACCGATAATGGGTCTTGTGATATTATGCAAGTATTTTCACGGATAACCCTTCTACCTGTATTTGGAGCCAAACGGGTAGCACAAAATCGAATGGACAAGTCCAAAACAATTTACAAGATGACGGGGACATGCCAATATGCTCTTAAATAATAAACAGTACATGTCTATAGGGGCTTCAAGAGGTATTTTAGATCAAATAAGCTTGTCTCATGAAAATAAATGATGAAATAAGGTATCTATATTTTTCACATTTTCATACGTTATTTTAAGAGGGGTTTTGTGGCCTTCACCCACTGATTGTTAGTGAGGGCACTATATGATCAATATTGGATATTTCAATGGTGCGAGTGCCTTATCCTGGACAATCATCCAACTTTTCCATTTTTCATCATGTGATCTATATTGTATATCACAGTAGATTGCGATAATTATATTAGAAAATAATTCTACTTGTGGAGCGAAAGGAGGATTGCATGATCAATGTTGGATCTCATGACGACACACATTCACTTTTATGAAAAATCTCTCTACATGCCTTTCATGCATTGTGTTTTCAATGAGGGATCTCATGATGGTGTGCAGAGATTACGAATGATAGTCCCTCTTCTTTCCATTTATGTGTTTCATGTTCAATGATAGATCATTCAATGATGTGAGAATATTTTTGAGGAAAGTCACTCTACTTTCCTTTGATGTGTTTCATTTTCAATGATAGGTATCATGATGACATGCAAACATTATCAAGGGAATTTGATCTTCTTTCCATGTATGTATCCCATGTTCATGGATGTATGATTCTATAGAGTGACCAAGGGTGTTTTCATGTCAAGTCTCCATGCCAAAGTTCACATTGATAGTGTTTCAGTTCGTTTCACAAATGTCTCCTAACCGTACACCATGACAAAAATACATGGAATATTTATCCTCCTCACATGACAATAACTAGAATGAAATGATGATTTTTATGCACACATCAATATTGCAGGTGTGTGGTGTGGAATTATTTCAGACTAGTACAATGCATTAAGTCTTGAATGTTATTCATGCTTGGCTTTCACTATTCATCAAATAAATTTTATAGGGCTTGACCATATGAATACATCAATCTAGTGTCCACAATGAATCACATACCATGGTATGAAGTAATTTTATCTCATTGTCTTAAATTGATGGTCCATGATATGAGTTTGACTCTATATTCTCATTATGGTGTATATTAAAAAGATGTTAGTTTTATCTTTGAGGAAGAACTAAAGCCTCATAATATCATATTATATTTCATGATTTTCCACATGGTGCCTCAACAAATCACATGATTAGTTACATGATGCCTCAAATTTTGGTTTGGGTGCTTTTGAGGATGACAATCAGGGGGTATCACCTCTTCATTTAGGTGATGGATTTATCACATATGATCCTTTGAATAAACCATATATAGGATCTTCATACACTGTACTTGACGGAAACCTATATATTTATTCTCCCAAATGGTAGTGTCCTTATCTAACTCATGATCTACTTGTATTTATAGATGAAATATTTCACCACATATTCTCATAGAAGAAAGGTGACATGTCTTTTTAACACACTCTCCCATCGATCGTAATGACTTACTTAGCCATCGATAAAAGGATTCTACTGCATCAATATATGTCTTGAAATAACTAAAACACTCAGTATTTTAAAATTATCCACTGGCCAGGTCTTGTGGCATTTATGGTCTGCCTATCGTCCTTCATCTCATTCAGTGAGGTTTTTTGTGCTCAACTTCTTCATGTGGTGAGAAATACCATGGGGTTGATACTTCAAGTAAAAAAAATAGGTCCTCCAGTTTTTATATCATCAAACCAATATTTTTAATGTCATTATTTATCATGTAGAACTTCCCACACAAAAAAATCTACCTGAAAGACTATCTTCATTAGGAAACTATTCCTTCTTAAGGGTTACCTATTATTCACTTACTTGTGCTGCAAAAGTGGTGTTAATGAAATATACAAGCTCCTGAATATAGTTCATGGAGGAGAAAGAAGTTTTTACATTTGGGTCGATCTTCTTATGATAAGAATTAATACAATAGTCTGGGAATATGGAGTTCCAATGTTCTTTGTGTGATATTATATATCCAAAATGGTGTCTTCATGTGATGGTAATGTCAGTGTGAAGAGTTATATCTTGATGATTTCATTTCCCTGATTATTTTTTCACCCAATGAAGCTGAGGCATTAGATGATCCTAGCCATGGTGAACCATGTCTAATCCTCTTTATTCATAGAGATTAACTCAATGTCTAGGTGACTTTTCATATCACATTTATAGAGTTCTCTATTTTCAGTGATCGTAGCATATTTTTCTCATATGGATAACACAAGATCCTATTCATATGGAGATTAGCCTAGGAATTATAATACACTATCTACCAAGTGGGTGTGGTGCCCCTCTAATTCATGTGATGTTGGCTAATTTATTAGTAGGTCTTTAAAGCTGATCATTGTGGGTTACATGCATCATAATCTAATCCATTTCCAAGGATATTATTTCCATCATTTTGAGTCTACATATAGGCTTCAAGATTCCATGGTTTTTCTTACGGTCGATGATAATAAAAGATCATCCTAGCCATGGGAGAACCATATATTATCCTTCTTTTCGCAGTGGGAAATTGAATGTGCATCCTATATTCTTCTTCCAACAACACCATATAGAATAACATGCATGAAATTATCACATGAGGTATGGATGCATGCAAGGAATGAAGACTTCATCCCCTGGTAGTTAGGTTCTATTCCAAATGTTTTAGTTCATCTCTTATAGTGGAAATCCTGTTAGTTGAGTACTAGGTTGAGGATGTACCTCAACCTCATTTATCCATCATGTGACATGCTCCTTATTATATAGTGAAAATTTACAATTTTATTCCAGGTTATTAATTATCATTATCTTTATTTTAAAAAACATAATAATATTAATAACAATAATAACAATACTCCATAAATTTTCATAATAATTAACATGTCCCAAGAATCATTAGCATGTTCCATTATAAATTTTGCATCATTCAATTACTCATGACGTGTGTCCTATGAAAAAAATTAGTTATGTGGAATTATGAGCATAAAAAAACTCACCCCCTTAGAATGAAAATCATTTATTATGAAAATAATTTGATTCTAAGGTAAATATATATCACTTTTCAACATATTTAAACATATGAGAGGATTTAATATTGATCCCCATGAGAGGATTTTTTAAGAGTGCATGGAATAAGTAATTTCATGTATTATAGATATGAGACTTTTGACCATGAGTGCTTATATTTTTTATTTTTATTTTCTTTTTTATAAATCATCAAAAATACCCTCCGTATTATAATACCATGTAAACTCAAACACTTGTATTTAAATTCTTGAATCATAAAAAATTTCTTATTACAATTACTCCTTAATTTCCCAAGAATGAGAATCCTTATTGATGTATCTACTCTGATTATGCTAAGATCAGTTTTTTACAAGTATAATTTTGGTAAATGTATCCCTGGGAGAAGATTATCTATTTTTCAAAATTTTAGTTGGCTTAGTGAGCATAACTTTATTTTTACTAAGGCTATATGGTGGGACCCACAAGGTTTATATCTACTTTTTTTTATTTACGATAATTTTTTATTGATATTTGTATAGGGGACACATAGTTGTCTTGGAATCAGATTTTTTTCAACATACACTCTTATAAAATTTTGGTTTGATAGGTTTTTTGCATTTTTTTAGTTTTACAACTAGACAATTATTGTGCTATAGTTTAGGATATTTTAGATCATACCTCCTATTGATGTGGTTTAATGCGTCTTTTCTCAAAACATATTCTCTTTTATTTTAGGTTCTTTTAGATTAGACCTTATATTGATGTAGTTTAAGGTCTTTTAGATCACACCTTCTACTGCTGTTGTTTATGGTCTTTTAACATGAACCTTAAATTGTTGTAGTTTAGGTTTAGTTGGATAAAATATTATATTTTTATTTAGTTAGGGTATTCTATCTCGGACCTTATAATTATATAGTATAGGTTTTTTTCTCAGACATTCTATTACTATAGTTTAGGGGCTTCTTGATCAATCCTTCTATTACTATAGTTTAGGGTCTTCTGGATCAGAAATTGAGACGTTGTGTAGTTTAATGTCTTTCTCCCAGGACTTCAGATACTATACTATTTAAAATATTACTAGGAGGAATTTAAATAATGAGTATTTTTAAGTATTTATTTTAATATTTTATGGGTGGATATAGAATAAGGGGTAGACATTCTAGGTATGACTCAAAACTCAATAGGGTGATGAGTTATGCAATGGTATTTCTACGGATAATGAAGATTAGAGTTTCTTTTATATAAGGAGGAAATTCATCTAGTTGGTATGTTTAATCCCATAGAAATCAATAGAATGTTCCAAGAGTGGTGAGACAACTCTTTTATAATATCCATGGAAGATTTATGGGGGTATAATTGGTTGAGGGTAAAATATTAGGGATGATGTATCCAACAGGATAGTTGGAATATGGGTGATGTAAGATATAACCTGAAATATTGAGTCAAAGAATATAGGATGAGGTAGATGTTTTAGTAATGACACATAAAACCCTAAGGGGATGGGTTATACACTGGTGTTTCCAGGGCTCATGAGGATTAGATTTCCTTTCCTGCAAGGAGGGGATGCCTCTAGTTGGTGGGTCAAATCCCTTATACGTTGGTTACATGGTCAAAAAAAGGTGTACCCACTCTTTTTTAAGGGAAATGGAATATTTATGAGGACTAAAATATCCATATGATGATGTTTCATATATATGAATGTCTATCCAGAAAAGGATATGGAACCATAGGGAAGTTTGTCTTTTTAATTCTAATTCTCAGGCCCTATGCCTTGTGGTTTTGTGTTAGGAGGTGTAGGACATAAAAAGGTGTGGGAATTGAGTGTCAGATTCCTTTTATGAGAAAGGGTACCAAACATAGTGACACAAATTTGAGGATGTCAAATCTTCTCGAATAGTTTGGTCAGGTTAATTATAAATCATGGTTCAAAGTGCTTGGGTCAAGAGTAATGATATATGGTAATCCTGTTGGGAATAGACCAAAACACTCAAAGGAGATGAGTTCTACTATGACGACGTTAGGCTCAAAAGGATCAGATATCCCTTCATATAGGGACAATATGTCTCTGGGCTGTAGGTCTAAGATATATTCATCAATAACTGGGTCAAATAGGGAGATATATTTTCCTTTATAAGGGCCATGAAAGGTTTGTAGTGACCCAAGGTGGTCAAATCATGAAGTGTGATTTAGGAAATTGTAATATCCAAGAAGGTTTCAAGCAACCTAATAGTTTTTCTTCCACATAATGAACACTTTATTACATATATGTGATGTAATAAGTCATTATTATAACTTTTTCAAAGACTAGGGGAACCAAAGAGCATGGATAAACTCTTACTTGGTCAATAATGTTGCCCATATTATCTTTATTCTTTATTTATTTAGACATTAATTTTTTTAAACTTTGGGGATGAAGCATTTAGTGAGAAAAGACAGGATTTTTTATCAGTATTCCCTTTGAAGATTTTTAACCTAATAAGTTTATTTACTATAAGATTAGCATCATACAATTTGGACCATCTAAGGATAGAATTTATGGTCATACAAATTTAACCGAAGTGAAAGAAGTTTAGGGTCGTGACACACACAAACCTAGTATTAAGGGAATATTACAAAATAACCAAATTAGGATACCGAGGGTCAAGAGTAATCCAACATATTTTTGAGTGGTGAATTATAATGTTGTTTTTATTACCTCGAGTTTATAAAGTCATGAGTAATGATATAATAAAATCTTACCACGGGTTGCCTAGAACACCCTCAGGTGATGGGTCCTGCCATAATGACATATAGATCATAGTGATCTGAAAACCCCTTTTAAAATTTCTGCCACATTTGTTAAATAATATAGGAACATATGTAGGAACTGGAATAATACATGCATATTAAAATAAATAGTCCCTTGAATATGGTTGTACTTATCCAAGGAACATGAAATGTATGTGTAAACCCAATTCACTCAGGACAAGAAGTGTGATTTGTCGGTTGAGGTGCTTAAAAGATGATGAAAGTACCAAAATATTTGGTGTACCTGGGT
The DNA here is from genome assembly GCA_963277665.1 of Viscum album. Lineage (NCBI taxonomy): Eukaryota > Viridiplantae > Streptophyta > Magnoliopsida > Santalales > Viscaceae > Viscum > Viscum album. The sequence goes on along the minus strand of OY728137.1, from coordinate 19,487,704 downwards.
TAGTCTCTAATGATCAAAAAATAAGGAATGATGATGTATAATTACCATTATATTTTAATTTCATGTAGTAGGGAAACTTTTCTGTGCAGTTTTAATGACATGAAACTGGGATGTTTTTCTTGCATTTTAAAATCATGTGATAAGGTTGTTTCCATTTCCTTGTAGTTTAGCATAATCTGGTAACAACATTCACTATAGAGTTCTAGAAAATATGCAGTTTTGGGTGTGTTTTTGTCATCTATATGTTAATGATGAGCCCAGGAATAGATATATGGGTGTCACCATGTATCCCATGATAACAAAAATCAAGACTTATGTAGTTCATGAATATACATTCCCTACACAGGTCTGACCCATATGCAAGGATGGGATATTTTTTGTTTTATTATAGACGGCTCCAAGAATCATAGTTATGGGAATCACTATATATCTGACAGAAATTTGAATCAATCCATACATACTTCTTGAATGAAAAACACTCTGTATTGTTTGGACCCACATGCAGAGGTGGGAATTATTCACATTGATTATTGTAGCTAAGCCCGAGATTGAATATATTGGTATCATTACATATCATGTGATGACAAGAATCAAAATACACATAGTTCTATAGAGACCACATATTTTAATGTCATGTTTTGAGGATGTATCCCCCTAACATGAAAAGGGAATATTGTTACTAGGACTAGGAATGGAGGTCTGGGTGTTACTATGTATCCTTCATTAATAAGAATAAATCCACACATAGTTATTTATTGGGGGTGTGGTGGAAGAAAAAACTAATGATAGTGGTCATCTCAGTCAAGGTGCAATGTAATGTGTCGTTTTATGTCATTCAAGATACACCAACCATGTAATTTAATGTCAGGTAGTGAGGATTCATGGTGTTCCTTTTTAAGGCTTGCATTCAGGACCATGATAACCCTTTCATGAAATGATTTGTATTGATCATGTGAGGAATCCTCTACCAAAATTATTAATACCACACGATCTATGCTCTATGTGAGAAATAATGAATGGAATAGGTTACCCTCATGACATGGAGGATATTATAGAATGGACAGGGAAAATTTGTATCATGCGATGGCTAGGTAAAGATACAGGATATGAGAGTCCCTATATATCACATTGGAATGAGAATAAATCCATACATAGATCTGGAAGACTGTTTTAGTTTAGTTTCATGTGACAAGGACATCAACCATGCAGTTTAGTGTCATACGGTAAGGATACGGGTGACTCAACATGAAAGAAGAGGCATACTACAGTGGGACCAAAGAATTGAGGTCTGGGCATCACTACATATCCTGTGATGATATTAATCATGCCACATATTGTTCTTGGATGCTAATTATCTATGAGGATCTAACTCACACATAAGGACAAGTATAAATTCATTTCTCTTTTTTATAGATATAACACTTGTGTGATGAATCATCGATAAGAGGATGCTTCCCATGTATTTTAATGTCATTTAGTGAGGTCTCTCCCAATGAAGATTACTATCATGTGGTCAGGATGTGTTCCATATAGTTTAATGTCATGGGGTTAGCATACAAGATGATTTTTAGTTTATCATATTACTACCCGGACCTTAACTATGAAGTTTAATGTCCTGTGGAAAGAATGAGGTTTGTACAGTAAAATGTTATTTGGTTAGGATGTGTTTTGTACAGTTTAATGTCGCATGGTCAAGATTTGGTGTGTATTTTTTAACCTCCCATGGTCAGGACATGGTCTGTATTATTTAACGTTATATGATTAGGAAATGGGAGCCTTTAATAGAGACAATGAAAATTATTTCTTAAGAAACCTTATATTGGTAGGGGGTGTGAAACACACCCCATCTGTTACGTCTAGTGAATAAGATTCATTATGAAAGAGAATTTTCATGATATAAGGCCTTTCCAATTTGTGTTCTATCTTTGGAGTTATCTTTCCTTGCATCATTGGGGTTCTGAGAAACAATATCAGTTCTCTTTGAAAGAATGAATGGATACTAACATTTTTAATGAAGGCTCATGCGATCCAATTCTGGTGGACTTAAAGGTTGTGAAATATACACAACATCTTCTCCTTGAGAAACTCCAATTCATCTGAATTATATTGTGATTGCTCATTATCCTAGAGTTTCCTGAAGATATTTAATTAAAGGGAGGGGAACTAAGCTTCTATGGGTTAAAATTCCTTGGTTCAGTACACTAATTTATATTCTGTTTCATGTGTTACATTACACATGGTGGCATGATAGGCCTAAAAATCATGGAGGATATTATTTGTCCAGGTATTCTTGTCCTTTTTCACCATATTATGGAGTATAATTAACAAATTCATATTAAAAGACTACATCTGTCAATTTTACACTATGTGAAAATGGGATGAATGAATAAACTTGATGTTGTACTCTGGTACAATTTCGTCATCTCTATAGAATAGAGTTCGTTTCCATTGTCTATCAATATCATGTGAGGAAATCCAATCCTAGTGATTATATGAAAATTCATGATTTTAATGATATTGCTCATCCTAAATTCATTGAGGGGTATTTCCTTAGCCCACTTGGAAGAGAAGTAAATAGAGGTAAGTATATACATAATCTATTGAGTTGTGGTTGGGTTATATGACCCCACAACCTTCATTCCATATATGGAATACAGACAAGAATATTTATCCACAAATATTAATGTCTAGGGTTGATGGATGATGTTTTCATGGATCTAACATGCATGACATTTAATGGTGAATTCAACATAGTCCTGTATCATGGTATCCCAATAGAAACCCAACTACTTAATCTAGTGAGTGAGCCTGGTCCCATACTGATATCCACCGTAGGAACCTACATGGAATTCATCCATGATGATGAGAATCTCTCTTTTTTATGCATATGAGGCAGACTCTGTAAAAGCCTTGGTTTTAGAGGGATGTCCACTCATTTGGACCATATCAGATAGTAATTTTCACCATTGGCACTGAATCTGTTCCCTTTTATCTTGGTAAGTCGGTAGAGTCCCATTTTGAAGATAATTAATTATGGGCTCTTCCCATCTAGGGGTGGATATCAGTTCATCATTTTATGTGGTGACATTGAAATTATTTATTTCTTCCATGTCACAATTGATGATCAATGAGACCATCCTTCAGTGCATGATGTATAAGATTTATTCCTCCTAATCAGGGTTATCTAGGATTGTGACTCCATTAGGCAATTAATCGAAACAATCATTTGGTGATTGGGGGACATGATATAATTTTTGATCAAAAAGGAACCCTGCCATTAGTCCTATGAACTAACAAATAAGAGGGTCTAGTTCTTCCTTTTTGATGGAATATTCACCATTTATCTACTTTATCACAATCTCCAAATCTCATTTGATGTTCATGTATTCTATTTTATGTTGCAGGGATAGTTCCAAGCCAATAATGAGGGATTTTTAATCTATATAATTATTAGTGAAACCTTCAGTTTGTGAAAAATTGCACGGAAAAAATGTTTTGTCTGGATAAACAAACACAATCCTGAATCCCACCAGATTGTGTTTTGGGATTTACAATCACTTTCTGATAGGGATTTTGGATGTTACATCAAAATACATCTCACATATCTAGGGAGTGTCATGGGTATAGAAAAATTCTTCATAAAAAATCTCGGTGTCCATTGCAGATATTTCTAGTGTGGGATGTGCCTTGAAGAAATCATCCAGGGCCATCCATTTTAATAACATATATGGAATGAACTAAATGTTGTACTATGGTAGAGTGGCCACCCCTTAGTCCAAACACCCAGTCAACATAGGACGACAAAGGATGTACATGAGTAGATCAATATGAGATACCATGTAGACTTTATGGTGATGTAAGTAATGAATCATAGTTTTCACTAAAAAGATAAGTGTGAGGAAGTTCCCCTTGATATTAGAATATTGATCCTCAGTTATTAAAATTGTTCCGATGAGGTAATAGACACTATTCTCATTCCCCTCATAATTATTCTATGTGTGGAGAGTGCCATGTGACCATTAGATGATGGAAACATATAAGATGAATGGATTTCCTTCCACCAATAGCATCAGTAACAGTGGGTGGAGTAGGAACTGGTTGAAACTCTTAATCCATTATTGGTAGTCCATACCCCATTGATAGGTAATTAAAATCTTAATCATATTGGTGAGGGGTGGGGGATTTTATGGAAAAATTGGATATGAAACAATGAATATAGGTGAGGTTCCATTATAGCCCCCTCAGTTTTTTTGAGATTCTGAGGGGGTGATAGTGACATGATTGTAATGGTCTTTTGGGGTTTAAATAAATGATACAGTGGCATAAAAAATTGAAAGGAACATCTTTAATGTTAATATAAATGTTAATTTCAGTGGATTCATCATCTGACTGCACTGTCATAAATTTTCAAAGACTATTTGTAGATCTGTGTGGTGATCGAACTATTGAACTGATTTGATAACCAAGTTGTTGAAATAACATTCACTTATTCATCCCAAGAATGTACTAAAGATATGATGTAGGGAACATTTATAAGTAGAATAAATTTTCTTTAATACAAAGGTAATGAACTAATAGCCAAGGATCCCTAATGGTGATATAAAGGTAGTGGCTTCTTAATCTTCATGGGAAATCTTTATCTAATTATACCATGAGTACCCATCCCTGATAGAAAGGTCTTGAAAGATAAAAATTGCATTGATTAATAGTTATGTGGTTGGAAATGAGAATTAATACTTTTTGAAGTGTCAATTAAGGTCACTGAAATCAATGTAGACCCTAATTTTCTTATTCCTTTTCATGAGAGGGATAATGTTTGTGAGCCATCTTGGGTATTACAGTTCTTGGAAAAAGTTTTCTTTGATAAAATTATCATATTATGCCTCTACATTAGTATCATGAGAGGGGTGAATCCTCACAGCAGCTTGCATGAAACCATTATATTCTTCAGGAAATCTGAGATAGTGTGTAGCCATATTTGGATTCAGTTTGAGAATTTCAATATAATCCAAGGAAAACATATATCGATGTGGCTTTATAAATTTAATATACATTTGTTTCTCCTTGAGAGGAATGGATTCACGAATTTTTGTATGCTACAAGTTTAATTATATACCCAGATTTACCTTCCTGAACTCATTAATGGTGGAGGAGATGCCCTCCAAAAACGTTGGAGGGGAATTCTTATGGTCATAATCTTTTTCATCCACCTCTGATTCTATGGAGGAACTTTTAGATAAAGTTGAAAATCTGAGAGAATCCCTATCACTATTGGGATGAGTGAGTCCATGGGAAGAGATATTATCATCTCCTAATACCAAAGTCATTGTAGAAACATTTCAGTGTCGATATTCTTTTACATTGACACTAGGTAAAAAAGGGTCCTAGACATCTTGGATCATGACTATTACATCAACTAGATTTATTGGTAGAACATAATCTATTTTGATCATACTATATGGATTCACAGAGGTAGTTCCCAAGTCATTGGGGTGATGAAACCTATATATTTTCATCCACAATTGGTTGTTTTCATTCCCTTTTATAGAATATTTCCTCAGAATATGTGGCTTCACAAGTCTCAAAGGGGTAACCTTCAACATATATTATGTGAATTTTTCCATCAATGGGGTATTTGAAACATTGATGGAATATTGAAGGCACCATCATGTGGATATGGATCTCAGGACTTTTGAGTAGAACATTGTATGCAGTGTATTATTTGATAACCATTAACATAGCATCAGATGTGAGATCCCCAAAGAGATATTTCATATTGATCTTCCTGAGAGGTCTTTGATCATTCTAATGATACCCTTAAATGGCCAAATTTATGAGATATAACTCCCATTGAATATATAACAAACATAAAAGGGTCGAAATTATGATGAGGTTGATCCTAGAGCCATTTTCAACCAGATACCTTTTGTTGTTGACATTATCGAGTAATCCTAAAACATGTATGGGTATGATGTGTCCCTGGATGACCTCTTCTTAATCTTATTTTATGTATGACATGGTTTCATTAAATTCTTATGGCATTGTCTCCACTTGATAAAGTTCAACTATTATGAATTTTTTTCTCAAAATCATATGGGCTATAAAGGGATTCAACGAGTTTCTCCATTTGTTCTATTGAATGATGGAGTAAATATAGGATTGAGAGCTGGGCAGGGACAACATCCCACTATTTTAGAATGTCTTAATTTTTTTGTGCAATATTTTAATGATTTCCTAGTAGGGGTTTATAATTATTATGAAGTTATAGAGAGAAGTATTTGATATAGATGGTCATGGGTCTTAAATAGAGGTTGAGGGAGAATCCATTACTTGTGGTGTGGAATTCACCATTCTTCCCCATTTTCTCAGACAACCGGACATGATCATTTAAGATGAATGGGCTTGGGAAATTTTTGGAGGGATATGAGGAACCCCTGTGTTTCTATTGATTTTATTGGATTTCTTCACCACATGTTTTGTTATCATATATATCCTCAGAGGATAAATGACTGAGATATTGGGTTTAACTATGACCGCACTACCACCTATGTGTTTAGTTCCTGCATATGCAGTCTCATATTCACTGATTTGGTATGGGGAACTCATTCTTGATGGAATATTCATCATCAATGAAGGGTATTTATGAGTGTATCAGGTTAGCAGAACCAAATAAAAGATATTCATCTGACGTGGGTTTTGTTTGGTTAGGCATTGGCAGTGCTTCAGATGTTACAGGTAAGAAATCTACAAGAGTCATAGATTACATTAGTCTAAATAAAAATCTTCCTCTAATTTTTTTCCATGTCCAATGGTCATGTCCACTATTTGGATGAATATTATATGTCACCTCCCTAGTTGAAACAATCATTATGCACTTAATAAGATTTTCTCTGAAGGAGACATGAGATTGATCAACTATATTTCGATTCATACAGTTGTTGATCTTTTGTATACAATTAGATGGAAATTTTTTCCAATAACCTTTTTATTTTGATTGATAAAAATCTATGTAAGTAACCTATATCAAGGACCTATCCAACATCACCATTCTATAATAAACCATGCTATGAAGGAAAAAATTTGAAGATGAAGTAATCCTAGATGTTGTGAACTAGCCTTATATGGAGAGGGAAGTAGGTGGGATGGTTGGTAAGGATTACATAATTGGGATTCTTAGGCTGTAACTATAACACCCCAAGCTTCTATGGTACGCTTCTATTTGAATAATGTGATAGCGTGTGTTGTACGCAACAACGAGTTCTAACACTCCATAACTAATCAAACTAGCTGTTATGAATAGTAATACATACTCTTTGAAATTATATATATTTTATATTTCAAAATGGACTTCATTTTTGGATTCAGAATATCTAATTTAGCCTAAGGTGAAATTTTGGTACTTTTCGGATAACTTTAATATTTTGATGAATAGTGAAAATTACTAATTTTGAATTAAAAACAACTTTTTTAATCAAAATAATTAATAGTGATAAATTATGAATTTGAGTGGTTTTAAAGTATATTTAGAATATATTATTACCATTTAATACAATTTTGGCCATTGGACATAATTTTACAATTAAACCAGACATAAACAAGTCTCAATCTTTTGATAGTTATTATCTCTTAAAAACACGCTTTTTGTTTTAACAAGGAGAATTAATTTTAAATTAATTTCTGCCACTTCAGTGTTTTGAATTTGGAAAAATGGATTTCATATTTGGAATCAGGATGTTCAAATTGTGTAAATAGGTAAATTTTATTTTTAGACATTTTGAATAATTACTTCGGTAAATATTTTATTTACCATGGTTAAGGGTAAATCCGGTAAATAAGAGTTAAAAAATATTATTATAATAATACTAAATTACCTTAAAACGTGTCCTAGCCTTATTTTTTGATACATGTTCTACCATAGTAATATTTGGGTCGATTTTGTGACCCCATGGAGACACTTTTAGGTGATAGGGACACTTAATTTTAATTAAGTTAAAATAAGTACAAAAATGACATAAGCATATATCTTTTAGAAAAACAATTTTTACGTAGGGTTATATATGTTGGATTTTCGACTATAAATATTTATTAGAAATATGAAAAGATTTCCTACATAATGATATTTTATTTGAAATTTTTAGACTTTAAATAATTTAATTTATTAATGACACAATGATGATGCAGTAATTACCATAATAGTACAAAATTAAAATAATTGATATTATAAATACACAAATAAATATAATTTGAGACTTTTTATGAATTTAAATTATTTTATATGTTAATATGACATGTTAGGAATGATTTAATTAAATTTTTTTGAAGTAATCATTCTGTTATGATTTTTACAAAAATCAATTAATGAATAATTTCAAAATTGACACAAAAGAGTTTTTAAAACAAATATTATATTATTAATTGATATTAAATTACTAAAAATCTAAGGATCGTCCAAGAGACTTATATCATGATATTGTCATCATTACTGGACCACTAGGGGTCTCTTGGTTGTATATAGTATATTTATTAACCATATAATATAAAAATACAAAGAGACATTTTAAAAGTGAAACTAATTAACTTGGAGTTAATACTTAAAGATAAGGTTAATATAAATACCAAAACCTGTCTAAATTATATTGGTTGAATTTTTTCGACCCATACCCACCTTAACCTTTGAATAATCAACTTCGGAGCCATTAAAAACCGAATATGAATTTATTATAAATTAATATTTCTAGCTCTTCCAAAGGTGCCCCTCACCCCTCTTATAAAAGGGCACTCCTCCTTCTCATTTCTTCACACCTTCAAAGCCTTTCCGTTCGGCCAAACCCTACCCAAATACTCTCTCTAAAATTCCCTCACTACAACTTAGAGGCTTTATTTTGATCAGAAATCCAAGCTAAGGATCCCTTTTGATCAAATCAAAAGGAAGAACCCGAAGAAGAGGTAATGATTTCACCACCCTTTTTCAAAATCATTTCTACTACCAATTCTTCTCTATTTGTTATTACCATTATAAAATAATAAATCCGGTATCATGTATATAATGTGATGTTATTATAAATATGGTACAACCATATTCAGTATTATGTCCACCCTTTGAATAACATGTCATCATACGTGCGTACGTACGGCTTACAGTCTCCACGTCGTGGTGTAATTGTTATTCAATATATTATTATTTGGATGGGTATAATAATGATGTATAACTCATGTAAATAATAAATATAACATGTTAATTATTATGTATGTATGATATACCATCAATTTATATATTATTTTAATATCAAAAGAATGATATTGTCGCTCGTGCGTACGTACGGACTACCGTCTCCACGAACGCGATGAGATTCATTCTCCATCGTATCCATTCAAGTATAATTATCATTTGATGATTTACAAATAATGTTTAAGGACTTTATATAATTATGTATGTGAATAAGATACAACTTATCCATGAAAAACATGGCTTACGTAACAAAACATATAAAAGAAAACGAGTAAGTTAACACCCGAAACGACTATAATATTAAGATATTATTAACAAAGCAATGTTAAAAGATCATATATGATATCATATTAATATATATGATTCTTGTATAATTTAATAACAATTATTTCACCATTATACAGGATGTTAACCTACCCCAACCAATGAAAAGTACAAAGTAAGGGTTTTTTCACAATCTCTTCATTATCCGAGGTAATTTATACGTAATAATCTACTGGGATCTCTTTATCATCCACATCCATGTTTCTTAAAAATGTATTTCAAAACATTTTTACTATTTAAAAGAATATGGTTTAAAGTCATTTATACCCTTGTTTGAATTTTTTATAATAGTTTTATAAAGTAATCTTTCCGTCGTTTTCAAAACAAGGTGCTTTTATCCTTTTCGACAGAATTAAGGTAAGAATGTTTTTTAACTTATATGGCAGGTGCGGCTATTTTCCGCCATTATAAAATCATCAAAGCTTCTCTTACAGTCTTATAAGAATAATTTCAATGAAAATTTTTCATTTTATATGACTCTTAAATGATTTCAAAATAGAAAGAGATATTTCTCTAAAAGGAGTTTTGATTTCATTTATGTAAACATCGTTTGATGGATTTTACGCTTATTTGAAGTTGATTTATTATGATACAAAACTTCTATATTGTATTGAAGGTTGTGTGATATGTTTGACTATGGATGTGTTATTTTTATACCATTCATAGTTTATGGTCAAAGTATTGACATTTCATATGCTAGTTTTAATACGAATGTTTATGTTATGTTTAAACCTTTTCATATGGGAATGCATTGGACTTAATATGTGATGGGTGGAGCCTTCTATAGCTCCTCGATGCATCGGTAGGTCTCATGAGACAAACTAGTGTCTTGGCACAAGGCCTTGGAAAAATCTTATTTGTAGTCTTGGCATGAGGCCTTGGCTATGTGGTTATGATTGTCTGGCATTATGAATTCCATAATTATGAAAGAGGTTATTGATATTGCATGTGATTATTCGATTAGTAGAATATCCATGTGAATAATTAAATGACATTATTTCATTTTACTTTTTCCATACTATGTTAAAGTTCATGTTTAAAAGGCTTTTGTTTTAGTTATACATTGCCTTAAATGTTTATGCTTATTTTTGAAAGTTTCCGCAATATTGTTATCCTTACTGGGCATTTGAGCTCACCCCTTTTCTATGTTTTGTTTTTTCCAGGATGTGAAGAAGTAAGTAATGAATGACCTGCAGGGATAGTCTGTGGGGATATGAGTGTGGAATATGGAGACTATGTTGTTGTAGATGTTTTTCACTTTATGATGTAATGTAAAACTTTATGAATATATCTAGTTTTTTCAAGGATACTAAACCAATCAGTATTTTTAGATTTGATATTTCTTGTGATCATTCCAATGTTATGTAATAATGCACCGACACTAGGTAACAGGGGTCGGGGCGGTTATAGTTGGTATCATAGGAAGTTTAGTACAAACCTTGGAAGCTAGATTTCGATAAACTCTGATTAGAGCACATAGATTTATGATGGACATGAGGATTAGTATAGAAGAACTTCCTAGAATTTTGGTATTGTAGAGATTTTGTGAGTTTTCCGAGAAATTCATCCCTATCTGGATACGAGCAGGTAGAGGCGGCTCTAGAACAAATGTACCTAGGGGTAAAACCCGAAAACACCGCTTTGAGCTAGACTCGAACGGGAACTGGTGCACGACAATGGGCCTTGCTGCACTCTTGGTTACAACACTCTCAGTGGATATGCTTAGGATAACTCTCATTTTCATTAAAAATCATTATGAAGGGTTTATGAGTATATACTTCCTCAAATAAAACATTTTTATGATTATGGATTATATCCATAAATATTTCAATTTATTTTAAGTGTTTTATAAGTATGAGATTATGTATTTGGATTCATAAACTGATCTAGTTTATGCCATTGTTTAGAAATGGTGCCTCGTGGAAGAAATGTAAACCTTATCAATGCACGCACTCCATGTAGGGATTGCCCTCCTGCTCAAGATAATTATAGTGGAGCTGGTGATCCAACTGGTGCCAATTAGCTAATCACCATACTGGGACAACTCACTCAGGTTATGAATAATAACCTTACCTACATGGAGCACCTTGATCCACAGCGTGGAGGATCAATGTTAGATCAATTCATGAGGAAACAACCACCAAATTTCAATGGGAGTACAAATCCCTTAGTAGTTGAGCTATGGATAAATTCCCTAGAGAAAATATTTCAGGCTTTGGGGAGTACTGAAAGGGAAAAAGTTATCATGGCAGTTTACCGACTCACTGGAGATGCTGATCAATGGTGGTCATTGATTCAAAATACGAAGGAAGATGATGAAGTATCAAATATGGAATGGAGGGAGTCCAAAGATATGTTTTTAGAAATATACTTTCCTCGCGACCATCGAGCAGATATGGAAAGGCAATTTATGAGTCTGAGACAAAAGGAGGATGAGAATGTCACAAAGTATGAGGCTAACTATACAAGGGTAGCAAGTTATGCTAGAGATTATATACGTAACCCAATAAGTAAGATTGATCGTTTCTTTGACGGGTTAAATCCATTTCATCATCGATCATTAGTCTCATAATCCTTCTCGTCGTACGAAGAGATTGTCTCATGTGCTATAAAGACCGAAAAGGAATTCTCTAAGTCTTATGACTTTAAAGCAATGCAAGAGAAGAAGAGACCTGCTGATCAATCTAGGAATGGAAATAAGGGGACGAAGGGAAAGGTTGAATATCTATTCTGTGGTAAATGTGGGAAGAAACACCTAGGTACTTGCTTGAAGGGAACAAGAGTCTGTTACAAGTGTGGTGAAAAAGGCCACCAAGCTCGTGATTGCAAGGGGAAGAAGGAAGCCACCAATGTTTAGTGCTACAATTTCAGGGAGATCGGGCATTATGAAAATGAATATCCTAAGCGTTAGAAGAACTTACCTCAGAAAAGGACAAGGGATCAAGGCCAAGAATATGCTATCACTACTGTTGAGGTAGAAGCTCCGAAAGACGTGGTGGCAGGTAATTTAATGGTTTCCTCCAGTTTAGCAAATGCATTATTTGATTCTGGATCATTGCATTCTTTCATATCTTCCCAGTTAGCTAAGAAAATTAGATATTTCCAATTTGATTTAACAAGGGAGTTGTCAGTTAAAACTCCTAAGGGAAGTATCATTGCAATAATGTTTTGTGAATCAGTCCCCATTAAAGCACATAAATGTTCTTTATCTGCTGATCTCGTCGTTATACCTTTGATTGAGTTTGATATAATCCTCGGTATGGACTGGCTTTCAGACTATGATGCGAAGATTTATTTTAAGAAGAATGAGGATACGATTCTTGATGTAATGATAAGGAACACCTTATCTTTAGAGTAGAATCGTCACCACCTAATTCTTATTTAGATCCACCCCTAGTAGCTCAACTAAATTCAATTATTGGGGAGGAAGAGAATGAAATAAATGTGGGTGAGGAAAGGAATGTTCAAATAGAGGATGTACCTGTTGTGAAAGAATATGTAGATGTGTTTCTGGAAGATTTACCTGTACATCCTCCAGAACGAGAAGTTGAGTTTTCCATTGATTTAATTCCTGGATAAAGGCATATATCAAATACCCCTTAAAGAATGACCATTGTAGAATTAGTCGAACTAAAAAAACAACTAGAGGAATTAAGTAATAAGGGATTTATTCTCCCTAGTGTTTCTCCCTGGGGATCCCCTATTCTTTTTGTTAAAAAGAAAGATGGATTTATGAGGTTATGTATCGACTATAGAGAGATTAATGCCATAATAATAATGAACAAGTATCCCCTACCTCGAATTGATGATTTATTTGACCAACTGCATGGAGCTAAATACTTTTACAAGATTGACCTTCGATCTGGATACCATCAGTTGTGTGTGAAGAAGGAATACATTCGAAAGACAACATTTTGAACCAGGTACGGGCATTAAGAGTTTACTGTAATGCCTTTTGGATTGACTAATGCACCCTCTGTATTCATGGATCTGATGAATAGAGTGTTCAAGGAGTATCTCGATGAATTTGTGGTGGTATTTATTGATGATATATTGGTATGCTCCAAAACCTACGAAGATAATGAAAATCACTTGTGCATTATCTTGAAGACTCTGAGAAGGCATGAATTATATGAGAAGTTTAGCAAGTGTGAATTCTGGATTCAAGAGATTTCTTTTCTTGGCCTTATTTTCTCTAAAGATATAATCTCTGTTGATCCTTCTATGACCAAGGAAATCCAATAATGGCCAGAACCTATGAGTATAACTGAGGTACGTAGTTTTATTGGTTTGGCAGGTTATTATCGACGTTTTGTCCAGAATTTTGCCCGATTGGCGAACCCATTAACGAAGCTCACACGTAAAGGGGTTAAATTTGTTTGGACAAAAGGGTGTGAAGAATGTTTCGAAGAACTGAAGAAAAGATTATACAATGCTCCTATATTGAATCTACCATCGGGGACTGATGGGTTCGTTATTTATAGTGATGCATTGAAGAAAGGACTTGGTTGTGTCCTTATGTAGAATGATAGAGTTATTTCCTATACATCACGACAGTTGAAAATTCATGAACAAAACTATCCTACTCATGATCTCGAGTTAGCAGCTGTGATCATTTCTTTGAAGATATGGAGGCACTACCTCTATGGTAAAAAATGCGAGATTTATACTGATCACAAGAGTTTGAAGTATATTTTCTCATAAAAAGAACTCAACATGAGGCAAAAGAGATGGCTTGAATTACTCAAGGATTATGATTGCAGGATACACTACAACCCGGGGAAGGAAAACAAGGTGGAAGATTCTTTGAGTATAAACGATCATGGAGTTTTGAACAATATTATAATTGAAAGGGATCCAATTTTCATGGATCTAGTGAAGATGGATATGGGAATAACCAGGGAATGAGAAACATCAATGATTTTTCAAATGGTTGCCAAACCATCTTTACTAGAAAGGATTAAGAGTTCTCAGACCGATGATGAAGAATTTCAAAAGAAGATTAATGCTGTGAATGATGGGAGACTGAGAGACATTGTGTATGAAGATTTAATTTTGAAATTCAGGAAGAGGCTTTGTGTTCCCGATATACCCGATCTAAAAAGGGAATTACTGGATGATGCTCATAGTTCCAATTTTTCTATACACCATGGGTGCACCAAAATGTATAGATATTTGAAGAAACATTTTTGGTGGTGCAATATGAAGAGGGAGCTTGCTGATTTTGTGTCAAGATGTATGGGTTGTCAACAAGTGAAAGCTGGAAGGCAACACCCTGGAGGAGTCATGCAGTCTCTTCCCATACCGGAGTGGAAATGGGACAATATTACGATGGACATTGTCATGGGGCTACCAAAGACTCCTATAAGGAATGATGCAATATGAGTTATTGTTGATCATCTTAACAAGTCAGCGCATTTTCCTTCTATATGAGAATATCTACCCCATGACATCTAGAAAGACTATATATTAATGAAGTTTTTAGACTTCATGGAGTACCCCTATCGATTGTCTCTAATCGTGATCCCCGTTTTACTTCAAGATTCTGGAAAAGTCTTCAAAAATCCCTGGATACTAAACTTCATTTTAGCACTGCTTACCACCCTCAGACAGATGGACAATCAGAACGGACTATTCAAACCTTAGAAGACATGTTGAGATCCTGCTCACTTGACTTTCAGGGTATGTGGGATCAGTATTTACCTCTGATAGAATTTTCCTATAACAATAGCTTCCATTCAAGTATTTAGATGGCACCATATGAAGCATTATAAGGAAAGAGATTCTGTACACCAACCTGTTGGGATGACGTTGGTGAAATAAAACTTGTAGGTCTAGAACTGGTGGAGGAAACGATGGAAAAGGTGAACGTAATCCAAAATCACATCAACGTAGCTCAATGTAGGCAGAAGAGCTATGCTGATAATTGAAGGAAGGATTTGGAATTTGAAGTCGGTGATCATGTTTTTCTGAAGGTATCTCCATGGAAGGGAGTCATACATTTTGGTAAGAAAGGTAAATTGAGTCCCAGGTACATCAGACCTTTCGAAATTCTATAACGAATTGGGGTTGTAGCTTACTGATTGGCAATGCCGCCAAGTCTCTAAAAAGTTCACGATGTGTCCCACGTATCTATGTTGAGGAAATACATGCCTGACCCAACACATGTACTCACCTATGAAAAATTAGAACTGGAACCCGATCTGTCTTATTGTGATGAGCCCGTCAGGATTCTTGATACGAAAGAACAAGTACTGAGAAACCGGACGACGCGTCTGTTAAAAGTTTTGTGGAGAATCCTTAAAATGGAAGAGGCAACGTGGGAACCCGAGAAACTTATGATGAAGAACCACCCGAGTCTTTTCACGTGATAAGTATTCTAGAAATTTAAAGGATGAAATTATATGAATGAGGGTAGAATGTAACACCCCAAGCTTCTACGGTACGCTTCTTTTTGAATAATGTGATAGCGTGTGTTGTACGCAACATCGAGTTCTAACACACCATAACCAATCAAACTAGTCGTTATGAACAGTAATACCTACCTTTTGAAATTATATATATTTTATATATCAAAATGGACATCATTTTTGGATTCGGAATATCAAATTTAGCCTAAGGTGCAATTTTGGAACTTTTCAGATAACTTTAATATTTTGATGAATAGTGAAAATTACTAAATTTAAATTAAAAACAACTTTTTTAATAAAAATAATTAATAGTGATAAATTATGAATTTGAGTGGTTTTAAAGTATATTTAGAATATAGTTTTACCATTTAATACAATTTTGGTCATTGGACAGAATTTTACAATTAATCCAGACATAAACAAGTGTCAATCTTTTGATAGTTATTATCTCTTAAAAACACGCTCTTTGTTTTAACAACGGGAATTAATTTTAAATTAATTTCTGCCACTTCTGTGTTTTGATTTTGGAAAAATGTGTTCCATATTTGGAATCAGGATTTTCAAATTGTGTAAAAAGGTGACTTTTAGTTTTAGAAATTTTGAATAATTACTTCGGTAAATATTTTATTTTCCATGGTTAAGGGTAAATCCGGTAAATAAGAGTTAAAAATTAATATTATAATAATACTAAATTACCCTAAAACGTTTCCTAGATTTATTGGTTGATACCTGTTCTACCATAGTAATCTTTGGGTTGATTTGGGGACCCCATGGAGCCACTTGTAGGTGATAGGGACACTTAATTTTAATTAAGTTAAAATAAGTACAAAAATGACATAAGCATATATTTTTTAGAAAAATAAATTTTACATAAGGTTATATATGTTGGATTATAGACTATAAATATTAATTAGAAAGCTAAAATTATTTTCTACATAATGATATTTTATTTAAAAATTTTAGACTTTAAATAATTTAATTTATTTATGACACAATGATGATGCAGTAATTACCATAATAGTGAAAAATTAAAATAATTGATATTATAAATACACAAATAAATATAATTTGAGACCTTTTATTAATTACACTAATTTTATAAGTTAATATGACATGTTAGGAATGAAGTAATTAAATATTTTCGAAGTAATAATTCTGTTATGATTTTTACAAAAATCAATTAATGAATAGTGTCAAAATTGACATAAAAGAGTTTTTAACAAACATATTATATTATTAATTGATATTAAATTCCTAAAAATATAAGGTTCTTCCATGAGACTTATATCATGATAGGTTCATCATTAATGGACCAATTGGTGGTCGCTTGAATGTATATAGTATGTTTATTAACCATATAATATAAAAATACAAAGAGACATTGTAAAAGTGAAACTTATTAACTTAGAGTTAATACTTAACGATAAGGTTAATATAAGTACACAAACCTGTCTAAATTCTATTGGTTGAATGGTTTTCGACCCATCCCCACCTTAACCTTTTAATAATAAACTTTGGAGCCATTAGAAACCGAATATGAATATATTATAAATTAATATTTCTAGCTTTTCCAAAGGTTCCCCTCACACCTCTTATAAAAGGGCACTCCTCCTTCTCATTTATTCACACCTTCAAAGCCTTTTGGTTCGGCCAACCCATGACAAAATAATCTCTAAACTTCCCTCACTACAACATAGAGGCCTTAGTTTGATCAGAATGCCAACCTATGGAGCCCTTTTGATCAAATCAAAAGGAAGAACCCGAAGAAGAGGTAATGTTTTCACCACCCTTTTTCAAATTCATTTATTCTTCCACTTCTTCTTTCTTTGTTATTACCATTATAAAATAATAAATCCAGTATCTTATATATACTGTGATGTTATTATAAATATGGTACAACCATATTCTGTATTCTATCAACCCTTTAAATAACATGTCACCATACGTGCGTACGTACGGCTTACCGTCTCCACGTCGTGGTGTAATTGTTATTCAATATATTATTATTTGGATGGGTATAATAATGATGTATAACTCATGTAAATAATAAATATAACATGTTAATTATTCTGTATATATGATATACCATCCATTTATATATTATTTTAATAGCAAAAGAATGATATTGTCGCTCGTGCGTATGTACGGATTACCGTCTCCACGAACGCGATGAGATTCATTTTCCATCGTATCCATTCAAGTATAATTATCATTTTATGATTTAAAAATAATTTTTAAGGACTTGATATCATTATGGATATGAATAAGATACAACCTATCCTTCAAAAACATGGCTTACATAATAAAACATATAAAAGAAAACAAGTAAGTTAACACCCAAAATGACGATAATACTATGATATTATTAACAAAGCAATGTTAAAAGATCATATATGATATCATATTAATATATATGATTCTTTTATAATTTAATTACAATTATTTCACCATTTTATAAGAGTTTAACATACCTCAACCAAGGAAAAGTACAAGGTAAGGGTTATTTCACAATCTCTTTATTATCCAAGGTTGTTTATACGTAATAATCTACTGGGATATCTTTATCATCCACATCCATGTTTCTTAATAATGTATTTCAAAAAAAATTTAATATTTAAAGGAATATGGGTTAAAGACATTTATACCCTTGTTTGACTTTTTTATATTAGTTTTATAATGGAATCTTTCCATCGTTTTCCAAACAAGGTGCTTTTAACCTTTTCGACAGAATTAAGGTAAGAATGTTTCTTTAACTTATACGACGGGTGCGGCTATTTTCCGCCGTTATAAAATCTCCGAAGATTACCTTACAAGCTTATAAGAATACTTTAACAGAAAATGTTTCATTTTATATGACTCTTAAATTATTTCAAAATAGAAAGAGATATTTCTCTAAAAAGTGTTTTTATTTCATCTATGTCAACATCCTTTGATGGATTTTACGCTTATTTGAAGTTGATTTATTATGATACAAAACATCTATACTGTATTGAAGGTTTTGTGATATGTTTGACTGTGAATGTGCTATTTTTATACCATTCATAGTTTATGGTGAAAGTATTGACATTTCATATGCTAGTTTTAATACGAATGTTTATGTTATGTTTAAACCTTTTCATTTGGGAATGCATTGGACTTAATATGTGACGGGTGGGGCCCGATATAGCTCCTCGATGCATCGGTAGGTCTCATGAGACAAAACAGTGTCTTGGCACAAGGCCTTGGCAAAATATTATTTGTAGTCTTGGCACGAGGCCTGGGCTATGTGGTTATGATAGTCTGACATTATGCATTCCATCATTATGAAAGTGGTTATTGATATTGCATGTGATTATTCGATTAGTAGAATATCCATGTGAATAAGTAAATGGAATTATTTCATTTTAATTTTTCCATAATATGATGAAGTTCATGTTTAAAAGGCTTTTGTTTTAGTTATACATTGCCCTAAATGTTTATACTTATTTTTGAAAGTTTCCTCTATATTGTTTTCCTTACTGGGCATTTGAGCTCACCCCTTTTCTATGTTTTGTTTTTCCCAGGATGTGAAGAAGTAAGTTATGAATGACCTGCAGGGATAGTATGTGGGGATATGAGTGTGGAATATGGAGACTATGTCGTTGTAGTAGTTTTTCACTTTATGATGTAATGTAAAACATTATGAATATATCTAGTGATTCCAAGGCTACTAAACCAATCGGTCTTTCGAGATTTGATCTCTCTTGTGATCATGCCAATGTTATGTAATAATGCACCGACTCTGGGTAACTGGGGTCGGAGCGGTTACAATAACAACTTAAGAAGGATATTATCCATATATTCAAGGAACTAATGATGGACTTGTTCATTTTTGGAAGGTGTTTTGTCCATTCATATATTCCTAAAATCAAGAGTGACCTTGATGTCCTTTTTCATTTTGGTGAAGGTTATTTTTTTGTTTCTTCTACTCTATAGGAGGTGCATGGTTGATTGGGACCTTCCTAGGTTCTTGAATGCGAAATTCTATAGGTTTGAGGGTAATAGTGGATGTTTTTTCTTTTGAATCATTTTACCCTTTGATGAGGGAGTATTCTAGACTTAGCATAGGTATACTAAATGATGTCTTCTAAACATTGTGCCATTTATAAAAACACATGGAATCCACCTAGAGATTTCATAGGCTTAGATGTGTTTGCAGCTCATCCCAATGGGTTTTAATATAGACCTCTAGTAATTTATCATATGATAGAGGGATGAGGAGTGAATAGGTTAATTATCTCCATATGACTATGAAGTTAGACACCATGTAATATTCATTTTTTGGTAGTTTTTCAGGGTACCAATTATCGTTTTCTTCAGTGTAGAACTAAATTTGTATAGTAATTGATGATGAAGGTCAACCCATCCCATGAAGAAACCTACTAGAAATCTAATATACTAAACAATGTCCGACCCTATCAGAGTCTATACCAAACTTCTCAGACATGTTATCACCTACTAAACTCAAGGGACCATGATTGGACCACATCAAAACACAAAGTGTGTGAAATACTATTCCGGGTCTCCCATACCATCAAAGGAGGAGAAGGTAGGATTCCAAAAAATTGGTGGGGGAAAAGTGGAATCCACCCATTTAGGATATGGATTCTTCTTAGGGTTCCAAAGTGTGAATTAGCCTCCCATGGATTCTATTTGAGTTTCTAGATACTCAATGAAATTGATAAGATCTGTAGGTACTACTGCCTAAGAACCTCCAATATATATGGAATATGTGAGGTTTTATGTGGTGGCATCATTTTTATCTCTAGATGAATCTCGATCCATGTTAATATTTAATGATAACCCTATAAAGGTAGAGGCTATCACCATAATGGGGAGAAGTCATGATCATATTCAACTTGCTTATTTATATAGGCAGGAAGCCTAGATTTAGAGCGAGTATGAATATTAGATTTTTATCTTTTAGGAATATTGAATCTTACTTGATAGGTGGGAGGATAAATACTCACCTCTTCCTAAGAACAATATATAGTGTTAATGATTCCCCTAAGTAGCACATTGTCAAGATTTCTGAGGTTTTGGGTCTCACACTAAAATAGATCCATTTGTTCCTACATGGAAAGAAATTTTATCTAATATGGGTGACAGTTGGGTTGTAACCACATGTTTAAATTTATCTTTGTAAGTGTTCCTCATTAGAGGTGGAAAATTAATATTCATTGGTTCTAGGTTTTATATCCTTCTCTGGTTCCAAGTATGTGTAGCTTCAGTGGGTGCGTCCATATTCTTCTCATAGGGTATATTTTCTAGATTAGGTCTCTTTGCATCTAAATCATGATTCACATTAATTTTTGTGTTGATGACAACAACATTCATATAGTTGTAGTGGGAAATTCTAGTTATTCCATTACTCTCAACGTAATTTGATGATGCTTCACTACTTTTATTAGGTTTTTTTCTTAAGCCATTGGCCATATTGGACCATTTTTCCTTGTGACCCTATTAGGGCCTGATTTATTTTTCAATATGCTTCTCCCATATTGGGTTTTAAATAGTAATCTCTAGGGAGTTTCTCATCATATTTACGTAATGGGCCTCAAATAGTATAGGTTAGGCTTTTGGTGGGTGGAATAGATTGTATGATGACTTTCCGTGTTTACCTCCCAACCCAAGGAATAATGATTCCCTTTGGAGGTAATGATAATGATGTAAATTCACCCAAAGTTGTGGGATATGGATTATTCCAAAACACGATTGGAATTTTTTTATCTAATTGTGGAAGATTTGATGATTCTGATCTAGGATTTGATGAATCCTAAGATGAGTATTGAGATATAAATGCCCCTACCCTAGTGGGATGGGGTTAATCTAGAACCAATTAGGATTTCCCCAAAAATATCTAAGGCGATGATGAACCTAGTTATAGTGATTGAGATATAAATTCCCATATCCCAGTGAACTGGTGTTGATTTTCACTTAGAACCAATATGTTCTGAAACTCTTAGGGATTGATAATCTGAGGGGTGGTGATGGTTCTTGATATCCCCCAAGCTCAGTGTCTTGGGTTCGATCATAGATGAATATTATGATATATTCTATTAAAACCTATTTGATAAGCCATACCTATGGTCATGTATGAGTTGGTGCAATGATATCCCATGATGGGATTGATTCTTTGTGGGATTTTTTTTTCTGTTGAACATAAAATTAGTTTCCATGTCTGAAATGCATTACTTTTGTTTCGAGGTGTCTGGTTCAAATATAAACTACCAGTCCAGTCCCTCCATTCATGATATATTGACATCATTAATGTAGAGGCATTCAATTTTAGTGACTAACTTGATCATACATTATTCAGTCCTATAATATTTCATTAGGCTATGATAATAAAATACACTATGTCTACGAAGTTATTCTATTATAGGGGAGAAATAAATTGTAACAAAGCATAATTTCCCCATTATAAAATATGGATACAAGATAGGGCTTCTGTCATAATCATTCAAAGAGTCATGATAAAATAAAATAAATAATTTATTATATTTTCACTATGATTTTCGAGATTTGGGTCCTAGGAGATGGAGATTGCAACCAGGTCTAATTGAAAATAGAATATCTTGATGGTCTGATGGTAACTCTCATATCCTAGAAATGGGAGGTATCTACCCTTCAATTATTGACTAGTTTCCGACATATTTTGGAATAGAAACCTAATTCACTCCTTCTATATCCTATCTGAGATGTTATATTTGGACGTGGAAAGGGGATAGGACATGGTGGTAAGGATGTTTTTGGAAAACTCTCTTTACATTTCAATGTTCAATTCCTCTTCATTATACATATATGACTCTATATAGTTGGACTATTTATGTTTCTTCTTGGGTCCTCCTTCTGAAAACATCGAGGGGTTACTAGAATTTGATGTGGAATTATATATGGTTTAACTCGATGTTTCTACAAACTCTTTGTACAATGTAATTTCAGTTTTGAGAACCTCTCTACATAGAGGTGTCTAGGAAAAGAGAGGATTTCCATGTCCATGGGAGATATCACCATGGGGAGGTTGACCATGGAGGATGTGAGGGGTAGAGACCCTTCAATCCATATCCACACTACAAGGAGGTGCACTATCCTGGTAATGATTAACTTTTCTTTTATTGAAGAGTTTATATACCCTTGGGGTGTTGAAAAAGTTCCCTAAATAACCTCAAGGACAATGGAATTAAGATGATAAAAGATATGATATTTGTTCTATATCGTGGCCAGAATATTCCAACCAACCTTTTGGGATTGTACATGTATATGAGACTTCTTTATGATGGATGCTAAAATATATTTATAACCATATGGTTATATGGGAGTATGAGGCCACTGTATAAAAACCACTAAAATATTATATTGAGCCTATTCATTTTGGAATGAATATGATCTAGCCTATGGGCGGGTTCTAGAATTTTTTGATTAATCTAAAATGATGCAAGGATATGAGACCAATTCAAATATGAATTCCCCATCAGAATATGAAAAATGACCTCCATAATTGGAGAAGGGATATGATCCTCCTACTATATGGACTTGGGAGGATGCTGGTTTAGTCATACATAAGTGGAAGTAGGGATATGATCTTTTCTTCTGTGAGCCATTTGAATATTCCAAGTAGAATCACTAGAAAAAACACGAGCCTTCATCGAGGCATGTGTCATTCACACCCAGTGTTCCTCCATTTGAATATTGATATGAGAATTATCTTGGGCTTTTGGAGTATGCCTATGGTCATTTTTTATTTGAAAATGAGCATGTCTCGAGGCATGTGTTTCTCTCACTTGGTGATCCCAGATCAGAACAAGGATACAAGCCTGACCTTGATCCTTTAGAGTATGTCAATAGCATTTCTCATTAGAAGGTTCCCTATATTGAGGCATGTTCCACTATCATCTTGTGAGAATTAGTAGGAATGAGAATATGAGTCTGGTTCAGTGCCTCAACATTTACTGAAATTTTACTATTATCCTCTTATAAGGGTGAAAGAATGTATTCTTTCTCTAGAGAAACCACTTGTTCATGTTGATAAAATTGTTGTGATGAACTGGCTATAAGGATAAGAGTTTGTTCCTATCCCTATATCTGTACTAGTTCTAGAAATACCACCAGATTTATTAATCTTTTGATAGAATGTAATGGAAATTTAGAAAACTATGTGTAAAAATATAATCCTTTATATTTTCATTCTCCAAAATATACCAGAATATATCTTCAATTTAATTGGGGGTTCTGAACCAACAATTTTTCTCCTTATTCCATCAGAATATGTTGATGGGAATCATACATGGGGATATAGATATACGCCTCACCCATGATTTCTATATGAATAAGACCACATGCTTGTTCTGAGTGAGTAGGGATATGAGCATACACCTAGGTGACTAACAGAATATACTGGCTTGATTATTATGTGGATGTAGGGATATAACCCCAATCACTGTTATCTATAGATTTATATGAACAATATGTATTCCATGTTTCCCAAGCATGGTTTTCAGAGGTAAAAATTCATCAGGCGGTGACTTAGTGGCCAACTAAGGGGCACCAACTAGACCGCACTGGTGATGGTGTTTTATAGAATCCCTCATTGCAAGCTTGTAAACCATAACGGATCCATAATTGACTCCATGATCAAACTTTAGTAGATAATAAAGGTGGTTGTTGTCACACTCTAGAGATAAGCTTTTGAATTTGTTAGTAGTGGAAATGAGTGCCACTGGCTTTACTACAACTTTATTTTGATAGGACAGGCCCATCATTTTCAATATTTGGATACCCTCATGAGAAACCTTAAAGGATGAGTTCATACCATGTTGATGGTATTACAAGACCATTTAATTTTCAATCTGACCCAAAAGGGTGTCAAAAAGGTAAGTGTTTCTTTGTCTCACTGGGGTTACAACCATAACTGATTTTCCACAATGTTTACTGGATGAATGCATGACATTCAGTTAGGTGTGTTGTGTGAGAGCAGTATCTACAGTCATAAATAAAACATGTAACAAGGTCACCAATCCCTGTGTTATCATAAGGATGATATGTTCTCAATTCTATATACATGGGTAAGATGATTTTCTTTTATTATTCCTAGTATGTCCATTTTTCTCTGTGTAATTATCATAGTGAGGACAAAATTATTTCATGATAACCCTAACTAAATAGGATCACCTAGTTATTCTTATCATTTGAAATATTCTTTTCAAGCCCATCATTTTTTATAGGATATGAATAAAAAATTTCCTAACACATGGTAAACTAACCATTTTTATATTTTAGAGATTCCTATCAAGATCACTTTTTTTGTTTCGTAGGAAAAAGATATGATGACCACCCATAAAAGTAAAAAAAAATGGTCCAAATTATTTATTTTTAGGGTTTGATGTCTTTAAAATCATTTATGTTGGGTTCACCATTCATGATTATCTTTTATAGCAACTTCTAACAGTTCCCATATCCAAAACTGGGTATAGACCTACTTTCTGAAGGTAGGTGGTCAATTTTGGTTTTAGACCCAATGGAACTTAGGAACTCACATTAGTTGAGAAGATGTGTGGTTAGGATTATCACACCCTTTTGGGGAAATTTTTTCATACTATTGGACACTCATATAGATTAAATTTATTGGCATGAACCTCTTCCTAATATTAATATGGGACCGATTACCCTAATAAAATGATCAAATATTGAAACCTTCCATGTGTAAAGGAGGACCTATTAATGAGTTCATCAATATTTATTTGAGGATTTTCATCAAATTCCTATTAATGGTAGGATATTTGTATGTTGAAACCATATAACTAGGTACTCTAGAGTATGCTTTAATCCAAGAAGGTTGTCAATATTTCATGTTTGTGATTGGGCCTTTATGAGACATCCTACATTTCCTATTTAAAATAAAAATAAAAAATAATGTAGTTCATTAATCTTGTAAAATTTAACATCATGTAGAAATTACATATATAGGGTGGGGGTGAACCTAGGAATTATGTATTTGAGCTTGAGCCTTAGGAATGTGTCTTACGTATCCTCATTATAATGGGAATCATATTCATCATAGTTCAGCCATGCCCTTGGGACCTACCCTGAGTTAGATACCATTATATGTTGGTAGTTATATTATTCCACTAACTAGGGCATACACACTGTGGTTTAACACCGTGACAAATATTTATGATGAATTTGATATTATTATGGAAAATCCCTAAGCCAACACAAGCCATGTTTGGTGTGGGAAATAAGGGGTAGCTAGTAATTGGTCTCTCTACAAATAGATATATGACATATGAATTGGGGAGTCCCTTTAGATGTTTGATATCAATCTCAAGACGTAGGTTGGAGTCCTAAATATCTTGTTTATGGAATTAATTAGAGTTTTTATAGTTTTGTCATCTTCATGATCCACTGGTAGATAATGTAGAATGATCATCCCATGGGCATGATTGGGTGCTGATGGTTGGAATGTCAAAGACATGGGGGGACTTACACCGAAGTGGATTACCATTGGAGCTTGAGGCATATAATGGTGCCCTATATATCCTAGTTGTGAATTTAATTAGAGTTCTCATATTTATATTTCCTTCTTGATATGCTAGTAGATGAGGCAGAATGATGAGCCCAAGGGAGTGATTGGGTCTGGATGGTTTGAATGTCAATGACATGGGAGACTTACAATGAAGTGGATTCCAATTGTATCTCAAGACATAAAAAGGCATATCTTGTATCTTGTTTATAGAAGGAATCAAAGTTATCATATTTTAGCTAATTGTGGATTACACACTAATTTTTCCCTCTGGATCCATTGGACAACATTATCATGTCCCATGATGTCTTCTTGAAACATCCTAATTGTCATCCTGATATGTATGATTATCTACCTAGAATATCAGAGGATTTTTCACATGTCCTGGTTTCTTACCTAACATACCTAAACACAATCTCATGATTTAGTGTACTTCTCCAGAGATCCTAAATGTCATGTAGAGAGATCATCACAAGCAATGACTGAATTTTCCCTAGGTTGTCCCATGATCTGAATGAATTGGTTAGAAGGCATTGTGAGATCAAGTATGACATTTGTTGATGGGGCCACATGATTTGAATGAATATTCCCTAGGATGTCACCTGATCAAGGTTAGATGTCCTAGTGGCTTAGTGAGAACCAGTTGACATGTCTTGTTTTATTCATGAGACCCAATAATTTCTTTTAGTTTCTCTTCATGATTTGGAGGGACATGATTGGGGTCCATCAAAATATTTATATGGAGAGCCTAGAGGACTTTGAGAGACATGAGTGACCTTCCTAGAAGAAATGATTCTACTTTATTAACATGTCTAGGGGATATTTCAAGATCTATTTAGCATGTCATGGGAGCATCACATGATTTGGGATACACATCCCAGTTCTACCACATGTTCATATTTGGTTATGTGAAGTTAATTAAAATCAATTAATATGTATTCACGTACATCTCACATCATTTTATAGTCTATTATTCTAGCCTTTATTGCATATGTAACTTAGGTTTTTTCAATTTTATCTTATTTTAGGGTTCACGTAACCAACCTGATATGCAATGTTTCATTCACATAATCTATATGAAATATCTAGAGTCCTTAAATGATCTATAAATTGATTTAATGAAGCGCATAAATATTCCATGTGATCCCTTATGAAGTTATCCATATTTTACCTAGAGGAATACATTTGTGAACACATTACTGGTTGCTTCAAGAAATCCACTCATGCACTACCATGTGCAATCGATCATGGGTGAATTTTTTTAATAAGGGGGAGGGATTTATATTCCTCTCCACCCAAGTTATATAACATGTTTCTTGTTGTGTATATCATGGATTTGTTCTAGAGTTAGTTAAGGTTTTCAGTTTTATGTGATCTGCATGATCTTATCATGGGTCATCCATGGAACCACCTGATAACAACGTCCTCGAGAATGTTCGGACTTTTCCATTTTTATCAGACCTAGTTTGATCAAAGGGATATCTCTTGACCATCTATACATGTAAAAAATATTCCAAATGGTTAGGTTGAGATGATCAAGAGTCTTTGTGAAATAAACATTCTATTTTGAAGGCCTTCACATGATTGTAGATGACTTGTTTGATTTCATTCACAAGACTAAGGTTTTTATCAAGGGAGACGTCATTAGACCATGATTTCATGTTGAGGTGTCTCATTAGATCATTATATATTATCAAGGTAACCTTTTCCTGATCAATGGTTATTTCTTGGGGAATATAACCCCTTTTTCAAGAAAATCAATGTATCCTTGCTCTACCAAAAGCTTCTGCGTTTTCCCATTTTCCATCCTTATTATGCACGGATTGTGGATCTCGTAATGTTGTGAGAGAATTTTCTATGACAATTACTCTCCTTTCCTAAAATGTGTGATGTGACCAATAATAGATCTGTTGACAGAGTGTAGACATTATTAGCAATAGTCACTCTACTTTCCTTTGATATGTAACATGTTAAATGATAGATCATGAGATGGAATGAATACATTGTAAGGGAAAGTCACTATTCTTTCCTTTGACCTGTCATGTTTACAATTTTATATCTTATGATGAGATGCAAACATTATAATGGAAAATTTATTTACACTCCATTGACGTGTCATGTGGTCATGGCTGTATGATTCCATTGTGTGACCGGGGGTGTATTCATGCTAAGGACACTTGCCAAAGGGTTCATGGATAGTTTTTCAATCCATCACAATAATGTCTCACAAAAAAAACATTTGACATATGTGTAATGAATATTCATCCTCTTTAAAAGAAGACGTCAATATCAACATGGATCTTCTTATGCGCACATGAATATTTCATGTGTGTGGTGTGGAATTCCATCAAACCAATATGGTGCATTAATTCTGGAATCTTATTCAGGAATGAATTTCATGATGCATAAAATAAATTCTTTAGGTTTTGATCATATATAGATATCAAGATAGTTTTCACAATTCATTGCATAACATGTTATGTAGTAATTTGATGTCCTTTGAAAATACAGGCCAATGATATGAATTCAATTATGTATTCACGAGACAGTGTATATTAACCACATTTTTTTATCATTTTTTGTAGAAAAAATCACTCATAATATCACACTCTATTGCATTATTGGTCAGTTTATGCCTCAACCCATCATATGAATAGTTATGTGATGCCTTAACTTTTGGTGTAGATACTTATGAAGAAGAGTATTTTGGGGTGTCTAATATTTATGTAGATTATTAGGTGTTGTACTTTTCACATATTTTCTTTTTCATATTACTTATATGGGCTCTCCATACTCTATTTTAGAGGAAAATGTTTTCTTTCTTCTCCTCACTGGAAGTGTCCTTCTAAAACTTGTGATTTTACTATATTTAAAATGAAATATTGCACTGTATATGATTATCTAAGAAAGGTGGTGTGTATTGTAAACACACACTTCCTTCCATTGCACTGAATTACTCAGCAATAATTCAGAGAAGTATTCTACATCAAGATATGTCTTCAATGAAATAAAACACTCAGCATTTTCTAAATATCCACCGACCATATGTTGTGACATTTAATGAACGCATATCTTCCTTCTTCTCATGTAGTTGAATTTATGTGCTCAAATTTTTCATGAGGTTCTCAATATCATGGCATCAAGAATTATAGTAAACCAAACTCTTCCTCTAGTGCGTATATCTTCAATCTAATATTTAAAAGGACACTATTTATTTTGTGAAATATCCAACACACACAACATTTACAAAAAAGTATCTTCATCATGAAACTATTCTTTATTTATTTTTACCTATTATTCATATACTTGTTCTTTTCAAATGGTGTTTAAGCAGTTCATTATTCCCTCAAAATATATCACGGTAGAGAAGATGATTTTTTATTTGGGTTGATCATTGTATGATAGAAATTTATATAGAAGTCTGGGCATATGGATTTCCACTACTCTCCACATGATACTATATATAAAGTGTGGGGTCTTCATTTGATGGCAACGTTAGTGTGATGAGGTATATATTGAGGGGGAAAATCCCCTATTTATTCTATCATCTAATGATGGGGAGATATAAGAGAATCCCAGTTATGGGGAACCGTGTATAATAATCCTTCTTTATAGTTGGAAACATAGCATGCCGATGACCTTTCATATTACCTTTATAGTGTGCTCTATTTTTGGTGATGAATTAAAATTTTCCTCATATGGATATTTCAAGATATTATTCACATTAAATTAGACATGAGTTCTATAGTACAATTAGCCAAGAGGGTGGGGAACCCATCTACTTCATGTACTGTAGGATAATTCATGGGAAAGGTTTTGGAGCTAATTGTTATGGGATACATGCATAATAATATGATCCTATCAATGTATAGTCTTTCCAAAACATTGAGTCTAACTAGAGGCTTTGGTATGACCTATTGGTTCTTTTGGTCAATGATGGTGGAAGACCATCTTGGCCATAGGGGAACCATGTATTATCCTCCTTTTTCATTCTGGAAATGTCGAAGTGCATGTTGTATTATCCTTCTAGGAAAGAATCATATAATATCATGAATGGAATCCTTACATGAGGTATGGAAGTATTCAAGGCATCAAGACATACATTGATGGTAGTCATTTTTTATTTTGAAGGTTCTAGTTCATCTCCCATGGTGGAAATCTTGGTTGTTGAGTGCTTGGTTGAAGATGAACTGTAACCTCATATATCCATCACATGGCATTCTCCTTCTTATAAAATGAAACATACCAATTTTGTTTCATTTTATTTATTATCATTATCATTATTTTGAAAAAAATGATAAAAACAATAATAACACTCCTTTAATATTTGTAAAAAATTAATACATATAGAACATTATTCACAAGTTCCATTATGAATTTTTCATCATCCAATCACACATGATATGTGTCATTCCATTGAAAAGTGTGTGATGTGACATTATGAGAATCAACACACACACATATTTATTGTTTAATACTTTTTTATAATAACATTTCATATATTTTTCTCCATTAAAATATCCATAACATAATTAATGACATTATATATATGTCTTATAAAACACACACACACACACACACATATATATATATAAAGTTGAGGGTATTTAAAACTAAAAATATCACACACACCCATAAAACCAAGTAGGTCTTGCCTAATTCCTCCCTACAAGGAATGATAATAACCCTCTATACATATTCTACTATATATTTTTGACTCGAAGGATTTATATCTTGATGGCCCAAAGGAACAACATGATGTGGTCTAAAGGCCACTGAAGGACGTGTCCCAAAGGCTCTAATGCACATTATTTATCATGACTTGTCACTTTTCATATTCAATGTTTCTCCCCTTTAGTAGTTTTCATATCATTTTAGTAGTCTGAATGTTACATCTTCCTTCCTATAATCATTTTATCATGCTTCCCTTGGATGCATGGGGGAATGGAACCCATCAATTCTACAGTATAAATCCACGCAAGAAGAGTGTTGGATGATAGGTTCCATCACACCCATATCCATTTTTAGCCTCTTACTCAATGATTTCTATGTGTTTCCCCACTGTATCATCCTCCTTATTACACAACATCATTAGACATGACTGATATTTATAAAGTCAGGTGGTAGGGAAGCGATCCATAATAAATTGAAAATCCAGGATGATGGAAGGGTAATTGATACACTGTAGTTCCCCCATCCCTCATTTATTACCACTGACCTTCTGTCACCTATGTGTCACTATGATACATCATCCTATCTATTTTTTTCCATTCTCTTGGTCTCTACATGACACCTACTATCAACTGATAATGACCCAAAATCCCTATAGCCAAAAATACCAAATTTGTGGCTCTAAATTCCAAATCATATGAATAATACTAATTCTATAATACTGATACAATAATTCTACAATATCTAGATAATTTCTTCCCCTATCCATATTTGAACTTTGGTCTTTCAATAAGGATTATAGGGTTGTACCACTAATCCATATATTAACTTCAAATTCTATAACATAATAGTGATAACATGAATAATAATACATTAAACCATTATATCATTATAAAAATACACATATATGTGTCTTGATAAAACAATAACAACAATAGAGATATATATTTTTCATTAAACAATACTCCTTATAAAAATATCTATAACATCTCTTAATAATGTAATCATTAAATTAATATTACTGAAATCACAATATTCAATTTTTAGTTAAATTATTTTCCCAATGAAACTGTTAATTATTTTTCACACCTAATTTATGATATAATAATTAATTTTTTTACCATAATTAGATTTTTATTGTAAATTTGGAATTAATTGTAACTATATAATCAATATTTCATTTTTTTATAAGATAATATTAGTTACCATTAAATGCATGATCTAAGCATTTTTATATTTGTCTTTTATATAATGAAATATTATTTAAATTCACTTTATTTGAAAATAGATTTAATAAAAATAATTGAAAAGCAATAAAATAAAATATTACCTTTTTTTACTAAGTACCCAATACCCTAACAATGAGTACTCTATGGTCTCCCTAGACCACCACCATTCATCCACCAACATTGGGTACTTGGTGCCATCTGAAATAACATGATATATATGGAACGTCGTTAAACCTTTATCCAAACTACCATCCACTAAAAAAACCAATAAACAATATAAAACCACTATAAAATTCATCATCTAGTTAAAAAATCAAAGTCTAAAACTTAAACTGAAAAATGAACACTTGTTTTCACTCTTTGAATTATAATATTAATTAAAAATTTAAAACATAATAAATATTGTTGGGATATAATTCACTAAAAAATCCCCAATATATGACTTATCATTCTTAATAAATCAAACCAATATCTTACTCAAGAATATTTATATATTTGGGGTCCTAATCACTATCAAACTCACAAATATATTTCCTAATATTCCAGCCTTGATTTTTATGTAAAAATATCAAAAAATAACATTTTATGAATGGATTAGTATCCTAATACCATAAAAAATAACACCCTTATTTATTTAATAAAAAAAATATATAATTAAATTAACTACAACCATGTGGTGAACCTAATCATAAGAATTAACTTGGTCTCACATTCTCTTCCCTCTATTCAATTACAACCTTACCAAAATACATCAATTAGCTAAATATGTTTTACACAAAAATTCATATTAGTTAAAAAACCCAATTTTAGTTTTAAAAATCTCATCAGTACTAAACCTATCATATCCAAGCCAAGGTATATATATATTTTGAATTTTAATAGGATCTCGTTAATATTTGGTAAGTTCCAGAGGGTTCTTAGTGGATTTTTTAGGAAGCTTGTCCCTAATGGTGGTTGAAGCAAGACACTGACTTTCCAGTGGGAATCTACCAAAAAACTGGTGGGTTTAGATAGAGCCACCTATGACTGTAGTGTCCACCAATCAGCCAAAGGAGCCTCCAACCTCTCGGTGAGATCCACCGATCCAGCCATAGTGTTTTGGAAGAAATTTTAATTATGAGAAGTTTTATAATTTCCCCAAAATACCGAATTAACCTCTCAATCCATATCCCTCAAAATTTATTCAACTAGTGATTTGGAGAGAATTCTATTTGGAATTGTTCTATCTCTTGATCCTTTATGATTAATGATTTGTTCCAGTAACAATTCACAATATTTTAATTCCTAAGTGAGATCTTTTCTATTTTATTGTTCCTTATTATCATAGTTTTGGTATTAGATACATAAAATGTTAATATGTTATTTTTATCTTGAAATGTATCCTCCTTATTTTTTCATTGATCCACTGTGAATTTGGTTCTTAAAGGTTGGAACTTTTTGGTTGTGGTGATGATATCATTTTTGATGTGGTATGTTATCACATTTCTTTTCCATTGAGCATGAGATCACTAAAAATGAATTGTAAGTCATGGAATTTTGGTTTATGTACTCCACTTATCTTCTATTGTGATAGACTTACTCTTGGTCTATGGATCCTACATTTTTGTTATTAAAACAATGTGTTTAGGTATAAAGTTTCATATAAAGTCAATGTTTAATGAATTGCACATGATTATTAGTACCAATTTTTTTTTATCTAAATGGTTATTTGTATAATACTATATTAATGAAATGCATGTGTAATGTATATGTATATAAAATCGGTTTCCCCTTGGAAAATCTATATAGTAATTATTATTTCAAATAACTTTGGTTTAGTTTATGAAAATTGGATTTCAAAGAATGGTTTTCATAATGGGAAAAGGGTTATGGAATAGTTTATTGAATTTTGATATTCCCTTTGAATTTAGTTGATAATATTTGAACATGGGATCCTTAGGTAGTTTGGTAGAGGTTCTGTATTAAGAATTTTTAATTATTTTACATGGGGAGTTAAATATTATGGTATTCCTCTACTTCTTTGGTTGTAATTTCAGGTATTGGTTTAGATGATATCATCAGGGGAATTACAGATCAGGGTATTCCTAATCTCTTTTCGAGGACATTTTGGGGATATGTTTAGTACACACTAGTCATTTTTTTATCATTGTATAAGAAACCTTACTTGTCTTATTTTTTATTATCTTTAGTGTACCTTATATTTTGATTGGTTATGATATGAATTTTTGATGCATTATTTGATAAATGGAAAGGGTTTATTTTATGTTCTTTGAAAAATATTAATTTTAAATTGTTTCACATATGATAAAAAGGGGTAATTCCAATGATTTTTATATAAATCGAGAAACCGTTTATCTTTACATAGTTTACATAAATTGTAGAATATTTGGATTTATTTAACAAATATTTTTTATGGAATAATTTTTGGGATCCTAAAGGGTTTTTTTTGAAATCAGTCCTTGAACATACCCTTGGGTGTGTGTTGACCTTGTTTTATTTGATACAAGAAAAGGAAATGAACCACAATATATTAGTGGATTTATTGATTATATAGGTATGGGTGTCTAGTGGTGAGATAGTGGTATGTTACCCTTGTATCACTTTGATTATCTATCATTGATTTTGAGTAATATGGGTTTAATTTATATTTTATGTATTTTGGAATGGATTGTTTGGACCCTAATTTATCTCTAACTCCATTTAATCCAATTTATATTATATTAAATTATCTATTTTATCATATATTATACTTGTATGCAATGGAATTTTTTCATTTTGGATAATAAAAAATCATCCCCCAACATTGTTCTTAATTAAATGGTTCATTTCACAAGCCTCTATGGATCGAGAATGCCCTACGAGACTTGTTGTAGATCTGATCAGGTGCCTAGGTTGATAGGGGAAATGTGTAATTTGATGATAATTTTAAATCAATGGTGAGGTTTTTCCTTAATATTCATTGTATTAGGATTTTTGGTAGATATGAGATTGAATTATCTGGACTTATGGGGTATGTTTTGAGTGAGTTCTTATCTTTCTCTCATCAGAACAAGCCTTAAGATTACATGAGGATTTGGAATATGGGTCACCTATGATTAGTTTTGATACAATCTCAATTAAATGATTATTTTTTTTAACACTCACATTTTCAATTAATTATGAAATTTTTCAAAGAGAAATATCTTATCTATAGGGAGGAGGAGAATGTACAAATGGTAAACAAAAACCATTTTCCCATATGTTCACTGAAGTGAATCTCATGAATTTCCAACCTATGTAGTCCAACATGCATGTACAACCCCTATCATAGGAGACACATACACAAGGACTAGTGTGAGTGACCTATACGAAAAAACTCTTTCACCCACAGTCCTATGATTACTTATAAATACTACACTTGGGATCCTTGTTTGACATTATTGGAAAAATATAGGAGAGATCAAAGACCTGCTCACCGTAGTCATTCCCCCATGTCCTAAAAAATATCAAGGTATCACTCCAATACTAAAGAAATAGTGAATTAATGAGAATCCAGAGATTAGGGTTCCTCCGAGTTCTAAAACACCAAAGAGCTACACAAGGAGACACTTTCCCTTAGCCTAATATAACTAGTATGAAGGCCCCTTCCCATGATTGGGCATGTACAATACCCTTCCAAGAGTACCTAAGGAGACCCTTGGAGGTACAATAAAGGTATATTCTATGTCCTATTTCCCAAATTGTTCTTTGTACAAGTTCTCCCGTGTAGCACTTGAGCGAGATACCTCAGATTTCACCCTAGTAACACCTAGGAGAAAGAACCTCATATTTCTCCCAAGTATTACTTAGGTTAATCTAGATCCAACACCCATATCTATCATCTAATCAAATCCCCCACTAGGACCACTTTTCACATATCTAATGATAGTTCACCCCTTTATCTTAGTCCCATGCTCGAGGGTGCACAATCCAAAACATCTTCCAAATCCTTCATACATGTGTGATCATAACCTAGGGAACACAAGTGTTCCATCTCAAACATAAATTCCCATGGTAATAGAATTAATACATTTAACCTCTCTAGTATGTAGGGTCTTTTGAATTTTTATGATCATAAATTCTCATGGTAGTGAGGATCCCAGCCTTGGGGTTGATTGTAGATGGAATATCTGGATGGGTGACGAAATCAGTTTCCTAAAATGTGAAGAGAAACATTAGAAAAGATCCTAATGCCATCCATCACCTCACCCTTTCCCACTCTTATAGCTATCAGAAGTGAAATATTCTAGGAATCATTCTTTGATAAGTACCATATTTTTTTAGGGGATATACCCCCAACTTCAATACCCTCACCACTATCTACTTGCGGAAAAAAGATATTGCATTAATATCCATATCTTTCAATTTTTCATATTTCTCAGATCGAGCATGAATTATGTGGACATATAGGTTAGTGGTGATCACATGATCATCACAATAAAACATCCAAAACTTGGTCCTATAACTTTATATAAGACCTAAAACATGTTATCACCCATCAAAGGTCCATATTACCTATGAGAAACATCTTCAAATATCTATATTCCTGATAAATCAACAATATGGGCCTCCTCCATAGGAGTACAACCAAACCATTACAAACATAGTAGTCTTTTATTACTATCCAAACATGATATATAAAAATACTCCATTAGGTTCAAACCCAACACACCAAACTCACCCTAATCTTCCCTAGGTTATATTCTCAATGGGGTCATTTCTATCACAAAGGGTCGTATTTATTTTGGGTCTATCAGTCATCATTCTTGTTGGAACATAATACATGTTAGATCAAGCCCCCACATGGGAGTCTATGTTATTTAGACATCATTTTTACCTCTTAATAATAGAAATAACATGAAAGAGTGCAAAAAATAATGGTGAACCTGGTGTGAATCCTTTCATGAAAATATAGGAAACATGTTCGTCCCCTTTTGTACCACCAAAAAATAAAAGAGGGCCAGACATGGATGCTTTTTTAAGAGAATTATTCATGATGTTTTCATTTATTATGACACTGATATGATGAGGGTATGGATTTTTTTATTATGTATACCTACAAAACTTCACTAAAACTCTATTCTATCCACTGAAATCATACTAACTGACATGAACGTATGAATTAGAAGCTATATATGCTAGATAATCAGCTATATAGAGGAAACTGTTTCCAACCAATCATCTTCAACATTGGGTATTGAATGTAATGGTTCGGGAGTACCACCTCAATGGTACTATCTTGGACTTTAATGCGACATATGTATCCCTCCAAGATATAATGCACATCCAACCATCCAACCAATGATGGTTGGTAGATGAATGAAAAATGACAACCATCGCCATCTAAAATTATTTTGAGAGCCTTTCCCCAGAACATAAATATAGGTTTCATCCTTAACATTAGGAAAAATACCAAGTGGTCAGTGATTTCCTCATATCAACAACATAGTATTATCCATGAAGGAATCCTTCCAACAATAATTTCCACAAACACCGCATGGATCCATGCCCTCATTATGATAAGGATATCACCTTATGGGATCTTGATCAGGTCATTCAGACCTGAGTGCCCAGGATAACCTGCCAAGGGTGTCAATAAAATGACAATGAACATGCTCACATTCGTACTCCTTAAATAGAATCATGGCTAAAATACATGGTGAAATCCTATGAATGGGACCATATACCCACTCATTCACATCAATCTGACCAACATTACATGGCAGCAACCAAAGAAATCTGTCGGCATTCCTAAATAGAAAATAGGAGAATACTCATATATATGCCCCCATACATGATGATTTCCAATATATGGTGGAATAAAATATAGGAAAGGGTATGGAAACATGCATTATCTAAAAAGTTAATTAGAATATATCACCATTCTAGATACAGAAGCTACCCCTTAGATCTCATGAGTTTTCTAGAATATAATGATTACATCAGTAATGATGAGGATTCAGGCACAAAAACACAACTCTACATTTAAATTGAACCATAAAATTGATAATATGGTCACTCAAGAAAGTATTTATATTCCTACACCACTCTATGAGGGTCTTCATAAAAAATCTCAAGTTAAATAGACTATAGTATCAGGCACAAAAACCCATTTCAAGAGAAGATTATTTGTACTCTTCAATGACCAATCCATGGCTACAATATATCCCTAATTAAATTACAGAATATTATAGACACATTTTTGAAGCAACATGAGAGTCTCTCATGCAAGATACCATACCTAAATGTCTGTAGACACAACATGAAACTCTAGAATCAAGAAGAAGAAAACCTAAAAAGATGTCACATCAAAGAAAAATAAAAAACTAAGAGAATATCAATGGTCCTTATCTACTCAAGGTTTGTGTTCTTAATGCCATAATACATATGTTAATAGTGTACTTGGATCCTATAGATTTTCTACCAAATTATTGAATTATTGGTCCAAGTTGTGATGGTCATACTCATAACACTTATACCAAAAACTAATCATTCCCTCTCAAAAATATATACCAAGAAGGCCTCCTTTATGGTTATGAAATGATCAATCATGAGAAACCATATATTTATGATAACCATGAAAAGCCTCCTAATTGTAAGAATATAAAATGAAATTAATGTCCTTCCCTTTCCATAATCAACCCTGAGGGTCCAACCTAGGGTATACACTTTAATAATTCTCATTCAGGTTGGACGTTAAGCCATGATAGTTTTTTCACCCATTATGGAATTTACTGTGAAGGTCCTTCCCAAAAAAATATTTTATTTCTAACCAAAGATACCCCCTTTATAAATCTATTATAATAAATCCCTCATATATTGAGGATATTGGGAAGTTGATTCCAATAATGTTTGATTCCTTTTAATTGAAAAGTGAGTTGCCTTCTGTATTGTAAGATATCCCCAAGCAATGATCTTTCTCTAAAACAAACTTTCATCTTCTTCCTTTCAAAATATAAAATGTGATACCTAGTAATCCTATTATTTATAACAATTTATATGGGAAATTTCTATTTTTTTCAGACTAGGTGGAGGTATCTATTGAATAAGATGAAGTAGAAATTTTTTTTTATGCGGAAAAAAAATGTAGGAAGAAAATATAAAAGGATTTTTAGCCCTTATCTAATCTCTAATATAGTGTTCTATAAAATGTTTCATAAGAATGTGTTCATGAAATTAACCTATACATATTAATGAATCTTTTTCACCTAAGGGATAAATTCTTTCCTTACTATAGATATAAAGATCATGTTAAGGTAATCAATGGACTTAATATCTAATTAAACATAACTTACTGTTTGGCTATGTGATTCGCTTAATCTAGAAAATAATAGGAGAGATTCAAATGTTCATGCATTAATTTATTAAGAAATATAATCCTGTTGATCTCTAATATCCTAGTTAGTGTCTGAATTAGGGGATGTGGTGAGCATGGTGTATTTCATTTTACCTCACTCATCGATCAAAAAATCCCAACACAAGTTAATTCATGCCAAATAATTTCTTATAGTGGGATATTAGAATAAAACACTAATTCTGATAGATAGAACACTCGGTAACAGTCGACCATGAAAAAATCACATAAGCAGCAAAAATGATGAGATAAATCCATTGAAAAACTCTTTCACACGAAATTTGATAAGGTTGAGTAGGATTATCATTTAAGTATGGGAAATATCCCAACAATAACAATTTATTTGAAATAGAGTATCTCACATGTAGTTAATATGATTCACTTGAATCATGATTCAATAAATTTCCACAAGATCATGGGAGTTTCCAAGGTTGTTGTGGCTATAGTGAAACTGGAGCATCCCCATCCTGTAGGGATGGGTAATTTTTTTTAATCTCAACTCATCCACACTTGGAAAAAAATCATCTACAAGATGTTACAATAGTAGATCAGGAACAACCCCAGTCCATAGTGATGAAGGAATTTTTATCTCAATCCCCACCTCAATCGAGGTTAGTCTTTTTCTTGAATTAGAAGAGTATTGAAATAAGAACCCTCTCAGTTCATTCCATTCCATGAACTGATCTCCCCACTTAAAAAACCAATGATGAAACTATTGGGATATTCCCTTCATGTCACCATTATCTAGATGGATCTAAGAGGATCGTTGAAGGAGCAGATGAGACCCCATAGAGAGAAAAAAGAGTGATCTATCAAGGGTAAAAAACTCCTAAATATCATAGTTCATTCCTAAAATATTATTTAAGAAAATTACCATCCTAACATTCCAATTATAATGTTACAATGATAATGAATTATGCATCAATGTACATCACTAGCACCATCCATATAGAAGATATAGAACATGAAACTAATATAGGGTAATATTTGGAGGATCTTTCCATCCAAAATATAGTCCTTATGCAACTTACTGAAGACGGTGTGCATACCATGAACTATAGGCTCACTAAAATATTAGGGTCTTCCTAAAATGCTCCTCTAAAACCTCCTTAGTGAGTATCTTTCAAGGAATATGATAATGGTGCATCCTTATCTAACTCACCACTCGAATATATTGAACAACACAAATATGAGGAAATATTTCCTCAGTATGGAGAATATATGAAGGAATTTAGAAAGATCAATGTGGAACTACATCTAGTTAACATTCATGATAGATATGTTCTTCAAATGGAGCCTCATCTCACAAATATACCCAATGTAACTAAACAAGGATGATTCATTACAACAAAAAAATTAAAGTAAAAAAATATTATTAATGTAGGATAATGACAAAAAATATATTTAGAACCCATGAAAGTGAGATGTTAGGAGTTCTGATCATTGGGGATGCGACAAGAGTGAAGTTAGATGCATTTTTATAGGCTACCCCCTATAGGTTACCTAACATGAGTATAGGAAGAACCTCGATATCTAGAACAACTCAATGTTCCCCATATCCAATCTTCTTCCTAGT
The DNA here is from genome assembly GCA_963277665.1 of Viscum album. NCBI lineage: Eukaryota > Viridiplantae > Streptophyta > Magnoliopsida > Santalales > Viscaceae > Viscum > Viscum album. The sequence goes on along the minus strand of OY728137.1, from coordinate 19,446,353 downwards.
TGGCCATTCCTCCCAATCTCATCAACACTATTGAGTTAATAGAAACATGATTGGAAACTATGGAAGGATAAAGTGAAACAGAAGAATTGTAAAAGAATAAATACCCTAAATAGGGGGATGTGACTCTTCCCCCTCTAAATATTGAAACCCAATATTCTCAACATTAAATGGTTATGGGATCCTGAATAACATATGATCCACTTAATGTATATTTTCTTTCCCATTATGGGAACCACCCAATAATAATCGAAATCCATGATTTTGTGTTTCATGCAAGACTTAGAGGGACTATACTTCATTTGGTACACCAGTTTACCATCAATAACGATGAAATTATGAGATGATCTTTTCCAAAAATTCCTCTATCAATTAAGATCTACAGTTTTGATAATGATAATCCTAGACCCATTAAGTTGAAAATAGTGAGAGAATGAGTGGGTCACTATTTTTATTTCTAGGTGGGAGGTAATGAGTTTCTCCATGAATCTATAACTTCTTCAAGAGGACTTGGTGAGACTTTTCATTAAGAACTTTCAAGATGAGTTGAAAACACTGCTCATCCCGGTAATGTATCTGGGTGGGTTCTAGTATCTTGTTGTGATGGCACAGAGGTAGGAATATTCCATTTTGTGTTCTAAATCCAAGTTAGAAAAAATGCTAGTAGCGTAGGAATATTGAGATGGAAAATTGGACACCATAACTGTCATCTTAATATCAACCTCTGCACCGACTCTAGATCCCAAGCCCACACATCCTCATGTGAAACCACAACCAAAATAGTAACATCCACATCAATATAATATTCAAGATGAGAAAAGTGAAACTAAAAAATATCAATTTGAAGAACAAAGAAATATATATTATTCCATTCCAGATAAACAACATCTAGGATTCTTTATAGTCGATATAAAATATTTCCAAATAAAATTTATAAGTCATAAGAATCCCGATAAATATAGTCTTGATGATTGTCAAAATTATTTCCCCTTTCACACAATATTGTTTCATACCATCTGAGATTTATTTTTAAAGACATCTTATAAAATATTGTTGATTCTGGGAAAGTGATGCTGGGTAACCCACAAGCACAAGTTGCATGTGTTTTCACCACCACTCACGAAGAATAATTTAGATGGAAATATGTTAAGACAAAGAAATTATAGAATTTCATTGATTGGATGACCATTAAAACAATTATCTAAACTCATTCTATCCTTAGGACATAGTTGAATAAAAAACTACACCCTCAGGTTCCTCTGTCGTAATGTAACCTACTTCATCGGTAGCACAACCCTAAAAAAGGTGATTTTAATTGAAATGTAATATTATGAAGAACAAAATAGGTATTAGAGATCGATCCTATATATATTACTTCTCATGTCTTAAATATCTAAGATTTCATGCCTATAAGCCTAAGAGAACAAGCACTATCCTAACCAGTGGTACCACAAGAATTATCGTTCCAAGATGAATCCTCATCAAGATGAAGAATTAATCTTCATTTTCATTAATTTAATTCACTTAATGGATAAATTATCAAATAATGAGAAGGATTAAAAACACAATTTCCTTATTCTAGATTAGATAACCACATTTAGAGGCCACACAATCCAAGGAGGAAGGGGAATATGTAGTCATCTCCAAATCCAATATTTTGGCTTTGTGCCCGCCTGATCTATTTACACTACTAAGACTCATAGATGGGATCATTAGTAAGAAAAGGAAGATCATGAAGGTGAACCGACATTCAATAAGTGTTTTACAGACATGATTATCATGGAGGATTGATTGGAAGTGGTGAAATAGTCCCATCATCATGGAAGGGTGTATATGCCAAGATGAATTAATCCAACAATAGTGATGTTGACCTCAATATCTGTTCTTCCATCTAACACATCAACCCCATGATCCTAAACCTATAAAATTTATACTAGCGAATAACAACCTATAAGAATACATGGAACTTCCACTAAAAGATATGTCATCCTGAAGTAGGTTTCTACAATTCCAGTGTAAATTTCAATACTAGATGTTCATAAATTATTAAAAAACCTTCAAGAAGCACTCATATAGTATCTATTAAGACATTCAAAGTTAAAATACAATTTCACTACCCCCAAGGTATACAATGAAGAAATAAACCCTATATATTTCATTGAATTATATATTTTATATTGTAAAGAAAGGATATTGAGATACAAGCATACATCAGGCCCTTATATGTGTCTTGTAGGATAGATGATATTGATATCCATAAAGCTTTCACGGATAAGATCATAGGAGTTAATCCCATTATTATTTAAAAACCTTATCAACTGGGATATAATGAAACCAAATTATCTCCCTCTCTTATGAAACATCAAAGTAATAACAAAAGTGACAAAAATCCCCTTGGTTGTATCATGCAGAAAACTAATTTTTGAGGAACTAATGCTTGAATCTGAATTCCAGGTTATTTGGTAGGACTGGAACTTAAATGTTATTTTAGGGAGGATTTGGTTGGACCAACATGTGACCATCCCTTAATTATACCACCAATGTATCATGTTCCAAATCAGTGGGAAAAGTGAGACATTATATAATGATACATGTACATTTGAAACTTGTGAGGCTCAATACATTGATTCGCGGTTTTTTTAGAGGGAAGGGATGTAACTCATGATTAATGATTTTTTTGAAGTTACGAACTCAAATGGTATGGATATAACCCTTTCCAACCCATTAAATGAGCTATGTGATGAATTTTTCCTACCCATCAACTGAATCAAAGATTTCATTTTTGGATAAGTCATGTGCTCATCAAACGTCAAGATATCATTCATGTTAGATAAACCTCACCATACTAAAGAGGTCCCAGATACTCTTGTTAATAGTGAAACTTTAGGTCAAAATGAACTATATTTATCCCCATTAATTCATCTTACCCTAACTTCACTAGTTGAATCCATAGGAATTATCGAATCACCACCGAGGAATAGAGATATCTTGACCTTTGAATCTTAGAATATTTGTATTTCTGCTAACTCTAATTATTATAATTTTTCACTTATCTATCCCAAAATAGGACTTATGGATGGGGAAGAGGAAGAGGAAGAGGATTATTAACTCAAGGACACTCCACCAACATTCAAGGATGTTGTCTCTACCACCATCACCAGACATTTTTAGGTAAATCTGGGACCAGAGGAAGAATAATAACCCACAGAAGTCAGTAAAACTATTCACATAGAATAAAAATGGTATATTTCACTTTATTAAAGAATCATCAAGATGTTTTAACCTAGAATAAAACATAAATCTTGAGCCTTTATCTCGTTGCGTCCACCCACCACCTGGGCCATCAAATGGATCATTTTGGTTACAAGTAAGAAGACATAAGAACACATAAAACTGATTCTGTGAATGTTAAAGCCGAGGTCGATAGAATTATCAAATAAAAAATCATTTTGGATGTCCAGTAAAAAAATTCCTCACAGATATAGTCCCAGTCAAGAAGAAGAATGTGAACATCAGAGTGCTCATCGACTTCAGAGATCTCAACCAACATTATCTAAAAGGCAACTTCTCAGTTTCAATAAAAAAAATCTGATTAATATAATAGGTGGATACAAATCCATTTTCTTCATGGATGGATACTCATGATATAATAAAATCTAAATGGCCCTTGAAGATTAATAATACACTACCTATAAGGCACCCAAGTAGTATATTACTCTCAGGTGATGCACTTTTTCCTAAAGAATATCAGCACTATATTCCCATTCTCAATGCACCACATCTTCAAAACCTTTCTAAGAGTGTATTTTAAATTCTATTTCAATTATTTATTGGTGAAATATCACAAAATTCCAGAGATTATTTTTAACTGAGAGATGGTTTTAAATGAAATAATATAAATAATCTAGAAAATGAATTAACTAAAATTTTCTTAAAGTGAAACCTAAGGAATTTTTTTATATTTATAATATGGAATCATGGAATAAAAGTTGATCATAAGAAGAAATATTCTATCCCTAACATGTTACATACTGAAAACCATAAATAGGTGAGAGGAACACAAGGACACTTTTCATACATTCGACACTATATAGTGAATCTTGTTGGAAAGTGATTTCTCTTCTCCAAGATGATGAAATAATAGGTTACATGTTAGTGAAGTTATGAATATTAAGAAGGGTTTGATTGTATCAAAAAGTATTTTCTGTGTGCACCTTTACCAATGCTATATATCAAAGGAAATACACTCATCTTAAATGGAGATACTTAGAGTGATAACTGGGTAATTTTCTCAAACAAAATAACGACACAAGAAATGAAAATAGTGTATATTATCCTAGGTAAATCATGATCGACACTAAGACTAATTATTCATATATCTAGAAAAATTTCATTGAATTAATCTTTTTTAGGTTATAATTTGAAGCACTACTTATAATATAATGAGGTCTCTTTAGTCTCTCAAGCTGACCCGATCAAAAACATCCTCAAATTCCCTATGTTGGATGGACATTTGGAATTGTGAGTGGTCATCCTGTAGTATCTTGAAATATAGTTAATACCATTGACCTTAATAAAGAGGAAATATTTGGAAGACTTCCTAAAAAATAATCTTCATTTATAAGAAATTCATATGAAAACTGAACTGCTAGATGGATAAATATTCTCTATCCATAACATGTGAGACGTAATTTAATGACACATCCAAAATCCCAATAAAAAACTAAATGGAGGAAATAATTCTAAATAAAGTTTTGTTGGGGGGTTATCCATATCTATCTAGTTAATTTAGTTATACCTTATTATTTCCTATTTTTAGAAGGTTTCACCAAAAATAAGGAAAATAAATAGGCTCTCATTGAAGGTCTTGAACTCAGGCTTCAAATATCAGTTCCGCATATAATTGTCAATGGTGACTCAAAGCTAGTAACTATATAGGTTAGTGGTGATTACAATATCAGCACAAAAGATATAATACCCCCTATATGACAATGTTTGAGGATTTGTGGTTAAATTCCCGTTAGGTGTGACATTGAATCATATACTGTGCTCATAGAAATATTTGGCATATGTAATAGAAAATGAAGCTACAACATTGGTAGATTTTTATAGTGATTAAATAATCATCATCATTGAACATAAAAAAAATAGTATCACTATTTTTTTAGAGTAGCATGGAAGATATCAAAAAGGTTAATTCTACCCCTAAACTAGAAAATCATACAATTGGTTTGGTGACTCCCATATAAGAATATATCAAATGTGGGACTCTTCCCACAGACATATATAGAAAAGAGATATTATAATTATGGGTTGGAAATATTCCCCTCTACGATTGACCATGTCATCAGAATTTCCTTAATAAATTGGGATTAAATAAAATCCTCATCAGAGGCAATAATGTATAAGAGATTATATTTGTTCTAAAATAAGTCCATGCCAATGCCTATTGTTCCCATCTTTCTAGAACCAAGATTACATACCAAATTAGAAGGATCATATATTTCTAGACTTTGATCACGTAGGTTTGTACACAATTCACCAAAAAGCGTCATCCTTATTAAATGAATTCCAATTTAATCCATCATCCCCTAAATTTTATCATACCAAAAAATACACCAAGATATTTTATATATAGGGAATGGATTTTGTGGGACAGTACGGACGCACTAAATTCTTGTAGTTTCAATATATCCACACTACTACTGACTTTTTCTCAATATGGTCTAAAAAAATACCACTCAAAGAATTCATGAAAAAATCATTATAAATTTTATGAAGTCCAAAATCGTCAATGGGTTTTGTCCCCCTTATACATCATTGACAGACAGTGACAAAAAAAATTATTCTTCTGAATTTATGGCTCAATACAAAGAATAGTACATTGATTCCAACCATTAATCCTGTTATTATGAAGAAAAAAATGAGCAGATAAAGGCTTTCAACAAAACCCGATCAAATATACTCTATATTATAGTGGACAAGGGAACAAAATATTGGCCCAAAAGATTCTACACGCCGTGTGGGCCTGCTGTACCACAACCCATTCTGCTATATTGGTGACCTCGTATTCAATATTAGATAGGAAAATGATATTTTTTCCATTGAAGTCCAATTTCATTTACTACACATATCCATTTTTGATCAAATTTATATTTATGGGCAGTCCCAAAATCATTTTTATGAATCATAATGAGTAAGGACCTGAACATTTATAAGTAAAATTCGCTTTATTTTAATGTCTCATGGATATAGAGAACACATGAACTCTTTTATTATCATTATTTTTGGGATTAAATTACCATTAATTATCATAAAAATTGATTATACAGTTTTTGAACAGTGATCAAAAAATTGATATAAATCTATGGTTTTGAAAAAATACTTTCAACAAAGAAAAAGGAGAGGATGGTCACATCTAGAAGACTCAGGCCATATGAAGCACATTTTTCAGAGTTTTGGAAGAAGGTATCATAAATGGGCCTCTCTCTTGACCAATACCAAACCCAGCTTCAAGCATTAATATTGAACGAAATAGCCTACAGGAGATGTTCAAGTTAATAGAGATTACTACCCAGGCAATGTTATCTGAGCTGCCTCAAAAGTCTGTCACCATCATACACCTTACCCTTAGGTCTTATGTGGGTGTTATACGGGTTTATGTAATAACGTATTAGTTAATTATTGTGTAATCCATTTTGATAATTAAAATTCTTATTCCACCAATTCTTTTATGAGAATAGTCTTCCTTAAAAGAATGATAAATTTGATAAATTGTGTTTTCGGGTAAAAATGGAAATTTTTTGAAATATATACATTATTATATTAAACCAAGGTTATTATTAACAATATTATAAAAACAATTATAATAAATTATGATTATATTAGTACCTTATCTGTAAATTACAAGGTAATCAGTTTTATAAGAGTTATATTTTTTATACGATAAAATAGAAAGTGTATTTTTTAAGAATTTAGTTTAAGGAGTTAATGAGTATTTGAAATAAATAATGTTTTAATAAAATATTATTACCAATTTTCTTTTGAATAATTAATGAGTATATAATTTTTATGAAGTCGAATGCAATTTTTATTATGGGTTGAAAATTGTATTTGGTTAAAACCCATGAATTTTCAATAAATGTCGATTTTAATGTTAAATGTGAAAATTCACAAATTTAGAAAATTATTTAGATAAAATGAATATTATTTTTGGAATCATGATGCCAAAATTATCCAACGTTGAATTTTTCATAATTTTATAAGACTGTCAAATTTTTAGGTAAAATTTAGATACCGTTTAAATAAAATATGTTTTTGTGACATCATAATGGCCCCAAAATGATGTAATAAATACTATAATGGAAATTATCGGCCCAATATATGTTTTAACATTAAAATAATGTAATTTATGATTTTTTTACTTATTCTATATATCCATAGGGAATCCTCTAAAATGTATAATATATTTTATGATTTTAAAATCATTTGTTTAATAAGGAGACACACCTCCACATAATCAAGGATAATATTTTTATATGTTATTTCATTGGACATATAAAATAATTTTTTACACTCATATTTGGAAAAACCCATGGTTAAAAACCATGGTATGGTTTTTGGTTTTGAGTATTTTATTATATAGGTTAAAAAACCTATGTTAGTGAAACATTAAAGATTTCACAACTCATTTCCTATATAAATCCACCCATGCTCCCACTTCTCTTCACTCAAAATCCATAAGAAAAAGTCTCTATGCTTTACTAAATTCTCTATAATGTCACCAAGGCTCCCCAAGATCCCAATAAACCTCTCTCAAGCCTCTTCCAAGCCTTTGGGATCACACATCCAAGTAAGGGACTCCTTGCTTTATCATTTCAATCTAAGTTTCCTTATATTGTTATAACCTTTTATTTTTAATTAAAAATGTTTGAGTATGATTTAAAACCTCCCCATACTTACCTACTTATTTTTTAATGATTATAGACCCCTTTCTCTCTCATTAATACCTTCCATGTACACCTTTTTCCATGCTGAAATTTGGTAAGGGATTTTTCTCTTCATATTTCCATTCAAGAATTTCTTCTATATTATAAATCCAAATTCAATTTAATATGTTGGTATATTATCTTCCATGATTACCTTACTATCTATTTCATGTATAAATTTTGATATAACATTTTCTATCTCACCAACCTAATTTATGAATCTCGTTATAACGTCGTAATGCTGCTGAAATTGCACTGTGATTTTCCAGCCCAAAATCAGCGTCTAGTGAATACCATATCCATTTATCTATAAAGGGTATTCACTTTTATGCACATGTAGTTATTTATTGATAATTACATTTATGTATTACACATTATTTTATCAGGGAAAAAATTATTATGATGAATGAATTAATGTTATATGATCTATATGGCTCACTTAAGCATGAGATTGAAATGAATATGAAAGGTGCACCCTAATGACACTCTAATACATTGGGTAATGTTTAATATCATGATATTTCAGGTTGGTACATGGGTTTACCAGACTAATTTTAGTCTTTGTTGGGACTTGGGTTTACCTGATTCCTTTTAAGACATTTTTCCACCATGTTGGGACAAGGGTTTACCTAATTCGTTTATATTAAGGATGCATTGTTTTATGTTGTTTCCACAGTTCCATGTTATAATAATCATTGCATATCATGACTTTATGTTCATGTTTCTCTTGTACTCCATTGATATGCCCATTTCATAACATGTATTTTATTCTTTTTGTTATTCCTTATTTACTCCCTTACTAAGATTTCCCTGTTATAAATAGAATATTTAACATCAAAGTAATGACGTTGGGTTTTTTTAGCTGACACAAATAATATGTGCGGAAATTTCTTGGTGATAGTTTGACTAAAAATCGATGGATTTTTTTAAATATGCTTTTTGGTAATGGTTTTACTAAAAAATAATGCCAAAACATCCCTCCTATGATTTATGGTGTTAGTTTTTATGAAAACCAATGCCATGAATAAGAAAAATATATATTTTGGAATTGGTTTTAAAAAAAACTGATGCCAAAAATGGTGAAGAAAATTTCGGAATTAGTTTTTGATAAAAGTGATCCCATATATTTTCATTAAAAATATTTTTGGCCTCATTTTCCATGAAAACTGACACTGAAAATAATTTTTTGGCCTCATTATCTTCTATTTTTGTAAAAACAATAACGAAACTGTTAAAAAAATAGGGATTCAGAAGCCCTCATTTTTTGGGATCTATGATATGTAACTAACTACTTCTCTCTCTATACTTATGGTGAATCTGAGGGCCATTTTGTGATCTCCAATGGCCATTGGTGTGAGTTTTCTCAGATTTTCAAGATTTTTTTGTCACTATTCTTTTTTCTCTACTCTTATTTCATCATTTACAAGATATTTGTTCTTCAGATACCTATTTTCAGTGACTTTCAACTGGGTTTGGTTTTATTTTTTTGTTTATATTTATTTTTCTTTTTTACAATGATTTTGGTTTCGATATTTTAGTGTTTACTCTTCAATGCATTAACAGTAGAAAAGTTTGGATTAAATTTTTATTTGGGTTGTTCAACTTAGAATTTGTTATGTTTTTTTCTTAATTTGAAAGTAAATTACTTATCATTTAATAATGTTTTTTTCTTCAAATATAATTTAATGTATTGAGTTGTGATTTTATTTCTATTTTTATTCTATTATATAAGTATCATTGGGATAATTATCCATGAAGGCGTAATTTGATATATAAATTTTTAGTAAGGATTATTTCTATAGATTGTAATGATGAATGGAAATTTGATTCCTTATATGCATTAAAAGATATGTGATCAATTTAGAGGGTGTTGTAGTATGTGATTTTCCATGTGATATAAGAGACAAGAGAATTGATATTTATCCATATAGTGTGGAATATATGAGATATGTTTATAGGTAAGGAGGTAGAGCTTAGTACCCTTTGGATGAAATTTAGTGAAAAAGGGATACCCAATATGGGGGTAGTCCAAGTCCATTGAGTTCCATTATAGAGTATACTACTGAATATAATATTTATGTTATGATATTAGTTAATTAGATATACTATGAAGTATGAGATATAGATAAGAATATGCCTTTGTGATGTAGAGAAATTGAGGTGATTGGGTAATAACATTGGTTGGAAAAGGAAATATTTATAGGATACTGCATCCTTTTGATTGTGATATGGTTTCAGTGGCATGATTATAAAGTTGAAAAAAATTATCATTTTAGTATAATTCCCTTGTAGTAAGTTATCATGCGGTGGGACTTTGAACTGGTGAGACATTGAAATTGATGAATATTAAAAAACAAAGGTTCTTTTAGTTACATGTGATTGACATGTAGTGGGGAATGGTTAGTGGCTTCTATGTATGAGATGTGATTTCATGAAATGTGACTCATGGGAGTGTGAGAGAGGTTGTTCGATAAGGTGTTACGAGAGTTTACTCTTATTGGGTTTGGATGGAATCATGGATCACATGATGGTTATGCATGGGGATGTGTTTTAAAATGGAATTTTTTTTATTATATGAGTGTTTTGAATAAAGAGGATAGTTTTGAAACTTGATTCAGTTTCATTTATAAAAAATGATGTTAAATATTTTTTGAACCAATTAGAGTGTTTTAAAATTCCTTGTGAGGTTGAGAAATTAAAATAATGTGATATGATTTAAAATGGATTGATGTTTTCAAAGGAACATTCATTTCTAGAAAATGAGTTTTGATTCCTAGGGAATGTGGTGATTTTTAAAACAAAAGTATGAAATATTTATAATGTTTTTTTCTTGATACATGAAAAGATAAAAAAATAATATGTTTTAATATATTTAAATGTTTATATGTTTTATAAAATTCACTAATTATTTTGTGATATCAGGTATTTAATAGATCATAATTGGATTCATTTATGAAGAACCACAAGTGAATATGGAAAAATAGTTGATAAATTCTTGGAATTTTCTAAATGGAAGATTTAGAATATTGATTTTATTTTCTATCTACATGTGAAGTGTTTCAATATGAGAAAGGTAAACTCCATATAAATTAAGGATCATCCAATTTGTTATGGTTTTAGCCTTAATTGTACACGTTTGATCTGGCCCAATGAAAGAACTAAAAATTCAACATCATATTTTGTTAAAAATACTCAGAATTAAGAAGAGGATCATATTGAAGAATTAAGTAATTATTTAGGTGTTGAAATCATAAAAAACAGAAACTTTGGAACGATTGTATGGAGATTCTGAAAAACCATTTTCCCCAGGTTGCAGTAAATATACCGTGTTATCAGCAGTTTTGAGATTAGTTAACATAAAATAAAAAAATGGGTGTATTGATAAATGTTTCTCCACCATTCATCAGCTTTTAAAAGAGATACTTCAAGAAGGAAATGAGCTTCTAGATTCTAAATATGTGGAAAAGAAAATATTATGCCCAATTGGATTGTTGTATAAGATGATAAATGGTTTTCCCAATAATTGTGTACTATATACGAATGATTATAAATATTTATCATGTTATTATATATGTGGGACATCTTGCTATGAAATATATGGGAAGGTCAACTCAGATACATTCTCATGTAAAGTCATCTAACATCATGAAAAATAAAAATTATACTTTCTAATGACATCATCCAATATTTTTTCATAAAATTACGACAATTAAACTGTGATTAAATATTAGGTTCAAGAATCAAAACTCATAATAAAGAAATTTTGTACCATCCAATAATTCCTTTTTTGAAGTGTCTATTTTCAAATTCAATTGAAGAAAAAAGGCTATGAAGGCATTCAGAAGAGCACATCATTGATTGTAACTGACGTCACCCTGCCGATTCACTATAGTGGGGGAGTTTTGATAAAAAATTCATGATTTAAGAAGTGAAGTTATAAATATCTGAATGGGATTGTGAACTGATGGAATGAATCCATATTGTAGCCTCAGTATCCAACATAGTTCATGGCCTATTTTTTAGGTAGATTACAACTTTTACCCACATCTATTTTTGATGAAAATATATGTTTTCATAAAATTGATGATTTTTTGACCAATACAACCATTATATGATATTGATGTATATCTTTCACCATTGATTGTTGATTTGAAACTGCTATGGGAGATAGGTGTTAATATTTTCAATGAATGCAAGGAAGAGTATTTTATTTTGAATGATATGATAATGTTCACTATAAATGACTTTCCTGCATTGGTAACTTATCTGGATAGAGTGTTAAGGGACATAAATAATGTCCAATTTGGGAAGAACAGACTTCATATTATCAATTTCATAATCAAATAAAGACAATGTACAAGTGAAATAAAAGTTTTTTTTCTAATTGATCATCCTTATCGTAGATTGAAAAAAAAATAATTTAATGGTTTACAATAATACAACAATCCTTCTAAACCATTGTCAGCTGATGAATATTAAGATAGCTAAGAAATATTTATTCAACATTTGGAAATAGAATAAGTTATGGTCCTCATAGAAATAATAGGTAGAAGCAATCTATTTTTTCTGAACTACCTTATTGGATATTTTTAGAGATAAAACATAACATCAATGGTATACATGTTGAGAAAAACATATGTGATAGTTTGATTGGAACTTTTTTATACATAAAAGGAAATGAAAATGATAAATTTCATGCTAGATTTTAATTGATATTAATGAAGATATTTTTGGAGTTAGCTCTCACTATGAAAGGAAACACAACATATTTACATCCGGATTGTCACACATTAATAAAGATTGAAAAGATGAATAATTTTAAATTTCTTCATAATATTAAAGTGTGTATAGATTTTTCTTTAAATGTGAATAATTTTGTATCATTGAATTGTTTTAAATTAATAGGTATAAAATCTCATGATTATCATATATTGATGAAACGGATTATACCAGTATCAATGTGTGATATATTACCGAAAAATGTCATAAATACTATCATTAAGTTATGTAATTTTTTGAAATCCATTTTTAGAAAATTTGTAGATCCAAATTTTGTTGGATGTCTTGGATAATGAAGAAACTCTTATTATTTGTCAACTGGAAATATATTTCCCACCTACATTTTTTGATATATTGTTCATCTTCTAATTCATTTGGTTTGTGATACAAACATTTGTGGTCCTATTTATTTATGATGTATGTATCCTTTTGAAAGATATGTGAAAATTTTTAAGGGATATGTTAAAAATCCTTATCGACCAAAGGCCTATATTGTTCAAAAATATGTATAGGAAGAGGTGATTGAGTTATGTACTGATTATGTTTATGAAGTAGAGCATATTGGTGTCCCTATATATCGACATATGATAGTTGATAGTGAAGTTAGAGGGATTAGATCCTTAATGGTAATGTTATTTCCATAAGATGAAGTGATGCAGACACATTTATAAATTTTGAATAACAAATATGAGGTTCAATCATATATATCATAACATACTGCTGAATTAAATTTATGATATAAAAAAAATGAAAAGTGGTTAATTAATGTGAATAAGAAGGCATTTGTTTCATAGTTTAAAGAGATGGTCTCCATATATATATTTACATCATAATAATTGAAGTGGTTAAAATGGGGACCATCTCTTAATATGATCACTTGGTATGGTTTTTTTATTAATGGATACACATTTTACACAAAAAATATGGATGACAAGAATACCATTTATAATATTAGTGTGATGGTCTTCATTGAAATAGTTCATTTTTCAAGTGCTAAATATAAAAACCCAATTTCTTCATCAACACCATTTTTTGGAGTTCTTGAAGACATATGAGAAATTTATAATATTAAATTTTTAGTCACCGTGTTTAAGTGTAATTGGGTTGGTAGTAATAGGTGTGTGATACATGATGAATATAGTTTAAAACTAGATGATTTGAAAATATTTAATTACAATGAGGAACCATTCCTCATGGAAAAATAGGGAAATCATATATTTTATTTCATTGATCCATAAAATGATCTGTGGCCTTTCATTTTTACAAGAAAAAGGTACCATTTGGGTGATGAGGATGATGTTGATGATGTTATTGATTTACATGAGCCTTATTCATATATTATACAATTTTCGAATGATTACAATGAGTATAATGGAGAAATAGTTCATGCGGTATGTAATGATCATGATGAAGGCATGTGAGAAATCACTAAATTAGTGTTTTAAATTTTTTGATAAATATTTATATTTTGTTTATTTTTTTGAAACTTACAAATGCATGCCTCATCTTTTACTTAATTATTTTTGTATTCTATGTTTCAAAATATTTTGTTTTCTAATGACTTGCAGGTCCAAAGAATTTCATTACACTTTCTTGTAGTAATTCCAGATATATATAGAGATGAGTAGTTACCAAGTTATAAATATATTTTTTAATATTATTAAATATTCAGTAATATATTTATTTAATGTAATAAAACTATTATTTTACCATTTTTTATATGACTACTGATGCGTCCCCAGTGGAGGAGACTTATCTTGTTACTATTGAGAAATCAAGTTCTAATGTTGTTAAATGTGGTATTAGACATTTACCAGAACAATTAATTGCTCGTGATGATGAGAGATTACATATCTATTATGATGATAATAATAATTTAATTAGACCAAATGCAGTAAAGGTTTTCAATTATATATCAATTCAGAGTCATTGTAGGATTAGCATTTTATATCATAAATAGAATTCCATGGATAGGATGGTGAAACAACAACTTTGGGAGGCCCTGATGTTAAATTTCTTAATTTATTTCTTTTATCTCATTTTTTGAATATTAAATATATTAACTGAAATATTTAATTTATTCAATTATAGTTGACATTCAATTTTGGGGAAAGAAAATAAATTAAGAAAAGATTTTAATCTTTAGTGGCAATTTGATGGAGAGATTAAAAAAAACATAAAAAAATTATGTTTATAGAAAGTTAAGGTTTGAAAAACTATTCCTAAATATCAGTTTATAGATGAAGATACATGGAATTTATTTGTTGATAATATTCATAAAGAAAAATTTCAGGTATGATAATTATTTTATATTTTAATGTTTATTATATATTTATCTAATTACATAAAAGTTTATTTTTATATAATAGGCCTCCAGAAGATCTCATCAAGAGATCCCGATGAGAAATGTATACCCTCACACATTATCATGTGGAGGGTATCCGTATTTGGAGCAGAAAATGATTGAAGAAAAATTTGATGCATTAAGAGCTCGATCTAGTAGGGGTTCAGAAGAGGCCAAGTTTTGTCCTCCATATCCTCCCACTCACGATGAAAAATGGAAATGAGGAAAAATAAGGAATAATGAATGGTAACTTATAGAGGAATCTAGTCAAGTAGCCAGTAAAATTTTAAGTAAATATTATTTATTTGTCATCAATTTTTTTTATTTTATAAATAGTAAATACTAATATAACCTTTTAATTTTCATTTCAGGATGAACATATAGATCAAGAGACACATGGCTCTTTTATCCATTAGTGTAGGATGGACATCCTAGACACTAATTTGGGAAATAAGGACACCCTATCTCTGTTAGAGGTCATCTGGTGGGTGTTAGAATTAAAAATGTATTTGATCAGAGTAAGCAATACAGAGACCCGAAAATAGAATCCTTAATAACTGAGCAGAAAGATTTAAAAGAGTCTCTAGGTTGTAAAATTCAAGTACCAGTGCATAATGCTTTGTTAGATCACATGGAAAGACAATGTTTGTCTGTATAGCCTTCCCATGTATATTATTTATTTGTCATTAATTTCACTATTTTATAAATTATAAACACTAATATAACATTTTCATTTTTCATCCTACCGAGCTTTCTTAGCCGGAGTACCTTGCCCCATAGGCCTACTTTGATCCTTCACCTCGTCTCTTAGAAAAAATTGTATATTATTTCTTTATGATCAATTTTTCTCTTTTATAAATTATAAACAATAATATAATTTTTTTCATTTTTTAGCCTTCTCAGCCTTCTCACCCGGACTACCCTGCCCCATCTACCTTCTTTGATCATCCACCTCCTTACTTAGAAAAACCGCATATTGTGAGTTGTTTGATGGAGCTCCTCATATACGTATTTTGGCATTAGGTCTTGTGTAATTTTTGGGGTATTTTTTACATCACCAGCCTATGCAGATGGGTCAGGTTAGAGTATCGGTACTTGATATTTTAGATCCAAACACTCTACTACCATTTCCAACTGAGGAGATAACCAGAGTTGGGGATTGTCGGGGTTATGTTTTTACTTTTTACAATAAGTATTCTTTGTAATATTTCATATGAGGTATGAATTTTTTGAAATAATATTTAAAAATGATTTAAAATTACTTATAATAATATTTTTGAAATTTAACTTATATAGTATTATCAGAAAGAAAATGAACCTGCACAAATGAATCAAAATGTTCCGGAACAATCGATTGTAGATACTTCTAATATTTCTTATGGGATAAAAGGTTTATCTCATACTTCATCTTTATTGGATAATATCTATGAGTTTCAGATGAATGTTGATATATGTAGAAGAGAATATCCATTGAGATTTCTCAAAGAATATATCATGCATCTAGTTTATTATTGAAGAGATCCGCCTTAATGTGGTGCAATTGTTTTCCACGTATGTAAATTTTAATTTGTGTTTGTATTTATTTAATAAAATATAGTTTTAAATTTAATATATATATATATATATATATATATATTTAAATTAGGTATCTACAAATGCTTCTCCTACAAAATTAATGAACTTGCATTTATGGTTTTATAGATCCGCAATTCATTTCCATGGAAGTGAAACATGTTCTGAATCCTGATAGAGTTGTACATGTATGTGATATATTATCACATATTATCACATATGGAGATTGAGTGTTGGATTTTCCTATTTCTTTATCAAAAAAAACAAAAACATAATTATAAAATAATTATCATTATAATGTCATTAATTGTGAACTTTTTATATTGTAGGTGGCATTGGATATTAGGCATATTTTTCCTAAGTGAATGCATATTATATTAGGTTTTCTCTTTATCAGGTAATGTTCATAAAATATTTTCCTCTTTATTAGATAAGTGAGTTTGTTTTTGTTTTTTATAAGCCCATTATGTTTAAGTCACATTGTTTGGACACGTATTATTAGTTCATATATATGAAAATGCAGTACATGTAAAAAATTTACTAAAGAACACTTGTCGATAAAGAAACCAAATAAAATCCAATATGTGTAATTAAAGGTAATTAGCTTTTATATTAGATTTTATTCTGATTTTTTGATATATATTGGGTTTGGTTATACATTTAATGTTTTATAACTGCTGTATCATCATCAAAAAGGACATGTTGAATGTGGTTATTATATTCTATGATTCATTTACGAGATAATAAAAATTGGGAAAACTATTTAATTTTATAAGGTTAGTTATATTAATTGTTTTAATATTTTCTACCATTTTATTTTATTTTTTAATCTCATATCATCCAATTTTACTGTAGGCATCCAATGATTACCACTCTTATTACCAAACTAAACTTACCCATATTCAATCTAATTTTGAGAAATATTTGTTTAGTATGATTATGATTATTGGTATATATATTATAATTTTTTTGAATAATATTACATATGGGTTTAAATCACTAAATCTTTTGATACAATAGGTGTTTGAACATACTCATAGTCAAATGAACGCTTCAACAATAACCAACTATGAGCATGTTGTAAATTGTATGTACATGTATTTTAATTCTACTTTATAATACAAATGAATAGATAATTTTTGGATTAAGTAGATAAAATCATTTAAGTCATTTATTTTTATTCAATGGTAAATATAATTTTATTATTGTATACTATTTTTTATTACATGGGTTTCAATTAATTTGGAAGTGTAATATTCTGAATTTTCTAATTTTTTTTAAATTTCTACATCGGGCTTTAGAAAAACTGATACTGAAAAATTAAAAAAATATATTTGGTTTTCATCATTGTTTTTTTACAAACTGATGTCAAAAACCCTCATATGCTGGATTTTCAGCATCAATTTCTATGAAAATTGATACTGACACCCTTATCCAAAATCATTTTTGGAGTTGGTTTTTAGAAAACCGACACCGAAAATAATATTTTTTACATTGCCTTTATAATTTTTGATTAAAACTGATGCCAAAAATAAAAATAAACCTATTTTAAATACTGTTTTGAAGTAGTGTTTATTTCTCACCTTTTTCTTATGTATGTTGTCATGTTATCCCATTCAATTTTATATACGAAGGAATTTTTTGGTCATGTAAAATAAGTTCTCAATAAAGATATTTTATTTTATGTCTTATGTTGTCATGTAATGTTCCAAAGACCTAATGAAACTAGACCTATTGATATTCTCGGTTGTATTAAGTGAAAGTTTATGTAATAAATTATTATAAAATGTGTAATAATGGACAGGGTTATTATAGGTGGTATCAAAGGATATGTTTTGTTATTTTTGGGATTAGGATCAGACAACTTTAGTTAATGTCTTAGAGATATGACTAAGTATATGAAAATAATTCCTATGTTTTTGTGAGTATATAGAAGGTGGTTTATCATGAAAATATATCCATGTCTGGATAGGAACAAGTATAGGTGGATCTGGCACAAATGTATCAAGGGGTAAAACTTAAAAATGCTGCATTGAGCTAGACTCGAACAGTGACTAGTGCATGGCAATTGGTCATTCTGCACTCTTGGCTCGACACTCCCAGAGGAAATTCTTTGGTAAATTTATAATCTTGGTATAAACCATTAATAAGGGAGAAAAAATCAAATAAGAATGTATTATAGGAAATAGATCATGGATAACTTAGATTGAATCATAAAAATTCCCAAGTTAATGAGAAAATTTAAGTTATAAGTTATCCATTTTTGTTGTCGAATTCCCCTTTAAGTGTTTAATAGTTTTAAATTCTTACCCATAATTTTCCTTTTATTTTATCTAATGTCCGGAAATAGGAGAACTCGTGTGAACAACCGATGCACAGATCAAAGTGATGACTATTCTAGGGAGATTCCCAATATGATGGAAGTAGGAATCGTAAAATTTTTCACGATACACTCTAAGTTAACCCAAGTTTTGAATATAACCATGGTTCAAGTGGAACTTTCACCCCCCAAAGAAAGAAAAAGTCACAATTGAGAGCTTCATGAGACAAAATCCTTCTATTTTCATTGGATTATCTGATCCCTCAATCGTCGTACAAGAGATCAACTCCATTTAGAAGATCTTCTCTATCCTTCAATGTTATAAAAAAGAGAACGCTCTTTTGTAGGCTTATCATATGGATGTTAAATTTGTTCAATGGTGAATATGGATAAAAAAATAAGAAGCCTAAGGAAGAGATTGAGGTGTTGGAATGGATTGATTTATGAAAAATGATTTTCGATTGATATTTTACTCAGACATTCCAAATTAATATGGAAAGGAACATCCTTTACCTAAATAAAAATGAAGAAAAATCCATCAGATCATACGAGGAAAACATCAAAAGGCTTGAATGATACACCTCAGTCTTTTTCATTACCCTCTAATGTATGGTTGACCACCTCTTTGGTGGGATAAAACCTAGAATATGGGAATAGATGAAGATTCATGTCTTTGAATTCTATGAGAAAATTGTTCAATGTGCCATAACAGTTAAGATGGAGATCGATGAATATTAGGGGTATCATGGGGATAAGAAGTGAAAAGAGTACTTTAGTTTTGGAAGTCGGATAGAGAAAACCAACGGTTCTATGAAATTCCACCATCTCAAATGAAAAAGGTGTGGGGAGAAGCACCCTTGAAATTTCATGAAGATGATGAGTAAATTATTTAGGTATGGATGAGAAGTTCACCTATATAATGATTTCTGATAGGATAAACCCACTAATGTGGTAGAGGAAATGAATGATTCAGTCGATCCTCAACACATTGTTCATTTATACAACTACAAGGAACTATGCCACTTTCCGAACTAGTTCCCTAAGCTAATAGTAATTGGAGGCAACCAATAACCTCCAAGGAACAGGGTGTGAGCTTTTGAAATTACTACCACCGAAGAGAATCCCAAAGATGAAGTGGTGATAGGTACGCTACCTATCAATTTATTAATAGCAATCAAACTTTTTGATTCTGATTCTATGAATTCTTTTATATCCTAAAATTTTAGTAGAAAAATCAAAACACCACCACAAATCATGGAAGTAGAGATGTCGGTGAGAACATAAATTGTGGAGATTATTATGTCTCATGAATATAACTCCTCCCGTATCGCAATTTTTGGATTGATCTTCTCATTGATTCTCATCATACTCCCTGTGGTGGAATTTGATGCAATTATTGGCATGGATTGGCTTTCACTAGATAGAGCCAACATAAACTGTTGCATGATGGAAATCACTCTCTATATGGTGAATCGACCCTCAATTCTGTACAAGTTCAAGGAGGTGGATGAATCTTATTTAGCACCATCATCTCAATAATGGATATTAATTCCCTATTAGAACACATATCATTCACAAATGATTGTGTCTAATGAAGGAACCACCCTTAAAGGCATGCCAATTGTAAGGGAATTATCTGATGTGTTTCCTCAGAAATTTCCTGGTCTTCCTCCTAAATGTGTAGTTAAATTAACGATTGATCTTATACCTAGGGAATTGAAAATATCCTAGAATCTATATAGAATGGCTATTTTAGAGCTTGATTCACTAAAAAAACAAGTATCAGAGATTCTAGATAAATGGTTTATACACCCAAGTGTTTCACCATGGGGTGCACCAATCCTCTTCATCAAGAAGAAGGATGGGCCAATCTGTCATTGAATTGATTATCGTGATCTCAAAGAAATCACAATAATGAACAAGTATCCCTTTCCAGGAATTTATGACTTGTTTGATCAGCTACACAGAGAAAAATACTTCTCCATGGTGGATCTGTAGTTGGTCCATTACCAAGTAAGGTTGTAGAAGGAGGATATCCCCAAGACTGATTTTTGTATAAGGTAGAGGTTTCATTAAATCATAGTGATGATTTTAAGACATTCTAATTATCTATTAATATTCATGGTGATGATGAATAGATTTTTTATATATTACCATGAAACATTTGTGGCAGTATTTATTAATGATATTCTAACATAATCTAGAACCAAGGAGGAGCATGATGAGCATCTAAGCACTGCACTACTGAACTTTAGAGAGGATAATATCTATGAAAAGTACATAAGTTGTGAGTTTTGGTTGAAGGATGTTTCATTCATGGGGAATATGATCACAATCAATGAGATATCAATGGATCCTTCAAAAAAAGCTACTGAGGGTTGACCAAGGCTGACATCGGTGACGTCTATCCATAGATTCATAGGGTTAGATGAATATTTTCACTGATTTTTGAGAAATTTCTCATTCTATTTCAAACCCTCTTACCAAGATAAATAGGAAGGGATTCATGTTTTCTTGGAATGATTAATGTGAAGAATGATTTATATAGTTGAAGAAGAGGCTTATCACTGCCCCTATGCTCACACTACCCATAAGTGGATAGATTTTTGTAATATTAAATGATGATTCAAAGAATGGACTAGGCTGTGTGTTTATACAGAATAAAAAATTCATTGCCTTTTTTAAGGCGGTTGAAAAAATCATGGCAAAGGCTATACCATGCATGATCTAGAGTTGGCATCTCTGATCTTTGCCTTGAAAATATGGTGGAAATATCGCTTTGGTGGAAAAGTGTGAAATATATACAGATCACTAATGTATAAAATATATATTCAACTAGAAATATCTAAACATGTTCCATGGTGAGAGCTCATTGAGGATAGTGACTGCTCATTTCATTACCACCCTAGAAATTCAAAAAAAGTGGAATATGATCTAAGTAGAGAGAACCCAAAAATTATATCATTTATGATAATTAATAAGGATCCAATCTTCATATATTTGATGAATATGTACATGGGTATCATAATTAAGGGAATATCACCAATCAATTCACAAATTTTTTCTCAACCGTCTTGTTTAAGAATGTTACATAATGTTAAAAAAGATGATGTGAGAATTCAGAAGAAAGTGTAAACTATTAAAAATGGGAAATCCTCAGAGATCAATGTTAATCAAGAAGGAATTGTAATATTTGGTTCAATACTATGTTTTCCATCAAATTAGGAGATAATGAAACAAATTTTAAATGATGAACATAGTTTGAATTTCTCCAACCACCCATGAAACAAAAAGATGTATTGGAATCTCTAAGAGCATTAATGGTTGGATAACATGATAAAGAATATCACCCAATATACATCAATGTGCCTGGTATGTCATCATGTTATGTCTTAGAAGTAGAATTATAAGATTATGATGAAACTATTACCCATTACAACATGAAAACGAGATAACATCCCCATGGACATTGTCACCAGACTTCCGAAGACATAAAAAGGAAACAATGATATCTGGGTTGTTGTGGATCTTCTTAAAAATACTAAAAACATCATTATAATTAGGTAATATTTATCATTAGATCAACTAGAACATATATAAATCCGAGAATTGGTAAGGATACATGGTTAACCACTAATGATTGTATCCGATCAAGATCCAAGATTCACCTCTATGTTTTGGAAGCATCTCCAACATCCTCTGAATACTGAGCTAAACATTAGTACGGATTATCATCCTCAAACTGATGTCTAATATAAGCAGACTATCAAAACAAGTGAGGACATCTTAAGAGAATACTCAATGAACATAAAATGTGTATTAGATCAACTTCTTATTTTAGTTGAGTTGTCTTACAACAGCAGTTTCTACTCAAGCATCCAAATGGTTATTTATGAGTACCTCTATTGGAAGGGGTGAAGAACAACAACATGTTGGGATGATGTTGGGGAGAAAAAACATATAGGTCCAGAGATGGTTGATGAAATGGTGGAGAAGGGTAAGACCATCTACCAACACATCAAAGCTACTCAGTGTTGAAAAAAGAGCTATGCTGACAACTTCCAACGAGACCTAGAGTTTTATGTTGGAGATATGTTTTTCCTTATCATATCTACATGGAAGAGAGTGACGAGATTTTGGAATAATGGAATGATTAGTCCAAGGTATATCAACTCTTTTGAGATCCTTGATCACATAAGAGAAGTGGAATATTGACTAGCACTCCCAACGAACATATCTCCAGTATATAATGTATTCTATGTATCAGTTTTGAGGAAGTACATGACCCATTTCATTTACTCAATCCACAGGTGGTACCATTGGAGAATGACCTTTCCTATGAATAGAATCCAATTAATATCCTAGATCATAAGAAAAAATTATATAAAATAAGACAATTCCCCTCGTCAGAGTGTTATGGAGAAACCACGTGTTCAAAGAAGCAAAATGGGAACCATAGGACGTGATGTGGCAGAGTTCCACTCATCTATTTTAGTGTGGTTAAAGGAAATCATGGGGAAATTTTTTTTAAGGGGGGAATGTTCTAACAACCAAAACATTAATGAAAACAATTCCCTTTATATTGATTTTTATGGATATAGAAAACAGATGCACTCTTTTATTATTATTATTGGTTTTAAATTACCATTTTGTGTCATTAACATTGATATTATAGCCATTGAATAATGATCACACAACTGATATAAATATAAGGTTTTAAAAAAACACCTTCAACATAGACAAAATAGAGGATGGCCTGATCCAGTAGTCTTTGGCAGTATGAATCTCATTTGTTGGAGCTTGAGAAATAGGTAGAATCACTACGATTTTCTCTTCACAAATCCAAAGACAAGCTTTAACATGTTTACCTTGAATGGAATTACCTATATGAGAAGATCAAGTTAATAGAAATTATCACCCGGGCAATATTATCTGAGTTTCCCCAAGAGTCTTTCACCATCTCAGACCTTACCATTAGGTCTTATGTGGATGTTATAAGGGGTTATGTAATAATATATTATTTACTTATTGTTTAATCCATTTTTATAAATAAAAGTCTTAATCCATCAATTTTTATATTTGAATAGTCTTTCATATAAGAATTATATAATTGATAAATTGAGTTTTCAGGTAATAATGGTAATTTTAATAAAAATATAAATTATTATATTAAAATATGGTTTTTATTAATAATATTACAAAAAATTATTATTAATGATGATTATATTAGTTCTTTATCTGTAAATTATTTGGTAATCAGTTTGATAAGAGTTATATTTTAATACGATAAAACAAAAAGTGTATTTATAAAGAATTTATTTTACGGAATTAATGAATTTTTGAAATAATTAATATTTTAATAAAATATTTTTATCAAATTACTTTTATTAATAATTAATGTGTACATAATTTTTAAGAAGTTGAATGTAATTTTTATTAAGGTTTGAAAAATGTTTTTTGGTCGAAACCAATGAATTTTCAATAAATATCGGTATTCATTTTAAAAGAAAAAATTCAAATATTTAGGAAATTATTTAGATAAAATATATATTATTTTCGAAATTAGGATTTTGAAAGTATCCAATAGTGATTTTTTTTAAATTTTATGAGATAGTTGAATTTTTAGGTATAAATTAAATACCGTATAAATAAAATGTATGTTTTATGACATCATAATGACCCCAAAATGATGTAATAAATACTATAATGGGTATTATCATCCCAATATATGTTTTTCCATTAAAATAATGTGATTTTATATTTTCTTACTTATTTTATAATTCCTTAGTGAATCCTCCAAAATGTATATTTTATTTTATGATTTTAAATTTATTTCTTTAATAATGTGACTCACCTCCACATAAGAAAGTCTAATATTTTAATATGTTTGGAAATTGGTCTTATAAAATAATGTTCTCCACTGATATTTTTTAGAAATTGTGGGAAAAAACTATGGGGAATTGTGTGTTTTTTAGTATTTTATTATATAGGTTCCAAAACCAATGTTTCTGAATTACAAAAGAACCCCCCTCTCATTTCCTATATAATCTCACACAATATCCAACTTATATTCACTGAAAATCATTTTAGCATGACCCTACTCTATCCCACCCTCTATATAACCCCCCAAGATCCCTTAAAACCTTTATTAAGCCTCTCCCAAGCCTTTGGGATCAGATATCCAAGTAATGGATTCATTCCTTTATCATTTTTGTCCGTGTTTTGTTTATGCTGTCATTCCCTTTTATTTTCTGCTAAAAAAATTTGGGTATGATTTTCCACCTCCCCCAAACATTTATAATTATGTTTAAATGATGATATACCCATTTATCTGTCATATATTCCTTCCATGTACACCTGTTACCATGATGAAATTTCATAAGGGATTTTTCTCTTCTTATTTACATTCAAGAATTTAATTTATATTATCAATCTAAATTACATTTAATATGTTATGGGTATTATTTTACATGATTCCCTTATTGTTTATTTCTTTTATAAATTTTGATGTAACCATTTCTCTCTCATCAACACAATTTATTAATCTCTATATAACGCCGTAATGCTACCAAAATTGCATTGTGATTTTCCAAGCCAAAATCATCAAGTAGTGAATACCATACCGATTTCTCTATCAAGTGTATTCACCTTTATAATCATATATTTATTGAATGTTACTTACATATATTTTTTCCATATTCTTTGATCGTGAACAAATGATTATTTTGAATGAATTCATGTTATATGATCTATGTGGCATACTTAAGCATGAGATTGAAATGAATATGAAGGGTGATCCTTGATAGCACTCCAATGAATTGGGTAATGTTTAGTATCAGGATACATCATGTTGGGATATGATTTTACTTGATTCCTTGTAGGAAATATTTCTACCATGTTAGGAGATGGGTTTCCCTAATTACTTTTACGACATTTTTCTACCATGTTGGGACATGGGATTACCTGATTCCTATATGTTAATGATGCAATGTTTTAAGTTATTTCCATATTTCCATGTTATGATAATCATTATATATCTATACTTTATGTTCATGTATCTCATGTGCTCCATTGATATTCCCATTACCTAACTTGTATTTTATTCTTAATGTTAAGACTTATTTATACTTTATTGGGATTTATAGATCACCATTTTCTTATGTATATCCTCAGGTTATCCAATGTAATGATAAGTAAGAAATAATTTTATGGTCATGTTAAAGATGTTTTCAATTAAGATGTTGTATTTTATGTCTTTAGTTGTCTTGTAATGTTTCAAATCCCCAAAGACACTAGACCTATCGATCTTCTGGGTTGTATTATGTTCATGTTTATGTAATAAAGCATGTTTAAATGTGTAATAAAGAGTAGGTTTGTTATCAAATGGATCATTGAGAAGATTATATGCACCATGAATCATTTAAAGGTTCACTATAACTAAATAACTCAATATTTCAACATGAAAGTTCACATTTGTTCATTCCTACAAGGGGAAGTGGTTTTGGTCGTTAAGACCTCAATGATTCCTAAGAGGAAACCTCTATATCTTGATCCAAAATGGGAAACACCTTTTTCCACCCATAAATTATATTCCATTAGATCATATTAATTGATAACTATGCAAGGAGAGTATAATATTTACCCTACTAATGAAATATTTATCAACAAAAATTTCATGTGATTGATGAAATATGGTCCTAGTCATATGATCCAATGTTAGAAGACACCATTCCTCCTCACCACATGAAGGAAAACTACATGGAGCTGACCTAATTGTTTGAATTTAAAAAGCATGACCCATATCATCCTAGTCACAAGATATAAAATTGTACAACAAAATCTTCATCACATAACGTTAAAATGTATTCTTACCCTATATGAAAATAGTTGGATTCCATGGGTGAGAATTCAAGGAAGTATCATATAAAAAGCATGGGATGCCTATTATAAAGCGATTTCATGAACTCCAGGGAAACAATTTTGATGAGATTATTTCATGAATTTCTAGGAAACAATCATTATGAGATGATTTATTAATATCGTAGTATACTATTCTAGTTATATGATTACCTTAATTCCTGGGAAATCCATCATAGGAGATGATTTCCAAAAGGAACGAGAAACTCTTATTGTGATATTATCTTTTGAATTCTTAGGATAAAATTCATATGTTATGATTTTGTAAACTCCTATGAAAATATTATTTTGAGATTAATTCTCAAACTATAGACAAAATTTAATACATAAGCCTCACATAATTTGTTTTCACTCCTTCCTTGGAATGATGTGTCTTTACTACAAAATTTTAAACTACATGTAATAATGATAAATATATGAGACTTAATTATCTTTTGGAAGAGATGCATAGTGATTCTAGGGTCCCTCATCCTGGGCCCAACCACAAAAATATTGTACATCCTTCCCGGCATATAAGTCAGATCATTCCAGGGAATATTTACCCAAAAGAACAATTTGCCTGATTCCTGTTTCCATTGGATATGTAGTGAGTTCTAGAACTTCTATATCAGGTCGAGCCACAAATTATGAACCCATGTATGATTTTTTTCACTAGTGATTAATTACATGTCATTTATTGCCATCATATTCTTCCTTACTAGCTGACAAAGACACATCATACCCACTAGTGTTAATCAGTCACTTCACCATATTTACTTGAATTCCATCCATGAGATTATGGAAGACCTATCCATTCCTTGTTTCTCATACCAAGCATAGATCACATGGGATTAGGAATCCTGTCAAGGGACTCCTCATATGGTTAGGTAAATTCATCGTTCAGGAAAATTGACATAAAACTATTTGTACTTTATGATGGAGACATTTATACAATGTAAGACCGCATACCTCCTCTTTAACTTAAGTAACCTATGACATATATACATGATGTTAAATTATTTTTTTAAATACATTTCATACAATGATAAATTGGCTGTTGTTGTGGAATTATCTTGAGAGAACCCCCATTACCGGTGATGGCCCCCTACAACACTTATATACTAAAACTACACATGGGTTGATTCTCATATCGACAAGATATATAATGAAACAGAGATTCTACAACCATTTCCAATCACAATATGAAAAAATTCCCCTTCCCCACATAATAAATTAATTAGTTTGGGGAATCTATCCTAGAATTATGTGTTGATTTATTCTCATCTTAATGAGATTCATAGTGATGTATAGATTAACCAACCTAGGCCTAAATGAAAATACTCCCCCACTATATTATGTATGATCTATATCTATATAAAAGATTTTGGGTAAGGTTCTAGTTTCATAAATGAACCCACATTCTAAAAAATTCCCCTCCCTACATAAGGGCTAGACTTGTGCAGGTAAATTTCACTTAAAATACATCAAGATTGATTCTTGTCTACATTGTATATTTAGTGACAACCTAATACAAAATACTGGGTCCTTTCAAAAATATTCCCTTCATCACATATTAATCATACTAGTGTATGGAACACTCTACTGGTTATTGGTCAATAATGGCCTAATTGTATCCTTTACCCTCAGTCCCACTCCTTTCAAAAATCACACTTCATGTATTGGGAAACACAAATCTCCATAATCTTCATTTAGCTATTAGAAATGAGAAAATCAAAATAAAAAGGAAACCTTTGTTTTTACTATGTATAATATTCCTCAAAAAAATATTTTCATAATATACATCTAAATTAGGATTGTGAATCAAATGAATTTTCATTCCCAAGGGAACGTCCTCTAATATCCATACATATAGAAAACATAATAATGAAAAAATATTTTCTAAATTGGTCCCTATCACCCCCTACATGCCCATCTCATCCCACTTATACAGATCAAGGAACCCCAAGGAAAGTTATTACAACCTTACACATTCAGGCATAGAGAGTTCCAGAGCATTCTGAGCTGGATAAATATAATATGGATAGTCCTAGATGCAATATCTAAAAGGAATAGAAAATTTCATTGTCGTATGAAATTAAACTATAGGTGGACATAATTACCACATGATGTTAACTTTCATGATTCACATACATATCATCTGACATAAAACTGAGAATTTTTCTAGTCCATTCCTAAGATAACCACCATCACAGAAATTAGTCTCTCAACACACTTTGAATATAGAACTATTTTTCAATTCATTATTATACCAATGAGATACATAATTATTCATTATTTTTTAATTTTAGGCACAAACATGAATACAACATTCGTCATATTATCCGACATATAATTTATGTATGAAATTCATCACTCATTTATGGTCAACATCGATCTAAATGACTCTAGAATAATCCAATCATCTTCCTTTCATAAACAAAACATCATGGTTTTGGGAAAATCATATCGTCAAAACCCTCCCATGGACATCAGTAATAAGGTAATCTAACTCTGAAGGAAACCATTTTTTCGTATGTACAAAATCAAACATAATATATGACCATTCATAATATGACTCTAAATATTGCATGTCAAATAATGGAATTTCCATCCCTAAGAGGAAATCATATTATCTCTATAAATCCTGATAACATCACAATTTATGGCTCTTTAAAAATAAGTTATGTGATCATTCCTTATATAATTTTCCCATTTTATATATTCAAATCCAAAAATTTCCAGATCATGACATTAAATATCCCTCCCAATATCTAGAATGTGTTAGATCATTCTTGTTTTCTAGGTCCTTCATGTGTCATTTTTACAATAACTTATGGACAAATATGTTTTACCTAAAACATTAGTTGAATTTTTCAAAATTTAAACAACTGAAACTACTGATAAAATAGTCACAATGCTCAGCAGGATGAAAACTCACAATAGGTAACCTAGGAAAGTGGTGAGTTTCAGATCACTTGATATTCAATCTTAATGATTTAAGCAAAATTGAGACACTAAACTTAAAAAGGAACAAAAAATTTTAGGTAGAGAACACATAAAGGGAATATTTAAAAAAGTTCGAGTACCATTTTCAAATTCATATTTATATCTAAATTAGGAAAAAAGTGGGTGATGATGAAAAAATAGAATCGTTTATAGGGTTTGTCATGTGTCTCTAAAAATAGTAAAATTTTCTTACAAGGGTCCCAAATCCTTGATAAAACATAGAGGATATTTCTTTTCCTATCAATTTAATTACAACACATTGACACAAGGGAGTTCCATAAAATGATCCGGCTTTAATAGTATGTTATAACTACAGGGAAATAAAGGAAAAAGTCATAAATGGTTGAGGAAAAAATCTTTCCATTAATAACATAAAAGTTAATAGAGCATCACAAATTTGTAATCTCTCTATAATACATTATAATAGTCCATCTACATAACTTTTGAATTAATAGAGGTTCCCTCAATCCTTATAAACAATTTGATGAAGCCTAGTTGTCTTGGTTGTCTCAACCACCTATGTAAGGTGGTTTTCCTCCTTCACGACTGTAATTGAAGTATTCCCCTCAACCGAAGCCTCTTCCAAAAAATATAGAAGTTGTAAAATCTCCCCTCTCGAAGTATATGTATCTTATTTGATACATAATATTTTATGTAATTTCTCATCAACCTGTTTCTTGCACATTCAATCTTCTTGTAGTGATTGAGATCCACCTAAGAGTGTTTATATCATAGATCATTGATTTTTTGTGAGTATTATTTCTTTAATAATGATTTGTAGTGGATGATGTTCTCACTCCCATCAAACACAGATTCTTTCATAGTATAATGCATCATGCACCAGTAGAATCCACCATACCCCATCATGATGAACATTAAATTTATCTAATGATTTTGTGAGGGTAGATCTTCCACTGGTGTCTTTGATACTCACTCCATGATGTCTTACTATAAGAACTAACAATATTCTCCTAGAGAATTAGGAGCCTCATATTTTCGCAAAGAGATGGTCTCAAGAGGAAGGGTATACTCTATGATTAAATATCTTATGAAAGCATCTTGTTTTTTCCTTTATCATGTAATGTCAGCCACATCTCCACCAATTGTTAGGTTGGGGAAGAGGATTCCCCTTCATGTTCATCCAGTGAAGCTTTTGGAACTAAAATATGAATGAAATTAGTTATCAAAATTGAAATAGAGTAAAGTGAATGGTAAAAATGAGATTAAAGAGGTTGATGAAACTCACTCATTGAAGGATAAATCCTTTGTATTGAATATTCTACAGCATTTTAGGCTTCAATAATTTGAAAAAGGATCTCCCGATTAGAATCATCGTTTTGTGTTTGATCAGGACCCACCATGGAAGTATCATGAGGATCCCCCACATTGGATCCTTGATATATTTTTACATCTATAATAGGAGTAAGATATAACCTGGTTCCCTATTCAGGTATCACCTAGTAACTTATTCATATAAAGATAGATTAAAAAGTCAAGACATCATCCGAATGTATGAAGGCATATAGAGGCCATCCATTTGTGGAGACAAAAAAAGGGGAAAAATCATGTATGTTCAATTACTTATTGATATCCCCAAACTTTTTGGGGGTGGTAGGGATATTAATGTGTTAGAAAAAGAAATTCAAATTCCATTAGTTAAATATATAATGTATTATATATTACATCATCCTCGCCAATAGAGATATATGATATTATTAGATCAGGAACCAAATTGGCTCAACTGTTAACTCCATCCACCTTATTTCCAGATGGTAAAAACTTTTCAATTCATGCTGAATCTGATTCAACACTGATACCTTCATCAGATGGCCTGATAACCTGATCATACCCTTTTGATTCAAGTAATAGACCTGTTTTTTTAAAAGAGTCATCTTGTATATATGGTGAATCTAAAAAACATAAAAATAAAGAGTCAGTGATTTCTATTTAACACCTTATGATTCACATTATCATTACCCTGATTCTCCTCTCCATATACAATAGTAGGAATGGATGTGGACTCACACCTCTATAGTATTCTTATTGCGGATATGGAATTTATAATAGGAATATATGCCTCATTGGGAGTATCCCCCTCATTTTTTAAAGGGTTATATCTATATCTCTTGATAAAAGAGAGGGGGTAATATTTTATAGCCCAAAATTAGTATCATGCATATTTTTGAAAAAATTAATGAAATAATATTGTGAAAGCTCAACATGACTAGTGTTGTTTTTGGACAATGTATTTATTCTCTACTATGAATTTTCCTTAGACAATGAAATACTAAAACTTGATCCAAAAATTACTTGCAATGGTGGAGGAAAGAGAGAGAGTTATCTCAAAATCTCCTCCTCCATGATTTGTAGTCTGGGGGGAAACTCCACCTATTTAGGGGTGGATCCAACAAACACAATCGAGGATCCCACTAGCCCATATTTTCTTTACTACACCCCAATTTACTCTTCATATCCCATCTTCATATTGATGTCATGAATTTTCTCAAAGACATCCCATTGATAGAAAAATTAATGATAAACTGAAAGAGAATACAAGAGAAGTTTACCTCACCAATATCGATGAATTCATCCCATTCAGTGATTGATTGATCAACAACCCCCTCATTAGAAGCTCAGTTTATAATATCATTCACCATATTAATGGATGAAATCTATTCATAATCATCCCATATTCACAATGTTACATTTCCACTTTAGAAGGATCAATATTATTGTGGAAGCTCGAATGATCTTGAAGGTCTCCAAGATGCGTGTCATGTATGATAGCTTTGAAAAATATCAATATGTATTCAATGTTAAAGGTCATATATTTCTTGAATTTTACCTCCTTGGGCCACATGCAATCTGATAGTTCCTTGGATGGTTATGAAGAGGACATAAAATTCATTGATTTTATAATTTTTACAAACCTCTTCATTACAATAAGAGGTTGGGATGCCTGGTGAGATTTATTTGACCACTGAAGCACACAATGTGCAGTCTCCTCAACTCTATCCTATTGTGTGGCCTATGTCTAAGATTATTTGATATATTTGGGATCCCTATACCGTCATTGTTGGGTTAAACATTTTCCCATGCTTATCAAATCCAAAATTTGTCACAGGTTCAACTCAAGGGACACTTGTTGTTAATTCCCCTTGTGGGTATGAGGAAATCCCGACATCAACTTAATTAGAAGTCAACATAGTGGATTCACCCAATGAAAGAAGCTTGGTTAATACCTAAGATACCTCTAGAGAAATGAGGAATAAGATCTATTATACCACCATTAGGTGCTTCTCTAATTGGACATATATGGATGGGGATACATTTGGTTGTTGTAGGCACATAATTTGTAATGACAATCTATATGGAGAATAATCTTTACAGATGAACTCATCATCAAAAAGGGTTTATAGCATTTTACCTCTGAGAGATATCATGTATAACCTCATCCTATCACCACCAAAATTAATGGTGTTAAATGTCCCAATTGGTGGATCCCCATATGGGAATGAAATTAAATCCTCCAATAAGATTAGGCTCTACAAATATTTTTTGAACTTCAAAGAAATATGTTGGATTGCAGAAATTTATTCAATGACCTGTCAGAAATGACCTCCAAAAACCTTTATTTTTCTCAACATATGTTAAAAATGGATGTGTGATATGATCCATATCCACAGAACTAGAAAAGGATATGAAATACGAAAGGGTAATTCCCTATATATATGGTCAATAATTATTGGTGGGTATTTTCCAAAATAAGGGTTTCCAATGCCACATGATTTACATTAGCCAACTAGGCTACCATAATGATAATCCTTGACCACACACCACTATTGGATTCATTGACCGACATCAAGTAGATACCCAACCATATCGCTAGAATCCCAGAGTGGTTTGTTTTGTTATGGATGTTGGAATTGAATACACACCCCCACTGATCATATTGGATCTACTCCAGTATAAGCCAAAACCAACATAGTATGCCCTAGTTTTCTTTTGAGGGACATCCAATTGGGTGTTAAAAACTAAAACCTTTTCCATTGGTCTCTAGGAAATCTTTCATCCATGCCTCAAAATTGAAATCACCTCTTAGGTTAGGGTATCCTTTCCTGACATATCATACTACCTGTAATAGCTCATAATCCAAAATAGGCATTCATTTAGAATCACCCCACATCTCTCTAGTTGGAATAAACTCATTAAATACCTTTAGAAATATGGGAGATCTAAATATATTATATAATTACCAAAAACTAATAACAAATTCTCCATGTGTCAGATGGATAGTATTTTAATGAAGAATCTATAGGCTAAGAAATTGGGGAATGATGTCTGGGAGCTTGTGAACATTTGAATGTGCCACCCAGGAAGCCTCATAGATATTGAACAACTCTAGTTTTGGTTTGAATTAATTAGAAGTATTTCACACTATGTATTCCAACTTCAACTCTCGTTTGATGGCTCCATCAATGTAGAAGTCCCAACCTTAATTTTTAAGCTTTTATTGATATATCTTGGAAGCATGAAAGATAGATGAGTAGTAGTGTGATTTTGATTCAGATGTGTGAGGATTCATATCATGACAAATGCTACTGTGATGAATGAATCATGTGAGGGGACTATTTTCTCATTAAAGAATGCTCCCCTTGATGTGATATTTATAGTGGTAAATTTCATGTACTGTTGGGACCAAGAAATTGGAAAATAATGTTCCATCTTTAGAATGAGTACATATCTAAAAATTTTAGGGTTATAAAGTAGTAGTATTTAACTTTTAGGATATTTAAAATGTTATTTCCTGAGATTAATCACAATATATGGTGGAGTGGTGTCACACAACTCATAATATTATATCCCAAAAATGTCCATCATTTTCATGATTTATGCAGTAGCTTATTCTTCCGAAAATAATACTTTTTTGGAAGCCATTGAAAATCTATTGGTAAACACTAATAGATTCATTAAATAAAAGATTTTTGTTCAGGAAAGTATTAAAAAATTGAAAATAAATGACCTCTAAAAAGTCACCTCACCCATGTGACCTAAAAAACGTCACTTCACCCAAGTGACCTCACAGAGGTAAATTCCCCCATGTGACCTCTCACAGGTCACTTCTCCCAAGTGAAATAGAAGATGTAACTTCTCCCAAGATCCCTCAGGAAAGTCAATTCACCCAAGTGACCTCATTGTCACATACTGAGTGTCTCAGTACAACGGTTCGCCTGTGGGGAACCCCACCCCCTCCAAGGTGGGTAGGGCTCAGTCGTCCAATTCTTTATATGTGAGGTTCAATGGTTTTATCCTTCCATGGACTCATCAGGAGAGTAGCACCAACTCCCAACTAGTGGTGTCAAGATTGACACGCACCATCCTCTTTATTGACGGGGAAACTCCCATCTCTTTGATATGGACAAACCATATAAACCACCACTTTGATGTTCTTGCTGTTGTGGGACATGACCCCCATGATTGGGTCGTGACATGCTCCCACCACTATTCCAGGCATGCCTTCCTGCATGCAGGATCTTTTCCTTATGTGTGTCCACGAAATGGTGCTTCCAACTAACCAGCTACCAAGCATGGCCACAGGGGACATTCTTTTCTTTCCGTTGGCATCAATGCCCCAACCACTCTCTGGGTCACAAAGCACCATGGTCTACCCTTTATATTAGGGTATAAAACCACCTCTGCAAGACCCACCCATCATAGTGGCATCTCTTCTTCTGACTTCTCTCAAGCGCGAACTTCTCTGTTGTGTCACCTCCGCATAAAACCTTGAGTCTCTGCTCCCACCACCAAGGTCGATCTGGCAGCATTCTGAAACACCATAAGGTATATTCTCTCTGATACCACATGTCATGGGATGAGCATATCAGCACAACGGTTCACCGGTGAGGTACCCCAGCCCCCTCCAAGGTTGGTAGTTTTCAGCCATTCAACTCTTCATATGTAAGGGTCACTAGTTCTGTCCTTCCATGGACTAATCAGGAGAGTGGCCCCAACACCCAACCAGTGGTCTCAAGATTAACACCCACCATCCTGCTCTTTGTGGGGGTGACTCCCATATCGTAGATAGGGGCAAACTAGATGAACTACAACATTTATGTTCTTTCTGGTGTGGAACAGGAATGCCATGATTGGGTCATGACATTCTCCCACCACCATTCCATGTACGCCCTCATGCATTCATGATCATGGCCTTCTGTGTGTCTAAGAAATGATGCTTCCAACTAACCAGCTACCATGTATGGACTCAGGGGTTGCACCTTCCTTGTTGTTGGAATCAATGGCCCACCCTATCTCTGGGTCACAAACCACTGTGGTCCACCCTCTCTCTTAGGGTCAAAAACCACCTCCACAAGACCCACCCATCATAGTGGCATCTCTACCTCTGACGTCTCTCAAGAACGAACTTCATTATCATTTAACCTCTTCATGACACCCCGGGACTCCTTTCCCACCACCAAGGTCAATCCGGCATCATTCTGCAACACCACGATGTGAATTCCCTCTAATACCACATGTTACAGGCTGAGCGTCCCAGCACAGTGGTTCTCCCGTGCGACACCTGAGCCCCCATCAAGGCGGACAGGGTTTAGCTGTCCAAATCTTCATATGTGAGGTTCATTGGTTTCATCCTGCCATCGACTCATCATAAGAGTGGCCACAACTCCCTATAAGTGGTTTCAATATTGACGCAAAAAATCCTCCTCTTTTCTGGGGGAACTCCAATCTCTTCGATAGGGGAAAACTAGATGACCCATAGATTTTATGTTCTTGCTGGTGTGGGACAGGTCCCCCATGATTGGGTCGTGACATTCTCGCACCACCATTCTATACACGCCCTCGTGCAAGAAGGATCTTGGCCTTCTCTATGTCGGAAAAATGGTGCTTCCAACTAACTAGCTACCAAGTATGGCCTCACGGTATGCTCCTTCCTTGTCATTGGCATTAATGTCCCACCCACTCTCTATGTCATAAACCACCGTGGTCCACCCTATCTCTCTGGGTCAAAAACCACATCCACGAGACCCACCCTTCATAGTGGCATCTCTTCATATGAATTCCCTTGAGCATGACCTTCTCTGTCATGTCACATCCCCATGACACCTCGAGACTCTGATCCCACCACCAATTTCCGTCCGACAGCATTCTACAACACCACGAGGAACATTCCCTCTGATACCACTTGTAACTGGCTAAGTGTCTGAGCACAGCGGTTCGCCTATGCGGCACCCTAGCCCCTTCTATGGCAGGCAGAGTTCAGCTATCCAGCTCTTCATATGTGAGGTTCACTGGTTTTTTCCTTCCATGGAATCATCAGGAGAGTGACCCCAACTGCCATCCAATGTTTTCAAGATTGACCCGCACCATCGTCCTCTGTGTCGGGGAGACTACCATCTCTTCGATAGGGACAAACCAGGTGAACCGTAGCTTTGATGTTCTTGTTGGTGTGGGACAGGATCCCCATGATTGGGTTGTGACATTCTACCACCACCATTCCATGCATTCCCTCATGCTTGCAAGATCGTGTCCTTATGTGTGTCTGTGAAATTGTTCTTCCAACTAACCCTCTACAAAGCATGGCCTAAGGGGACTCCCCTTGTTGTTGGAAACAATGGCCCACTCAGTCTTTGGGTCGTAAACCACCATTTTCCACCCTCTCTCTCAGGGTCAAAAGCCACCTCCATAAGACCCACCCAACATAGTGGTGTCTCTTCCTCTGACTACTCTCGAGCATGACCTTCTCTGTCGTGTCACCTCTTCATGGCACCTCAGGACTCCGCTCCCACCACCAGGGTCCATCCAACAGCATTCCACAACACCACATGGCACATTCCCTCTGATAGCACTTGTCACAGGTTGAGCATATCAGCACATTGGTTCACCCATGTAGCATCCCATCCCTTCAAATCCGGGTAGAGTTTATCCATCCAGCTCTTCATATGTGAGGTTCACTGATTTCGTCCTGCCATGGAATCATCAGGAAAGTGGCCCCAACTCCCAACCAGTGGTGTCAAGATTGACATGCACCATCCTTAACTTTTTCGGGGCGACGCCCATTTCATCGATAGGGACAAACCAGATGAACCTCATATTCTGATGTTCTTTCTAGTGTGGCATAGGACCCCCATGACTGGGTCATGACATTCTCCCACCACCATTCCATGCACGCCCCCATGCATGCAGGATTGTGGCCTTCTGTGTGACAACAAAATTGTTCTTCCATCCAATCGGATTCCAAGAATGGCCTCAGAGGAAAATTCTTTTATGTCATTGGAATTAATGGCCCACAAACTCTCTAGGTCACAGACCACCATGATCCACCCTCTTTATAAGGGTTGAAAATCACCTCCATGAGACCCACCCTTCATAGTGGCGTATCTACCTCTGACTTCTCTCGAGTGTGACCATCTTTGTCATGTCACCTCTGCATGACACCCCGAGACTCCTCTCCCACCCACGTGTTCTCTCCAGCAGCATTACACAACACCATGAGGCACATTCCCTCTGACACCACTTATTAAATGTGAGCATCTTAGCACAAAAGCTCACCTGTGCATCACCCTAGCCCCCTACAAGGCTAGTACAGTTCAACCATCATTCTCTTTATATGTGAGGTTCACTGGTTTCATCCTTATATGGACTCATCAATAGAGTGGTCCCAACTCCCATCTATTGGTGTCAAGATTGACACACACCATCATCCTCTTTGACGGGGTGACTCCCATATCTTAGATAGGGGAAAACTAGATGAACCACAACATTGATGTTCTTGCTGGTGTGGGACAAGACCTCCATGATTGGGTCGTGACATCATGCTCGTCACTTCTCATAGGTGATCAATCTCAGATCAATTCACCCATTTGATTGGGAAGAGGAAACATGAAGAAGTCACACCACGGATGATGCTCATGAAAGTGAATGAATACTATGAGTACATGAGGAGAACATGTGTGAAAAGGATTTCATTAATTACATATGCGACAAGAGAATCTCAGAGGTAGAATAGTGTGAGTGAGGAGTGGTGGACCTCTGGGTAGGTGATGATATTTATAGATGATTAGTTACTTTCATAGTTTCCTTGTGCGACCAACATGAATGGTCCACCTACTCAACCAACTTGTGTGGTCCAACTGTGGGACAAAACTACAAATTCCATCCAATCAACTATCATTTGTGTGATATTAAAGTTTTAATGTTCACCAAACCCTTGGATTAACATATAAAAACAAGAAGATACCAATGAATTGAGGTTCTATTAATGTCCATGCTTATCTCTACCTCAAGAACAGATCCTTTTATTTTAGTTGGATACAATTTTGTGGGGGGTGGATTTTTGACACTACCTTTTTTTCTTTAGGATGAAATTTTTTAAAGAAAACATCCTAATTATAGGGAGGAGGAAAAGGTAATAAAGGTTAAAAAACACTTTTTCATACGTTCTCTTTAGGGAATATCATGAAAGTCCAAAATGAACTTTCCATCATGTACAACAAACCCCACACATAGGTAAAATATTCATGAAGACATGGATGAGTGACCTATAAAAGTGACATTAATGAACAAAATACTCTTACAAAGGTCCTAATGTTTTCTATAAATAGGACACTAGGGATGTTAATTTGAAGAAACTGGAAGACATGTTGGATAATCAACGCCTTTATCACCCTAATAATTTTTCCAAGCCCTCAAAACTATCCAGGAACCTATTCAAGCATAAATCATATGGAATTAATGATAATATAGAGATTAGGGTTTCTAAACGTTATAAAACACTGAAGGCCTATATGAATAGTCACTTAATCCCAGTATAAAAGAACTAATGATAAGTCTCCTTCCCAAGATTGGGACCGGTGTAAGACCCTTAGAGGAGCATATAACGATACCCTTAGAGGAATGAGAAAGGTCTCACACATTTTATGGGTGGCTGGGTTGTTCTTTTTTTATGTTCAAATATGTATCACCTATGCAAGATACAACTAATTTGTCCCAAGTATCACTTGGTAGAATTATCCTTTGAATACACCCATCTAATACAAGGGAAACTCCAAAGTTAGTTCTCCTAGGTATCAGCTAGATAAAGCACCCTCTGAGACCTCAATTTAAATATCTAATGATAGAGAACCCTGTTCAAATATTACCTCTTCTAAGTTTTGACAAGTAATGACCTCATTAAAAGACATTGGACATGTATGATCATATCCTAGGGAAAACTAACATTCCCTCTTGAACATACATTCCCATGATAATAGAATTACCCCATTTAGCCTCCCTAGTAAGAATTCCCATATAATGTTTGTGATCATAAAATCATATTGTAATTAGGATCCCAAAATTAGGGATAGTGGTAGATGGATTCTCGGGATGGGAAGTGACATCTTTTGACTGAAATTTGTATATAACTAGAAAAAATCTACCCTTTTCATCAGTTCCTTGGCATCACCCACTTTTTCACAAATCAGAATGGAAATCATCTATGCATACCTCATGGAGTAGTCACCTAGTCTTTATAGTAGTACATCCCCCATATTCCATACACTTTCCATTTTCCACCTTCAGATGAATAATATTGTGTGGATTACAATATATTCCACTTCCTCTTGTTTCTCACACTGAGCATGAATCACATGGTTTTAGAGGCTGGTGGAGATCATTTCATAAACATGATAAAAAATCCTTTTCTTGGGCATTATACTTGTTATCATCCCCAAAATATTTTATTACCCCCACAAAGGGCCATGTCCCCCCTGAGAAAAATCTTCAAAGGTCCAAATTCTCGATAAAGAAACCACATGGGCCTCCTCCATAGGATTAATCCCCAAAACGTCTGAAATGTTTGGTATTTCATTCCTCTATTATAGGATATATAAGAATTCCTCTTATAGTTTAAACCCAACACCCAAACTCACCATAATCTTCTCTGTTCCGTATTAATATTATGGTTATATCCATCCTGAAGGTGTATAGTCTTTCTAGGTTCATCCATTATGATCCTTATTAGGAAATATTACCAATATTATCCAGCCACTACCTAGGGGTATATATTCCTTATAGGGTCTTATTACCTTACCTTCATCGACCTTCTATAAATGGGTGGATAAAATATTCATTTTATTCATACTGGGATTCTTTCTCCTCAAATAGAATCATTTATTAATCTAATATATTGAATATGTACACCTAGAATACTTTTTATAGTTCATCAAAAGGATTTTGTAGGAAATTATATTAAATTGAATCCTTGTATTGATCAGCACCCAAGTGAGGATATAGTGTTGGAAGTTTATTTGGTAAGCCAAAATGTAACACTTTCATAGAATCAAGAAAGGGAGGAGTAACTAAGAGCATGTGGAGACCAAAATTAATCATAGGAGTTTCTCTCATAGAACCCATCATTATTCACGGGGAGAAATTATCCTCATGAGGATGATAAATTCATATATAATATTGAATATATATTTCACTTCATAATGACATAGAGATATATAATGGTGAAATATTACTCATTTAATCTTGAGGGACCTAGTAAGAGATGGCAGGATAGTATGGTTTAAGAAAATTTCCATGAAGGCCTGAGGTGGAATGGCTTTCACCCTACCTGATTCAAAAAGTTCATCCAAAAATTCATAGTTTTGGAAAATTATATGAAGTTTCTCACCATTAAGTAGGTGATTGCTCAATTTTAGAGTATTCTAACCACATTGATCATACAATTTGTTTTGATCCATAAGACATTATAGATGAAAACCTATAGACTCAAAGGTTCTAGATGGTATTAAGAACATATATTATTTCTTAGTTATTAATTCTAAAGATCAAATCTTATAAAAAAGTGTTGGATATGTATAGGATCATAGTGTGTGACATACCTAGAAAGTGAATTATAGTTGTACAGTCTTCTCCACCCAGTGGTAACTTCATTGGAAGATATGAGAGGAAGATAAAATGTAATGAAATCTGTATTGGTAGAAATTGTGGTAGTTAACATTACAGAGCTTCCTCCACACCATTGATTGAAGATACAAGTGTTCCTTTGACTTTTATACTTGTGTGGAAGGAAAGGTAACACAATGTTTTATTTCCCTATACCTTCAAATAACTTCCATTCTTATAGACAAAATGCTCATTTTCAATGTTTCTATCAGGATATATATGATCCTCATTATAGTTCCGTTTTATTCACCCCAAAGGGGACTATAGCTCAGTCATAAGCTTCTAATCCTTTAAGGATATAGCCTTAAATATCTATGATGAATCAGATCTATGAAGTGGAAGAACCTCTAGTGGATTTCTACATAATCCCATTTATAGTTAGTGGTACTATATATTTTTTGTGTCTACTATAATGATTGATCTGTTTGAAATTGGAACCTCCCACTCTTTTATATATATATATTTTATCTTTTAAATATTCCTACATAAGTCGTGTCATATGTTATGATGTTGGTGATTTCTATAAGGAAGAAAAATGCGTAGGGGTTTCAATGTCCTTCTTGTTCTCTCTGTATATGTAATCATGCTTTATTCTAGGACTTTCAAGTGCTTCAACTAGATATGTTTGAAATTATTCTTGGGATATACTGGTTTTTTCCTCATATGTAAGAGATATACTATTATAATAAGTGTGTTTCTTTCTTTATTCTTGATGGGAGATCCTCTATGTTTTTGGGAGAGTGTGATCTAATGTCTATCTATAAAAGACCATATCACATAGAGTGTAATATGATATATTCTTATGTAGTTCAGTAGGATGTTTTATCTTGAAGTCTAGATTTCGTTGGTGGTTAAGTAATTTCTCAAGGTTTTCCAAGATTACTTCTCTAGTATTCTTTTGAAAATGGAGGTGGATTTTTCTATAAATCTGTTTCCTAGTACTTAACAAATATATATTAATTCTTATTGTATGCCACTAGATAAGTTGGAGGATCTCAAAGTTTATTTGGTTGATATTTTAGATAAATGTTTTATCTATCATATTCTATCTCTTTGGGTAGCCCTGGTTCTCATTTCCAAAAAAAATGGTGATATATCCCTTTGTCTTTACATTGATTATCAAAATCATAATCTGTTGATGATCAAGAATAAATATTCTTTTAAATATAGTGATGATTTTTTGGTCTGTTTAAGTGGGAAAAGTGGTTTTCATAACTTGACCTTATGTTAGGTAATCATCAGCTCATGGTTAAGGAGT
This sequence comes from Viscum album, assembly GCA_963277665.1. Taxonomy (NCBI): domain Eukaryota; kingdom Viridiplantae; phylum Streptophyta; class Magnoliopsida; order Santalales; family Viscaceae; genus Viscum; species Viscum album. Next base: position 19,403,247 of record OY728137.1, on the reverse strand, counting down.
TTTATATCTTGTTGATCTCTTCCAAAAGTATGTATATCCATTATGAATATCTTATTATTCTATTCAACCTAACTAACACTACTATTGATTTTATAGCCCTGATGAAATGGATATTAAACCCTTACCATGATTCCTTTATTATGGCATTGGTATATGATATTATGATTTATTCAGAATCTCATGAAGAGAATGAGGATCAGTGGAGTTTTGTTTTTTTGGAATGTTGGAGAATATCTACTTTTATTCTAAAATATGCACATTTGATTTATGGATATGAGAAGTGAGATTCTTAACTCTTTTAGTTTCAAAACATAGATTATTCTATTGATCCAAAAAATATGATGGTTATACTTTAACAGGAAGATCCATATAATGTCTTTGAGATACAAAGATTCTTGGATCTAGCTAGATACTATTTATGGTTTTTGAAATACTTATCATAGATTGCATTTCCATTACCAAGACAAGGTAGATATTCTTAATGGGTGAAATGTGTTACACATCCTTTGATGTGATTGAATGATATATAACGTTAGATCTTGTTTTTATCATTCTAGAAGATGGCCAGATCTATGTGGTGTACTATGATTCTTTGGTGTATGTCTAAGATGCATGCTTATATAGGGTGATCATGAAATTGTATACTGATCTCATTAACTTCAGCCACATAAGATAAATTATCATATTCATGAATTAAAAATGATCGTTATCATTCATCCCCTTTTGTGTTGGAGAAACTACCTTTTCTAGTATTGGATTACTATATACTAAAATTATAAGAGTTTGAGTTATATCATTTCATTGAAATATCTAATCCTAAAATCAGGGTGATGGGTGGAGTACCACCGGTTGTTTCACTTTGACATCAACTACAACCTTAGGAAGGGAAACATTGTTGTTGGTGTGATTAGTGAGAAATTTGTCACTAAAAGTATATTAGGATAAAAGGAGGAAAAAATACTAATAAAAATATTTTCTTAGTTGTTCCTAGATACAACGAAGGTCTGATTAAGAATTTTTCTGACCAGTGTGTCTTTGAAACCGTCTCTCCTTGAATTAATTCTTCAAGAACAATAGCTGGATTATGAGTTTAAGATAATTAAGGATTCCCTATATTGTAGAGAGACCATTATCAAGTGATAAATCTCTTTATAAAGCGTTATTTTCCTTAGGGATATGTTTTTTACCCCTTTATCCATCAAGGTGTCAGTAATTTTGGATTTTCATAGTCACTCATAGGTCATTCAACTTTAAACAATAAAGCAATATTATGATATGAGATGCTTATTATGGTGGCTAGGATTAAAGTGATACATAAATGATTTAACATCACATTGTTGTAAATACCAATATATTAAGGATAAGAAATAGAACCCTGTAGGTTTTCTTTAGCATTATATGGAGCTTGTGTGGAAATGTGAAGATTCTATCCCAAGAATTGTAATATTACCACAAAATACTTGAGAGAATAATTTAATTTGGGTATTGACTGATTTGTTGAACAAAATTATGCACTTCAATTCGAACTGGAATTAAAAAAGGATTAGTATTTTAAAAACCTGTATATGCATTAAATTATATGGTTTAATGGGGTTCTATTTATAATAATCATAGATATAGATCCTAAGTTTACTTTGAAGTTCTAGAAGGGTCTTCAAGAGATGATGAGGACCCATGTTTGGTTGAGTACAACATGTTATCTGTAGAAATATAGTTATATGTAGTGTTATTTTTCAATAATGAAGGATATTATCCACTAATATGTATTGAAATTGGTAGGATCCTAGAATATTCATCTAGCGTTGGCCATGTTTTCTTACGACAATAGTCATCAACCATCAATAAAAATGGAATCTTTTGGGGATCAATATGGACAGATATGTAAATCAAATCTTTTCTAGTCAGAGGTGGGAAAGGGTTATCTTGTGGATTCATGTATTATCTATTATAAATTAGTGAATATCTGGGTTATACGTCTATGCTTTCTGATATCCCATAGTTGGTCGAAATATTATGTGGATCATATGTGGTTACCTTTGAAATTCTTGGTTGGTGACTTGGTTTTATTGAAATATCACTTCATATGGGTCATTTTCATCATGTAAAGTAGAGAGATTTTTATTTTAGATATATTGAACCATTGATGATCACCGAAAAAGTTGGAAAGGTGGAATATCATTTGGATTTTCTATATTAGTGACTATGATTCATGATGTTATTAACATATATCATCATAAGAAATATCACCAAGATTCATACCATGTTTTGAATTGGTATAAAGTTGTTTTTGAACTAGATATATCAGTGGAAAAGGAGAAAGTGGAAATAATTGACTCCGATATGAAGGTTATATGCGGCAAATCAATTATATTGGTTATAATATTACAGAAATAAGAATCTGAATCTCTTGAGACATGGGAGCGCGAAAATTATGTGAGGTTGGGTGGTCACCTCATCTCTTCATAGATCATCACATATATTATTAACATTATAGGGATAAAAACTCCTATAGTGGGAAGAATTTTCACATCTTAGTGGAGTTATGTGTCTATTTTAATTTTAAGAGGTTTTATTAAATTATTAAGAGGTATAAGATGGAACTCAATGGATTTTATATGTTTCTTGACCCTAATATTGGATTTAGAATGCCACTATCTAGTTGTTGAATTTGGAAAGTGTCACCTATTTCTGTAGAGGTCGTTGGATAGTCATAACCGATGGGGAGCCCAGACCGAATGTATTTTTACTATAGCCACTGACTATTTGATGGTGTTCTAGAAGACATTTTAGATATGGTTAACTTTTAAATTTTCCTGAAATACCCAATTATCCTCTAAATCATTATCCACCAAAAAAATATGATAAATGATATCAGTGAGGATTATATTTGGAGTTTCTGGATCACTTGGTCATCTTAGTTTGTATTTTTTAACTTAGTTTAATGCAACATATTCTAATTGATAAAGTTTCATCAGATATCTTCCATTATTCATTATTATCATTGATTTAGAATCATATAAATATTTTTTCCTCCAATATATTGATTTTATAATTTACACTTCATTGTTTATCATTGATCCATTTTGTTTTTTTTCTTGGAGGTTGGATCTTTTTGGATGTCATGCAAATATAGTGTTTTTCATGGTATGTGATCTCTTTTCTTCTCTGAAATCCATGAAATCATATAATCTGAATTCTAAGTTACTGTATATATGTTTAGAGACCCCTTTTCTTATCATATCATTATTTTCCTCTTGGTATGTGGATCCCATGTTCACATTGTGCAAACCAAGTGTTGATGTATGTTGTTCTATATGAAGTCTCTGTTTAAGGAATTAAATTAACTCATTGGTTTCAAAACAAGTTTTTTAAATTGTTTTTGGCATGATATCATATTTATAAAATATGTGGTTAATTTATTTCAATATAAAATGTGTTTCCCTTAAAAAGTGATAAAATAACGATTGTTTCAAATAACCGATGTTTTGTCAATGAAAATGGGTTTTTAAAGAATGGTTTTGGTAATGATAAAAGGTTTATCAAATTTTTTCGTAAATTTAGATAATCCCTTTGAAATGTTTTGATAAGAGTACTACCTGGGAGCCTTGGTTTCTTTGGTAGGGTTTTGGTATCAAGAATTTTTATTAATATATAATGGGGAATTACACATCGGGGTATTCCTATTCCCATTTGGTGGGTGTTATGGTGTTTGGTTTATATGAATTCATTGAGGAGAATTACACATCAGGGTATTCCTCTTTTTCTTTGGAGGTCATGCTGAGGATAGTTTTAGTAAAAAATATTCTTGATTAATAATTTTTTGAGAAACCTATTTAGACCAGTATTATTTTATCCTTGGAACACCTTCTAGTGTTCTCATTTTGGGTATATATTCTTGATGCATGTTTTAAAAAATGGAAAATGGTTTATTTTAATTTATTTGAAAACTATTTTGGTGTATTTTTTTTTCTCCTAGTAAAATTGATTAATCTCCATGATTTTGATATAAATTTATAAATTTTTTATCATTCTATGTTGTAGTTTATTTTGATCATATAAATATTTATCTAAAAAAGAATTATTATCGAACAATTAGTGCGATCATACTAGGACTGTTTATCTCAAAAACAACATATATGCTCTGGTTTTTGAAAAAAACAATTTCTGATGTTGGAAAGTGTTCGACTCCTCATGTTCAAACCATCTTTTAATGATAAAAAATCTACTAAATCCTATAAATATTTTTAATTCTATTTAATCCATATCAAATCATGTGTAGAGATGGTTGGTTTTGTTATGCATTAAATAAAATTCCACGAAATCTAGTTAAAACTAAATCCTATTTAATTATTGTGAACTATATTGAATTTTTTCTAAAATGATTTATTTTATGAATGATTTAGTATAATTCATTCTATGAATATTACTTCTTAAGGATGTTTACAGATTTTTGGCTAAGTCTGAGAAACTGTGTGTCTACCACCGGTTCTGGTTTCCTAGCAAAGGAACCAAACACCATGACCCAAACACTGTGACCTTGACACTGTGACCTAGAAACCATGACCTAGAAATCGTGACACATAGGCCATGACCCAGACACCATGACCCAAACACCGTGACCCAGACATCATGACCCAAACACCTTGACCCGAACACTGTGACCCATACACCAAGACCCAGACACCGTGATTCAAACACTGTATCCAGTTTAAGATCTCATGAAGTCTGTGACACCAGTTATTTACTACCATCACCAAGACACCATTTCGAAGTTTTTCAATGCATAAGACACTATCAATATAACACAACATCTTTACAACTAGTTCATGATATCAATAAAACTATTCAATCATGACTATCTTTCCTCTCAAAGGCAAATAAGAAGACACCATTTCATGGTGACACCATTTCCAAGTGACACCATTTCCAGATAGACTCTGACACTGTTCTTTTATCTGTTTTTTTTAAATGGTCATATTTGAGTCAATTAAAGTCACTAACATAATTAATGTTTCATGGTAGACATGTCACCTGACATTATGAGGTATGAGGTGAAAAATACATGCATCCTATCTGTTCCAACGTGTGCACCTGCAATTAAAAATAATGATAATACAGGTTGAAAAAATAAACATAAGGAGATGAGTAATAGTGAAGAGAAAATGCGTGAGAATTTGAACAGTGAACAAATACATGCAAAAAGAAACAACTAAATAAAAAATGAAGCACTCTTGATTCTAAAGTTGGTACTATCGTAGATCACATCGAATAACATCAGCAATGTACCACCATCAAGAAGAACACGAGCTAGACATCCTAATTCAATGCAGACTTGTTAGACTATATTTTTCACAAGAGGAATCGATAAATTAATTTACATTATCTTCAAAGTCCATAGCTACATAGAATAAATATCAGTGTACTTATAACAATTTCTCAGAATATTTTTTCTATTGTGTACTATTTTTTCCTTTAGAGAAGTGTGCACATGTCTATATTAAAACCAACACTGTATCTTGTAATAAACTGATGGATACAATATACCCTTCCTCTCATATTTTTTACATCTGTTTACTCCCATGGATAATTTTGGAAGAGGTCCTTGTGTGACCTGGTAGTTTATACCCACGATAAAAATTGGAAGAGGTCGTATGACCTGGATTGTTTTGTGCAATATTGTTTACCCCGATATCGGGTGTGGATCAAGTTTATTAATATAAATATCTTGGTGCAAGGTGATCAAATTGTGGACAGAATTTGGTCTCATCTTGATACTGAACCGCTTGTTTTATCTGTTGTGTTATTTAATTTATTTTTTCTCTAAATTATATTTTATTTTAGAAAGAAATAGATTTTACTTTTATAGTCAGTCTTGGATAGAAGTTATAATTGTTTTTCTTATTCGAATAGAAAAAAAATTAGTACCAATAACTCATATTGATATTACTTAGAATTAATCAATCTTCTATGAGGTAATTTGAATAGTCAAACATTTTTAACTATGTTACCTTGATTTAACTGGGCTATATTAATTTTTATTGGGGACCTTTTTAAGAAAGATTTTTAACAGAAATTTTAATAGATACTCAATTAACCCCCCTCTTGAGTACTCTAATCTGACCAATATTTGGTATCATAAGAGTGTTTTCTTTTTAAAGATTTGTTTATAAACACTGTTTAACGGTGATTTTAGTTTTACATTAAGATCTGTAAATTTATAACAATTATAAATTTCTATCTCTTTAAAAATATTTAATTATTATGGATAATAGACTGGAAAGTACTGCAACAAATAGACCACCATTCTTCAATGTAGCTAATTATACCCAATGGAAATTTAAAATAAAAATGCGTTTCGAAAGTAAGGGTTTTGAAATTTGATCTTCAATTTTAGACGAGTATAAGATTACTTCTATAGATAAAATTACATGGGATGACCCAACTAAGAATACTTATAATAATAATTGTAAATCCATGAATGTCTTATACTTCTCTTTAGGAGATAAGGAATTTAACAGAATCTATTCTTGTAAAACTGCTCATGAAATTCGGGATACCTTGTCTGTTTCACATGAAGGAACTTCTATTGTAAATGAAATGAGACTTAATACTTATATAAATAAATATGATAACATTAAAATGATTCATAATGAGCCTATTTATCACATGCATCTCAGGTTCAACAAAATTTTCAAGACGATGATTTCTCTTGGTAGATAAGTCACTACCAAAGAAAAAATCATGAGGATTCTCAGTTTCATACTTGATAGATGGAGAAGAACCTCTGTCTCTATTAGAGAGTCATGAAAAATTAGAAACTTATCTGTAAAAGAACTCATTGGGAAAATAATGATGTATGAAGACGAGATGAATTTCAACAAGGAAGAGGAGGATGAACCCAAAAGAAAATTTGTGGCATTCAAGACCACCACTTCTAAACACATTGAAAAAGGGAAATTTCATGTTTTTGTAGAATGTTCAAGTAGTTAATAATCATCACATGATAGTGATTAAGAGATAACACAATTAGACATATGGTTTATGAAATTTTACAAAATGAAGAAATTTTTCAGAAATCCATACATCAATTGAAGATATAATAAAAAGGGAAGCTAGAATAAATATTGGAAAAGAAATGAAAATTCTGATGAGATTGTATGTTATGAATATAAGAGAAAGGGATTGTAAAGGATGGATATCCCAAGGTCAATTATAAAAATAATTTTCAGGATAAAGAGAGAAAGTAAAGAAAGGAAATGAAATAATCTTGGAGTGATTTTGAGGATAGTTCAAGTGAATCAGAGTCTTTACACGATGAATAGGCTAACAAATCCAGTATGTGGTTTATGAAAAAATCATCTTAGGTAACACCGAAATCTCTTGTAAAAAATTTCTATAATTATAGAGATGAACGTGATTCTAAAAATATGGCTAAATAAAAAATGTTTGAGTATTACAATATGCTTGAAGAGACATGTAATGAACTAAAAGATAAATACAAGTCTTTAAATAAATAGCATTCTCTTACCTCAACTTTTAATTCTGAACATACAGTAGAAAGAGTGAAAAATGTTTAATAACTCAAATAAAATAATAAACTATAGATATCTATTGAGAAATGAAAAAAGGACCTAGAATGTTTTATTAATTATAAGTATACCTTGGTAAAAATTACAGGTAAACAGATTTCCCCTATATACACTTCTAGTATGGGCTATCAACCTGGAAAAAGAATCATTGGAAAAACCAATTTAGTTTATAAATCTAGAACATACATCTTTACTAATAGTTTTGGAAAACAATATGCTAGTTCAAATCATGATACAATATCTAACTTTTCAAGCTTTTCTAGACCAAATATATTTTATTTATCAAATACATTGCATTATTTTTTATAGGAAACCTATGATGCAGATGCGGGTACCTAAAGCAATAGTTACAAATATTACTAAACCCAAACAAATATGGGTACCAAAGTCTATTTTTGTATGACTATTTTGTAGGAAAATTGATTAAATGTCTCCTGAAAAATCTTATGGTAATTGGACAATGTGTGTTCAATAAACTTGATAAGAGACTATTCATGCTTCAAGAACTTAATAAAAATTTATGGTGGACACGTCACTTTTGGTGACAATGCCAAAGGAGTAATCATTGTCTTTGGAAAAATTAGTAACTCTTAATCAATATTAATTTCCAAATAACTTTTTATTGATTGACTAAAATATAATATAATTAGTATTTCACAACTATGTAATGACGGACTTCACATTAAATTTGAAGACGATTCATGAAATGTTTCTAATTCTAAAAATGAATGAGTTTTTTCTGAATTTGGAAATGAAAATGTCTACTCTGTTAAATTAGATTTTTTAGTTTCTCAAAATATATCATGTTTAAGTGTTTTTCCCAATGATTTGTATATTTAGCATGGAAGACTAGGACACTGCAACATTCACTCCCTTAAAAGAAAACTAGAAATATTTTAGTCAAAGATATACCCAAACTTGAGTTTTCAAATGATAATGTGTGTAATCCTTGTCAAAAGGGAAAGAAACAAAAAATTTCATTAAAACCAAAGAAAGAAGTGTAACTCCTCATCCTCTCATGTTGGCTAAAATTAATTTGTTTGGACCATCTAGTGTTTCTAGTTTAGATGGGAAGCACAATGTTTATGTTCATGTAGATGACTTTTCTAGAAAAACTTGGACATTATTTTTTACCTCACAAATGTGAAGCCAACTCTCATTTCACCAAATTTGATAAAACTATATAAAATATGAGTTTAATTAGAATTAAATCCTTAAGAAGTGGTCATGTACATGATTTTTAAAATCAAGAGGTTGTAAGAATTTTCTCAAAAAGTGGATATAGTCATAATTTCTCTACCCCTAGATCACATAAAAAAATGGATTTGTTGAAAGAATAAATATGACCTTGCATGAGATTTCTAGAACCATTATTAGGGAATATGAATAACCTATTTTTTAGGGATTAGGATGTAAATATATCCTGATATATTTTTAATAGAGTGTTGATTAGACCAATTCTTAAAAGAACTCAATATGAGTTATGGAACAATAGAAAACCCTATGTAAGCTACATCAAGACTTTTGGTTGAAAAGTCTACATCTTTAATACTAAGGACAATCATGACATGTTTACATCCAATAGAGATGATAGAATCAATTTTAGATACTCAATCTCTAGTAATGACTATTGAGTGTATAACAAAAGATCTAAATATGTGGAAGAATCTTTTTATGTCATGTTTTATAAGAGAAACCCACATGATCCAATGACCCCTCTAGAGAACATGGAGTATGATATGTTAAATCTAGACATCAAAGCTAAATCCCCTAACCATCTAGTAAAGAAATATGGAAAAACTTCTAGTTCTAGAAATTCTCCAATTTCAAGTAAAAAAGAACCCAAACTTGTTGAAGAACCTGAAATCACTAGCCCCTATTTTTCTAGACCTGTTAGAACCCTTAAGAGCCATCCTTTAGAAGATATTGTAGGAGATTTAGATAAAGGAACTCAATCTAGATACTCTATTATAAATCAGGTAGAATGTAAAGTACTATTTTCACAATATGAACCTAAAAACATTAATGATGATATCAATGATGAATTTTTGGTGACGTATATGCAAGAAGAACTAAATCAATTTGAAAGGAACAATGATTGAAAACTTGTTGAAAGTACCAAAGATATTTTAACTATAGGTACTAAGTGGGTGTTTAAAAATAAAGTAGATGAAGATGGGAATATATTTATAAACAAGGCAATATTGTTTGAGCAGGAAAATAATCAAGAAGAAGGAATTTACTATGAGGTGACCTTTACACCTGTTTCTAGACATGAGACCATCAGAATCCTGCTTTCTTATAATTACCATCTAAATTTTAAACTATATCAAATGGATATCAAAAGTGAATTCCGGAATGGTTATATTGCTAATAATGTTTTTGTTGAAAAAACCCCTGGTTTCATAAATCCTCACTTTCCAAATCATGTTTTCAAATTATCAAGAGCTTTGCATGGGTAAAAACAAGTTCTAAGGGATTGGTATGATAGATTATGTAATTTTCTTAATTCAAATGTTTTTACAAAATATATTGTTGATCTTACCCTTTTTATAAAACAAATTTATAATCATGTTTTAGTAGATGAAATATATGTAGATGATATTATTTTTGGATCTTTAAAAAATTCATTATGTATTGAATTTTTTAAAATGATTTAAAATGAATTTGAAATGAGTTTAATGGGTGAACTACAATTATTTATTGAATTTAAAATCATTAAAAATATAAATGGTATTATCTTCAATAAAATAAAATTTACTTAGACCATTTAAAACATTTTTGATTTGATATCACTAAATGTAGTGATAATATTGTGAATAGTACTTGTATATTGTACATTTATGAAGATGGAATATCTATTGATCAATCCAATTATAGAGGAATGATTGGAAGCTTACTCCACTTAACTGCTAGCTGACTTGAAATTATGTTTAGTGTGTGTATGTGTGCTTGTTTTCAAGAAAACCCTAAGGAATCTCATTTATATTATGTTAAAAGGATTTTCAAATAACTCATTCATACACCCAATCTAGAAAATTTCTATTCCAGATGACAATAATTTGAGTTAGTCGGTTATTACGATGCTAATTTCGGTGGATGTAAGTTAGATAAAAAAATATCCTCAAGACCATTTCACCTTTAAGACAGGTCTCTAGTATCATGGTGTAGTAATAAATAAAACTCTGTTTCATTATCCAATGCTTAAGCTAAATACCTAACTACTGGTAGTTGTTGTGCACAAATTTTATAGATGAAACATACATTACGTGATTATGGATATAAATTGAGGCATGTGTCCATACATTATGATAATAAAATTTCTATTAACATTTCAAAGAACCCTATTTCACACTCTAGGACAAAACATATTGATGAAACACATCACTTTTTGAGAGACTATTATAAAAAAGGTGCCATAACATTGGACTTCATTGGAACTGATTATTATCTTGCTGATATTTTCTCCATAACATTAAATTACGAAAGGATAGATTACATCATACATGAATTGGGAATAATAAATCTCAAGTAGAAAATATAATTTTTTAATGAACTTTCTGACTCATTGCATACTGTTTCAAAGTTTACTGTTTCATGATTTATGGTTTCACAAGTCATTATCTTATAATTACTTTTTCACTCTCATCGTTCTATAAGTTATAGTCTTGAAGTTGTTGTTTCATGTTTACTGTCTCATATTTACTGTCTCTCTGTTACTTATTTTCACTTACTATCTCAAATAATATGGTTGCACCGTGTGGAGACACACAAAAAATATGACACTATGAAAACTGGTTCTAGTCTCACCGTGAAAACCTTTTCCAGTCTCACTGTAATGAAACTTTTTTGTTTTATTTTTATTTTATTACCCATATAACTGTATTTATTATTTTACTATATTCATCCTGAACTTTTAAATTTGTGACACTTGAAAACCCTAAATGATAAAAACCAAATGTTTTTCACTATGTTATTCATTCGAGCTCTCTTATCTCAAAACTGAAACCTTTAGCTCTTAAACAGTAAGACCTATTTCATCCCATCATCTCTCCCTATTTTTTGAACCGATCGTTGAATTACTATAACGAAGCGCCCTTCTTCATCAACTCCCGAGAAGAGCGTATCTAAGAAGAATGTGAAAATAGAAACAAAGGTAGCGCTTGAGGGACCACTGCACCCAAAATTTTTTGATAGAATAATAGTACTAGAAAAGTAAATTTTCCCTAAGTGGTTGCTGTCATGTATGTTTTTAGCGTTTAATGTACAGAAAGAGTAGGGATAGCGTATCTGGTTCACAAAGGAGACAAGGCCTATATATCCAAATATTTTTCCTTAGTTTTATTAGTTTGTTCTATTTTCATTCAATGCTGAAGATGTTTTTGTTGTGAGGAGATGGATTAATGTCCAATGATCCAACTTTTCTTAGAGGTTATGGTCTTCCTTTTTAGGGATACCTCATGAAGGAATTTTGAGGACTAAATGAGAGGTCCTCCTCCTCCTAGTGAATTTTTTTTAGATGAGGCCTTGAGAAGCTTGACTAGAAATAAAAGGAATAGAATATCTATTGCTGCTGAGTTGGATGGTGAATCTAGATTGTTGTTTAAGTTTATTCAGAATCTAACTAGTCCAAGAAACAAAAATACTTTTCTATCCTAAAATACCAAGATTATTTTTGGTACCTGTTATGAATAATGGACATAATATTAACCTTTTCATGTATTTTATACTTCATATATGTGAATTTATTAAGGCAACCTCAATGTCTACCAATTTGTTCTACTCAAGGTTAATATCTGTTATGTTGTACGCTAAAGGAATGGTTGGACCAAATGAATAAGTCATCAAAGACTATGAATTATGTATCTTATATTTTATAATCAAAATAATGAAAATTAGTTGTAATCCATGATAGAGGTCTTGGGTGGAGTATGATGAAAGGATTTATGAATGTTTCAATCCAGTTGAGCATCCTTTAAATCCTGCGAACATTTTTGATCTTGGTTTGGAACTAGATAAAATTGCTGACTATTTTCTGAGGAAATAATAGAACAAGACTTCCAATTGTCTAGAAAAGAAATGGGTGAGAGTATTAGAGATGATATTTTAGAACTGGATTATTGAACTGAATCTGTTAGTCCGTTGAGAGATACACTTGTTGAGGGGGAGAAGAAACCTAGTATAGAAAGTGTTGAAGTTCTTAATCCTACTGATAAAAGAATTTAGATACTTGGTATAAGTAACCTAGATATTTTGATGTGGATGATATCTAAGAAGCTTAATTTAAAGGCATAGACATATCTACTATGTTTCAATTGAAACCAGTTTGTACTCCAGAAGTAATCTCTGCCAAGAAGCTTGAGACTGTTTCAGTTCCTTTTCCTGAACCTTCACAAGAACCTCCTGATTTCCCGAGTAAAAGTTATTTGAATACCTTTGGAAATACTTTATTGGATGGAGTTAAAAATTTATTGAACACACAAACTTATCCTATAATAAAATATAAGTGAAAGAGATGTTGCCTTGCTATTAGAGAAGATCATATGAAGGTTTCAGCCAAAAATGATTCATGAAGTTCAAGAGGGTATAATTGAGAACAAAAAATTGAGTGATGAAGTGAAGTCTCTTAGGGATATGGTTAAAGATATGAAAACAGTGATGAAATTAGTACATGCTCTTGATTCTCATCCTGTTTAGGATGTTAGCGGTCAAATTATAAAGGAAGTGGCTTCTCTGATTCAACCAAACATGACTTTATTAGTTGATAATGTAGTTGAGAGAAAAAAACAGACAGTCCAAGAGATGTGTGAGCATGATATTTGTCTAAAAAAACAGAATTATGAATATAAGGGGTGGCTATATAAAGCTCTTAATCAACTCAAGTCCAACACTTCTGCTGTTACAACCTCTAGTGCCTTTGGAAAGTCATCTCAACCATTTGATAGTGATATTATCTGAACTGTAGTTAAGGAGGATCTTCATTCAGTGTTAAGTGGTTTTGATAATAAAAATCTATCTATTGTTGTTAATAATAGTGAAAGAGCCCTTGATTTTGTGAGGATTCATTCAATGATTTCAAATGATGCTCAGGAAGAAATTACTAAAAAATTATATTTTTAATTTAATAGTATTTTCTATAAGAATTATTTGGCCAATAATTTCAATTATCTTGTAGAGAATTTAAAAATTACTGCTATCACTCAAGCCTTCAAGACCCAAGTTCAAAAGATAAAATATTTCACTCTGTTATTGGATAAAATCTAGGAGAACAATGATTATTTTTAGATGGAAATGTTTTTTGGTGGTGAGATCATTACATAATTCATTATTTTGTTAAATAAATATCTTCATGTGCAGAGCACTGCTATTGTGGCTCCTGTACCTTTACCTTTGCAGACAGTTTCACCACCTTCCTCATCCAATCCCTTTTCCTCTACTTCAATGCTTGTATCTTAGGATTTGAGCCAGATACAACCTATTATCCTTAACAAGAACATTACTAAGTCTTCGAAACAACTTACTTTTGACCCTTATGTCTTTGAAGTACAAACTCTTCCTTCTCTGAAAGTTAGATCACTTTGTTCTTCAACTTCTACTTCTTCTCGTATGGTTCCTTCTAATGCTGCTTCCAAAGGAAAATAGAAGACAATTATTGCTGAAGAAAAGTGAAAACTGTACTTCGATAGGGACATTATCTACTTTTTGTAATGACACACATTTTTCCATCAAATACAATGTGAACTTTTGTTGTATATTCTCTTTTTTTACTTTCATTTATTCTCTATCTTTCTTGTATTGTTTTTAAAAATCTCAAAAGAGGGAGAACATCATAGTAAGGCCATAAAAGAAGAAAAGAACACTAAGAACAGATATATAATTCATATTATTTTTGATCATAATAAAGTGGGATATTGTTGGAATTATCATGTTTTAATCATGTTATAATTATCACAAATCATGAAAATCCTATAAATCTTATTAATCTAATTTAATCTATCTTAAATTATGTGTAGGGATGGTTGGTTTCTTTATAATATGAATAAACTTCCACTAAATCTTGTAAATACTAAATCAAATTTAATTATTGTAAACTATTTTTAATTTGTATTATAATGATTTATTTTATTAATGATTTAATATAATCCATTCTGTGAAGATTACTTCTTATGACTATTTAAATTTTTTTGGCTAAGTCTGAGAAACTGTGAGTCTACCACCAGTTTTGGTTTTATGGAAATGGAACCAGACACCATAACCCAGACACCGTGACCCAGACAGCATGACCCAGTCATTATGACCCAGACAACATGACCCAGACACCATGACCCAGATATCGTGACCCAGACACTGTGACCTAGACACCATGATTCAAACATCATAACCAGTTTTAGATCTCATAAAGTCTGTGACACCGGTTCCATGCTATCATCACTAAGACATCGTTTGAAGATTGGAAAATCACCAGACACCGTGAATCTAACACTACATCTATGATACCAGTTCCTGATAACAATACAACTATGCCACCATTACTATCTCGCAACTCAAAGGAAAATAAGAAGACATCATTTCTGGGTGAAACCATTTCCATATGACACCATTTCTAGACAGACTGCGACACTTTTCTTTAGTCTCTTTGGTTGTTGTTAATTTACTTTATAACGGTCATACTTGTGTAATTTAAAGTCGCTGACATATTTAATGTTTCTTTATATAAATGTCACTTAATAGTACGGGGTACAAGGTGCATAATATATGTATACTGTTGGATCCAATGTGCACACCATCAATTAAAAATAATGATAGCCTGGGATGCAAAAAGTCACAGAATGAGATGAGTAATAGTGAAGAGAAGACACATGAGCATTTTAAAAGTGAATGAATACATGAAACAACAAACAAATGAAGAACAATCAATGAAATCTCGATTCTAAAGGCTGGTCTACCATTGATCAGAGCCAAAAAAATCATTGTAGTACCACCTTTAAGAAAAACATGAGCTATATATCCTAGTTCAAAGCACACTTGCGATATTCAATTTTTCACAAGAGTACTTGATAATTACATATGCTTCATCCAATAAGCCTAGAGTTGCATAAAATAACACTCATTGCACTTCAAACCCTTTCTCATCATCATTTCTCCATTGTGTACTATTTTTAAATTATGTGTAGTGTGTTTGTGTATGTATTAAAACTCACTTTGTCACCTATACTATACTGAAGGATACAATATATCCTTCCTCTCATATCATTTTGCATCTGTTTACTCCCATGGATAAGTGTGTAAGAGGTCCTTGAGTTAATTGGTTGTTTATACCCATGAAGAACAGTGGGAGATGTCATGTGACCCGGACAGGCCAGTGCACTGTTGTTTACCCCGATCTAGGGTGTGGATCAAGTTTATTAATATAAATTTCTTAGCGGCAGGTAATAACCAATTGAAGTTGATTTGGTCTCAACTTGAGACTAAACCACTTTTTTTATGTGTAGTGTTATTTAATTTAGTTTTTCTCTATTTTATTGCATATTTTTGAAATCACTAGATTTTACTTCTATATTTAGACTTGGATAAAAGTTATAAATTTTTTTGTCTTATTAGGATTGATTCAAAAGTAGTTCCAATAACTCATATTGATATTACTTGGAATTAATAAATATATTTGAGAGATTATTTGAAATGTCAAATTTTGATAACCATATTACCTGGATTAACTGGGCTATATTCATTTTTATTGGGGATCCTTTTTAAGAAAACATTTTAACAGAAATTTGAATAGATACTCAATCCACCCCCTCTTGAGTACTCTACTCTAACCAAGAGAATGTTCATGGAACTATAGTGTTGTTGTGGGTTTCATGGTTAGTTGGGAATGGTTATCTGGTGGTGATATAGTAGTATGTTTTCCATATATCACATGGATTTTCTATCATCATTTTTTAGTACTCTAGGTTTATTTTATAGTTTATATATGTTGTTTTTTCTTGTTTTTACATTGATTTATCGCTACCAATATTTTATTTTAGTTTAATGCATATATTATTATTCTTTTTTACGCTCTTTTACTTGCAGGCCATATAATTGTTTTCTTTTGTGTTGGGAAAAAATTAACCCTAATGGTTGTTCTTGATGTATGACTACTTGTCACCAGTCCATGGGTATCAAGAATACCCTTTAGGGATTTTAATGTATTGTTTTGTGTGCGTCATTTGATGAGTGATTCTGGTATATTCATGATAAAAAAATATTTTATAAACATTTTTTAAAAAAAGAAACACTTACTAGTTTATGTTTAGTGAAAAGGGTATTTCCAAATTTAAAAAAATTTTAAAAACAACTGCCATATTAAAAACATCAATGTATATTAATTTTATTCAAATTTGGGACATTAAAAAATTTCACCAATAATTTAAACATCAAATTATTTAAACACCATAGTATTATATCATTATGAAAATATAAAATCATCAACTGTATTTAAACACATTAATATAAAACTGTTTTCACCGCTTTTAACTACAATATTGTTTTTTGAAAAATTTAAACATAAATGATACAAAATATTCTAATAAACTTAATAATAGATAATAATAAAAACATGGATATAGATATAAATTTACATGTCAGTAATTTTAACTAAAAACATTACCCCTATAAAGTAGTCATGAAAATCATGATTAAATCATTAGTTTCTTACAATTAATTAATGTTATTCACATATAAATTTCACATTATAAAGAAAAACACATGTATCTTAATACACCACAAACCAAACGATGCATGAATACATTCAAAAAATCAGATCCCATGTGTTCCCTTCATCACTTCTATAGTTTTATAATATTTCACCTGATGCATTTAAACAAAAGCCTCACTCCAAAACCTGATTCCTACTAAACAATCAGACATTCTATTATAACTTGATTCTATTACAAAAATAGGATGATCAATTATTTTTATTGGTCACCTCTCAGGTCTTAAAAATCCATTCATCTATCTACAAAATCTTATAAATCCTAAACACTCATATGATAACACTTGTAACAACATGATCTTCCAGTGACCTGAACCTCATCATTAATTATACCAAGAGTATTTCCCAATATATAAGCATTGGTGACTAGAAAAATGTGTTTACTTATAATTGGGTGATGATTTTCTGGCTAATAATATTATATTGGGTTAATTTTCAATTCTAATAAAAATTTAGCATGACCCTTCCATACATTTGACATTTTGAAAATTAATATTAAGACTTGTTTTATATGGTAGTACATGTATATTGAAATTAACATTTATATTTGAATAATGATATATATATGTATGTAACATGCTATCAATAAATATGTGAAAAAACATAAATGTTAATTTGAAAAAATTATAGACAATAAAAATACATAATAATGGATATAAATAAAAACAAGGGAAAATAGACTACAAGTCTACAAAACGAAAAATGAAAAATGATGTGAAAAATAATATTTTAGATGAATAAGTCCTATTGTGATCCAATATATAATGAAATATCTCCCATGATAATGAAAAACTAACATGATATAAATTCATATGAAATAACAATAGTGAATAATATACTTATTTGTATATGAAATGACAAAATCTGAAGTGGCATGTCTACTAAAGTGTGCATGTAGGGTGAGAGAATAAAAAACCATATTCCCCACTAAAGACCTTAAATATTACATGGAGAAATAAAATTGTATACATAAAAATGTGACTACATATTCACATATATAATAATAAAATATTTTACATATACAACAATAAAATCATAATAGAAATGGAAAATAAATGAACTCATAGATAAATACTAACTATAAAAAATAAATCCCTATAACTAGAGGGTCTAAACCAATATAGGCCTTTTTTGAGCATATATTATAATAGGAGAAAAGGATATATAGTAGCTGAACATTTATTAGGCATAATAAAATATAGTATGTGTGTAATTATAATCCTATGGGAAGGGTAAGGTTTATACATAGTTAGGAAATTATTATAGACAATACCTTTAGGAAAAGGAAATAGGGTATAACGATTTATAAAAATCTTGCATTCCATAACATAAATTATAAAATTAGTTAAGGAATCATGATCCCACCCATTTTTAGAAAAAATTTCACTATTGACCATGTTAATTTTTTAAGGATTTTATAACATGAACATATCCACATTCATAAAATTAACATATCAAGGAAGTAATTTAACACATGTGTACAAAAAATACCCCTTTAGAAATTATATAAAAATTTCAACATTCTCGACATAATAATGTAGAATACTAACTTTTATAAATATCACACACAATACTTCGATGATGTAATGTAATAATAAATGAATTCCAAAAATAAATATTTTGAAAATAGCTTAATAAACCTAAACCTAGACACAACTATTATATATTAGGAATAATCCAAAATGAAATGTAAAACTTCACATATAGATAATCATTGCATATTATTTAGAAATACAAAAAAGGAGTAATATATTTCATAAGAAATAAATAAGAGATATTAGTAGCATACTACAAATTCCTTATTTAAACCATTCTTCAAATTTTAAAACATAATTTAGAAACAACATTTAGTAATGAAATTTTTTCATTTTAGGTTGATGCCACCTACCAATTACGCACAACCTTTATAACACACACACTTCAATTCAAAATGAAATAATGTAGAATTAAAATATCCAAATAATATATATCAATAAATCATTTGAATAATAAATCCAATAAAATAAATAACTCAATGAAAGGAGGACTTAAATTAGGATCCTAAAAACAATAAATATAAATAATATTCCATTAGCTATTATAATTCCCCAAAAAGTTACTATGTAAGAAAACTAAAAGTCCTAATGGTATGATAAAATATATAAAAAATAAAAAATAGCATAATGTGTATACTATTATTCAACATTATCAAATTTCTTATTTATTTATTACCCAACAGTTGCCTAAAATCATCAAATTGGGCAACACATTAATCCACTAATATTTATCTAAATAGTCTTTTTGGTTACCCATGACTGATAAAATATGGTTTGTCGACATATTGAACACTTTTAGTTTAAAATATAGTTTAAATAAAAATTACATGGTTTTATTTTAAATAAATAATTAAAGAATCTACAAGGTAGTATTTGAACAAGAAATATTTTATAAAAACATGTGTTGGTTCAAGAAAAAATTTCATACACAACAATTTACTTAATTAAATACAACTCATTCCCACATAACTGATGTGTGTTTTGAAACCCAATTTTTGTTTATTAAAATTATAACCATGAAAACACAAACAAAAATCTGTCAATCTTACCTTTATAAGATAAATACCCAAATTTTAGGAATGTTATCAATTTTTTTATCAATATAAGGTAAGTGTCATAACCCAACAAAGAACAAATAAATATTTTCTTATTTATGAAATGTAATTATTGATACATTCTTCATAGTAATTAAAATAATATCTCATATCACTTGAATATTTTAAATAATTAAATTATTTATTTACAGTATTCATCTTTAATAGAAAGAAGTAAGTAAAATATACTTTTGTACTTAATGAAATTTATCTAATTGTAAACTGTAGAATATTAATAAATAGGTTGGGGAAATATTACATGATCTTTAATAATAACCATAACTCATCGTAGAAAATGTCTATAGGTAGGTTAGGAATGGTTTATCCAAAATATCAAAGAAAAATTAATATTATTTTCTATTCAAACACTTTAAAATTATTTTATAAAATATTTGATGAAAAACCATTTATAATTTCAGAAACTAATTTTAAATTATTTTAATGTATTGAAAACCTTATGATAGACACATCATATTAATAAACTAATTAAAAAGATATATATAGGGTGGAGAAAACCTACTGATGGAACCATCACTGAACCATTTATACATTTGAAATAATCCAAACCTTATGAAAAATTAAATAAACCAAATATAACAACTAAATCAATTTTAATGAAAATATTTTTATAATTAAATTCTTTAATAATTAACTAAAAACCATACTATGATCCAAAAAAATTAATTCAACAACTAAAAAATTTAAAATAGCTAAAAATACGCATCCTAAAAATATATAATTTAATAAAAATCCTTACAATTATTAAGGGGAGTCGACAAAACAAAGTAATTAAAATAAAAAACACACTTAAAGGATTGAAATAGACTCTATCTGGACTAGTTTATATTGAAACACGAAAATAACTAATCACTAACATTAATATTTCACACGTTCTTGAAGTAAAATTCTAAATCAATGATTGTATAACTAAAAATGGAGAATAAGAAGTAATATTACATATCATAGATTTTTCACAACACTTTTGGCAACTCAAAATCAAGGGAAATTGGTGGGATATGATAAAGGAGGAGGAATGTGACAACGATGCATGGATACCCTCACAACACATTTCAAAATTGAATACAATTCATATATTTTTTATCTAATAACATTATAAAAGGATGATAAATAATAATAACACACATATATATATATATCACAAACTTAATTTCAATATTAAAAAATGTTAATAACACACATATAACAATATTTTAAAACAATACATATTAATAGATATATATATATATTTATTTTATATTACAATAATAATTAAATCTTTAATATAATTTCTTATATACATCATTACATGCTAGTATTAACACCAATAATAAAGAATTTACCCATTATAACATAATAATGATAAATCTATATGCATCTTGAAATAATAATAATAATAATAAAGATATCATTCATCTCATAATTTTTATCATAATAATATCTACAACATCACTTGAAAATATAACCATTAAATTAATTACAAAAAAATCATAATATATTTTTTTTATTAAATTAATTATTTAGTGACATTGTTAATTATCTATCATACATCATTTCTGGTATAATCATTCTAAATAATTTTTGTCAAAATATTTATTTTATATTGTATGTTTATTATTTATTATATATACACAATCCATATTTTTATATAGATTTCCTAAAATTAATAATATTCACTGTTGAATTCATAATATAAATATATTCATAGGGGTATTTAAAATAATTATATTTCATTTAAATTCGAATTAATTGAAAATAGTAATAATAGAAATAATTAAAACAAAATAAAAGAAAATCCAACCAGATTCCTATCAGGATCCCAGTACCCCAACATTGTGTTCGTGGTGGCCTCCTTATACCATTCCCATTATTTCACATACACTTAGTGCTCAATGGGCCCCTGTCTAGTACTTGATTCCATCTACAACATTATATTAGATATGGAAAATCCTTCAACCATTATCTAAACTGTAAATGATTTAACAAACCACTTAAAATGTGTAAAACCATCCAAGATTTCATCCTAACAAATAGAAATTATGTTCGAAAAAACCAAGAGAAAAAACCACATGTTTTCACTATTTAAATTAGTATTTTAATTTAAAAATAAGATATTAATTAATATATCTAGGACATGGGTTACTGTAGTTTACCAAATATAAATTAATATAAAATGTGATTTTTAATCTTGGGGTGCATGTTTCATATTAATCTATATTACTTGTGGTTAACAATGTACCCTACATGTAAACCTTCTTACTTTGATACCATTATTATACCATCTATAAAAATATGTTCATTATGAGGTGGTTGGATATATTCCCTATCATGTCGTTGGTTATTCTTAACAAATATGATATTTATTATCTCTTGTGATAGGTATGACAGCTTATACCAAAATTATAAATACCACATAAATGCATGGCTACTCCATGTTGAGGGACATGTGATGTACTCCTCATATTAGGTAAATAGTACATGATGCATTCATCAGTATTGATCAATATTTTCTAATATAATTTTGAATTTATGAGTTAGCTTATGAAATATTTAGATGATCTAAATCTTAAGGATATGATCATGATTCTTTAAAAAATGATTATATGAGTTGTCAAGATGTATGAGATCTGTCTGGTAGAAATTTATGAGGAGATACATTTTTTGATGGAGTTCTCACTAGGCCCATTTTTTGATTGAGTAATATTGCTCCATTTTTTAAGGGTGCCCTTTTATTACAGATTTGAATTGGGAATTAATAATGATTATGAACACTAGAAAGGCCCATAAGGCCATGCAAAAGGTTATATAACTGATTATTATTTTTATTATGTTTTTGTAAAAAACTGGGAGAGTTATTTGATATCTTATCTACAACTTTTTGAATGATAATCAATGAGTTTTGGGTATGGATTTACATTTTATTATATATTATATGAAATAGTTTTATTTTTTCATAACATCTTTGATGATTGTGTACAATTGAAATATTGATAAGATATATTCCTTTGAAATTATATCACCTGAGGTGATATAAGTACATTTATTTGAGTGAAATAACTTGTGTCTTATATGATATTGATATATAACATTGAGTGATATTCAAAAAATAAAATGAAATAGAAGTATATGACATTATAATATATGCTATCTAATATAAATACCCATTTATATCTTCCATATAAAAAATATATTTTTTAATTTAAACATCAATAAGTGCAGTTTAATGGATTAAGAAGTCATCATAATTAAATTTTTAAACATTAATAATTGATGGATAGTTTGATTCGAGTGAAATAATGTACATTAAAAATGTTATAATATATTGTGTGTTTAGAAAATAATCAATTTTATATAGAAACCTTTGTCATACAAGGATTCATATATAAAGAATATCAAATTGATAGAAAATATTTGTGATTGATGTGTAATACATATCCAATTATATATTCTCCCATTCATATTTAATACCAATATATTAGAATGGAATATCAAAAGATACTTCTAAAGAGTTTGGTGAATCATAAGTCACATGGGAACCTATTGAGAAAATTGTTATTTATTTCTTTTTTAGTGATCTTTAGTGTGCATTGGTTGTAGGGAAGACTCAGATAATAATGATACATTCCTTATTTTAAATATTATTTTAAACCACATGGGGGATGATTATTTTGGATGGAGTTTTAATAGTTAATTTCACTATATTTGGGAAGAAGTTTTATCCACAAGAACATAATACACATATATTTTTTTAAAGGCTTCACTGTATGAAATTTCGTCAAATTTTTTTAGACACTCCAATGGCCCAAAGGCCTTAATTTGTTATTGAATTTGAAAATAAACCTTTCAAGGGGTGAGGTGGAACCCTTACAAGACCCATAAGAATAAGTATTACGTGGCCCGTAGGGATTATAGGAATTCATTTTCTCACAGGCTTCAAAGATTACATACAACCGATACTAACTACTTGGAACTGCTCCTCCCTAGTATCTTCATCGTGAAATTAGCTCTCCACCATCGCCTGGCTGTTTAGCTAGGAATTCTCGTGCATGCACAGGCTTTTCCCAATGGCAGGTCCCATACCCTCTAATTTTTGCAATCCGTTTAGCTTCTGCTATGGTGAAATCTCCTTGCTCATCCTCCTTGTAGATCTTGTTCATCGTAGGTCGTCTGGTTTCCATTTGCACTTAATGTGTCCTGATGGCCTTTCGGTGGCCTAAAGGCCTTACTGACCCGAAGTCCCGGGTGGCCTGAAGGCCTTAAAAGACTCAGGGACCAAATCGGTGGCCGAAAGCCCAAATGGGTGTATATTCCTAGCAGCTACAATGCCAAACAGTAACTTCTACAGTTCCCAGAACAATACCTACTACAGTTCTGCACACTTCCCGCTATAGTGCATGATACAGTACTTTTGTAGTACTACTATAGTACCTGCTACAGTGCTACTGTAGTACTACAATAGTTCCTCCTACAGTACTGTTGTACTACTACTATAGTGCCTGTTACCGTACTGCTGTAGTACTACTATAGAACATGCTACAGTACTGTCGTAGTACTACTATAGTACCTAAAATAGTACTATTGCAGTACTACTTTGAGAAGAGATGAATTTTATGGAAATTTAGCAAGTGTGAATTCTAGCTTCAAGAGATTTCCTTTCTTGGCTATATTGTCTGTAAGTATAGAATTTCTGTTGATCCTTCTAAGACAAGAGCATTCCATGAATAGCCAGCTCCGACGAGTATAATAGAGGTATGCTATTTTATTGGATTAGCAGGTTATTATCAGAGTTTCGTCAAGAACTTTTCTAGATTGGCTAACCCATTGACGAAGCTCACACGCAAAGGGGTTAAATTTGTTTGGACAAAAGAGTTTGAATAATGTTTTGAAGAACCTAAGAGAAGATTAGTCAATGCCCCTATATTGACTCTACCATTGAGGAATGATGGGTTTGTTATTTATAGTGATGCATCGAAGAAAGTACTTGGTTGTGTCCTTATGCAGAATGATAGAGCTATTGCCTATGCATCACGACAACTGAAAATTCATGAGCAAAACTATCCTACTCATGATCTTGAGTAAGCTGCTGTAATATTTTCCTTGAATATATGGAGACATTATCTGTATGGTGAAAAATGTGAGATATATACCGATCACAAGAGATTGAAGTATATTTTCTCACAGAAAGAACTCAATATGAGGCAAAAGAGATGGCTTGAATTACTCAAAGATTATGATTGCACGATACACTACCACCTAGGGAAGGAAAATAAGGTGGAAGATGATTTGATCAGAAAGGATCATGGAGTTTTGAACAAAATGAGAGTTGAAAGGAATCCTATTTTCATTGATTTAGTAAATATGGATATGGGAATCACCATGGAATGTGAGACATCAAAGCTTTTTCAAATGGTTTCCAAACCATCTTTACTAGAAAGGATAAAGAGTTCTCATACCGATGATGAAGAGTTTAAAAAGTAGATTAAAGCTGTGAATGATGGGTGATTGAGTGACTTTGTGTATCAAGATGGAATTTTGAAATTTTGTAAGATAAATTTTGTTCCCAATATACCTGATCTAAAAAGGAAATTATTGGATTATTCTCATAGTTCCAATTTCTCTATACACCATAGGAGCAAAAAAATGTATAGATATTTGAAGGAACATTTTTGGTGGGACAACATGAAGAGGGAGATTGATGATTTTGTGTAAAGATGTATGGTTTGTCAACAAGTGAAAGCTGGAAGGCAACAGCCCAGAGGTGTCATGAAACCTCTTCCCATACCCGAGTGGAAATGGGACAATATCACGATGGGCTTTGTCATGGGACTACCAAAGACACCTAGAAGGAACGATGCAATATGGGTTATTGTTTATCGTCTTACCAAGTCAGCACATTTTCTTGCTATAAGATAAGATCTTCCACTAGAACATCTACCAAGACTATAAATTAATGAAGATGTGAGACTTCATCGTGTACCCCTATCGATTGTTTCTGATCGTGATCCCCATTTTACTTCAAGATTCTGGAAAAGTATTCAGAAATCCCTGGATAATAATATTTGTTTGATCACATCCAACCACCCCCAAATTGATGGACAATCAGAATGGACTATTTAAACCATTGAATACATTTTGAGATCATGATCACTTGACTTTGAGGGTATTTGGGAACAATATTGACCAATGGTTGGGTTTTCCTATAACAATAGCTTCCATTCATGTATTCAGATGGCACCATATGAAGAATTATATGGAAAGAGATGTCTCACACCAACCTTTTGGGATGACATTAGTGAATGAAAACTTGTAAGCCCAGAACTGGTGGAGGAAATAATGGAAAAGGTAAAGGTAATCCAAAACCACATCAAAGCGGCTCAATGTAGGCAAAAGAGCTATGCCGATAAACAAATGAAGGATTTGTAATTTCAAGTAGGAGATCATGTTTTCTTGAAGGTATATCTATGGAAGGGAGTTATATGATTCATTAAGAAGGGTAAGTTGAGTCCCAGGTACATCGGACCTTTTGAAATTCTAGAACGAATTG
The DNA here is from genome assembly GCA_963277665.1 of Viscum album. Taxonomy (NCBI): domain Eukaryota; kingdom Viridiplantae; phylum Streptophyta; class Magnoliopsida; order Santalales; family Viscaceae; genus Viscum; species Viscum album. The sequence continues at coordinate 19,376,734 of OY728137.1, read as the reverse complement.
GGGTTGTAGCTTACCGTTTGGCAATGCGGCCATGTCTCTCAAAAGTTCATGATGTGTTCCACATATCACTATTGAGAAAATACATACCTGACCCAACGCATGTAATAACTTATGAGGTATTAGAACTGGAACCCGATCTATCTTATTGAGAAGAGCCTGTCAGGATTCTTGATACGAGAGAACAAGTGATGAGAAACCAGACGACTCGTCTGGTAAAAGTTCTATGGAGAAACCATATGATGGAAGAGGCAACGTGGGAACCCAAGGAACATATGATGAAGAACCACCAAATTATTTTCATGTAGTATTATTCTAGAAATTTCCAAGATGAAATTATTTGAAGGAGGGAAGAATGTAACACCCCAAGCTTCCACGGTACGCTTCCCTTTGAATAATACAGTAGCGTGTGTTGTATGCAACTTCGAGTTCTAACACACACCACAACCAATCAAACTAGCCGTTATGAATAGTAATACCCACTTTTTTAAATTTTATATATTTTATCTTTCAAAATGGACTTCATTTTTGGATTCGTATGATCAAAATTAGCCTAGAGTGAAATTTTGTTATTTTTATGAAAACGTTCAATTTTTTTTGAATAGTGAAAAAAATTGAGTCATGGTTTAAAACAGAATGTTTATTTAAATAATTATTTATTTTATTTAAATTTAATAATGGCCAAAATGGATACATAATACCTATATTAGTTCAATGTAATTCATTGGATTTAGTTTAGAATCATTTTAGAAATATAAAAATTTTATGGAACTTTTCACCGTCTTTTACCCACCTCCTAAGAGAATTTAAAAATTCACATAAAACATAATTTTACCGCTTCTGTGAGTGGAATTTAGAAACTCCGAGAGACATGGTTAATATCAAGGAGTAAAATTTGGTTAAATAAGATAAAAATATTTTTAGTGAATAGTAAATTTTTACATTTATTTACCACGGTTAAAAGTAAATAGGGTAATTAATGGTAAAAATGATATTAATATTACCCTAAAACATGTTCTAATAATATTGGAAAAATGTATCTCGACCAACAACAACCTTAGGAATAAAATATTATCATTAAGGTCCACTTGGATTAGATTAGGACATTTATTATTATTTAATTCAAAGAAGAGTTAAAAGAGTTAAAATCAAAGTTTAATTACTAAAACATTTTTAATATATGATTATACATATTATAAATTCGATTATATAGTGATGTAGTAAGTACCTAATGAATAAAATATTAAAATAATTGATAATATAAATACCCAGATAAATTTAATTTGGGACTTTTTATGAATTCCACTAATTTTATAGGATAATATGACATTTTATTAATGATTTAATTATTTTCCGGGAAGTAATCATGCTGTTATTATTTTCAAAAATATCAAATACAAATAGTGTCAAAATTGACATAAAAAGAGTTTTTAAAAAAATATTATATTATTAATTTATATTCTATGCATAAAAATCTAAGGTTTTTCAAAGAGACATATATAATGATATATGTATCATTAATGGACCACATGGGGGTCTCTCGGAAGTTTATAGTATGTTTATTGACTATATAATATAAAAACACAAAGAGACATGGTAAGTGTCAAACTAATTAACTAAGAGTTAAAACTAAGTGATAAGGTTAATAAAGTGACCCAAACCTATATAAAACCAATTGGTAGAGTTTTTTAGACCTATACACACCTTAACCATTAAATAAACCACTTTGTATCAATTAAAAACCGAATATTTATTTATTATCAAAATAATATTTCTAGCTTTTCCAAAGGTGCCCCTCACCCCTCTTATAAAAGGGCACTCCCCCTTCTCTCAATTTCACACCTTCAAAGCCTTTTGGCTCGGCCAAAACCTACCCAAATATTCTCTCAAATTCCCTCACTTAGACCTAGACGTATTATTTTGATCATAAAGCCAACCAAAGGAGCACTTTTGATCAAATCAAAAGGAAGAACCCAAAGATGAGGTAATGTTTTCACCACCCTCTTTGAAGTTCCTTTCTTCATCAACATATTTGTTCTTTGTTATTTCCATTCTAAAATTATAACTCCAATATATTCTATATACTGTGATGTTATTATAAATATGGTACAACCATATTCAGTATTCTATCCATCCTTTAAATGACATGTCACCATACGTGCGTACGTACGGCTTACCATCTCAACGTCGTGGTGTAATTATTATTAAATAAATTATTATTTGGACGGGTATAATAATGATGTGTAATTCATGTAAATAATAAATATAACATGATAATGATTCTGTATATATGATATACCATCCAATTATATATTATTTTAATATAAAATAATGACATTGTCGCTTGTGCGTACGTACAAACTATCGTCTCAACGAACGCGATGAGATTCATTCCCCATCGTATCCATACCAGACTAATTATCATCTGATTATTAAAAGTAATGAACTTCATATCATTCTAGATATGAATAAGATACAACCTATCCATAACAAACAGGACTTATGTAACAAAACAAATAAAATAAAACAAGCAAGTTAACACCCAAAATGATGATAATACTAAAATATTATTAACAAAGCATTATTACAAGATCATATATGATATCATAATTATGTATATGGTTCTTTTGTAATTTAATAACAATGTTTTAACTATTATATAAGAGGTAAACATAACCTTCGTCTAAGGAAAAGTACAAGGTAAGAGGTTTCTTATCTCACTTTTAATTCCTTGATATTTCCATTGTTCACCACTTATTTATTGAATTTGGTGTGTGTAATTATCATGATTATATTCATTGTGTTTTATACTTTAATTTATGGATATTTACATCATCATTGTATGATCCTTCTTTCATGGTTATAGGTTTCGTATGTTACCAAATCGATAAGGGAATTTGAAATTTCAATTTCCACTCATTCAGCTTTACGAATACTTCATGGATTATTTTACTCCAAGATTATGTGTGGAATCACTATATATTTTCTTATGTCATAATTTTCACTCATTCAGCTTTATGAATACTTTTGGGATTATTTTACTCCAAGATTATGTGTAGAATCACTAAATATTTTCTTATGTCATAATTTGAACTCCCCTTTTAGTGGATATACTTTTGATACACATAATCACTCCATTGACAAATTCTTAAGTCATCGATATGAACTTGATAAGAGTAATTTTATCTCAATCTCCATTTATTGAGGTAAACATCTAATTCATTGGTTTTGTTTTACAAGAATATGTGTTAATTCCCTTCACTTGTTATACACTAAATATCCAATCATATTGACTGTATTTATATTTTTCGCACATAATTATGTCTTGATTTATCCTTAACCTAAGGATACGACCTTTATGAGAGATTTCATCTCAATTTACATTCTATTAAGACTCCTTCATTAATATACATCAAATCACTTTTATATGGTGTATATAATGTACCTTGACATAGTATATCATGAATCCCTTTATTCTCATGATATTATAATGTTTTTATTACCTCAATTATTTTAATTCAAGTGTCTCTCTTTTTTTAGGAACTCTAACTAAATTATTATTTTAAAATGTTTTAATGATTTATTATTCTAAATATTTCTCATTAATGTCCATGTTTTAAAAATGGTTTTAAGTATTTATTTATATGGACATTAATGTTTTCAAATGAAAATTCATTTTAAATGTTTCAAAGTGGTATGAGACACATAGATTGAAAAATCTATTTTAAATGGATTCCCGACAAATAGTGTGAATTTTAAATGTTTTTCAAGAAAAACGGGGATATTTCTCTCAACAGTTTGATGATTATTTTAATCAATTTCAATATCCTTCAATATTATTGATTGTGGTTAATCTGATACAATACAATCTTTCATGTTGTATCAAATGAGTTATGTTTGAATATGGATGTGCTATATTTATACCATTCATGGTTGTGGTTAAAGTATTGACATTTCATATTCTAGCTTTAATACAAATGTTTATGTTATGTTTCAAAAATTTCAAATGAGGAATGCATTGGACTTCAAAAGTGATGGGTGGAGCCCGCTATAGCACTTAGATGCATCGGTAGGTCTCATGAGACAAAAAAGTGTCTTGGCATAAGGCCTTGAAAAAATATTATTTGTAGTTTTGGTATGAGGCCTTGACTATGTGGTTATGATAGTCTGGCATTATGAATTACATAATTATGATAGTGGTTATTGATATTGCATGTGATTATTCGACTAGTAGAATATCCATGTGAATAAGTAAATGGTATTATTTTATTTTATATTTTCCATATTATGTTGAAGTTCATGTTTAAAAGGTTTTTGTTTTAGTTATACATATCCTTAAATGTTTATGTTTATTTATGAAAGTTTCCATTATATTTTTATCCTTACTGAGCATCTGAGCTCACCCCTTTCAATGTTTTATTTTTCACAGGATGTGAAGAAGTAATATTTGAATGAATTGAAAGGATAGTATGAGGGGATATGAAGACAAGATGTTATTGTAGTAGTTTTCACATTTTGATGTAATTTAAACATTATGAATGTATCTATTTATTACAAGGCTACTAAACTAATCGGTATTTTAAGACTTGATCTTTTGTGATCATGGAAATATTATATAATAATGCACCGACTCTGGGAAACTGGGGTTGGGGGGTTACAGTTTCTATCAGAGGAAGTTTATTACAAACCTTGGAAACAAGATTTTTATAAACTCCGATTAGAGCGCATAGACCTACGATGGACATTGAGGACTAGTATAGAAGAACTTCCTAGAATTTTGGTATTATAGAGATTTTTTGAGTTTTCCAAGAAATAAATCCATTTCTAGATACGAGCAGGTAGAGGTGGATCTGGCACAGATGTACCTAGTGATAAAACTTGAAAACACCGCTTTGAGCTATACTTGAATGGGAAATGGTGCACGACAACGGGCCTTTCTGCACTCTTGGTTACGACACTCCCGATGGATATGCTTAGGATAATTATCATTTTATTTACAAACCATTATTAAGGGTTTATGAGTATATACATCCTCAAAGAAAACATTTTTATGATTATGGATTATATCCATAAATAGTTCTATTTATGTTAAGTGTTTTACAAGTATGGAATTATGTATTTTGATTCATAAATTGATCTGGTTTATGCCATTGTTTAGAAATGGTGCCTAGTGGAAGAAATGGAAACCATATCAATGACTGCACTTCATATATGTATTTCCCTCCTACTCAAGATAATTATAGGTTAGCTGGTGATGCAACTAGTTCTGATCAGCTAATCACAATACTGGGACAACTCACTCAGGTTATGAATAATAACCTTACCCGTATGGATCACCCTGATACGCAGCGTGGAAGATCAATGTTAGATCGCTTCATGAGGAAAAAACCACTGACATTCAATGGGAGTACAAATCCCTTGGTAGCAAAGAAATGGATAAATTCCCTAGAGAAAATATTTTAGGATTTGGGGAGTATTGAAATGAAAGAAGATGTCATTAAAGTTTACCACCTCACTGGGGATGCTGATCAATGGTGGTCCATGATTCAAAACACGAAAGATGATGAGGAAGTATCAAATATGGAATGTAGGGAGTTCAAAGAAATTTTCTTAGAAAAATACTTTCCTTTTGACCATCGAGCAGATATGGAAAGGCAATTTCTGAGTCTGAGACAAAAGGAGGATGAGAATGTCACAAAGTATGAGGATAACTTTACAAGGATAGCAAGGTATGCTGGAGATTATATCTGTAACCCAAGAAGAATGATTGATCGTTTCTTTGATGGGTTAAAACCGTTTCTTCATCGATCATTAGTCTCACAAACCTTATCGTTTTACAATGATATTGTCTCATGTGCTATCAAGATAGAAAATGAATTCTCTAAGACTTATGACTTTAATGCAAAGCAGGAGAAGAAGAGATTTGCTGATCACTCTAGGAATTGAAATAAGAGGAAGATGGGAAAAGTTGAATATCAATCCTATAGTAAATGTGAGATGAAAAACCCCGGTACTTTCTTAAAAGGAATGTGATTCTGTTACATGTGTGGTGAAAAAGGACACCAAGCTCGTGATTACAAACGGAAGAAAGAATATATCGATGTTCAGTGATACAATTGTAGGGATATGGGACATTATGCAAATAAATTTTCTAAGTGTCAGGAAAAATTACCTTAAAAAAGGCCAGGGGATCAAGGCCATTCTTATGCTATCACTACTGCTGAGGTAGAACTTCCAAACGACGTGGTGGCAGGTAATTTAATGGTTTCCTCGAGTTTAGCCAATTCTTTATTTGAGTCCGGATCATCGCATTTTTTTTATATCTTCCCAGTTTGATAAGAAAACTAGATATTTCCAATTTGATTTTACAAGGGAGTTGTCAGTTAAAACACCTAAGGGAAGTATCATTGCAATAATGTTTTGTGAATCAGTCCCCATTAGAGAACATGAATGTTCTTTATCTGTTGATCTCATTATCATGCTTATGATTGAATTTGATATAATCCTCAGTATGGATTGGATTTCAGACCACGATGTGAATATTTATTATAAGAAGAAGGAGGTTACGGTTTTTGATGAGGATGATAGGGAACAACTTATCTTTATAGTAGAATCGTCACCACCTAATTCTTATCTAGATCCACCCCAAGTAGCTTAACTAAATTCAATTATTGAGGAGGAGGAGAATGAAATGACTATGGATGAGGAAAAGAATGTTCAAATAGAGGATGTACCTATTGTGAAAGAATATTTAGATGTGTTTCCAAATGATTTACCTGGACATCCTCCAGAACAAGAAGTTTAGTTTTCCATTGATTTAATTCCTGGATAAAGTCTTATATCGAAGACACCTTATAGAATGGCCACTGTGGAATTAGTTGAACTAAAGAAAAAACTAGAATAATTGAGTAACAAGGGATTTATTTGCACTAATGTTTCTCCATAGGGATCCCCTGTTCTTTTTGTTAAAAAGAAAGATGGATCTATGAGGTTATGTATCAACTACAGGGTGATAAATGCTATAAAAATAATGAACAAGTTTCCCCTACCTCACATTGATAATGTATTTGAACAAATACATGGAGATCAATAATTTGCAAAGATTGACCTTCGATATGGATACCATCAGTTGTGTGTGAAGAAGGAATACGTTCTGAAGACAGCATTTCGAATCAGGTATGGGCATTATGTGTTTACAGTAATGCCTTTTGGGAAGACTAATTCACCCTCTGTTTTCATGGATCTAATGAACATATTTTTCAAGGAATACATTGATGAATTTGTAGTGGTATTTATTGATGATATCTTGGTATTCTACAAAAGCTATGAATATCCTAAAAATCAATTGCACGTTATATTGAAGACTTTGAGAAGACATGAATTATATGAAAAGGTTAGCAAGTGTGAATTATAGTTTTAAGAGATTTATTTTGTTGGCCATATTGTCACTAAGGATGGAATTTTTGTTGATCCTTATAAGACAAGATCAATCCAAGAATGGCCAAAACCGACGAGTATAATGGAGGTTCACTGTTTTATTGGCTTAGTATGTTATTATCGGCGTTTCTTCCAGAACTTTGCCCGATTGGCTAACCCATTAATGAAGATCACACGTAAAGTGTCTAATTTTTTTTTAGACAAAAGAGTGTGAATAATGTTCTGACGAACATAAGAGAATATTAGTCAATACCCCTATATTGACTCTACCATCGTGGAATGATGGGTTCGTTATTTATAGTGATACTTCGAAGAAAGGACATGGTTGTGTCCTAATGTAGATTGATAGAGTTATTTCCTATGCATCATGACAACTGAAAATTCATTTGAAAAACTATCCTACTCATGATCTTTAGTTAGATACTATAATCTTTGCATTGAAGATGTGGAGAAATTATCTCTATGGTGATAAATGTGAGATATATACCGATCACAAGAGTTTGATGTATATTTTCTCACAGAATGAACTCAACATGAGGAAAAACAGATGGCTTGAATCACTCAAGGATTATGATTTCACGATAGACTACCACTCGGGGAAGGAAAATAAGGTGGCAGATGCTTGAGCAGAAAGGATTGTGGAGTTTTGAACAAAATGAGAGTTGAAAGGGATCATATTTTCATGGATTTAGTAAAGATGGATATGGGAATCACCAAGGAAGGTGAAACATCAATTATTTTTCAAATGGATTCCAAATCATCTTTACTAGAAAGGATAAAGAGTTCTCAGACCGATGATGAAGAGTTTCGAAAGTAGATTAAAGATGTGAATGATTGAGATTGAGTGAATTTCTGTATCAGGATGGAATTTTGAAATTTGGGAAGAGACTTTGTGTTCCCAATATACCTGATCTAATAAGGGAATTATTGGATGATTCTCATAGTTCTAATTTCTCTATACACCCTCGGAGCAAAAAATGTATAGAGATTCGAAGGAACATTTTTTGTGGGACAACATGAAGAGGGAGATTCCTGATTTTGTGTCAAGATGTATGGTTTTTCAACAAGTCAAAACTGGAAGGCAACAGCCTGGAGGAGTCATGCAACATCTTCCCATATCGGAGTGGAAATGGGACAATATCACGATGGACTTTGTCATGGGACTACAAAAGACTCCAAGAAGGAATGATGAAATAAGGGTTATTGTTGATCGTCTTACCAAGTCAGCACATTTTCATGCAATAAGAGATGATCTACCACTGGAAGGTCTAGAAAGACTATATTTAATGAAGTTGTGAGGCTTCATGGAGTACCCCTATCAATTGTTTCTGATCATGATCCCCATTTTAATTCAAGATTCTAGAAAAGTATTCAGAAATCCTTGGATACTAAACTTCGTTTGAGCACTGCCTACCACCCCTAAACTGATGGACAATGATAATGGACTATTCAAACCTTAGAATACATGTTGAGATCATTATCACTTTACTTTCAGGGTATGTTGGATAAATATTTACCTCTTGATGAGTTTTTCTATAAAATTAGATTCCATTATAGTATTAAGATGGCACCATATGGAGTGTTATATGGAAATAGATGTCACACACCAACCTATTGGGATGACGTTGGTGAAAGAAAACTTGTAGTCCCAGAACTGGTGGAGGAAACAATGGAAAAGGTAAAGGTAATCCAAAACCATATCAAAGCAGCTCAAAGCAGGAAGAAGAGCTATGCCGATAACCAATGGAAGGATTTGGAATTTCAGGAAGGAGATCATGTTTTCTTGATGGTATCTCCCTAGAAGGGAGTTATACGTTTCGGTAAGAAGGGTAAATTGAGTCCCAGGTACATCGGACCTTTCAAACTTCTAGAACTTATTGGGGTTGTAGCTTACCATTTGGCAATGCTACCATGTCTCTCTAAAGATCACGATGTGTTCCACGTATCACTGTTAAGAAAATATATGCCCGACCCAATGCATGTACTCACTTACAAGGAATTAGAACTGGAACCTGATCTATCTTATTGCAAAGAGCCCGTTAGGTTTCTTGATATGAGAGAGAGATGTGCTGAGAAACCGGACGACTCATCTGGTAAATGTTCTATGGAGAAACCATACGATTGAAGAGGCAATGTGGGAATCGGAGGAACTTATGATGAAGAACCACCAAAGTCATTTCATGCAGTACTATTCTAAAAATTTCGAGGATGAAATTATTTGAAGTAGGGGAGAATGTAACACCCCAAGATTCCACGGTACGCTTCTCTTTGAATAATACAGTAGCATGTATTGTACGCAACTTCGAGTTCTAACACACACCACAACCAATCAAACTAGCCGTTATGAATATTAATACCAACTTTTTGAAATTTTATAAATTTTATCTATCAAAATGGACTTCATTTTTGGATTCGGAATATTGAAATTAGCCTCGGGTGAAATTTTGGTATTTTTCAGAAAACATTCAATTTTTGATGAATAGTGAAAAACCCAGAGTCATTTTTTAAAACCGAATTTGTATTTAAATATTTACTTATTTTATTTAAATTTAATTAATGTAAAAATGGATACATAATACCTATATAAGTTCAATGTAATTCATTGGAGTTAGTTTAGAATAATTTTAGATATATAAAAATTTTATTGAACTTTTCTATGTCTTTTACCCACCTCCTAAGAGAATTTAAAAATTCACATTATCCAAGAGATACAGTTAATATCATGGAGTAAAATGTCGTTCAATAAGATAAAAATATTTTTTGGTGAATAGTAACTTTTTACTTTTATTTACCACGGTTAAAAGTAAATGGGTTAATTAAGGGTAAAAATGATATTAATATTACCCTAACACATGTCCTAATTCTATTGGACTAGTGTATCTCGACCAAAAAAACCTTAGGAATAAAATATTATCATTTAGGTCCACTTGGATTATAATAGGACATTAATTATTATTTAATTCAAAGAAGAGTTAAAAGAGTTAAAATCAATGTTTAATTACTAAAAAAATTTTAATATAGGGTTATAAATAAGATAGATTCGATTATAAAAATTCATTATAAATATATAATCCTACATAATGGTATTTTATTTATAATGTTTAGACATTAAATAATTTAATTTATCTGTGACACAATGGTGATACAATAATTACCTAATTTTTAAAATATGAAAATAATTGATAATATAAATACCCAAATAAATGTAATTTGAGAGTTTTTTGAATTCCACTAATTTTGTATATTAATATGACATGTTAGTATTGATTTAATTATGTTTTTCGAAGTAATCATGCTATTATGTTTTTTAGTATAACCAAATACCAAATAGTGTCAAAATTAACAAAAAAAGAGTTTTTAAAAAAAATATTATATTATTAATTTATATTTTATACCTAAAAATATAAGTATCAACCAAGAGAGTTATATAATGATATATCTAACATTAATGGACCACTTGGGGGGTCTCCTGGGAGTTTATAGTAAGTTTATTGACTATATAATATAAAAATACAAAGAGACTTGGTAAGTGTCAAACTAATTAACTAAGAGTTAAAACAAAAAGATAAGGTTAATAAAGTGACACAAACCTGTCTAAAACCAATTTGTTGAGAGGTTTTCGACCTATCCCCACCATAACCTTTAAATAATAATCTTTGGAGCCATTATAATCCGAATATGAATTTAGTATAAAATAATACTTCTAGCTTTTCCAAAGGATCCCCTCACCCCTCTTATAAAAGGGCACTCCCCCTTCACTCAATTTAACACCTTCAATGCCTTTTAGCTCGGCCAAACCCTGCCCAAATATTCTCCCAAATTCCCTCACTTCGACCTAGAGGCCTTAGTTTGATCAGAAAGCCAACCTAAGAAGCCCTTTTGATCAAATCAAAAGGAAGAACCCGAAGAAGATGTAATGTTTTCACCACCCACTTACAAGTTCCTTTCTTCTAAAACATCTTCTTTCTTTGTTATTTACATTATAAAATAAGAAATCTGGTATCTTCTATATACTATGATGTTATTATAAATATGGTACAACCATATTCATTATTCTATCCATCCTTTTAATGACATGTCGCCATACGTGTGTATATACGGCTTACCGTCTCCACGTCGTGGTGTAATTGTTATTCAATATATTATTATTTGGATGGGTATAATAATGATATGTAATTAATGTAAATAATAAATATAACATGATAATGATTATGTATATATGATATAACATCTACTTATATATTATTTTAATATCAAAAAATGATATTGTTGCACGTGCATACGTATGAACTACCATCTCCACGAACACGATGGGATTCATTCCACATCGTATCCATTCAAGAATAATTCTCATTTTATTATTAAAAGTGACCGAATTTATATTATTATGGTTATGAATAATATACAACCTATCCATAACAATCACAACTTATGTAACAAACCATATAAAATAAAACGAGTAAGTTAACACCCAAAACGATGATAATACGAAAATATTATTAACAAAGAATTATTAGAAGATCATATATGATATCATAATTATGTATATAGTTCTTGTATAATTTAATAAATATGTTTGAACTATTATACAGGAGGTTAAAATACCATTGACTAAGGAAAAGTACAAGGTAATGGGTTTCTAATCTCACTTTTAATTCCGTGAGATTTCCTTTGTTCACCAATTATTTATTGCATGTGGCGTGTGTACTGATCATGATTGTATTCATTGTGTAATATAATTTAATTGAGGGATATTTAGATTATCATTTTATGATCCTTCTTTCGTGGGTATATGTTTTGAAAGATAGAAAATCGATAAGGGAATTTGAAATTTCAATTTCCACTCATTTGGCTTTACGAATACTTCATTGATTACTTTACTCCAAGATTATGTGTGGAAACACTATTTATTTTCTTATGTCATAATTTCCACTCCCCTTTCTGTGGATATAATTTTGATAAACATAATCACTCCATTAATAAATTCTTAAGTCATTGATATGAACTTTATAAGAGTAATTTTAACTCAATCTCCATTTATTGAGTTAAACATCTAATACATTGGTGTTATTTTTACAAGATTATGTGTGAATTCACTTTTATTGTTTTGCAGTGAATAACAAATAATATTGAGTGTATTTATATTTGTCACACATAATTATGTCATTGATTTATCCTTAACCTAACGATACGGCCTTTATGATATATTTAATCTCAATTTACATTCCATTGATACTCCTTTGTTGTTATACACAAAATCACTTTTAAATTGTGTATATAATTTACTTTGACATTGTATATCATGAATCCCTTTATTCTCATGATATTACAATGTTTTGATTACCTCAATTATTTTTATTCAAGTGTCTCTCTTTTGGTTAGGAACTCTAAATAAACTATCATTTAAAAATGTTTTAAAGAGTTATTATTCTAAATCGTTCTCATTAATGTACTTATTTTAAAAATGGTTTTAAGGATTTATTTATATGGACATTATAGTGTTAAAATCAAAATTCAATTTTAATAGTATCAAAGTGGTATGGGACACTTTGATTCAAATATATATTTTAAATGGATTCCTGGAAAATAGTGTGAATTTTAAATGTTTTTCAAGAAAAAGGGGGGATATTTCTCAAAATAGTTTGATGATTATTTTAATCAATGTCAATGTCCTTCATTATTCTCAATTTTGGTTAATCTGATATAATAAAATCCTTTATATTGTATCGAATGAGTTGTTTTTGATTGTGGATGTGCTATTTTTATACCATTCATGGTTGCGGTTAAGGTATTGACATTTAGTTTGCTATTTTTAATATGGATGTTTATGTTATGTTTCAAACATTTCATATGAGGAATGCATTGGACTTAGTAAGTGACTGGTGGAGCCTGATATAGCTCCTCGATGCATCGGTAGGTCTAATGAGACAAACTAGTCTCTTGGCATAAGGCCTTGACAACATATTATTTGTAGTCTTGGCACTAGGCCTTGAATATGTGGTTACGATAGTCTGAAATTATTCATTCCATCATTATGAAAGTGGTTATTAATATTGCATGTGATTATTCATCTTGTAGAATATCCATGTGAATAAGTAAATGGAATTATTTCATTTTATCTTTGCCATATTATGCTAAAGTTCATGTTTAATAGACTTTTGTTTTAGTTATACATTTACTTAAATGATTATGCTTATTTATGAATGTTTATGATATATTTTTATCCTTACTGAGCATCTGAGCTCACCCCTTTCAATGTTTTATTTTTCACTGGACGTGAAGAAGTAATTTATGAATGACCTACAGGGATAGTATAAGGGGATATGAAGACAAGATTTTTTTTAGTATTTTTCACTTTATGATGTAATGTAAACATTATGAATGTATATTGTTATTCCAAGGTTACTAAACTAATCTATCTTTAGAGACTTGATCCTTTGTGATCATGCGAATATTATGTAATAATTCACTGACTCTGGGTAACTGGGGTCAGGGCGTTACAATCTAACTACCATTAAATTAAAACTTACTAAACAATAATAGCCACCGCACATGCTGTCATTGTGGTTTAATAGAAAAAGTAGTGGAAAAGTTCTATGGAATACTATGGAACCATATGACAACCACGAAGGGATATGGAAACATCCATGATTTTATAGTAGGGAAGATCCCCAAATCATATATTATTTGGGAAAATGATTCATTGTTTACGCAAAACAACTGGACATCTCATTCAAAATATCAGTTCCACAAAAAATAATGTTTTAAGGACCATAATATGAAGGGATATTATTCCTTTGTAGGAAATCTCAATATGAAATCACAATTTGTAAAATGAGTTTGAGGAGTGTCTGGAGGAATTATTTAAATATGGCTCAAAGCATTATTTTTTTCCCATACATATGAATAACATATGAATAAGATGATGAGGCCACACTATAAATATATTACCACTGCATGGAGGGTTATGAAATCGGGGAAGCCTAAGATTTCAATCATGCCATGAATTAGTCTGAGCTAACCTGACTAGTCATGTGACCCGACTCATGACATAGTCTATATGAAATTCCTGATGCCAAATATTCTGGAAACTTTTTCATAGGCATCAAGGAACAGTAGAGGTAATGATTTCATTCAATATAAAAGTAGAAAGACACATCCAATCAAATTAATGAGTATAATAAATGAATAAAAACCACAATAAAACCATTAGTAATAAATTAAATTTAAAATTAGTAGTGTCATAATAAAAATAAACGTAATAGATGATATATAAGTCCAAGATGATGATGTCAATACATAAATGACGGAAAATGATAACCAAAAACCAAAAAATGAAGAATATTCATATGGCCCCTAGTCAATCACCGAATAATCCTAAAGAAAACTAGACAACATGATAATTAACTAAGAAAGGCTATAGTTGGGAACTTGAAAAGATGTGATAAGTGATTCATATACCCATTGGTATACGTAGAGTGTGAGAAAAAATATTCCATTTGGATTTTTCCAAAGAGTTTATGTGATTCCTTTTTAAAAATAATTTCATTTGAGCTAGTTTTATATCCAATATAAAATGGGTTTTCATACATTTATAAGTATTTAATGAAAAAAACAACCTGCATCAATCATTTTTATTTTCTTTTACCCCACTTTTATTTTAGAGGAAAATAATCACATTGAAATCATATCTCTAAAAATCTCACAAAACATACAAGATGATCCATTATTCATTTAAAACATCATGATGAAACCATTTCAAAATTCCTTTAAAAAAACCACTCACACTGTAGGAATAAAAATCTAATTTAGTGAAACAATATTATAAATATAAAAAACGAGAAAACTAATGTAAATAAATGATGGTTCCATATTACAATTAAACATGTAAAAAAAGTAAAATAATCTAAACCATTATCCTAATGTGACACCCATAAGAAGGGAAATAGGAATAAGGGGTACAAAGTGGGGTTCACACTCCCAAACCACTCAAAAAAAATTTAAAAGGAAGAAAGTATAATTATTTAATACTGAATTTGAATGATATATCTATTTTAAATCATTCAAAACTAATTTATAAAATATTTCATAAAATAGTCCATCAAAAAATGTTGTATTAAATAACTTATAAAATCATAAACCCTTTACAATAAATCCATTATTGTTTTAAAACAACACTTTCATACCCATTTCAAAACTCAAATGGGGGTGTAGTTATTTTAATATTAGAAAATTTTAATAAAATCATTAAAACATTTCTAAAAAACTTGGAATTTGAAAATTCCATGAGAAACTACAAACACGTTTAAAAAACCTTTACTCTCTATGAATATTTTTATGACTTTTTTAAAAATAAATAAAACTATCACATATAAAATAAATTAAACAAAAAAACACATAAAATTCTCATGATCATAATGACTTTAGTTTTGAAGAAATTATATAGAAACATCTATATAAAAATAGAAAGAATTTGGTTATGAAAATCTGAAACATGTCCCTTTCAATGGCCAAAATAGGGAATAAGTTAACATGTACATGCCTGAATAAATAAGTTAGAATCACCCTCAAATCCTAATATATTAACTATAGCCTCTAGTTTTTTTAGTCTAATATAATCATTCAAATATTTATAACCATAATTTTTAAAATCACATTTTACTTCTATAAATATCTATGTTTTTATGTTTTATACCTTCTATGCTCTTAAACTATTTTTAAATAATGTTTATGTTTTTACCAGATAGAGAATTACTATTACAATGAGAAGAATATCATTTCCATATAGGTTTTCACTTTGTACCATAGAAGAAATGTTACAAATTTCACCCTAAAATAGTTCTATAATGTATATATGATAAAGTATTACTATGTACATTGGATTAATATTTACTAATTATGCAAAAAATAGTTCATCATATGGTGATTTATATTTCTTCCATTTGAAATTTTCTAAAACCTATTGGATAAATAATTTCCTACATTTTACTAGATGACCATTTCTCATTTTAATGGGTTGAAAAAATTATTTTAATGGTGAATCATAAAAGAGACTATCAAATAGATATTTAATTATGAACCTTTCAAGGGAAGAAAGAGATAAGTTGATGATGTTGCAACCACTACTAAGATATATAGAAAATAACCCTTGAAAAGTTTCTTATAAATAGAATATGAATTTATGGAGGAGGTATATTTGACATCTCTGATAATCTAATGTTTTTTTGATGTATTCGTAACATCTTGTTAGATGAGAGTTATTTAATTACAACTTTTAGAGGGTTTTTTTACGGTTTGTGAGGATTTTTGTAAATAACTTATGAAAATTTTATTTTTTAATCACTATGACCAATTTGGATAGATCGATGGTTTTTGAGGCTTATAAGGACAAATATTTTTTACTTTATTCTGATCAAAGGTTCTCATGTATAGGGAAATAGAGGTTATAATGATCTTTGTATCTTGGTATTTATTTGTAAAAGAAATACAAAATATTATGATTATGTAAAAACCATGGATACCTAAGCTCAATGTTATTGAATTCACTAGAACATGTTGTAAATGATTGTATCATATTATATATGATTCCATGTTTTTTTATTAAATGATTTTTATAAGTTTTTTTGTACTTTATTTTAAATGTTTATATTTACACTATGAATTTGTTTAGATAAGTTTTATTCTAGAATTTATAAATTTGTTAGACTTTGGAAATAAATTATATTAGTACAAATATTTGTATAATTAATTTCATTATAGGTTTAAGAAAATTGTATGTTCTATTTTATAAAGTAAAATTTACCCCCTCCTATTTTACAATTTAAATTCTTTCGATCCTATATACTGTTTTGGGGATGTATTGAAATCAAGAGAAAAGAAGGAATACAGAAGAAGGAATGTAGAGGAATATGAACAAATGGATTCACGTCAAAAAATTCAATTGTAATCGGTGAAAGATAATAAAAAATAAGAATAGATGGTTATAGAACAACCTAAGTCATTCACCCCTCCATGTAAAATGAAATGTGTGATGATGTAGGGGAGAAACCCTTAAAATTGAAAAGGGTATAAGTGCATTTTTACACTTTTTAAAAATATGTGATGACAAGGGTTGTAGTGTGGTTCTATGAACTATGATGCATCATTTATAGTGGGGGTATTGATGCAGCGTGTTATAGGGAATATGTTGAATTTTGTTAGAAAATACAAAGGGTCCTCGACCCCTCTCCCAAGGATACTCCCCCTTGGCCTTCCATGATATGGAATGGAATAATTTACTGGACACCCACTATAGTATAGCCCATGGACTATGATGTAGATGGTACCATTGGTCATACCATATAAGGGTATGTTTTTATGTAAGGGAACACTTTTGTACTCTGTATTTGGTTCAACCTTGACCTTAATGTTTGGCCTTACCGTTACACAACACCCACTATGGAACAACCTCAAATCTTGTTGTATGGTCTTAGCATTACCCAACACTCACCACAAAAAACTCTTAGAGCTATAGAATGGTCACCTCTTTTAAATCGTACACAACTCCTTTCCATCCCATATACAACTCCAACCACAATTCATCCTCAGTAGTATACTATGACCACCCATTTTGGCATCTACACACACACACATTCACACATGTAAAACTCCCAATGACACAATATTATCCCTCGGTCGTGGCCTTCTACAATTTATAAAAATATAAAATGAACATGGGTGTTGCCACTAAATAATAGTTCTCTACACTACATGATGGTATATATCTACACCAATTACTGTGTTGTAAAACCTCCCATTACCGAATGGTCTCCTAGATAATACATAATTTTAAAAAAACTCTAAAAAAATATAGAAACCTGGTAAAATTTCTAAATAAAAAAAAATAGATATAGAATTATTCACCACAATGGTAACATGAGGTCGATACAAGTATCCCCAGCATGCTACTTTATTTCACCAAAATGTACTCAGTATGAGAAGAAAAATAAAAAAGTATGGATACCACGAAACCCTATGTCAAGAGGTTGGTTGGTGGTAAAACAAATATAGGGAATCCTAAAAAAAACCACCCAAAAAACATGCATTTAAGATAATGAAACAATTCCATAAGAATTATCAAGCATCTACATGAATAACAAAACCCTAAACAAGATCCATGAGTGTCAAAATGGATAGAGACATATAATAGTTATCCCCACTATTCAGAATTAATTTCAAATTGATGGTATACAATGAATAAAAAAATTAGGAAAACATCAATACAAACATGGATAAAATGACAATGGGATCTATCCTAGGGTTGTAAAAATGTGGTATCCAAGGACCCTGACCATGGAGTAACCTATCATGGTGAACTCATAAAAATTAAAAAAACACTATTAATTGAATCACTGTACAATGTCCCTGACTATACTAGGAACCTAAATATAGAATCACGGGTTCATCCTATGGAAAATCATCATAAATTAAACCTTAAATCAATGAAACAAAAGTGAACACAATAATATCTGGAGAAATAACCCGGATCAACAAGGTACATATTAGAATAAAAATTACCTCAAACCACATAACAAAAATCCAAAAACCTCCATGAATCCAAAAATATAAAAGAAAGAGGAAAAAATACCAAGTAAAAACAATTTCCATCCACCATAGAACATAAAAAAAGAATTCACATCCTACCAGTGAACCCCTAAATGCTAGAAAAATCAGAACATATACTAATAAAACCCCAAAATGACAATCAAATAAAGACCAAAGTCACCCAAAAGATCACTTTTTATGATACATCAATCCAAAAACCATTTCAAAATGGCCTAAATATCCTCACGGATGGCACATTATTAGATATTTCAATAAATACTACTTCAATTGACCTGGTTATCGCCATTGGAATCACATAAGGTGTCTCTTAAACCTATGAATTTACCAACAGTACTCAATGAATACTTTTGACTTAGGCTCAACCATATCCTACTTCCAATTGGATGAGGCGACTTATCCCAGATGAAACAAAACTAAGGCATCATTTACCAAAGTCTTCTGTTCCTTCTCAAATTCCACCAACTTGATGTTCACTGTTGAAACACTGAGATTTTTGAGAGAACTAAAGGATTTCTCAATTCCCTTTAAGTACTCTATTGTCTCAAAAATACCATGAAATTTATAAAAATAATTTTGTTAATTATATAGAAATATAAGGATGGTATCCAATAAAACGAAGGATTTGTATCCACATCTCAATTATGAGTTTGGGTGGAACCAATAAGTAGGAGAACCAATCTTAAATGATGATGGAAAACACTATATAGATCATACAAACAGATCATACTCGTACTCTTCTTCAAATAATCTCTAGTATGCATACTCTAAATAATAGGAAATAAAACATAATCATATTATTTTCCAAAAATATAATCAATTAATTCCAAATAAATATATTTTTTCAAGAAAAATAACATTTATAAAATTTCATAAAAAATTATAATTTAAATCACAATCCCTTAGTGGAACCCCCATTAGAATTATATAAAAAACTATTTCCATATTTAATAAACACACAAACCATTATAAAATTATAACGTTGAATTAATAGTCATACTTAAATTTAGAAATTAAATTAAAATATTTTTTTAAAAGAAGATACACCATTTAAAAATACACCAACACAATTTTAAAACATTTTATAAAAACCCAAAAACTTTAAAGGAAAACCAAGACATCCCATTTTTAATTTTTCCAAACCATATTACCTATCATAAGACAATGCTTGGAAATGTAAATAAAAAATGGACACATTAATCGTAACTAAGTCTAAAAACATCAATTCAATGTTGAAACCTCCCATATTGTCGCTCACATTAATGGTAAACACCATCTGAGTCAATACATATAAGTAAAATAAAAAAACGTTATTTAGGGGAGGAGAAAGGTTGTGAATTGTTTGGTCACATGGGTTGGAAGAACATGTCCCAACCATGAAATATGTTTTTTAATCTTGAATATCCAAAGAAGATAGGCTTTGAATGGCTTTCCAAATCATATAGTGTAACTATGAAACACTGGTTTTCTCTCCATCTATACCGTCGATCTCAATGAAACCCAAGAAATTATTGATACATTCAATGAGAATATAAATATCATTATAACAACAAAATATAACTCCAAATAAATACCCAAATTCATATATCCAATGGTGAATCATCTTTAATCATGAAGGTGGTGATCATGTACCCATATGTGATCTACACATTGAGTATCAACAATGATCATAATGTCATTTCTACATCAGTACCCCGAAATTAAAAAAGTAATTTTCAAGAACCTAGGATTCATATAAAGAACCCATGATTTGATAAACAAAAATTAGGAACTAACCGAGGAGGACTCGAACCATCATTTGACCCAAATTTCCACAAGGCCCAAGGGGTGTTCATTATCCCCATGGGAACGTGACACTTCTTATGTATAAAAGAACACACTTTGGAATGATTTTCTCAATATAGAAATTAAATTAAACATTAAATTATAGTAATGAAAATTTAAAATTAATAATTAACACACAATACACCATCAATAGTAATCTACAAATTAAGGAAACATCATTATTATATAAAAATTAAAAAAATTTAAAGAGAGTTCCAAGATGATGAAGTTGAAACATGAACATTAAAAAATAAAAAACTACCAAGAATCACTATATTGGCCATGTTAACTCACCATGTACTCATACATCAACATAAATTACTCAAGCATAAACAAAGAAAAACAATGTTCAATAACATAAAATGAAGCAATAAGGGATGCATATAGCCATTGGTATTTAAAGGGTATGAGAAAAATGATCCAGGTATAATTTCACCATAGATTTTATGAAATTTATTTTTAGAAATCATTTTATTTGAGCTTGTTTGAAATATAATAAAAAAATAGGATTTTTAAACATCTATGCACATATAAAGAAAACAATATTACATATTTTGTCTTTTTATAGTCTCCTACAATTTTTTATATCAAAAAAATAACCCTTAATTTTTTTTTTAAAATCACACATTCCATGCAAGATAATCCACTTTTTATTTAAAACCACATTTTTAAACCATTTCCCACACCATTGAAAAAAAACTCTCCCATAGAATGACTAAAAATTTAATTGGAAGAAACCATATAATCAATATAAAAAAATAAAAATAATTTTTTTATTCAGCAGTTTTGTATACAAATAAAATAGGGAATGAAAAGGTAAAATAACGATTTCCCCTATATTAACCCACCAATAATGTATAATGTGTCATGGGTTATACCCTAGTTGTTAATGTGAGACTATGTCATATATTACCAAAGAGAAACCAAATTCTAGCCTATGTTTAATCCTAAATAACACATGCCACCTGACTAGCCATCACATAGAATTATCAGGGGTACTCCCTATCTGTTGGAGTTGGTGTCCTAGAACAAACTACTTTGTAACCTATTCATTAATAAAAGCCTTGTGACATCTGGTTTGTTCTTATGCATGAAAATTCATGTGATATTGTCTTAAGGAAAACTATTGCATTAAATGTCATAGCGGATCCCTACTATGATGAGAACCCAAAAGTGCCATAACACTGTTCTTGAATATATGTTCTATGACAGGATGATGTTATTTGATGGACACAAATAATACAGGTCATTAGGGGTGAAGAATCGTAAAACAATGAGGCACCATCTCATGTTGTGCACCCTTGTTAGTATCCAGGAGGATATTATGAGAACGAGACCCGCCAGTAGAAAATATACATTTCCAAGTGTCATTGGATGTTCATATCTACGGACGTGTGTATTGGTCCTTAGACTTTATGACTATTATTAATGGGTATTAAAACTCACACACTTAGATGTATTGACAAAAACTGTGATGACACACTATTCGCGGTGAGTTAGGATACATTGGTTGCGTCACGAGTAATACTGCATTAATAAATAATTCGAGAAAGGATTTGTCCCTTCTATTCCATAACAGAAGTAGATATCTCAGGCCCTTTGATGGAATTGATATAGCCTAAATAAATCCATGGCCATGGTAAGGTATGGGTGAGTTCAGTTCTGGGATTTCAAAGAAAGAATGATCAAACACATGGGTTTATGGCACTAACATGCAACCCGCTTGATTAGAGATATTTAGACAAAGGGATTATATTACACGGTAAGTGTTCGTGGGAGGTGACATGTTATTGTGGCATTAAATTCTTTCTCTATGGGTGCCTTGGCGTGTTGTTAGACGCTATCCTCGGACTTTAGGCAGGCTCTGCCTAATGCCACTGAGAAAGAGGCCTAGAGGGTCACACACTAAGTGTGTCCATGTATCTCAGTTAAATATTAATTTAACAAGTTAAATAAATATTATTCCTGACTGTGGTTTAATAATTATTTAAGGATTCCTGATCGCATTTATTTCGACACTAGTTATTCGAGATAATATATTTTGGGCGAAATAATATATTTATTAGCGAGTAATGCAGTTACATTTATTTAAGAAATAAATAGCCATTACACAAGGTCTAATAAATCTGGTGGAGAAAAATGGAAAATAAAAGTACACGCCGTGTATATTAAATATACATGCCGTGTAGTTTTATGGAAAACAAGTACACACCGTGTATTAATTATTACATGCCGTGTAGTTTTCCAGTCGTGATTTTGAGGATATAATATTGTTTTATTAAATGATATTTATTATAATAAGTGTGGGTGCATGTCTAGGAATTACTGATTCGACATGGGGGTTTTCAATAAGATTTAATGAAATAAATAAAATATGTAACACATTTATTTATTTTCATAACACTATTAACCTCAAACCTGATTATAAATATCCTCAAAAAACCAACTATTTTAGAGAGCCATTATTGTGCGCAACGGATTTGGAAATACTCTCAAGCAAAGAGAGAATTCCCTTTCCACCAAGAACGCCCTCAAGTTACATGAGCGATATCCTCCACTAGATCAAGGCGGTTGAAGGCAGACATCGCAAGTGAAGGTTCTTCCGCGCTAGCACCTGGAGATCCCTTCGGCGACATCTAGAGATACGTGGAGCACTGGTGGATCACCTCTAGAGGAATCCTATACTTGGATTCTAAGATGCAATGACAGATCAAATGATCATGATCGGAGACATCGACGAATAAATAATTCTACAGAGGTCATTCTTGTGAATTAAATAAATTAAATTTAACCAACATATGATTATCCTATCTCAATTGTTCTAGGACTCTTATTTTATTTTTCGTTCTTTTTTCTATTCCAAAGATCCGGCATTTTATATCGTGATGGATCTCAAATTGAATTTTGTTTAATGAAAAAATTAAAGTTGGGAAATCCCACCAATGCGCATCCGCTGCGCCCGGAACCTACAAGTGGTATCAGAGTGAGGTGATATTGTTGATTATAATTATTTAGTTTTTTTTTGGTGATTTATGCATTTAATACTTTAGTTATTTCAATTCATGTTTAATCATTCTGGAAATCTGAATCTCATGATCTATTCCACCTCCCTTGTTTCTCGTACACCTCATAGAAACAAATTTTTCTTTTAATTTTGATTAAAATAAAATAGAGGAACACATCTGGAGGAGCAAAACATATCTGTCCGTACCACACCAGAATACACGGTGTGTATTCAGAAGTACACGCCGTGTAGTCTAGGATCAATTCATTTACTGATCCACCAAATCAGGCAGTGTATTGGATTCTTTCTATGAATTTAAGACACCGTTTGTTGACCAGAAACAGGTGGCACATGGTTTCTGGATTACACGCCTTGTGGTCCAATGAACACGGTGTGTGGTCCCTTCGGGTTTGGGTTGGGCTGTGTACCCCGTACACAGCTTGCCCGACTAGAAACCGTGTAATTCGGAAACTACACGGTGTGTGTCCCACATAACATGCCGTGTACTCTGAAAATTTCCAATGTACATTAACACGCCCTGTCGCCGGGAGTGTACTTCGGATGGACAGTGAAGAAAAGTACACGTCGTGTAGTCAGAACTACACGCTGTGTACTCACCCAAATTAAGCAGATTTATTAAAATTTATTATTATATTATACAAACCCTTGAGATGTGTACCATGGTGCAGGAGTAAAGTTGATGCACAACACGAGATAAGTGTTATATATATATGTGTTTAATTTAACATCTATGTAATGAACGATAATTAACCGGGTTGCCTCCAAGGTATGAGTTACATACAAGGATAATTTTAAATGAATTTATTTGTTAAAAATTACAATGAGAATCTCAAGGAAGTTCAGAAAAGGGTTTAAGATAAAATGATTGATTAATTAAAGATAATTAATTGATTCGAGTGTGATTTTTCTTAAACAAGAATGGTTAAATAATTGAATAATAGTTTTATTTATGCATAAATATCATTTCACGTATGGATGATCATGATCTAGACCGAGACCTTTGTATGTGAATGGTTTATTTTAATTTATTTATTAAAATTAAATTTGTTGGCCTGCGATACATCTCCTCATTAATATGTAGGGGCTTGCATGCCCAAGGATTCTTTTATGTAAAAACCCCTTTTACCCCTCACATGTGTGTGAGATAAATGCATATATAATGGATGGAGATCCCAATCCAGTGGAGGTGGCACAAGTCAGGAGCCAAGGTGAAACCAATCCAAGGAGATACAAAGGTGGACAGGTGGAAAGTTGCAAACACGAACCCGAAAGGTTCAAGGCACTTCTCCCCTAGGTCTTGGGTTAGTTAATCAACCACTAGATAAACTAACCAATAGAAAAATATCATGGTCATACCATTTATTTTATTTCTGTCAGTTGCGTGGTTTATTTAATGTGGGTGTGCTTTCATGATCACACAATTAATGAATTAAACGAGCATGCCAGATGGAACTAAAATAAAAACCGGATTATACGTAAATATTATCTTAAACAATGTTAATCACTTAAGTATATCCCACATAATATTAACAAGCATGTAATCAAAGATAATAAAATGAAAATATACGTATAAGGATAAAATCCCTCAAATGAAATATTAAGTCGGTATAACCTTCCATAATATTGGTTAGAATCGAACCATAGTTCAAAGTGCTTGACCAAACCTAGTTTGGGTGCTTTCAATTATCGGGGAATTCTAATTCAAGGATTTGGGTTGACTAAACTTGGATTGCATCAAGGGTTGACTGCCATAGTAGGACTTGATGTGACCAAGTGGCAAAGGTTGAGGAAATCCAAAATAAAAGGATTTTAGGATTGGGGAGTCCACTCAGCGAAACAAGGACCTACGAGTTAATGCAGTTGGAATTTGGAATTCCTACCTAAAACCATTCAATTTTCTTGACCAACCCTAGTAGGGGTAATGCGAAGGTCAATATGTATTCTTTTCAAAAGAATATTCAGGCAACATAATATTCCAAAATCAATGGCGAGGGCTATTGGATTTGGATAAAATATTGTGAGACTAATAAGTATTAATTTATTTAGTTGTGTTAGTTTTGTAATAATGTACTAAACTTTTTCTCATCTTAATATGTAGAAACAACAAGAAAATTACTTCAAACATATCATTGCGAACCATACTCGAGAAAGAAAACCTTCTCACCGACACCAATTTCCAAGATTGGTAGAGGCGTTTACGCGTCATCCTTCACCACGAAAGGAAATTGTATGTGCTAGAAGAGCCTATACTAGTTTCGCCTGGGAAAGAGGCCAATGATGAGTAATTATCTCTCTATATGAAACACATGGATGATTCCGTAGATGTCCAGTGTTTCATGATATCAGCCATGTCCAATGAGCTCATGAAGCAACATGAGAACATAGACACGTACAGCATGATGTCTCACCTTAAGTATCTCTACCAAGAGAAGGCAAGACAGGAGAGGTATGAGATCTCCAATGCTTTGTTTACAACTAATCATGGAGAGTCTGCACTAGTTGGGCCTCATGAAATCATGCTCATTGTATATATTGAACGCCTGGACATCTTAGGGATTAAATTCTCGGATGAGTTGCGTACAGATCTCATCTTATAATTACTCCCCAAGACCTACTCTAGCTTCATTGAAAACTACAATATGAGAGGCAATGAGAAGAGTCTATCGGAGATTCTGACCTTGATTCGCCAGGTAGATAAAGACATGGGGTGTGACAAACTTGAGGTCCTTATGGTGAACAAGAAAAGGACAGAGAAGGCAAAGGGGCCAAAGACTGATAAACGGTCTGAATCCCTCGAGCACCATTCCTGCAAGACGGGGAAGATCTAGAGGAAGGGAATGGAATGTGAGGCAGTGTGTTTTTCATGTGGCAGGCAGGGCCACTGGAAGAGGAACTACACCCAGAAGTGTGGGGATGCTAAAGGTGCATTTGTTATCGAGTGCAATATTTCTATTTCTACACATTGGGTATTAGATATAGCTTGTGGGGCTCACATCTATATTAAAATGCAAGAACCAAGTAGATTTAGAAATATCGCCAGAGGAGAGGTGGATCTTCGAGCTGCCAATGGAGCACGGCTGAATGTGTTGGCTATTGGAGACTATCACCTCTCATTTCCAACTGGCATGATTTTGGTTTTAGAAAACTGTTATTTTGTGCCTAGTGTTACCAAGAACATAATTTCTAGTACAAGATAGAGGTGGATATTCTTACTCCATTACATTAACTGATGATTTTAGTGGATATGGATTTGACTACTTATTGAGGTATAAGTCATAAGCCTTAGAGAAATTTAAGGAATTCAATAATGAAGTAGAGAATCAGTTTGGTAAGAAGATAAAGAAGCTTTTATCAGATCGAGGTGGAGAATATCTGAACCAAGAGTTCATCGATCTTCTACGGGAGTCTAGGATTCTATCAAATCTCGCACCTCTTTATACACCAAAGTGGAATGGTGTTAGTGGATGGAGGAACCGCACCTTGTTGGACATGGTGAGGTCGATGATGAGTCATGAAGATCTTCCATTATCCTTTTCGGGATATGCATTACAAACTGCAACATACACAACAAACCGAGTACCAAATAAGGCAGTAAATAGAATTCCCTCTGAGTTATGGAGTGGAAAGAAACCCATTTTTGTCGCATACATGTGTATGGGGATGTGAGGAATTTGTTAAGTCCCTCTCAGGCAACAAACTAGCACCTCGGGGCACAAAGTGTATCTTTACAAGATATCACAAGGAAACGAAAGGTTATTACCAACATATCCCTCAAGAAAAGAAAGTGACTGTCACCAGACTAGTCGTCCTTCTTGAGAGGGAGAACATCCTCAAGAAGGATAGCGGGAGCAAGATTGACTTCAATGAAGTTGATGCTCAAGATACACAAGAGTTAGTACAGGAACAAGTCCCACAGGTCCCCGTGGAGGAGGTTCCAGAAACACAAGTACTGCATAGGAGCTCAAGAGAAGTAAGGGAACCAGAGAGATTTTTCATCCTAGTCATCGAGGATGGTGAATCATTATTGTTGGACAATGATGAGCCTCTCTCCGACAAGGAATCATTAGAAAGCTACGATGTTGTAAGATTTCTAGAAGCTGTGAAATCTAAGATGGATTCCATGTCTCAGAACCATGTCTGAGTTCTGGTCAATGAGCCTGTTGATGTAAAGCCTATTGGATGCAAATGGGTATTCAAGAGAAATATGGACATGGATGGTCATGTTATCACCTATAAAGAAAGGCTAGTGGCTAAAGGATTCAGACAACATCAAGGAATTGACTATGATGACACCTTCTTTCCAGTTTCCATGTTTAAATCCATAAGAATCATACATTCCATAGATTCATACCATGACTACCATATTTGGCAGATGGATGTCAAAATAGCATTCCATAATGGGAACCTTTAGGAAGATTTCTATATGACACAACCGGAAGGGTTTGTGACACATGGTGAAGCCAAACGAGTTTGCAAGTTGCAGAAATTCATTTATGGATTGAAGCAGGCATCCAGGACATGGAACATTCGATTTGATGAAGCCATAAAAGAATTTAGTTTCATTAAGAACGAATGTGAGCCATGTGTTTATAAGTGGTTTAATTGGAATGCAATCATTATACTAGTAGTATATATTGATGACATATTACCTATTGGAAACAATGTACCAGTCTTACAGTTAGTTAAGGACTAGTTGAACAAGTGTTTCTCCATGAAGGACTTAGGAGAAGCAACCTACATTCTAGGGATCATGATCGTTTGTGATAGATTCAAGAGGCTTCTTGGACTATGTCCGGGTACATACATTGACCAGATACTAAAGAGATTTAGTATGGAACAATCCATGAGGGGATTGGTTCTAGTGTCACATGGCCTACATCTTTCTAAGAAAATGTGTCCTTAGACGCCACAAGAGAAAGATAGGATGAGCAAGATCCCATACACCTTGTCTATAGGATCCATCATGTATGCCATGTTATTGACCAGGCTTGATGTTGCCTATGCACTAAGCATGGTAGGCATATATCAAGTAGATCTAAGGGAATAGCATTGGAATGCTGTTATGACTATCCTTAAATATCTGAGAAGAACTAAGGATATGTTCCTGGTGTATGGATGAGACGAGGAGCATGTCATCAGAGGGTATGATGATGATAGTTTTTAGACAGATCAGAATGATCTAAAGCCACAATCTGGATATGTTTTCTGTCTTAATGGAGGAGCTGTGAGCTGGAAGAGTTCAAAATAGCCAGTGGTCATTGATTCTAAAGTGGAGTCCAAGTATATAGCAGCTTCTAATGTAGTCAAGGAAGCTTTCTAGATTAAGAACATTGTCTAGGAGCTTTTTGTGGTGCCTAGTGGTAAAGATCCCATTACATTGTATTGTGATAAAACTGTAGCGGTGGCTCTTGCAAAATAACCAAGGTCACATCAACAGACAAAGTAAATACTCCGAAAGTATCCCCTCTTGAGGGATTTATATCAGAGGGGTGAAGTTGTTGTGAGCAGAGTGTTCACGGAAGAGAATGTGGTGGACCCCATGACTAAAGCATATCTCAGAAGAAGCATGAATATCATGTGAGAGATAGCTGGTTAAAGGTTGTTAGAATTCGGCCGTAGTCCAAGTGGGAGTCTGTTGGAGTTAGTGGACTTGAACCAACTATATTGTACTTTATTCATTAATAAAAGCCTTATCACATCATGTTTGTTTTTATGTGTGACAAAGCATGTAATAATGTCCTACGGGCAGTTGTTTCATTAAAGGATCATAGCATATCCCTACTATGATAAGAACCCGGAAGTTCCATAACACTGTTCTTGAATATATGTTATATGCCCGGATGATGTTATTTTAGGGACACAAATAATACAGGTCATTAGGGGTGAGGACTCATAAAACTTTGAGGCACCTTCTCATGGTGTGCGCCCTTGGTAATATCCAGGAGGATATTATGAGAATGAGTCCCACCCGTAGGAAATCCACATTTCATAATGTCATTGTATTTTCCTATCTACGGACATGTATATCAGTCCTTAGACTTTAAGATTATAATTAATTGGTATTACAACTCGCACACTTAGATGTATTGATGAAAACTGTGACGACACACTGTTCACAGTGAGCTAGGATACGTTGGGTGCGTCACGAGTAATACTGCATTAATAAATAATGCGAGAAAGGATTTGTCCCTTCTATTCCATAACAGATGTAGATATCTTAAGCCCTTTAATGGAATTGATATAGCCTAAATTAATCCATGGCCAAGGTAAGGTATCAGCGAGTTCAGTTCCGGGAAGTCAAAGAATGAATAATTAAGCACATTGGTTGATGGCACTAGCATGCAACCCGATTGATTAGAGATATTGAGACAAATGGATTATATTACACGGTAAGTGTTCGTAGGAGGTGACACGTCATTGCGGCATTAACTTCATTCTCTATGGGTGCCTTAGCGTGTTGCGAGACGCTGAACTTGGACTTTAGGTAGGCTCCGCCTAGTTCCATTGAGAAAGAGACCTAGAGGGTCACACACTAGATGTGTCCATGTATCTCATTTAAATATTAGTTTAACAAGTTAAATAAATATTATTTCTGACTGTGGTTTAATAATTATTTATGGATTCTAGATTGCATTTATTTCAACACTAGTTATTCGAGAGAATATATTGTGGGCGAAATAATATATTTATTAGCGAGTAATGCAGTTACATTTATTTAAGAAATTAATAGCCATTACTCAAGGTCTAATAAAGGTGGTGGAGAAAAATGGAAAAATAAAAGTACACGCTGTGTATATTAAATATACACATAGTGAAGATTTATGGAAAACATGTACATGCCGTTTATTAATTATTACACGCCGTGTAGTATTCTAATCGGAATTTTGAGGATATAATATTGTTTTATTGAATGATATTTATTATAATCACTGTGGGAGCATGTCAAAGAACTAATGATTCGACATGGGGGTTTTCAATAAGAGTTAATGAAATAAATAAAATGCGTAAGTCGTTTATTTATTGTCATAACTCTATCAACCTCAAAACAGATTATAAATATCCTCACAACCGCAACACTTTTAGGGAGCCATTATTGTGAACAATGGATTTGGAAATACTCTCAAGACAAGAGAGAATTCCCTTTCCACCAAGAACTCCCTCAAGTTACAAGAGTGAGATCCTCCATAGGATCAAGGTGGTCGAAGGTGGACATCGCAACGAAGGTTCTTCCGCGCTAACACCAGGAGATCCCTTCGGCGACGTCCAGAGATACGTGGAGCATGAGTGGATCACTACTAGAGGAATCCTATACATGGATTCTACAATGCAACGACGGATCACAGGATCGTGACTGGAGACATCGACGAAGAATGAATTCCACTGAGGTAATTCTTGTGAATTAATTAAATTAATTATTACCAAATTATGATGATCCTATCTCAATGTTTCTGGGACTCTTCTTTTCTTTTTCATTCTTCGTTCCATTCTGAATATCTTATTTTTTATATCGTAAAGGATCTCAGATTGAACGTTTTTTAAGCCTAAAATTAATGTTGGGAAATCCCACAACACGCTTCTGCTGTGCCCAGAACCTACACTATCTAGTCCTATTTCACACTATAGGGGAACTAGTGACATGAAGATATCTAGTTTGTAAAAAATCAATACTTCCTAGTTATTTACTCAGGTTCCAATTAAAAAAATAAAATTGGATTTTGGAAAGATAAAAATCTACAAAATCATCATCAAGCACCACCCATAGTAAGTGAAACAAGCAATAGGGGAAAAGGATGTTTATACACGCCCACACCTCTTAAAAATCATTTAAAAATGAAAAATAATCCTACTTAAATGTCGATTCTGAATACAAGTATCTTTTTTAAAATAATTTAAAACTCATTTCAAAAAACATATCATATAATAATTTAATAAAAATAGATATATAAAATATCATAGAGAAACAACAAACCTTTCCAATTAATCCTTTTAAGGATGAAAAAATAGTTTTGTACCCATGTCACGACCCAAATATGGTTAGTGTTCTTTACAATTGATTTCTTTAAAAACCATTAAAACCTTTAAAAAATAATTGTCTTTAAATAGTATTATAAATACTAGAAAAATCATTAAATATCCATTATTCTAAGTGAAATACAAATTTTAAAAAATTTTCAAATCCAATAAAATAATCACATATAGATATAATTTAAAAATTAAAAATTTAAAGTTCCCACAAAAAAATGACATTAAATTTAAATAAATACCTTAAAAATGCTTCTAATGTTTTAGAATCATGTTCCAACAATCAAGAACACATATCTTTTGATGGAGAACACCCAAACATGAAAAGAATGCCCCATAAAAGAACATCATGGAAAAAGAACCAAGTATGACTCTCCCATGAATGGTAATCCAACCATAGAGTCACATAGTGTTTCAAAGAGGATGTGATACCAAGAGATAAGTATTATGAAAGAAGAAGTAAATAATGTGAAGATAAATATAGTGGTATACCATAATAAATTCACATGGAATTAATAAAGGAGAATACCAAATAGAAGAGAAGAGGGAGGGAGGACACCCTATGCCCTATTCTTGAACTAGTAAAATGAGATGAGGTAGGAAGGAGAGGAGATACCCTTAAAGTATCAACATGGGTAAAAGAGTCCTTTTACACTAAAAATGGGGTAGAAACTGACTACAATATGGCCCTGACCACCATGGAGCAATGTTGCTCGGGGAGGCCCTACTGAGGGGACCATGGTGTATGCATATTAAAAAAGAAGAGGGACATATAAACTTAACCCTAGGAAATTATGACTTGAATATACATGATATGACATGTATTACTTTAATGAAGACCATCCATAGTGCATCACATGACATGTGGCATGGAGTACGCCCTCAGGACATCTATATATGGGTTTGTGTTTATGTAAGGGTAACCATTAAACCCCCTCAAAAATGGTACCTCATCAATATGGTGTGGCCTTAACCATATATAACAACCACCATGATTTAACCTCATTGCCTATATAATGGTATTACACTTATGAAAAACCCACCATTTAACATTCTAATATCCTACTGTGTTCTAACCCCTTCTAACCCATACATAGCTACTGGAAGACCCATACATTACTCCCACCATGGTGCAACCTTTGATCTTCACTATGGCCTCCCTCTCTGACACCTATGTATACAAATTTTTAACACTCACCATAGATGAATCTAATACTAAATTTTTTCACATATCACGATTTTTAAAATTATCAATTACCATGGAAAAAACCACCATTCTAAAGCACAATCTTTTGAACAGTGGTATACAACCACATATCAATTCCATGTTATAGAACCCCCCATTATTGAGTTGTGTATTATTGGATATATAGTTATCTAAATTTTACAAAATTTTTATAAAATCAAATAAATTTCAAAATAACACAAAATAACATAGAAATCTAATAATTCACCACAATAGTAACAAAAGGGTGTTACACGTCATCTCATGAATACAATATAGTGAACCTCCTAAACTTTAACCTATTTGGGGGATGTTTTAAAAACATAAAATATATAGAATAATTTCTTAGAGTATTTATCTAGATATTTTGGATAATAGATATTTTTAATGATGATATTATGTCATTTTTCCATGATACAATCCTCTTTTCCATGATAAGAGTCAACACATACAAAAAATATATTAGTTTTAATAAACTATATAAAAACACATATAATTAAATGTAACTAGGTTTAAGGCAATAAATATTTCTTATGGAATAAATTTAAATAAAAATGGGAGGATAAATATCATATTATAATAGAAACTAAAAAGATACCTTTTTCAGCAAGCATGGAATTTTTAGGAAGACTCAGACATGTGGGTTTAAAGGATTGAATCTTGAATGGCGGTTGAGTTATTTTACTTTTATTACATGTTTGTTTCAATTATTTATTATATATTTAAATTCTTACTATTAATTATTCCTACTACTTAACTATTGACAGATATCTATTCCATAATGAGTGATTGGTCTCTTTAGGGATGTTAGATAAATAGTATGAGGATGGTGATGATGTTTTTATGAATTAATTATAATGTGGATTTCATGAAATGTATTAATATAACATGTATCTTGAATACTTATATCCTTCCTTAGTTTCTTATTGAGAGATTAAAATCAAGGAGATGGAAAATGATTTGATACAGAAGGATTGGATAATGAGAGGTATCTTGATAATTCTATTCCTTTTGTGACCAGATCATACATAACCTAAATTTAATTAGATTTGTTTGACCATAAAAAATTGAATAAGTTTAGGTAGTAGTAATTGAGAATAAAAATTTAATTTTAAATTCCCTTGGAGTGTCTCAAAAATAATATACCATTTTAAAATATAAGAGAAAGATATCATGATTCATTGAAACGATATCCTTTGAAATTGATCCTTTTTCTTTATTCTTCATAAAGGTTTTTGTTTCTCTATAATTTATTTTCCACACTTTCATTTTCAGCATTGATCTTATTCTATAATTATTTTTCACTCATTTTCACATATATTATTCCATCCAATAATGAATAAATGTTTACTAAGTTATGAATTTATTTTTCTTCCCACTTTACCGACCATGGTACTTTCCATGTCTAAAATACAACTTTAAATATTAAGTGATTAGATCTTATAAAAATAAATTCTAAAATCATAAAAATAACCTAAAAAGATGATAATGACCAATGGAAAATCATTTTTTTGGTTCATTTCTAATGAAGGGTATGGAACTGTATGAAATATTAGGTATCTGTTGATTTCTTTATCATGTTATTTTCCTTTTTTATATGTTTGTTTTTTATATTTTACATCTATTATTGTTTTTTTTCATTGTTGGTTATCGGTGTATAAAACACTCCTTAAAAAATAGATAAATAATCATAAAACATTATGAATAACCTAATTTCAATAAAATGATCAAATAGAATATTTTTAAGAATAAGATTGAATTCATAGATAATCAAGTACTCTACGCAACACTTGATGACTTGAAAACCATATTCGAAAAAGATCAGTGAATACCACATGAAATGAATTTAATTGATTATGGACATATATTCATAAATATAGATTTTCCTAGAATAGTTATAACAACAATAAAATAATTTTTTTTGAGAAAAATGTGAGAATGATATAAATGATCCCAAACATGGGTGAGTTTAGAGGAATGATTAATGAAGAAACTTTCAGTCACCTCTCTAATTTTCTAGATGTATGTGATGGATTTATGATTAATAGAGTGCCTAATGACGTAATCTAGATTTGAGCCTTTCCTGTTTTCTTGAAACACCATGATAAAGACTTGTTAACTTCCAAAACACAAGGTTTCATCACCACATAGTATGAGATTTCAATGTAATTTTTATAGAAATAATTCCCACTAACATAGATGAAAACATTACAGAGTGATATAAAAAACATTAGGAAACAATGTAACATAATTGAAGCCACAATTAGTCCCTTTATTGGGAATATATAGTTAAATATATCCCTTATAAGACTAATAATGCAGAATCCTAATATACCCTCATGAGAGGGGTGACTTTTGTTACTTTAAACCTATCTAAAATTACATTCAAATTTAATTCATGCTTTAAGTATGGATTATAATTAAAAATTAAGATAGAGGAAAAGGTGGTGGGAAAAAATTGAAATTATACGCAAGGATCTATGGGTTACAAAAAAGAAAAAAGAACATTAGGACCATTTTAGGATCTGAAGCACCACTTATCATTGAAATAAAACCACTAAAATGTTAAATGCAGATAAATCACAATAACTTCCTTAATAAGAAGGAACTCCATGAAGCCAATGTATCCATGATTATAAGTTTAAACCAAACCCTAAGAACACATTATAAAACCTCCCTCACACACTTAGGAGAAATCAAAACTCCAATAAAAGCTCATTATTATAAATAAAAACAATAGATAATGAAAACATGATATTTTATATTTTTTAGACTTTAGTCCCATATTCATAGGTTAACAATACTACTTCCTTTTATTTCTTAATATAAAAATGATTCAAATCATAATCTATAAAGTTATCTAATATTTTATCACTATTAGAATTATATAGAAGTGGATCCAACCCACATAATTACACTTCAGACTTTCTAGTCAATCAATTCCACAACCGTATGAAATTCATGGGTGATCCACTATTGTTTTGGTATCGACTCGATTTATCATATGTCACTCTACCCCAAAGATTATTTCTCAGTGATTAGTGTACATAATTCTCATACATATCTCTGATGATTCCTAAAAATCATATTAAAACCATTAGGCACACATTATGTAACTCCATCAAATTTATTCATACACGATATAGATATTATAAACTTGTATCATCTGGACATAACCACATGAACTCCCAGTTTCAGAACATGTAATCCAAACTATCCTACCTCACACAAAAATATTGATGTTGCAATCCTGGCGCATAATCCAGGACTTGAGTTCTCTAATCTATTCATTAAGATACAAATAATATTAATTTATAGAGAGTTTTTATAAGTCTTACCAATCACTTACTTGAATATTTATTTCAAGGATTTAGGGAAGAAAAAATTATCATCTCAAATTTCATAACAATGGTTTAACACCCCGACCTTCCATGGTATGTTTCCGTTTGAATAATGCAATGGCGTGCATTGTACGCAACTTCGCGATTCTAACACACCACAACCAATCAAACTAGCTGTTATGAATAGTAATACCTACTTTTTGAAATTTTATAATTTATATCTCTCAAAATGGACTTCATATTTGGATGAGGAATATCTAAATTATCCTAGGGTGAAATTTTGGTACTTTTCGGATAACTTTCATATTTTGATGAATTGTGAAAATTGCTTATTTTTAATTAAAAACAACTTTTTTAATCGAAATATTTAATATTGATAAATTATTAATTTGAGTGGTTTTAAAGTATATTTAGAATATATTTTTACCATTTAATTCAATGTTTGTCATTGGACATAATTTCACTATTAAACCAGACATAAACAAGTGCCAATCATTTGATAGTTATTATCTCTTAAAAATCCGCTTTTTGTTTTACCAACGGAAATTAATTTTAAATTAATTTCTGCCAATTATGTGTTTTGAATTTGGAAAAATGGATTCTATATTTGGAATCAGGATTTACAAATTGTATAAATAGGTTACTTTTATTTTTAGACATTTTGAATAATTATTTCGGTAAATATTTTATTTACCTTGGTTAAAGGGTAAATCTGGTAAATAAGGGTTAACAAATATTATTATAATAATACTAAATTACCATAAAACATGTCATAACCTTATTGGTGGATACATTTCCGACCATGAGAATCTTTGGGTTCATTTTGGGACCCCATGGAGCCACCTGCAAGTGATAATGACACTTTATATTAATTAAGTTAAAATGAATACAAAAATGACATAAGAATATATCTTTTAGAAAAACATTTTTTACATAGGGTTATATATGATGGATTTTAGATTATAAATATTAATTAGAAATATAAAACGATTTAATACATGGTGATATTTTATGAATAATTTTTAGACAATAAATAATTTAATTTATTTATGACACAATGATGATGAAGTAATTTCCATAATAGTGAAAAATTAAAATAATTGTTATCATAAATACCCAAATAAATATAATATGATAATTTCATGAATTAAACAAATTTATAGGTTAATATGACATGTTATTAATGATTTAATTAACTTGTTTCTAATTAATCATTCTGTTATGATTTTTACAAAAATCAATTATTGAATAATGTCAAAATAGACATAAATGAGTTTCTAAAAAAATATTATATTATTAATTGATATTAAATTCGTAAAAATCTAAGGTTCGGACAAGATACTTATATCATTATAGGTATATCATTAGTGTACTACGTGGGGGTCTCTTGGATGTATATATAAATTTTATTAACCATATAATATGAAAATACAAAGAGTCATTGTAAAAGTGAAACTAATTAACTAAGAGTTAATACTTAAAGATAAGGTTAATATAGTACCCAAAACCTGTATAAATACTATTGGTTGAGTTTTTTTCGACCTACCCCACCTTAAAATTTAAATAATAAACTTTAGAGCAATTAGAAACCGAATATGAATTTATTATAAAATAATATTTCTAGCTTTTCCAAAGGTTCCCCACACCCCTCTTATAAAAGGGCACTCCCCTTCTCATTAATTCACATCATAAAAGTCTTTTGGGTCGGCAAAACCCTTCCCAAATACTCTCTAAAATTCCCTCACTTCATCCTAGAGTCCTTCCTTTAGTCATAAATCCAACCTAAGGAGCCCTTTTGATCAAATCAAAAGGGAGAACCAGAAGAAGAGCTAATAATTTCAGCACCCTTTTTCAAGTTCCTTTCTTCTTCCACTTCTTCTTTATTTGTTATTTCTATTCTAAAATAATAACTCTAGTGTCATATTTATACTGTGATGTTATTATAAATGTGGTAAAACCATATTCAGTATTCTATCCATACTTTGAATGGTATGTCACCATACGTGCGTACGTACGGCTTACTGTCTCCATGTTGTGGTGTAATTGTCATTCAATAAATTATTATTTATATGGGTATAATAATGATGTGTAATTAATGTAAATAATTAATATACAATGTTAATTATTCTTTATATATTATATAAAATCCATTTATATATTATTTTAACATAAAAAGAATGATATTGTCGCTCATGCGTACGTACGGACTACCGTCTCCACGAACGCGATGAGATTCATTCTCCATCGTATCCATTAAAGTATAATTATTATTTGATGAATAAAAATAGTTTTTAAGGAATTTATGTAATTCTTTATATGAAAATGATACAACCTATCCATAACAAACACTGCTTACGTGACAAAGAATATAAAGGAAAACGAGTAAGTTAACAGCCGAAATGACGATAATACTAAGATATTATTACCAAATCAATGTTAAAAGATCATATATGATATCATATTATTGTAAATGATTCTTTCATAATTCAATAACAATTATTTCACCATTATAAAGGAGTTTAACCTACCTTCTACCAAGGAAAAAGTACAAAGTAAGGGGGTTTTATCTCACTCTTAATTTTATGAGAATTTCATTGTTCACCACTTATTTATTGCATGTGGTGTATGTGTACTGACCCTGATTGTATTAATTGTGTAATATACTTTAATTTATGGGTATTTACATCATCATTGTATGATCCTTATTTCATGGGTGTATGTTTCATAAGTTACCTAATCAATAAGGGAACTTGAAATTTCAATTTCCATTTATTCGGCTTTATGCAAACTTCATTGATTATTTTACTCTGAGATTATGCATGGAATCTCTATTCATTTGCTTATTTCATAATTACCACTCCCCTTTTCTATGGATATACTTTTGATACACATAATCACTCCATTGATAATTTCTCAAGTCATCGATATAAATTTCATAAGAGTAATTTCATCTCATTCTCCATTTGTTGAGTTAAACATCCAATTCATTGGTGTTGTATTTACAAGATTATGGGTGAATGTACTTTGATTGTTTGAAACTGAATATCAAATCATATTTAGTGTATTTAAATTTGTCACAGATAACTATGTCGTTGAATTATCCTTAACCTACGGATACGACCTTTATGAGAGATTTCATCTCAATTTACATTCCATTGAGACTTCTTTGTTGTTATACACCAAATCACATTTATGTGGTGTATATAATGTACTTTGACATAGTATATCATTAATACCTTTATTCTCATGATATTATAAAGTTTTTATTAACTCAATTTTTTGTATTCAAGTGTCTCTCTTTTGGTTAGAAACTCTAAATAAAATACCATTTTTAAATGTTTTAACAATTTATTATTCTAAATCTTTCTCATTAATGTCCATGTTTTGAAAAATTGTTTTAAGGATTTAATTATATGGAAGTTAATGTTTTAAAATTAAAACTCCATTTAAAAGATTCAAAGTGGTATGGGACACTAATATTCAAAAATCTATTTTTAAACGGCTTCTTGACAAATTGTGTGACTTTTAAATGATTTCAAGAAAAGGGGGATATTTCTCTCAAATAGTTTTGATGTTTATTTTTATCTATGTCAATATCATTCATTATTATAGATGGACGTTAATATGATACAATAAAATCTTCCGTATTGTATCAAATGAGTTATGTTTTACTGTGGACATGCTATTTTTATACCATTAATGGTTTGTGGTTAAAGTATTGACATTTCATATGCTAGTTTTAATAGGAATGTTTGCGTTATGTTTAAACATGTTAATATGAGGAAGGCATTATGCTTAGCAAGTGACGGGTGGAGCCCTCTATAGCTCCTCAATGCATCGGTAGGGCTCATGAGACGAACTAGTGTCTTGGCACAAGGTATTGACAAAATCTTATTTGTAGTCTGGGCACGATGCCTTGGCTATGTGGTTATGATAGTCTGGGATTATGAATTTCATCATTATGAAAGTGGTTATTGATATTTCATGTGATAATTCGTTTATTAGAATATCCATGTGAATAAGTAAAAGGAAGTATTTCATTTTATTTTTTCCATACTATGTTGAAGTTCATGTTTAAAAGGATTTTGTTTTAGTTATACATAGCCTTAAATGTTTATTCTTATTTATGAAAGTTTCCAATATATTGTTATCCTTTCTGGGCATTTCAGCTCATCCTGTTTCTATGTTTTATTATTCCCAGGATTTGAAGAAGTAAATTATGAATGACCCACAGGGATAGTATGAGGGGATTAGAGTGTGGACTATAAAGACTATGTTGTTGTAGTTTTCATTTGTATGATGTAATGTAAAACTTTATGAATGTATCAAGTTATTCCAAGGCTACTAAAATAATTGGTCTTTCGAGACTTGATCTTTCTTGTGATCCTGCCAATGTTATGTAATAATGCACCGACATTGGGTAACTGGGGTCGGGGCGTTACAGTTGGTATCAGAGGGAGGTTTAGTACACACCTTGGAAGCTAGATTTAGATAAAATATTATTAGAGAATGTATAACTAAGATGAATATTGAGTATTACTATAGAAGAACTTCCTAGAATTTTGGTATTATAGAGTTTTTTTGAGTTTTCTGAGCAATACATCCCTATCAGGATACGAGCAGGTAGAGGCAGCTCTGGCATAGATGTACCTAGGGGTTAAACCCAAAAACACCGCTTTGAGCTACACTCGAATGGGAATTGGTGCACGATAATGGGCCTTGCTACACTCTTGGTGAAGAAACTCCTCTGGGATATGCTTAGGATAATGTAAATTTTATTTACAAACCAATTTGAAGTATTATATATATAAGATGAGAGTAAATGACCTTTGTTAATCCTGATGTGTTTCAAATTGAGAATATGGTGACATGTTAATCTCTAAATGATTTTATGACTACTGTTACTCACACAATGCTTTCTGGTTTTAGTCAATGGCTCGATTCCAAGGAAGTCATAGCGACTTTGATAATGATATACATGGTGGGAACGGTGGTGGAAATGAGAAACAAAATGGAAAGTTGATAGGCGTAAAAGATATCATCTTTATGACAAATCAATTTTCCAAAAATATGATCAACAATATATATATTAACCAATTCCCGAACTCAACAATGAAGAGAAAGGCGATGAATGAAAAGAGCTCCAGTGGTGGAGACCATGGAGAAAGAAATCATCAATTTCCATCATGCAAGAAATGTGGAAGCAGACACCCAGTAAAGTGTCTCAATGGGATAAAGAAATGTTTTACGTGCAAAAAGGAAGGATATAAAGTGAAGAATTGCTGAAGAAAAATGAAGAGTACTATGGAAGAAGATAAAAATGGTCCCAAGAATCCATTTACAGTCATTTGTCGTAAATTTAGGGGACCTGGCCATTACCCGATTGAATACCCTATTATATAGGATATTATCTTGGACAAAGAAGAAGCTATGTGGAAATAAATGTTTGGAGAAATGTTTAAAAAGTATTATTGCACCTTGCTGATGGGTTTTCATTGGAAGAATTTTCTCCTATACTTTTAACCCTACATTTTTCCACGTGAGAATGATATTTGAGGAAGAATTATATTTTCTATTGTGGATAAAGTTATAAATAACCATTTGGATTTATATGATCATTGGGTTTGAGGCAATTATAAGTTATTATAATTTTGGATGAAAATTAATGGTATGAGATATGATTTTTGGTTAAATTATGTTATGGTTAGTTTGAGGAATTTATCTCATTTTGGCAATGTTATAAAATATAGTTTTTGAAAAAGGACAACACGCAGACCGTGTGACAACCCGTCGTGTCAGACAAAGCTGTGGGAATCGAATGCATAACCAAAGTGCGATTGGGATTTATCGCCTACCACTGGACTAGTTGAAGTCCCTAGTTAGTGTGACTATTATTTTTAGTTAAATTATTTT
Organism: Viscum album; assembly: GCA_963277665.1. Taxonomy (NCBI): domain Eukaryota; kingdom Viridiplantae; phylum Streptophyta; class Magnoliopsida; order Santalales; family Viscaceae; genus Viscum; species Viscum album. The sequence continues at coordinate 19,334,349 of OY728137.1, read as the reverse complement.
ATTGATCAATAATAATTTTATTTGGGATCTTATGTCTTATCAAATGAATACACTTAGTATAGGAAAATTATTTGGTGATTAAGTGATAAATGTTATTTTGGAAGTAGTTCACTTTGTCGTAAACACTATATGCCTGAGGAAAAGAGAATAGTATGGGATTTCATTTGAGGAGTAATGGTGGATTTTTATATATTCTTTTATTGGGGATTTACAGTGATTTGGGTTATTTATTGAAATTATTAGGTTAATTACTTTTAAGTATGTGACCTTAAGAGTAATTAATGTCATTTAGAGATACAATTTAACGTGGAAGACTACATTCTTATAAGTTTTGGGTTTCAATATTAGTTTTTATTATATTAAAGGATTTTAAGTATAATTGATTATTGAATGGTATTTATTTAACTTTAGGGTATTGATGGTTTAATTTTAGAAATTAAGATTAGTGTTTTTTTTCTCTAATGGAATATCCATGTGGGGATCATCAGATAATATACTAACCATTATTGGTTTGATTAACCTCTAAAGACAAGGTAAATATATAGTTTATCCTATGTGGATCATGTATTTCTATAGATGTTTATTCTAGCTCTTCCATTGTGACCAAGTCATCTTGAATACTCATTGTTCAAAAAAAAATGAGTTAGTGGTAAAAATTTACTAAAGAATGAAAGTCTACTTAATAAGTAAGTATATCTCTTTATGTTCTTAGTCAATATCATCAATGAATTATTCGTCCTTATGTAATGTATCTTAAAACAAAAATGTTGTCCGTTTACTTTTCCAGCTGGGAGACTAATGACCGTTTTTCCCAACATAAGTCTGTGATTTTCTTATTTTTAACGTTCTCCTGATCATGTTTTCAATCCCTCTCCATCAGAACATAACACATAGTTTATCTTCCATATACAGATTTTCCTACATGGAATCCTAGTATGGGTTATCTTGGGTGACCTTTATACCTCTCTTCCTTTTTTTAAAGTGATAGTTTTATTGACTCTTTTCGATGTGGGACTTTCCAATATATTCTCAAGACCAATTTATTAAAAAATTGCAAGGACGCAATTTATTTAAGGAGGGTAGAATGTTACACCCCAATATTCCACGGTACGTTTCCCTTTGAATAATGCAATGGCGTGCATTGTACGCAACTTCGAGATTCTAACACACCACAACCAATCAAACTAGCTGTTATGAATAGTAATACCTAATTTTTGAAATTTTATAATTTCTATCACTCAAAATGGACTTCATTTTTGGATTTGTAATATCGAAATTATCCTAAGGTGAAATTTTGGTACTTTTCGGATAACTTTCATATTTTGATGAATAGTGAAAATTACTATATTTTAACTAAAAACAACTGTTTTTAATATAAATAATTAATATTGATAAATTATTAATTTGAGTGGTTTTAAAGTATATTTATAATATATTGTTACCCTTTAATTAAATCTTTTTTATTGGACATAATTTTACAATTAAACCAGACATAAACATGTGCCTATCTTTTGATAGTTATTATCTCTTAAAAACACACTTTTTGTTTTAACAAGGAGAATTAATTTTAAATTAATTTATGCCACTTATGTGTTTTGAATTTGGAAAAATGCATTATATATTTGGAATTAGGATGTACAAATTGTGTAAATATGTAACATTTATTTTTAGACATTTCGAATAATTACTTCGGTAAATATTTTATTTACCATGGTTAAAGGGTAAATCCGGTAAATAACGGTTAACAAATAATATTATAATAATAATACTAAATTACCCAAAAACGTGTCATAACCTTATTTGTGGATACATGTCTGACCATGGTAATCTTTGGGTTAATTTTGGTACCCCATGGAGAAACTTGTAAATGATAATGACACATTATATTAATTAAGTTAAAATAAATACAAAAATGACATAAGAATATATATTTTAGAAAAACATTTTTTACATAGGGTTATATATGTTTGATTTTAGATTATAAAAATTCATTATAAAAATAAAAAGATTTAATACATAATGATATTTTATTTATAATTTTTAGACAATAAATAATTTATTTTATTTATGACACAATGATGATGCAGTAATTACAATAATAGTGAAAAATTAAAATAATTGATATTATAAATACACAAATAAATAAAATTTGAGACTTTTTATGAATTAAACTAATTTTATAGGTTAATATGACATGTTAGTAATGATTTAATTAACTTTTTTTGATGTAATCATTCTGTTATGATTTTTACAAAAATCAATTATTGAATAGTGTCAAAAATGACATAAAAGAGTTTTTAAAACAAATATTATATTATTAATTGATATTAAATTCCTAAAAATCTATTGTTTGGAAAAGAGACTTATATAATGATATTGGTATAATTAATGGACAACTTAGGGGTCACTTGGATGTATATATTATGTATTTTAACCATAAAATATAAAAATACCAAGAAACATTGTAAAAGTGAAACTAATTAACTAAGAGTTAATACTTAAAGATAAGGTTAATATAGTAACCCAAACCTGTCGAAATCCTATTTTTTGAGTGTTTTTCGACCTATCCCCACAATAAAATTTAAATAATCCACTTTGGATCCATTAGAAACCGAATATGAATTTATTATAAAATAATATTTCTAGCTTTTCCAAAGGTTCCCCCCCTCTTATAAAAGGGAACTCCCCCTTATCATTAATTCACATCTTCAAATCCTTTTGGTTCTGCCAAAACCTGACCAAATACTCTTTTAACATCCCTAACTTCATCCTAGAGGAATTACTTTAGTCAGAAATCCAACCTAAGGAGCTCTTTTGATCAAATCAAAACGGAGAACCCGAAGAAGAGGTAATAATTTCACCACCTTTTTTCAAGTTCCTTTATTCTTCCACATCTTCATTAGTTGTTATTTCTTTTCGAAAATAATAACTACAGATTATTCTATATACTGTGATGTTATTATAAATGTGGTAGAACCATATTCAGTATTCTATCCATCCTTTGAATGGTATGTCACCATACGTGCGTACGTACGGCTTACCGTCTCCACGTCGTGGGGTAATTGTCATTCAATAAATTATTATTTGGATGGGTATAATAATGATGTGTAATTCTTTTAAATAATAAATATAAAATGATAATTATTATGTCTATATGATATAACATCAATTTAAATATTATTTTTACATCAAAAGAATGATATTGTCGCTCGAGCGGACGTACGGACTACCGTCTCCACGAACGCGATGAGATTCATTATCCATCGTATCCATTAAAGTATAATTCCTATTTTATGATTAAAAATAATGTTTAAGGACTTGATTTAATTATGGAAATTAAGAAGATAAAACCTATCCATAACAAACAGAGCTTACGTAACAAATAATATAAAGGAAAACGAGTAAGTTAACACCCTAAATGACAATAATACTAAGATATTATTAACAAATCAATGTTAAAAGATCATATATGATATAATATTAATTTAGATGATTATTCTATAATTCAATAACAATTATTTAACCATTATAAAGAAGGTTAACCTACCTTCAACCAAGGAAAAGGTACAAAGTAAGGGGTTTCTTATCTCACTATTAATTTCGTGAGAATTCCATTGTTCACCAGTTATTTATTGCATGCGGTGTATGTGTACAGACCATGATTGTATTCATTGGGTAATATACATTAATTTATGGGTATTTAGATCATCATTTTATGATCCGTCTTTCATGGGTGTATGTTTCATAAGTTACCTAATTGATAAGGGATTTTGAAATTTCAGTTTCCATTTATTTGGATTTACGCAATCTTCATTGATTATTTTACCCCGAGATTATGTGTGGAATCACTATTCATTTGCTTATGTCATAATTTCCACTCACCTTTTATATGGATATACTTTTGATACACATAATCACTCCATTGATAATTTCTCAAGTCATCGATATGAATTTGATAAGATTAATTTTAACTCATTCTCCATTTGTTGAGTTAGACATCCAATTCATTGGTGTAGTTTATACAAGATTACGGGTGAATGTACATTGATTTTTTTACACTGAATATCCAATAATATTTAGTGTATTTATATTTGTCACAGCTAACTATGTCGTTGAATTATCCTTAACCTAAGGATACGACCTTTATGAGATATTTCATCTCAATTTACATTCCATTGAGACTTCTTTGTTGTTATACACCAAATCTCTTTTATGTGGTGTATATAATGTACTTTGACATAGTATATCATGAATTAATTTATTATCATGATATTACAAAGTTTTTATCACCTCAATTATTTTTATTCATGTGTCTCTATTTTGGTTAGAAACTCAAAATAAAATACCATTTTTAAATGTTTTAACGACTTATTCTTCTAAATCATGATCATTAATGTCCATGTTTTAAAAAATGGTTTTAAGGATTTATTTATATGGGAATTAATGTTATAAAATTAAAACTCCTTCCAAATGTTTCAAAGTCGTATGGGACACTTTGATTCAAAAATCTATTTTTAAACGGCTTCTTGACAAATAGTGTGACTTTTAAATGTTTTCAAGAAAAGGGGGATATTTCACTCAAATATTTTTGATGGTTATTTTCATCTATGTCAATATCATTCATTATTATCGATTGAGGTTAATATGGTACAATAAAATCTTCCATAATGTATCGAATGAGTTATGTTTGACTGTGGATGTGCTAATTTTATACCATTCATGGTTTGTGGTTAATATATTGACATTTTGTATGATAGTTTTAATACGAATTTTTATGTTATGTTTAAGCAAGTTAATCGGAGGAATGCATTGGACTTAGTAAGTGACAGGTGGAGCCCTCAATATCTCCTCGATACATCAGTAGGTATCATGAGACACACTAGTGTCTTGGCACAAGGCCTTGACAAAATCTTGTTTGTAGGCTTGGCATGAGGCCTTGGCTATGTGGTTATGACAGTCTGGCATTATGCATTCCTTCATTATGAAATTGGTTATTGAAATTGCATGTGATTATTTGTTTAGTATAATATCCATGTGATTAAGTAAATGGCATTATTTCAAATTATTTTTTCCATACTATGTTGAAGTTCATGTTTAAAAGGCTTTTGCTTTATTTATACATTTCCTTAAATGTTTATTCTTATTTATGAAAGTTTCCGCTATATTGTTATCCTTACTAGGAATTTGAGATCATCCCTTTTCAATGTTTTATTTTTCCCAGGATGTGAAGAAGTAAATTATTAATGACTCATAGGGATATTATGAGGGGATAAGAGTGTTGACTATGGAGACTATGTTGTTGTAGTTTTCATTTTTATGATGTAATGTAAAACTTTATTAAAGTATCTAGTTATTCCAAGGCTACTAAACTAATTGGTCTTTCGAGACTTGATATTTCTTGTGATCATACCAATGTTATGTAATAATGCACTGACTCTGGGTAACTAGTGTAGGGGCGTTACAAATGGTCAGTGTATGCATTCCACATTTTGATCACCCAAGCCTCACTGATGCATAATACTACCTTAGAATTTCCAAAACTAATCATTAGATAAATATATTAATAAAATAAAACCTTTTTAATCCAGTTTTACTTGAACATCAAATCTTACATAAAATTTTAAATTAAATGATATGTCAGATAAATGTTTTTTTTCTATGAAAGAAATACAAAATTTTAATCGAAATTAATTATTCTCTTACTAGAGAAAAATAAACCCAATTTTATAAATCCTGAAATGTTTCCCCAATATAAAATTCATCAAAATCAATTACATCACTTATTATATGGTGGCCAACTACCCTACATAAATATTGGATAGTATAACAACCTGATGAAACCCTGAAATCCATTACAAGGTTATACCTCCAAAGGTAGATGAAAAGCATATGGTACTCTTCCATGAATATATATACCTCTTAAACCCAAAATAAATAAAATATCACATTATATCATTTGTTTTGAAATACCAGGATACATATTATAAATGTTTAATATATCAGAAAATCCACTACATTGCTTTCCAATGTTTCTTTACCAATATTTTCATAATCCAATGGATAACTCCCAATGCATGTGTAATGTTCGACACATAATAAATCATGACATAAATTATTATACGTAATGATGATGATAATAAATTTTTTCCCATGTAATTATCCTTCTCTTTCATTTTCAGTTAATTTTTCCTTGGTATAAGTTGAAGGGTTTGACTAAGGATGTTGGAACATGTTTATATATGATCATTAAAATCCTTTTAATAAACTATTGAATGATTCCATCTAAGAAAAAACCAATGTTTTGTTCCTCCTACCTGCATTAATATGCATCCCTGAAATATTCATAGCTTCTTTATTATCCTTCATCTAAAATATTTAGAAAAAATCTTCATTTAACTCTAAATCAAGTTTCATGTCTGGTCCTTCATGGTGAATTTCATCTATATACAATGAAAATATGATGCAACATAAATCCTTGAATAAATTATAATAGTAAAAATGAGCTGAGTAACTTTTTAAAATCTCTATATCATCCCTTAAGTAATCAAAATTCTAGTTATATTTCCTTACCTATTTACTTAAACTATAAAATATTTTGTTTATCTTACACAACCACTATAGTTGGGGTTGTAGCCGAGTGGTTAAAACACCACATAATACTTCATGATAATTAGAATCTAATTCATATAGGGGTGTAATTATTAATTAATTATTGCAATACTATAGTGAGTACTATAAAAATACTATAACAATGACAATATTCACCCAAACAGGGATTTCAAGTTGAAAACCTATGTTTTGTGCCAATGGGCCTTTAATCCATCTATGAATGGATGATGAGTAACCAAGGTAGGTATTATCGATAGTGTGTTGGGGATTTAATCTAGAAAATGGTGGACCAAAAATTTTTAATGGATGATTTCCAAAAAAGTAGAGAAGTAGAAGGGAAATAGTGCTACATGATGATCAATTAGATGTGGGTATTCCTTCAAAGGGTGGATAGAATATACCCTTAAAATAAACAAGGATTAATAAGAAGTTATGGGTAACCATAGATTCGATTTTATGATAAACATTTGGAGTAAAAAATTCATAATACTAGGAAGAGGGTCTGTGTCATTGTGTGGTCATAGGCTTGGGGCTTCTGGTCAAGCAATAGCCTTGTTCTATTATGATTTTGGGAAATGTAAGTGTTCCATGTCAACCTAGATAAATATAGGATTATCCAAACATAAAATAAAAACATAAGGCCTCAGATCTATTATCAAAAACCTAAAAACAAGCATCCATTCAATTTGTCAAAAAACCCTATGGATTTCCATCTAAAAGTTTCCATGAAATAATGATATCTAAATATCAATCTATTTTAGATAAAGACATCCAAATGTAACCATATTAAACACAGTTTATATGGTTATGTGTTTGAAAATTAGTGTAAAACATTCTTCTTAATACACTCATTTATTCTTCTATAAACCTTTGATAACCAACCCATCATAATAGTTATGTCTTCTAACCACTAACGCCTTAAACCAAAAAACCAATTTTTTATTCAAATATTTCTTCCGCTATGGTAATTCTAATATATCCTATGTTGTATTTTCATTAAAAAAATCCATTTCAAATTTCACATATAACTCCCATATTATAGAAGGGAATCTCTACTTCATCTTGGATCTTGAGATGACCTACATCCATAAGAATAGAAAAAAGATGATTAGTTCCAAACCACTGAAACATGTCATCATATCTTGGATGGCCTCAAAAACACTACCTATTTTTTCTCTCTTTTCAAACCACTTCTTTTTTAATTTCACCTTCTATATTATTTCTTCATGATTATGTAGTTATATTTCTTTGTAGTATATATTTCTCTAGCCCATATGATTATATCAGAATTTCGTCCACCCAACACTTTCTAGAAATTTTAACCATTTAGAAATTTCATTAAAATCGACTTAGATATGGTTAGCTGATTATCATTCATCAAATACATATTTTAAAATTTTCAATTATTTTTCATTAGACCTCCACGTTGAAGAGAATGATCAGAAATCTAATAATCATATGATTTTCATTATCGGAAAATCGAATGCAAATGTTTTCATTTACATTCCCAGAAAAGGTACATGAATGGGAGTTTAGTTCAAGTATTTCCCAATCATTTTCATTAACATGGGCATAGGAAGAACTTTTGAGAAAATTCAGGTGGTAAAATTCAACTGGTTTTATCGATATCAAATATTCTGAAACATCCTTATCTAAATTTGTGGAAGGACTTCTATTGAAAAGATAAGCCAAAAAATTTAATTCTTCCCAAAATAACTTGGCCATTCCAAAATGCAGTCTCATTTCCAATATTTCTGAATTTGTGTTCATTTTATCAACTTTACTATACCATTATATTCTGTAATTTTGATAATAGTTTACTAAAATATGATTATTTTATCTTGTAAAACCTATTTAATTTTTTTCATTTATATTCTCCACCATTATCAAGCATTAAAAACTTAATCCTTTTTATGGTCCTTTTCAACATAATAACCCTTTATGAATGACCACTCTGAAAACATTAATTTTTTAATGGATTAAAATAATAATTTAATTATTCAATAATTAATGAATTTAATGTACTATATTTAATAAATATGATAACCGATTGGTGTAAGCCCACATACATCAGTATATAAGAGCTCTTAATTATGGGACATAAGTATCATTTTAATTCTTGATAAAGGAAATATTTCTTTAATCTCCAATGATATAATTCTCAAAAGATAAAAAATACATGTGTTAATTATGTATCACCCTTTTTTCTGTTTATAATCACATTTTTATCTACATAACATTCCCATGATAAAATGCATAAGTTATTATTCAAAAAATTATTACTTTACTTGATATTTCAATAATATACAAAAATCTATCTTTAAAACCTCTAGCCATAACCATAGAACCCCATGTATCCATCCATAATCCATCTATGAATCTTGTTATGAATCTTAATTCATTCATATAACCAAATATGACTATATTATATTATAAACGTAGTATGTCCCAAGCTCTATATAACTCTAAGAAGCATCCATTTGATATTCAGACGTTATCATAACCATTCCCATGATATTGAAAGATTCATCATCTACTATATGGAACCTAAAAAACATTTTAGACACATAATTCACCATGTATCCTCTCTCAACTAAAGAATGGAATGAAAACTTACACTTGAAGATCAATGATTCCAATGAAATATTAAAAATCAGTAGTAAACTGCTCTCACCTTCAACTGTACTGCTTGCAGAACATTAACTTCTAGAATCTCGAATTCTAGAATTTACAATGTGATCACTTTAATATTTATCCATCTAACCCTTATTCATGATATTATAAAATATAGGTTTGGAACCATTCGATTTATTTTAACTTCATTCTCTTTATCCATATACAATTTTCTTCCAAAAGTTTCATTCAATGAAACATCCACTACCTTCCACATTTATCATGGATTTTTTAGGATCCTGGACTTCCTTATATGTGACCTATTCATTCTAAATTAGGTCAATAACCTTCTCAAATACTAGGTAATAATTTATAGAGTAATATCTTATGGACGACACTACTATATCCCATAATTATACAAAGTAGTGTGAGTAAAAAAAATTGACACATATTTTTTGAATTTCACATTAAATGATTTGAGTTAAGTATAAATCATATTGATGTGAGTTACACGATAAAACACTAGTATTAATTATAGTATCCTATTTCCAAATAACCTATGGATGATTAATACTTCATCCATTACTATTGTATTCTAAAATATATCCTCTAGGAACTTCATCAGTTCTATTATCGTCTACACCTTTTGGATGTTATAAGAAATATTTCATTATAGTTATATCCAAATCATTCAAGGAATCATCTTATAAATTATTTATGTTTTTTATTTTGTAGATTTATTTTTAGTTTAATAATTTTTAAATATCCTTTTGTTCTTTTTAAAATATTAAATTCTCTATCTTCATCCTATAGAAATAAAATCAATCCACATTAAACTTGTCTATGTAATCATAGAAACATTTTAATGAAATACAATTGGAAATATTTTAATCCTAATGAAATGAAAAATAATACTAACAATAATATTATTAGATTAGTTTTCTACTGAGTGTTTAGTTTCTTTCGAATCAAAAACTCTAATACCACTTTTTAGTATCCCTGGATCCACTGATCACCATAAGTAAACCCTTGGATGCTTCAAATCAAATATAAATCTAAGGAACTCACTCATTAAAAAAGAACCCCCTGAATCCAATGTTTATAGACTGATTAGATATAACTACGCCCTAACTATAAACCCAAACATTAATTTCCTATGATTTCGTAAGGACACTATATTTGTTATTGTATACAACATGCAACACTGAGAATAAATGAACAATGAAATATTATTATTTAAATGTTATAGTTGTTACCCTTCCATTAAATTGTTAGGTATGAATAGTGTTAAAAAATTTATGGAATATTTATAATGGTCATACTCTTTATAAATTTATAAATTAATTATTAAGAAATAATCACTCAATATTTTTAGTAATGACATTTAATGCTTTAAAAATACGTTTCCTTCAAAATTGTTTTTTTATATTTATGAAAAAATATTATAATTAAGTTATAGAAATTTTTTAAATTTTATTTGATAAAAAGAATATCAAAATTTAATTAACCGTTAAAAAATTAGTTTAGAATGATTTTTTTAGTATTTTCTGAAAATTTTAATTTTCCAATGATTATTATAACATTACTAATTTTTTATTGAAAGCTATCATTTATTTTCTAGTACATTCAAAGTGAAATTATATTTTTGATTATGTTTATAATTTAATCGGATTATTTATATTGAATATAATCTAATATACATTATTATAATCGACATTTTACTTTAATTTGGTATAAAAACAATTTTCATACTAGAATCATTTTTCTGGAAAATAACATTTCATCGCATTTTGCATGTATGATTTTAAATTAAATTTAGAGACTTATCTAAATTTAATTTTATAAAATATATTCCATATTTGGAATCACAAAATTTAATATTAGTAAATATGGTCAACTTAATTTTTGGCCAATATGAATAGAAACTATAATATATTTTTTACCACTATAAAAATAAAATATGTTAGTTAGAGTTAAAATAGATTTAACTGGAATAAAATTCAATAAAAAACTTTCCTTAATTTCATTATATGATTAATTTTCATCCACAATCAACCAATATTTTATAATATGAACTTTTATTTCGATTTATCATTGATTTGGACCTTTATAATAATTTATGTAAAAAATAAAGTAAAAATGTCCCTATCTTGTTATTAACATTTTAAATGTTTTGTGAAATGATAAAAAAATATATTCGTTTATAAATGGTTATTGTGATTTAAAATTATTTTTTCTTAATAATTCTATTTTTTATGACATATTTTTCTTAATTGCAGATGCAATACCGACAAAATGCTTGTGCAAGTAGTAGAAAAATTAGGTAAATGATTGTATACATTCTAAATTTAATTTTTTGTTTATTTATTGTGTACCAAAAATTTTATAGATCAATATATCATATTAGGGTATGTATGAATTGTTTATATTATAAATCCATCGATATCTTATTGTCTTTAATGTTAATCTAAATGAATAGTTTCAAAAATGAAATTAATGATATATTATGCTATATACTATTTTATGGAATTATTTAAAGATAATAAAATATTGAATAAGTACAATTAATATGATTAATAGTATAAATTATAATCTATTTTCAATTTATGAGTCAATTTTCACCTTATAAATAAAATAATAATACTTTAATTTGAAAAACTCAAGTACAATGGTTATGTTTCAAATTAGATAACCATAGTATTAAAACAAAATATTAGGTTAAAAATGATATCAAAACCTATATAAATTTAATTTTATGACTTTATTAAGACCATATCAACCTTACCATCAACTTCATCACATTTTTGAACCATTTTTCACATGTCCAGTGCATATGATACTAAAATATTTCATGAATTTCTAAAAGTTTTCCTCCCCTCCCTTATAAAAGGATACCACTTATCTATTTTATTTTGTCCACTTTTACCAATATTTATATCTAACCATATTTTAATTAATAGATATAAAATATTAGTAGATAATTATTCAGTATATTTTATATATACACACTCGAGGACCATTAAGGTTTAGTTTCTTTGGAGACTAGATACAAAAATATTCTAATTTCCCAAAATATCTTCAACATATCCTATAAAGATATTCCCACGTATTAATATTTAAATACATAGAATAATTAAAACATTCAATCATAACCAAGGGAATGGAAATATAATAAAGGTGATATTAGATTCTTATTTTGGGTAAATATGGGAGATAACAATGATCAGTTGAGAATAAAATGAGTGTAAGGGAATAAAGAACCATAGATTGACATTGGAAACCATACCCAACATACCATATATTTTAATTTGGACTCATTGACTATTGATTTTGAGTTTACAAGACATGATTCTAAGTGGAATAAAAGAACATGATCCATGAGAGCATAACATTATTATAAGACATTTGTTAGTGAAATAGAAATAAGCATAATAAATTATTACCTTATTAGTCAAGGATTTTTACCAAGGTTATAAAACTGGATTGAGTTCACTACCTAAAATATCATATACGTAGTCAAGGATTACTCACAGAACTATCATAATGAACAAATCCCCTTACTAAATTGGGTTTAATACTCATTTTAGTCCTTATTATTTGATGAGATATCCATATTTACCCAATGCATTGAAGGGAAATATAATTCACTGACCACTAATCACCTAATGTAAATAATACATATGGGTTTCAAAAATTAATAAACAATAAAACATATTATAACCCATAAAAATGAAATTGGTTTCATAAAAATTTCGTCATATCATCATAGCATAAGCAGGGGAAAATAAATGAGTTTCATAACATAATTAACTCATGAAAAATTTTGATTTCCATAGAATAATCCTTAAATCATCATCATCATAATACATAAAAAGAATAAAATTGGATGGAATTGTTGGATCATATCCAATGTAAAATATAAGTAACATAAAAGGATGAATCAAAGATTAAAAATTCATTTAAAATATCATCGAAACATTAAATTAGGAAAATACATTTATACTTTGAAATCAATTATTTAAAATGTAATTTTTTTGGAAATATTAAATAAAAAAATACTTTCAAAAAACCATGGAAAAATTTAAAGTGAGATTGAAAACATTGACCAATAAAAACGTTTTAGAATTATGTTCTTACCAGGAATGTTAAAACAAAGATTCATTTCACATTTTATATAAAAAGTTAAAAGTAACTCAATCATAAAATAAAACTAATTTCCCATTTTAAAAAATTAAATGAAATAAGATGATAATAATAAAAATTCTTGAAATCATTTTTAAAAAACATAGATGTAGAGGAAAGAAGATTTTTGACTAAGGAGAGAAATAAAGTCAGTTTTTCTTAAAAAAATATTTCTATCACTTTAGTTATTAAAGAGAGGAAAATGTATAGAAAATATGAAATTTAAAATAATAATTAATATATTTTAAGATTTATGAATTTATTTAGAGTTATATAAAGAAAATTTATTATCAAAAACATAATAATAAAAAATCCCCATAAAGTATTAGATTATAACACAAATCCATTAGCTGAAGTCCGATCGTTCATCACAAGTGTATAAACATAATTTATAAGAAATATTGATTAATTATAAAAATATTTTAGAAAAATAATTACATATTTCATAACTTATACGATATAATTATAACATATCATCATCATTATATAAATATTTATTTATAAAAATTATAGTTCAATGTGATAACTACTTCGCCTTCCGTGCAAGTTATGATTCAACATTCCTGGACCATGTGATTGAATTATATTTAAATCACATGAATAATAACAATAACTATATAAATATAATATATATTCATTATAGACATATTTAAAATCATCCTTAACAGGAATAGATAGGAAAATTATTTTTACCATTCATAGAGAAAGTGGGTGATGCGTATGCATGAACGATGTTTTAACTTTCTAAAAAAAGGGGGAAAGAAATATAAATAATAAATTTTAATTAATGAATCATAATAATTTAATAATTATCATTTAGTAAAAATTGTTTCATCTTTATAACCATCTAAGAAAAATTGTAATACCCCAAGCATCTAAGGTACACTTCTCTTTGAATAATGCAATAACATGTGTTGTATGCAACATCGAGTTCTAACACACATCACAACTAATCAAACTAGCCGTTATGAATAGTAATACCTAATTTTTCAATTTTTATAAATTATCTCTCTCAAAATGGACTTCATTTTTGGATTCAGAGTATTGAATTCAGCCTAAGGTGAAATTTTGTAACTTTTCGGATAACATTTATATTTTGATGAATAGTGAAAATTACTAAATTTTAATTAAAAAAAACTTTTTTAATCAAAATAATTTATATTGATAAATTATGCATTTGAGTGGTTTTAAAGTATATTTAGAATATATTTTATCCATTTAATACAATTTTGGTCATTTTACATAATTTTACAATTAAACCGGACATAAACAAGTGTCAATCTTTTGATAGTTATTATCTCCTAAAAACACATTTTTAGTTTTAACAACGAGAATTAATTTTAAATTAATTTCTGCCACTTTTGTGTTTTGAATTTGGAAAAATGAATTCCATATTTGAAATCAAGATGTTCATATTGTGTAAATAGGTAACTTTTATTTTTAGACATTTTAAATAATTACTTCGGTAAATATTTTATTTACCATGGTTAAGGGTAAATCCGGTAAATAAGGGTTAAAAAATAATATTATAATAATACTAAATTACCCTAAAACGTGTCTTAAACTTATTGGTGGATACATGTCCGACCATGACCATATTTGGGTCGATTTCGGGACCCCATGGAGCCACTTTTAGGTGATAGGGACACTTTATTTTAATGAAGTTAAAATAAATACAAAAATGACATAAGCATATATCTTTTAGAAAAACAATTTTTACATAGGGTTATATATATTGGATTTTCGACTATATATAATAATTAGATAGATAAAAATATTTCCTACATAATGCTGATTAATTTATAAATTTTAGACATTATATAATTTAATTTATTTATGACACAATGGTGATGCTGTAATTACTAAATTAATAAAAAATTTATATAATGGATATTAAAAACACCCAAATAAATATAATTTCAGACTTTTTATGAATTACACTAATTTTATAGGGTAATATAACATGTTAGGATTGATTTAATTAACTTTTTTCTAAGTAATAATTGTGTTCTTATTTTTACAAAAATAAATTATTGAATAGTTTCAAAATTGACATAATTGGGTTTTTAAAACAAATATTATATTATTAATTGATATTAAATTCCTAAAAATCTAAAGTTCTAATAAAAGTCTTATATCATGATAGTTGTATCATTAATGGACCACTTGGGGGTCTCTTGAAGGTATATAGTATGTTTATTAACTATATAATATAAAAATACAACGTGACGTGGTAAGTGTCAAACTAATTAACTAAGAGTAAAAACTAAAAGATAAGGTTAATATAATGACCCAAACCTGTCTAAAATCAAATTGTTGTGTGGTTTTCGACCCATAACCACCTTAAATTTAAATAATACACTTTTTATCCATTAGAAAGCGAATATTAATTTATTATAAAATAATATTTCTAGCTTTTCCAAAGGTTCCCCTCACCCCTCTTATAAAAGGGAACTCCTCCTTCTCATTAATTGACAACGTCAAAGCCTTTTGGTTAGGCCAAACCCTGACCAAATAATCTCTTAACATCTATCAATTAATTATAGAGGCCTTACTTTAGTCTGAAAGCTAACCTAAGGAGCCCTTTTTATCAAATCAAAAGGAATAACCCGAAGAGGAGGTAATGATTTCACCACCCTTTTTCAAGTTCCTTTCTTCGTCCATTTCTTCTATCATTGTTATTACCAATCTAAAATAATAACTCCAGTATATTATATATAAATTTATGTTATTATAAACATGGTACAACCATATTCAGTATTATATCCATCCTTTGAATGACATGTCACCATACGTGCGTTCGTACGACTTACCGTCTCCACATCGTGGTGTAATTGGTATTCAATAAATTATTATTTGGGTGGGTATAATAATGATGTGTAATTCATGTAAATAATAAATATAACATTATAATGATTCTTTATATATGATATAACATCCAATTAAATATTATTTTAATATCAAAAGAATGATATTGTCGCGTGTGCGTATGTACAGACTACTGTCTCCATAAACGCGAGGAGATTCATTCTCCATCATATCCATTCAAGTATAATTCTCATTGGATGATTAATAATATTATCTAAGGACATTATATCATTCTGGATATGAATAAGATACAACCTATCCATGAAAATCACGGCTTATATAACAAAACATACAAAATAAAATGAGTAAGTTAACAACCGAAACGATGATAATTCTAAAATATTATTAACAAAGCAATGTTAAAAGATAATATATGATATAATATTAATATATATGATTATTTTATAATTTAATAACAATTATTTCACCATTATACAAGAGTTTAACCTACCCAGAACCATGGAAAAGTACATGATAAGCGTTTATTTCGCAATCTCTTCATTATCCGAGGTTGTTTATACGTAATAATCCACTGGGATTTCTTTATCGTCCACATCCATGTTTCTTAAAAATTTATTTCAAAACATTTTTTCTATTTAAAAGAATATGGGTTAAAGTCATTTATACCCTTGTTTGACTTTTTATAAGTGGTTTATAAAGGAATCATTCTGCCATTTTCCAAACAAGGTTCTTTTTAACCTTTTCGACAAGAATTAAGGTAAGAATATTTTTTTAACTTATACGGCGGTTGCGGCTATTTTCCGCCATTATAAAAACTTTGAAGCTTCCCTTAAAAGATTATATGAATATTTTCAAAGAAAATGTTTTATTTTATAAATATATAACTCTTAAATGATTTCAAAATAGAAAGAGATATTTATCTAAAAAGAGTTTTGATTTCATCTATGTCAACATCCTTTGATGGATTTTATGCTTATTTGAAGTTGATTTATTATGATACAAAACATCTATATTGTATTGAAGGTTTTGTGATTTGTTTTTCTTGTGTATATGTTATTTTTATACCATTCATGGTTTATGGATGAAGTATTTTCATTTCGTATTCTAGTTTTTATACGAATGTTTATGTTATGTTTAAAACTTTTCATATGGGAATGCATTGGTCTTAATATGTGACGGGTGGAGCCCGCTATATCTCATCGATGCATCAGTAGGTCTAATGAAACAAACTACTATCATGGTCCAAGGCCTTGGAAAAATCTTATTTGTAGTCTTGGCACGAGGCCTTGGCTATGTAGTTATGATAGTCTGGCATTATGCATTCTATCATTATGAAAGTGGTTATTAATATTTCATGTGATTATTCGATGAGTAGAATATCCATGTGAATAAGTAAATGGAATTATTTAATTTTATTTTTTCCATACTATGTTGAAGTTCACGTTTAAAAGGATTTTGTTTTAGTTATACATTTCCTTAATTTTTTTTCTTACTTATGAATGTTTCCTCTATATTGTATATTTACTGGGCATTTGAGCTCACCCCTTTTCTTTGATTTAATTTTCCCAAGATGTGAGGAAGTAATTTATGAATGACCTTGAGGGATAATATGAGGGGATAAGAGTGTGGAATATGGAGACTATGTTGTTGTAGTTTTCATTTTTATGATTTAATGTAAAACATTATGAATATATCTAGTGTTCCCAAGGCTACTAAACTAATTAGTCTTTCGAGATTTGATCTTTCTTGTGATCATGCCAATGTTTTGTAATAATGCACCGACTCTGGGTAATTGGGGTCGGGGCATTACTGTTGGTATTAGAGGTAGTTTAGTACAAACCTTGGAAGCTAGATTTAGATAAACTCTAATTAGTGCACATAGACCTAAGATGGACTTTGAGGATTAGTATAGAAGAACATCCTAGAATTTTGGTGTTGTAGAGATTTTGTGAGTTTTCCGAGCAATACATCCCTATCTAGATATGAGTAGGTAGAGGCGGCTCTGGCACATATGTACCTAGGGGTAAAACCCGAAAACACCGATTTGAGGTTGACTCAAACGGGAACTGGTGCACGACAACAGGACTTGCTGCACTCTTGGTTACGACACTCCCGAGGGATATGATTAGGATAACTCTCATTTTAATTAAAAATTATTATGAAGGGTTTATGAGTATATACTTCCTCAAAGAAAACATTTTTATGATTATGGATTATATCCATAAAAAGTTCAATTTATGTTAAGTGTTTTATAATTATGGAATTATGTATTTTGATTCATAAACTCATCTAGTTTATGCCATTTTTTAGAAATGGCACCTAGTGGAAGAAATGGAAACTGTATCAATGCAAGCACTCCATATAGGGATTGGCCTCCTGCTCATGATAATTATAGAGGAGCTGGTGATGCAACTGGTGTCGATCAACTAATCACCATACTAGGAAAACTCACTCAGGTTATGAATAATAACCTTACCCATATGGAGCACCCTGATCTGCAGCATGGAGGGTCAATGTTAGATCTCTTCATGAGGCAACAACTTCCAACGTTCAATGGGAGTACAAATCCCTTAGTAGCTGAGCAATGGATAAATTCCCTAGGGAACATATTTAAGGCATTGGGGAGTAGTGAAAGGGAAAAAGTTATCATGGAAATTTACCGCCTCACTGGAGATGCTGATCATTGGTGGTCATTGATTCAAAACACGAAGGAAGATGATGAAGTATCAAATATAGAATGGATGTAGTTCAAAGATCTGTTTTTAGAAATATAATTTCCTCGCGACCATCAAGCAGATATGGAAAGGCAATTTCTGAGTCTGAGACAAAAGGAGGATGAGAATGTCACAAAGTATGAGGCTAACTTTACAAGGATAGAAAGGTATGATGGAGATTATATACATAACCCAAGAAGTAAGATTGACCGTTTCTTTGATGGGTTAAATCCATTTCTCTGTCGAGCATTAGTCTCACAATCCTTCTCGTCGTACGGAGACATTGTCTCAGGTGCTATCAAGACCAAAAAGGAGTTCTCTAAGTCTTATGACTTTAAAGAAAAGAAATAGAAGAATAGATCTGCTGATCAATCTGGGAATGGAAATAAGGGGAATAAGGGAAAGGTTGAATATCCATCCTGTGGTAAATGTGGGAAGAAACACCCCAGTACTTGCTTGAAGGGAATGGGTTTCTGTTACAAGTGTGGTGAAAAAGGCTACCAAGCTCGTGATTGCAAAGGGAATATGGAAGCTACCAATGTTCAGTGATACTATTGCAGGGAGATGGGACATTATGCAAATTAATTTCCTAAGCGTCAGGGGAACTTACCTCAGAAAAGGCCAAGGGATCAAGGCCAAGCTTATGCTATCACTACTGCTGAGGTAGAATCTCCGAAAGATGTGGTGGCGGGTAATTTAATGGTTTCCTCAAGTTTAGAAAATGCATTATTCGATTCTAAATCATCGCATTATTACATATCTTCCCAGTTTGCTAAGAAAATTGAATATTTCCAATTTTATTTAACAAGGGAGTTGTCAGTTAAAACTCCTAAGGGAAGTATCATTGCAACAAAGTTTTTTGAATCAGTCCCCATTATAGCACACAAATATTCATTATCTACTGATCTCATCGTTATACCTATGATTGAGTTTGATATAATCCTCAGTATGGACTGGCTTTCAGACTATGATGCGAAGATTTATTGTAAGAAGAATGAGGTTATGATTCTTAATGATGATGATAAGGAACACCTTATATTTAGAGTAGAATTGTCACCACATAATTCTTATCTATATCCACCCCCAGTAGCTCAACTAAATTCAATTATTGGGGAGTAAGAGAATGAAATGACTTTGAGCGAGGAATGGAATGTTGAAATAGAGGATGTACCTGTTGTAAAAGAATATGTAGATGTGTTTCCAGACGATTTACCAGGACATCCTCTAGAATGTGATGTTGAGTTTTCCATTGATTTAATTCCTGGATCAAGGCCTATATCGAAGACCCTTATAGAATTGACACTATAGAATTAGTTAAACTAAAGAAACAACTAGAATAATTGAGTAATAAAGGATTTATTCTCCCTAGTGTTTCTCCATGGGGAGCCCTTGTTCTTTCTGTTAAAAAGAAAGATGGATCTCAGAGGTTATGTATTGACTACTGGGATATCAATGTTATAACCATAAAGAACAAGTATCCTCTACCTCGCATTGATGATTTATTTGACCAACTGCATAAAGCTCAATACTTTTTAAAGATTGACCTTCGATCTGGATACCATCAGTTGTGTGTAAAGAAGGAAGACATTCTGATGACAGCATTTCAAACCAGGTACGGGCATTAAAAGTTTACAGTAATGCCTTTTGGATTGACTAATGCACCCTCTGTATTCATGGATCTGATGAATATAGTTTTCAAGGAATATCTCGATGAATATGTGGTGGTATTTATTGATGATATCTTGGTATACTTAAAAAGATACGCAGATCATGAATATCACTTGTGCATTATCCTGAAGACTCTGAGAAGACATGAATTATATGGGATGTTTAGCAAGTGTGAATTCTGGCTTCAGAAGATTTCTTTTCTTGGCCATATTGCCTCTAAAGATGGAATCTCTGTTGATACTTCTAAGAACAAGGCAATCTATGAATGGCCAGCACCGACAAGTATAAATGAGGTACACTGTTATATTGGTTTAGCTGGTTATTATCGACGTTTCGTCCAGAATTTATTCCGGTTGGCTAACCCATTAATAATGCTCACACGTAAAGGGGTTAAATTTTTTTGGACAAAAGAGTGTGAAGAATGATTCGAAGAACAGAAGAGAATATTAGTCAATTCTCATATATTGACTCTACCATCGGGGAATGATGGGTTCGTTTTTTATAGTGATGCATCGAATAAAGGACTTGGTTGTGTCCTTATGCAGAATGATAGTGTTATTGCCTATGCATCACGACAGTTAAAAATTTATAAGCAAAACTGTCCTACTCATGATCGCGAGTTAGCAGCTGTGATCTTTGCTTTGAAGATATGGAGGCACTACCTCTATGGTGAAAATTGTGAGATTTATACTGGTCACAAGAGATTGAAGTATATTTTCTCACAAAAATAACTCAACATGAGGCAAAGGAGATGGCTTGAATTACTCAAGGATTATGATTGTACGATACAATACCACCCGGGGAAAGCAAACAAGGTGGAAGATGCATTGAGCAGAAAAGATCATGGAGTTTTTAACAATATGATAATTGAAAGGGATCCAATTATCATGGATCTAGTGAAGATGGACATGGCAATAACAAAGGAAGGCGAAACATCAATTATTTTTCAAATGGTTACCAAACCATCTTTACTAGAAAGGATAAAGAGTTCTCAGACTGATGATGAAGAATTTCAATAGAATATTAAAGCTGTGAATGATGGTAGATTGAGAGACTTTGTGTATAAAGATGGAATTTTGAAATTTGGAAAGAGGCTTTGTGTTCCCGATATACCTGATCTAAAAATGGAATTATTGGATGATGCTCATAGTTCCAATTTCTCTATACACCCTGGGAGCACCAAAATGTATAGAGACTTGAAGGAACATTTTTGGTGGGACAACATGAAGAGGGAGATTGCTGATTTTGTGTCATGATGTATGGTTTGTCAACAAGTGAAAGCTGGAATGCAACAACCTGGAGGAGTCATGCGACCTCTTCCCATACCGGAGTGGAAACATGACAATATTATGATGGACTTTGTCATGGAGCTACCAAAGGCTCCTAGAAGGAACGATGCAATATTGGTTATTATTGATCTTCTTACCAAGTTAGCAAATTTTCTTGCTATAAGAGAAGATCTACCACTGGAACGTCTAGAAAGACTATATATTAATGAATTTCTGAGACTTCATGGAGTACCTCAATCGATTGTTTCTGATGGTGATCCACGTTTTACATCAAGATTCAGGAAGAGTCTTCAGAAATCCCTTAATATTGAACTTCATTTGAGCACTGCCTACCTCCCTCAGACAGACGGACAATCAGAACTGACTATTCATACCTTAGATGACATGTTGAGATCTTTCTCACTTGACTTTCAGGGTATGTGGGATCAATATTTATCTTTGGTAGAATTTTCCTATAACAATTGATTCCATTAAAGTATTCAGATGGAACCATATGAAGTGTTATACAGAAAGAGATGCCGCACACCAACCTGTTGGGATGACGTTGGTGAACGAAAACGTGTAGGTTCAGAACTGGTGGAGGAAACAATGGAAAAGGTGAAGGTAATCCAAAATTACATCAAATCAGTTCGAAGTAGGCAGAAGAGCTATGCCGATAATTGAAGGAAGGATTTGGAATTTCAAGTCGGTGATCATGTTTTCCTAAAGGTATCTCCATGGAAGGGAGTCATATTTTTTGGTAAGAAAGGTAAATTGAGTCCTAGGTACATCAGAACATTAGAAATTTTAGAACAAATTGGGGTTGTAGCTTACCGATTGGCAATGACACCAAGTCTCTCCAAAGTTCACGACGTGTTCCACATATCTCTGTTGAGGAAATACATGCCTGAACCAACGCATGTACTCGCCTATGAGGAATTTGAACTAGAACCCGATCTGTCTTATTGCGAAGAGTCAGACAGTATATTTGATATGAGAGGCCAAGTACTGAGAAACCGGACAACGTGTCTGGTAAATGTTTTGTGGAGAAACCATACAATGGAGGAGGCAACGTGGGAACCCGGGGAACTTATGATGAAGAACCACCCGAGTCTTTTCATGCGGTAGTATTATAAAAATTTCGAGGACGAAATTATTTGAAGGAGGGGAGAATGTAACACCCCAAGCTTCTAAGGTACACTTCTCTTTGAATAATGCAATAGCGTGTGTTGTACGCAACATCGAGTTCTAACACACACCACAACCAATCAAACTAGCTGTTATGAATAGTAATACATACTTCTTAAAATTTTATAAATTTTATCTCTCAAAATGGAGTTCATTTTTGAATTCAGAGTATCGAATTTATCCTAAGGTGAAATTTTGGAACTTTTTGGATAACATATATATTTTGATGAATAGTGAAAATTACTAAAATTTAATTAAAAACAATTTTTTTATAGAAATAATTTATATTGATAAATTATGAATTTGAGTGGTTTTAAAGTATATTTAGAATATATTTTTACAATTTAATAAAATGCTGGTCATTTTATATAATTTTACAATTAAACCGGACATAAACAAGTGTTAATATTTTCATAGTTATTATCTCTTAAAAACACGACTTTTGTTTCAACAACAGAAATTAATTTTAAATTAATTTCTGCCACTTCCTTGTTTTGAATTTGGAAAAATGAATTCCATATTTGGAATCAGGATTTTCACATTGTGTAAATAGGTAACGTTTATTTTTAGACATTTTGAATAATTATTTCGGTAAATATTTTATTTACCATGGTTAAGGGTAAATCTGGTAAATAAGGTTTAAAAAAATAATATTATAATAATAATAAATTACCCTAAAATGTTTCCTAACCTTATTGGTGGATACATGTACGACCATGAGCATTCTTGTGTTGATTTTGGGACCCCATGGAGCCACTTGTAGGTGATAGGGACACTTTATTTTAATTAAGTCAAAATAAATACAAAAATGACATAAGCATATATCTTTTAGAAAAACACTTTTTACATAGGGTTATATTTGTTGGATTTTTGACTATAAATATTCATTATAAATCTATAAATATTTCTTATATAATGGTATTTTATTTATAATTTTTAGACATTATATCATTTAATTTATTTATGACACAATGGGGAAGCAGTAATTACTAAATTAATAAATAATTAAAATAATTGATATTACAAACATGCAAATAAATATAATTTCTGACTTTTTATGAATTACAGAAATTTTATAGAATAATCTGACATGTTAGGATTGATTTAATAAACTTTTTTAGAATTAATCATTCTGTAATGGTTTTTACAAAAATCAATTATTGAATAGTGTCAAAATTGACATAAAAGAGTTTTTAAAACAAATATTATATTATTAATTGATATTAAATTAATAAAAATCTAAAGTTTGACCGAAAGACTTATATCATGATATTTGTTCATTAATGGACCTCTTGGGGGTCTCTTGGAGATATATAGTACGTTTATTAACTATATAATATAAAAATTCAATGTTACATGGTAAGTGTCAAACTAATTAACTAAGAGTTAAAACTAAATGATATGGTTAATATAATGACACAAACCTATCTATATTCTATTGGTTGAGTGGTTTTAGACCTATACCTACCTTAAATAGTAAATAATCCACTTTGGATCCATTTGAAACAAATTATGAATTTATTATAAAATAATATTTCTAGCTTTTCCAAAGGTGCCCCTCACACCTCTTATAAAAGGGAACTCCTCCTTCTCATTAATTAACACCTTAAAAGCCATTTGGTTCGTCCAAAACCTCCCCAAATACTCTATCAACATCCCTCAATTCATCCTAGAGGCCTTACAATAGTCATAAAGCCAACCTAAGGAGCCCTATTGATCAAATCAAAAGGAAGAACCTGAAAAGAGGTAATGATTTCACCACCCATTTTCAAGTTCCTTTCTTCTTCCACTTCTTCTATTTTTGTTGTTACCATTATAAAATAATAACTCTAGTATATTATATATACATTGATGTTATTATAAACACAGTACAACCATATTCAGTATTCTATCCATCCTTTGAATGACATGTCACCATACGTGTGTACGTACGGCTTACCGTCTCCAAGTCGTGGTGTAATTGTTATTCAATAAATTATTATCTGGGTGGCTATAACAATGATGTGTAATTCATGTAAATAATAAATATAACATGATAATTATTCTGTATATAATATATACCATCCAATTAAATATTATTTTAATATCAAAAGAATGATATTGTCGCTCCTGTGTACGTACGGACAACCGTATCCACGAACGCGATGAGATTCATTTTCCATAATATCCATTCAAGTAAAATTCTCATTTAATGATTAATAATAGTATCTAAGGACTTTATATCATTCTGGATATAAATAAGATACAACCTAACCATTACAAACATGTCTTACGTAACAAAACATATAAAAGAAAACGAGTATGTTAACAACCGAAACGATGATAATTCTAAAATATTATTAACAAAGAAATGTTAAAAGATCATATATGACATCACATTAATATATATGATTCTTCTATAATTTAATAACAATTATTTAACCATTATAATGGAGGTTAACTTACCCATAACCAAGGAAAATTACAAAGTAAGGGTTTATTTCGCATTCTCTTCATTATCTGAGGTTGTTTATACGTAATAATATACTGGGATTTCATTGTCATCCACATCCATGTTTCTTAAAAATGTATTTCAAATTTTTTTATTATTTACAAGAATAGGTGTTAAAGTCATTTATACCCTTGTTTTACTTTTTATAAGAGGTTTATAAAGGAATCTTTCCTTCGTTTTCCAAACAATGTTCTTTTTAACCATTTCGATAGAATTAAGGTAAGAATGTTTTTTTAACTTATAATGCGGGTGTGGCTATTTTCCACCATTATAAAATCATAGAAGCATACCTTACAAGCTTATAAGAATATTTTCAATGAAAATGTTTTATTTTATAAATATATGACTCTTAAATGATTTCAAAATAGAAAGAGATATTTCTCTAAAAAGAGTTTTGATTTCATCTATGTCCACATCCTTTGATGGATTTTATGCTTATTTGAAGTTGATTTATTATGATAAAAAATATCTATATTTTATTGAAGGTTTTGTGATATGTTTTACTGTAGATGTGTTATTTTTATACCATTCATGGTTTATGGATGAAGTATTTACATTTCATATGCTAGTTTTAATACGAATGTTTATGTTATGTTTAATCATTTTCATATGGGAATGCATTGGACTTAATATGTGATGGGTGGAGCCCACTATAGCTCATCAATGCATCGATAGGTCTCCTAAGAAAAACTAGTGTCTTGGCATAAGGCCTTGGCAAAATCGTATTTGCAGTCTTGGCACGAGGCCTTTGCTATGTGTTTATGACAGTCTGGCATTATGCATTCCATCATTATGAAAGTGGTTATTGATATTTCATGTGATTATTCGATTAGTAGAATATCCATGTGAATAAATAAATGGTATTATTTTATTTTATTTTTTCCATACTCTGTTGAAGTTCAAGTTTAAAAGGGTTTTGTTTTAGTTATACATTGACTTAAATGTTTAATCTTATTTATGAAAGCTTCCGCTATATTGTTATCCTTACTAGGAATTTGAGCTCACCCCTTTTCTAAGTTTTATTTTTCCTAGGATGTGAGGAAGTAATTTATGAATGACCTATAGGGATAATATGAGGGGATAAGAGTGTGGACTATGGAGACTATGTTGTTGTAGTTTTCATTTTAATGATTTAATGTAAAACTTTATGAATATATCTACTGTTTCAAGGATACTAAACTAATCGGTCTTTCGATATTTGATCTTTCTTGTGATCATTCCAATGTTATGTTATAATACACCGAATCTGGGTAACTAGGGTCGGGGCGTTACAAAAATGGCGATGGAAAAATAATTACACCACTATGTGGAGATAGTAAGTCGTATGTACACATGAGTGATGATTTCATTTCTTGTGGGATGGAAATGTGGTGGATAATTGTTGTTACAAAATTATACAAACAACTAAGTAAATTTAAGATACTAAATAAATTATTTTATACTGTATAGGATATATTTATAGGTTTTATAATAATAAATTTCATTAAAAGTACACGGTTAAGAGTTATACCTCTTTATTGAGAATCTACATTTGAATTACTACTTAATCCTTGAAAAAATTATATATAGGAATGAAAATAAGATCTAGTATTTGTAAAAAAACATATTGTAAGGTATTATGTCTATAATTGTCTATGATAAAGGCATAAGTTTTTTAGAGAAGATAATAGATGTGGCATCCTTTTATAGGGGAGGGAAAGGGAAAACAAGAATTTACATAAAATATGTAATAATATATATATCATAATCCGTTAATATGGAACCAAAGAACCCAAAATTATAAAATTAGTTGTAATATGGTAGAAATTAACTCAATAAGTCACATTTGGGAGAGTCTTAGACACATTATAATTCTTATATTCTAGTTAAACCACTTTAAATCCATTTTAAACTTTACAAGGATAACTTAACTATTTACCATGAAAATGAAATTATATGACCAAAAATAGAAGGTGTATTCTACAATAATTTATACACGAGATTTATAAATGTACAATACATATTATCGTATATAAATTTTATATGTGATAAAAATTACTTTTAATACAAGAACAAAAATGTATGGAAGACTATTTTTAGGAAAATACCCAATCTTAGAGTAAAAATAAAATTACAATGAAATTCAGTAATAAATTAATTTCGATGACTTTTTTGGATAAATAATAAACTTAGGAATGTTTTTAGACATTTTTTAATATAAAATCGAATGAATCATCCAACTATGCCTTTAAATGAAACGCTCCAAAAATAGTTTTAAATTTGAATAAAATTTAACTTATCTTCACAACTATATAGATAGGGTTCCAAAATTTAAAAAAGATTTAAAATAAATTATTTAACTTCTTAATGATACTTCTTTTCTAGAACCACTCATAATATATGTGTAAGGAATGTTTTGGTGTTATTTTAATACTTTATCCCATGGGTTTAATATTAATTTTCCTATTTTATTGTACTGAAATATATTTACCATAGTTACAATACCTAGTATGAATTAACTAATAGTAATTTAGAATCATTCTAAAACAAAGTAAAAATTTCTAAAATACATGTAATGAAAATAAAAAATTTCATTAGAAATTAGTATTTTTTCACCGTTCATGTCACGAACCCTCCCCTAAGGACTATGTCATAACTCCCTTTTTCCCACCTCCCGAAGGCCAGGGGATGGAAACTGGCACTAAAGGAATCAACCAGAAAGTGGGAGGTATTTTATTGAGTATCTGTACACACGAACATACAACCATATCCCAAGGAAACCAAAAAAGAGAATATGCATGCCACTAAACAACCATTGAGTGTAAAGGTACAACTAATAGTAAATGTACCATAATACATTAGCAAGAAAAGAAAACTGGAACAAGAGCAAGTACAAGATTGATGGAAATTTTCCTGATGAAAACCCCGCCTTATGGAAAAGTATAGATTAGATGCCAGAAGCTATAGAAGCACGTCCCACCTTCCTGAACACATTCTGTATCGCCTGGTCCTAGGCCACCAAGTCCTCCGCCAAGTCGACAGTCATCTGAACCAGACACAACACGTATGTGTGAATCCCATGCAGGGGTGAGTAAATAAATACTTAGTAGGGACCCCAAACTAGGAAGGGAAGACCAAAAAGAAATCCTAAAGAAATCCATGAAGAATGATTACAATATTCTTTAACGAAGAAAGATATCTCACACAAGGTATAATCTAGAGTAGGAAAGTAAGACTATCAGTCATTTTACAGAACACCTTGGTCTACTAGATAAATTTTCCTCATTGAGTACAATGGGCCAGCCGGGATACAAAGATGCCTCTTCCCACAAACCTTGGTCTACTGTGGAACTCATCCATGATGAGTACCGTGGGTATGCTAGGACACATAGAAGTCACTCCTCATTGTGGTCATGTCGGGTCACATAGATCCACTTACCATCTTCACCATACTATGGTACATCTCCAGTCATGTATCATGGTTCTGTTGGGTCACACAGAGTCACTCCCCATAATGGACCTGCTGAGTCACACCGAAGATGATTCCCACAAGACCATCGTAGCTGATCTACACATGATCACATGTTAGTAGTCTTCATGTCTCATCCAACATCACAGTTGTTTCATGTAGTGAACTTGATTTTAGGGGAACAACTCCTCAATACATTCATCTCATTTAAACTTCTATTAAATCCCCTTCTGATTATTTTAAAATATCTTCCCCATAAAAAGGGTTCCAACACCGCAAATGGATCATCAATCAGATGTCGAGTTTGAATGATATTAAAGATTTAGTAAACATTGGCCTGTATAGTCTAGGCCCAATTTGACCCGACCAACCTGGCCCAGGGGCCCCACATGTCCCGGTTTAGTTCAACTGACGCAAACTGGCCCAGTTCAGGGCTAGGATTTCCTTGTATGGCCTGGTCAGTTGGCCATGCCCATTGGGCCTCACTAGACCTAGCCTAGTTTGACTGGTGGTCCATCCTTCCGGGTCGCCCTGCGAACCGGTCTAATCTGGACCCCGACCACAGGGCATGAGACAATCCTATTGGGGTGGCATGCAACCTTAATAGATTCACAGTTCATCCAGGCTTGCCACCTCCTAGCCGGTATAGCTGGCTACCCATTCCCACAACACACGCGGTCGAAGGCTGTGTGCCACCTGAAGTTGCAGCTTGTGGTTGCGAGCCGCTCCAACAATGAGACTGAGGGGTCGTGTCACTGCTGCCGTCCACTGACACAGAGGCCGGCTATATCCGTTGCTTGACCGTGGCCCAAGCCTATTATGGCTGCTACTTCTGATGCTCCTTTTTGGGAAGCATCCCCCACCCGCGGCCACCACCGTGGGCCCCCGTCATGGATTGTCGTTGCCGCTGTCAGCACTAGTGTACCAGTGGGTTCTCTCGTAGACCGTTGTATCTGCTCCTGTGATCCGTTCTTCTCATTTCTTTCTCCAATGGCCTATAGGGATTCCAACATCCCTTCAATGGCCTCGAATACTCATTGTTGTCATTTTGAGTAGGTGACCACGAAGAACGCAAAAAAATGGACAAGTTGAAGGGGTTCGTGCGTTGTTGGTGTATGCACAAACCCTCCGCATTAAATTCTAAAAAACATGGGATATAGAATTTAATTCTATCAAAAAATAATCAATCATCCCTGTGATAACCCCATGAAATGTACCATCCCGCAAGAATGATTGACCTACAGTTTAACCTGTTTATGGATTAATCCGCATTCATTGTTTAGAATAAGATATAGGGAAACATTAATTAAAACAAACCCCCTGTGAATAGATCATCACTAATTACGAATGACCAAAGTCTATAAATAGAGGAGCATGGAATGACAAACACTATGACACCGTTCAACACCAACAAATGATCCGACCCAGGTAGGGGTTTGTTTTTATTTTATGTTTCCCCATTCCTTATTCTAAATGATGAATGTAAATCATCTCAAAAAAAGGTTGATATAAGGGTTGCTAGTTCATGATGGAGGGTACTTTTTATGGGGTTTTTACCAATATTATTGATTATTTTTTGATATAATTACAATTATACATCCCATGTTTTTAAAAGTCAAACGCGGAGGATGTGAGCCGACATGAACAAGGCCCGAGACCCTCCTCCTTGGGGTTTTTGTGAATTATTTGTGGATGCATCCTCGAAATGGAAAATAGGAGGATTAGAGTCCATAAAAGGGAAGATGGAGTCCCTCAATGGTATTAAGCTCAAGAAGGAATAAGAACAGACCACCAGAGTGAACCTGGTGGTCTGTGGAAGAACCTACAAGCATGCCGACGGAAACACGGTGGCCGCGGGCGTGGGGCGGCATGCCACGATGGTGCACCAGAGGTTGAAGTCAGGACCAACATAGGCCAAACTGAAGAAGAAGAGGCCTCCAACATTTGTTTCGGTGGCTAGAAACAGGGACACGACCCCTCAATCTGGTAAGTTGAGTATCCCACAAATGCTGGTTGTTGCATCAGGTGGCAGGCAGTCTTCGACCACGTGCGATGGGGGAACGGGCGGCCGGATATGCCAGATATGAGGTGGCATGCACAAATAGAACATGAATCTTGGTAGGGTGTAGGTATCCCCTACAGGTCGGACCCACCCCATCGTGCAAGGCCGGATGAGGCTGGGTCGCCCGACGATAGGGCGAGCTGGACCCCTGGCCAAACATGGCTGGGTCCAGCAAGGCCCAATGGGCCTATCCCATAAGCCAGGCTAGAGTGGGCTAACCCAGGCCAAAAAAAGATCATTTCAGGGCTGTTGAACTAAACTGGGGCTTCCGGTTACCCCAGGACGGGATCGTCCGACCAGGTAGGACTGGGCCTAGATGAAACGAGCCCCTGTTTACTAAAACGTCAATATCATTCAAACTGTGCATCCTATTGACAAGCCATTTGTGGAATTATAACCCTCGCAATGAAGAAAATATTTCAGAATAAATTATGTAGGATTTAATGGATGTTTAATTGGAAATAAATTTAATGAGAATCTTTTCTCTTGGAATTAAGCTCACTACGTACAGAAACCCTATGGTTGGCTGATACCTGAAGACTGTTGACAAGAGACCCTATGTTTGTCAGCTATGTTGACCCAGTGAGAAGCATATTCTATTTGTCCCAGCATTCCCATAATGGGGATTGAATCTATGTGACCTGGTAGACCCATGTTACTCAATATTAGGAGTACCTCAGTATAGCAATGGTGGGAAGAATCTCTGTGTGACCCGACATGCCCACGATGGGGAGAGACTTCTGTGTGACCTGACATACCCACGGTACTCATTATGGATGAGTACCCCAACATTCCAAAGATTGTGGGAATTGTCTTTTCTGTGACCTGACAGGACCACTATACTCATTGAGGGGGATTTCATCAACATCCCAAGGTGTTCTGTGATATAACTAATATTCTTACTTCCATACACTAGATTATACCTAGTGCGAGCTATCTTGCTTCGTGATCATGCTTTGTGGTTTTTTGAGGATTTATTATTTGAATTTTATTTTTGGATTGTGGTCTCAACTATGTATTTCGTTACTCACCCTTGCACAAGCTTCACCCACACGTGTTGTGTATGGTACATATGATAGATGACTTGGTAGAGGACTTGGTTTCCTAGAAATGGGTAGTGCCCAGTGAGGTTAGGAAAGATGGACATGGTTATACAGCTACCAATAAAAACTCTATACTTTCCCATTTGATGGGGTTTTCAGCGGGTGGATTTTCATCGATCTTTTACTTTCTCTTGTTGTAGTCATATTTTGTTTGTTTTGTATTTTGGTGCATTTTCTTTCAGTTTTACCTTTACACATAGTGGTTGTTTGGTAGCATTCATATTCTATTTTTCAGCTTTCCTGGGATGTGGTTATTTATCCGTGTGTACAGGTACTCAATAAAATTATTCCCACATGAAAGTTGACACCTTCAGTGATAGTATCTAACCCCTGGCATTTGGGATTCGGGCTTGTGGGAGTCACGTCATGGGCCCTGGTGTACGTTTTGTGACAAATCATTGAAAAATAAATGATTTTAGAAAATTATCAAAAAATTCACTCAATGGTAATTTTGACATAATAATTTTAAAAATTAATTTTATATTTTACAATAAAAATTCTAAAAGTAAAGAAATTCGATTTGTTATTTTCTTATCAAAATCAATAAAAAATTATTTTAAAGGGAAATTTTATTTTTAAAGAACATAAATTACATTCATGAAATTGAATACTTAATTTCAAATATTATTTTAAAAAACTATTATACATTATTTTAAAATTTTTGTTATTCTTATCCGATCACTAAATTTAACAACTAGCTAATAATAGTCATTTCTAAATAATATTATTTATATCACGGTTCATCTAAACTCAGATCTTCATGTACCAAATGATATAAAAGATATTACATTCATTTAACGAGTAATATATTACAATATCTCAGTTTTTTACATTATAGAACCATAAAATTAATTTATCTCTTTAAATTATTTTACTCCAACACAAAAATGAGGATATCTCTATTTCATCACATATTTTGGTTCACATGTTGCTTCTTTAAGATTTATGTTTTCTTCAGATAAATTTAACTAGGTTAGTAGTATTTTTCCATATATTTTTATCTACATGATACAATATTTAAATACATTCATAAGAAAGATTAGGCTCTTGCATCGAAACCTATAAGTCTAGTATATGTGATGGATCACATGTGTACTTAGGAGAAAAACATGGAACCGATTATGAACATGAGAGTTGTTTGATGGAAGCACCATGTGATAAACTACCATACCAAATCGATATTGAATCTAGAAGGGGAAAATATAATTTGGTCTTAAGATTCCATTTATTTTAATCTTATAGTCTTATTACATGGGAAAATTTATAGGAATTCCTCTTTACTGACATCAATGTCTAGATTTTAACAATGATTGTCATCAGAACTTTTTTATCAATTGTGACGTCCATTGATTTGATGAAAAATTGCTATAAACTTCTCTAAAATTTCTTATAATATATCAAGTGTTAATATATTTCATTATATAACTCCATCCATGTATGTCGGAGTATTTCAATTCCTTTCATAGAGATATTTATATGGATTCATATTATTTCATGAGTGAAATGTACTGTTGTAAGAAAACTCGATGAGATGAAGGTGTTAATACCAAATCCCATCGAAATAAATATTATATGATCTAAATGTATCATATAGATCTTGAATGGTTCTACTAGACTGATCCTATGTATCAGGATTGGAAGCAGTACTAAAGCACTATTCTAAATCAAGAATATTATTTAGAATTCACCTAGACATCGAGGAAAAGCTCAAAACATTGTCTGATATAATAGAATGTGGTACACCAGGCATTCTTACCAACCCCTTAATGTATTTTTTTTAATATATCCAATAGATAAATATTATCTTATAGCAATAAAGTTTGAATACCTAATAAGGTGATCGACTAAAACCAATATAATATTATAACCTTTGGACATTTTGGGGATTCTGATGACAATATCCATGATGATGTTTTCCTATTTGAAGTTTTGTATGAGTAATGGTTATAAAATCCCATTAGAAATCTATGTTGTATCCTTAACTTGCAGACATAAAAAGTACCAATATACATACTCATCAATATCTCTCTTCTTTTTTTCCCACCAAAAATACTCTTTTATATCTCTATACACATTTATGTATCCAATATTAATAGGTAATGATAAAATGTGAGCTTCATCTTATAGTTCATTCAAATATATTATAGTTGGGAAAAAACACAATTACTGAACATTATCATTCTATCATAATCAATTTAAAAATAAATAACATTTCTGACCTTCTTTTAAAGATACACATCTTCCATTTTCACCTCTTTAATCATTACATTGATTGATAGTTGAACCCTCATTTGAGAAAGATATGAATTCGAAACTTTTTTCATGATTTCTAGTTCCTTAATTTATAAATCTATAAATATTGGTTCTTTTTTTATACCCATAATAGATAATCTATCACGATGTTTTCGAATCAATCCATTGACTACCATGTTCTTTTTCCTAGGGGTTTAACATATTGGGTAGTCAAAATGATTAATCAAATCCTTCTATCTTATATAGTGAATATTCAATTCCTTATGAGTGAAAATATACTTTAAACTCTTATTATTGGTATATATTACACATATTTCTCTATAATGATAATTCCTCCACACCATTAATGAAAAATTAACCATAATTAACTCTAAATACCAATATGGGTAATTTTGGTCCTGAACCTTTATTTGTAATGAGGTATAAGAAATCCCCATATCATTCTAAATGTGGGCTCACCCTATTCCTTTCATTGATAAATAATTATAGATCAAAAACCCTTATCCCCTATAGGGTAGTGTAATCCTAGGTGCACTGACTAACCTTATATTCATTTCCTAAAAATTTTCTTGACATTAATTATTCCTATGGAACGTGGATCAATTCTAGGATAAATTAATGAGTGGATATGATAACTATGAAAAATTATCCTTAATGAATTAATAATTTCTAACCAAAACTAGAAAATTATGGATCATAGTCACCGCGGTCGTTCTAGGACAAAGATAAAAAATTATATATATGATTGACCCACTAATATATCCACAATTCATATTATATGACCCAAAAATGAAACTTTTTGTAGAAATAATTCAAGCTTGGTAAATTTATTATAAAAATTATCCTTCCTTAGGGTCTTCATTACAATCCTCAAGTGATCCTTACACTCTTCATTTACCTTAGAATATATTAGAAAGTTGTCTATAAAGACTACCACAAGATGATCTGGGTAATATCTAAGGACTATATTAATTAACTTCATATTGATAGTAGGGAATTGTTGAGAACAAATTGCATCACTATAAATTGATAGTGTCTATACATTTTATAAAATTTTGTATGGGATATGCGTTCTCTTTTGATCATCAAATGATAGTATCAATATCTATGATCAATTTGGAAAAGTATTGAGATCCTCATAATTGATCAAAAATTGTACCAATACATGGACAGGGGTAGTTATTCTTGATTGTTATCTTATTTAATTTCCAATAATCAATAGAGAGTATCGTTGATCCATATTTGTAAATGCCCCGACTCCAATATACTAGAGTTGGTGGTACTTTTATTAAATATTAATCATATGTCGAAGGACCAAACAGTTTATTAGTCTTTGTACAATAGATACATACTTGAATTTCACTTTACAATTTAAAATTTAAATAAAAACATAGTATTTTCTTTGATTACACCATTATTAACTTTTGTACATCCCTATATATCAATCATAATACACTTCCTAAAATCTCTGAAAAGGAAACACAATAAAGGAGAGAACTCTAAATCTCAATAAGTATATATATATATAACAAAATATAAATAATATGTGAATAAATAATGAATAATATATACGAAAAGGTAAATTATGGAAAACACATTAAATTAAATCATTAAACTGGGAAAAATAAGACGTGAATAAATGATGATCAAATAATTCCATATAAATAATTACATGATGTTTGAAATTATCCATGGATGTTATAATTATTCAAATAGCCACATGGAAATATATAAGTAATTTCATAATTATGAAATTTATAATCCCTAACGTCTAAAACATCCCATTAAGGCATCATCCAAGACATCTGAAAATATCATCAAGTACAAGTGCCATGACATCTGAAAAAATGGGTAAACACTCACCCAAAACCCAATATTTTTTGTCTCATGATACATAGAGATGAATCAATGGTATATATTAGGCCCCTAAAATCACATAATAAGTCCAATCCATTCTTGATATGAATAAATAGTATATATAAATCAATATGCATTAATTAAAGAAATAATTGTCCTTTTTGGAAGAGCTAGTCATACATAATATCAATACTTTTTCCAATCAAACAGATCATAAAAAATTCCGATAAATATGATGAATGGTATCATTATAGTAAATCCTGAATATAATATTTGATAAAGGGTGTTGACATAGAGGAATATAATTTGAAGATATTACTGGAACATTTCTTGAAAAAATATGCATTTTTTTCATTGAAAATAATGTTCAAAATCTAATAACTATACACATAATAAAGAAATAATTTTGTATGAAAATAAACATGATTAATTTTAAATTAAGATTAAAATAATCAAGGAATCATTATGGGAGTAAATTTTTTTCATGTCTTATTATCTAAAAAACATTACTTCTATAATTTTTTAAGAAAAACAAAAATCTACCTTATTCTGAAAATGATTGGAAGACTCATTTTAAATCATTTTGTTTAAAGTTAAAAAATTTAGTCTCTATTTAAAAAATAATTGTAGAATAGTAAAGGAAGGTAAAAAACATTCTTTTAATACATTTATTAGAAAGAAAAATATTCCTCATCTGATCCTTAAAAATCAACAATCCTGAATAATGATGAGATTGTGAAATAAGTACTTAAAACAGAGTTATATTTTGAATCATAAGACCCAAAAAAGAAAAAAATGAAACATTAAATACCATTAAGGTAAATATATTCATGATATAATATATCAAAGAGGAAATATATATACCACACAAAATAGATAACTTGTGAGTATGAAATATGTCTCACAGAAGAAAAAGCGAGATGGAAAAACCCTTAACTTACATCCAAATTGTCTCATATATTATTTTAACATAATTTAAAAAATATTAATTTTATTATAATTATAAAAACATATATATAATTTTAAATTTTATTCAATTATAACATTTTATTACATTTTTAATGATATTTTTTCCTATTATCATTATTTTGGGAGTTTACTACTTTTTTTCATATATATTTTTATTTGGTATTTATTATCATTGTATATTTATTATGTTTAAATCACCTACATAATTTTATTTATTGTATAAATATCACATATATTAAATATATTTATATTTATATTTTTTTCATAAATGTTATATATATAAAAATAAATTACACCATTCATGGAGATGGTATGTCGTACGTACACATGAATGTTGTTTTCATTATTTTGATGGATGGAATGAAAGAAAATTATAGAGTATATAATCCATAAATATTAATTATCATGTCATATATATCATATATATTCATTACATCCAACTTTATAACCATCCAAGTAATGTGGTGATGAAATAAGAATTACATAGCTATGTGGTGATAATAAGTCGTAATTATGCATGAGAATTGTTTTTTCATTTCGTAGAATATAAATGAGATGGAATACTGGGGTACCATAATTAAAAAAAATATAATCATATTTATGATATTGTTTTTATTATTTTAGAATGGGAACAACACATAAATTATATTAATAAATAAACTTGTTGGAGTCGGTGAAGACGATTACCACTTCTTTAATGGACTCCCATTAGATCTCTTCATAAAGGACCTAGGATTTCACTTTTGGATGGTTCAAAACATCAATAAATTGGGTAAGGATGTTTATAAATTCAATGGTGGTGGTAGTGGTTTCTATAGATGGATCAAGGTGGTGCAAATAATTGAAGGAATGGGTTCCCTATTATAATTGAGGGGAGCAATATTCTTGGAATTTTCTAAAATATTAAATTATTATAAATCATGTTTCAATTATAAAATGGATAAAAATTGATAAAATTGAAATATAAGGGAAAACAGTCTAAAATACGTCATCCAAATTTTTTTCTAGCATTTGGATATGTTTTCACTATAATATTTTAGTTTTAAACCCCTGTTAACCCTATTGAAAATTACAGTAATTTTAAAAATTTATACATCTTAAGGGTCTATAATGTTAATATTAAAGAAAAAATGTCTCATAAATGGACAAAGATAGATTTAATAAAGTATATAACATTAATTTGGATGAATATTTTATTTTTATAAATTATATATCATTTAATAAATTATTTTTTATTATGAAGTATCAATATTTTCAATTTTTAGAACTATTCATTACATTGACTTTTATAATATCAAGAAACGACATATAATTTGAATCAAAAGTTTTATTATATCTCTAAAATTTCATGGTAATCAATAAAATTAATTTATAATGTTAATTATCTCAAATTATTTTAAATATAATATTAATATATCATTTATTTTATTTTTCCAATAAATAAATAATTATTATGACACTATTGTGTAAGCATTTAACATAAATATTTTTTTCAGTAAAAATTAAAAAAAAATTTCAATGATGAATATAAATATTTAATAATTAAAAATAATATATATATATTTTAAAATATCATTGAGATAATATCATATTAAAAATATTATATTTTTAATAAATAAGAGTGTGACGTGATTGACTTTTCTTGAAATAAAATACAATAATTGTCACAATCTCATCCAAATGGTTATAAAATTCTATATAACCGAATATTGAATTATGAAGAACAATATATACTCATAAAATTAGTATTAAAAAAGTTTTACGGTCATTTTCTCATCCTTATCATTTTATTTTTTACTTTAATTTCCAAATTTACCCTTTAACGTGGTATGAAAAAATTCTATGGTTACTATTCATAGTGAAAAAGAATAAAAGGAGCATAATTAATAAATTTAAACCTCATGAATAAAAAAATGGATTTTATTTCTCAAAATTCAGAACACAAAAGTGGTAGAATTTAATTGGAAATTAAATTGAAAAAATGGAATGAAAAACTATTTTTTAGAAAAATTCCAATTTAAAAATGTTTTTATACGAAATTAAACCATGAAATTGAATTAAATGAACATAGTTGGATAATTAATATTATAATTTAAATAATTTTATATTTAAACAATTTTTAAATGATATATTACTTTTAAAATGGTTGAAGAAAAAATATTTTTTTCAACAAAAAACAATATTTTCACTACTAATGGGAAACTAAATCTTTTGAGAAAAGAATGAGAATTTCTCACTAAGGTAATTTTGGTATGATGATTAAAAAAAGTGTGTAAGTTTTAAAAATAAAATTTAAATATATTCCATAATTTAATTATATTATTTTCTCAATAAAAATATTTTTTTACAGAATTGTATTTCTAAATCTTAAAATAACATTACTGAAAATTTAGTACATATTTCATAATCATTGATCAATTAATTTTTACATAGTTTTTAATATATATATATATATATATATTTAACAATTCAGTTTATAATATTAAAGTATCTGTCATAATTATCATATATAATTTATATTTCACTTTTCATTGATGTTTTATGTTGCATGTTGTGTATGCTATCAAACTTAGTGTTCTTTTTAAATACTAGTGTTGAGTTTACCACAAGATACAAAAGAGGTTAAATTTATTTTAAAAGAAATAAAATATACAATAGTAGTGAGTTAAATTATCTTATATGATTAGTGTTTCATGTTATATACATTATTTAATATGATGATCCTCTTTTATAATCTCAGGGTGTTAAATTCTTCCCATTAAATAAATTGCATTCTTATAATTTAATCTATATATCGATAATAAATGGTTTGACATTTGAAAGTAACACGATTTAAATACCAAATTGTTAAAAGATTTAATAAAAAATAATATTGATAAGATTTAATGGTTTTTATGTAGGTTATGTAGAATAATAACATAATTAGGTTTCCAAGTTTGAAAACATTGGTTGGAGGTGAAGACGCAGACATAAAAAGACTGTAATATGGAGTTAATTATGGAGGGTGATATAAATCAATGATCAAAATAAATTTAATGACCAAATTAAAGTCATCCACCAATAAAAAATAAATATATGATGAGTCAAAAGACCATTGATTCTTCAGATATGAATGTAATAATAATACCTTTTTGTTTCAAGATCATTTTCCTATATTTAAGAAATCATTTCACCCTTTACACTAAAGACATAAAAAATATAGTGACTTGATATATTTATATTTCATAGGTGAAATTTAATCCTTTGTATATGCTTAGAATAATTAATAATTTACCTTTAAATATAATAAATTAATATATAATAAGAATTTTTATACCTAAATGAGTAAAATTGACATTTAATAGATTATTATCTCAATAAAATAATGAATAGTCATTCCTACCATCTATAGAAATTTTGAATATGAAAACGGTTAACAAAAGATATCAATAAACAAAAAAAGTTAAACATAATCCATTCTATAAATATTTTACTTTAGGATTTTTTCAAAATATCTGTGTCCAAATTGAATGGACAAAAATTATAAATAAGTTCACAAAATTTTGAATATTAAATTTTATTATATTACACAAACAACATAATGTATCTCTTAATGTCACATAACAAATATATAATAACTTTGATCACCTTAAACCCTTAATTAAAATATATATGCTTCCAAAAATAAATTATCAGGTTGTCAAATATATTCCTTCAATCTAAACATGTGGTCAACTTCAACAAACACAACAAAAACCACATAATAACTAACCAATTTTGTGTCACCAATACTATCCAATAAATATATATTAATCATTATTATCTAAAAAATATCACATTTTTAGGGTTATATTCCCTTAATCATGTGTTTTTTCAAAAAGATCAACTTACCACTAGATAAATTTTCATAGTCCTCGGAACCATTCAATATATTATCTCAAATCCATAAATAAAACTTTATTTAGTAATATCGTTAAAAATTTTATAATACTTATGCACAGATATTTTTTTGTAAAATATCCTAAAACATATTCCTTGAATTCCAATACAAACACAGTAATCATTACACTTATTTCTTAAACCATTAACTATCATTTATCATTTTATTCCCTAATAACTTCTTCATTATATATTCCATTTGTACTCCGTTTATCGTCATAAATATAACAAGTACTCATAGAACCTTTCTAATTATCTTTATGAGCATTCAAATTAGGATTTATATTTTCATAATGTTTATAATTTACACATTTAAAAAATTATACCATTGATATAACATTAGAGATACCATTATTCTCATCCATTTTGTTTACTAAAAGATTCATTTTCCTCTAAAATTACAGGAATTTTATCCATTTTTTTCTTAAAAAAATATTTTACAATTCCTTTGATTCATTTCTTAATATTTCTCTTTGAATATTTCTAAAATAAAGGAAATTGTACAGTATTTACCACTTATTCTTCATTACTGATGGTCTTTGTGAACTCTATATTTTCTTTTATGGTGATTTTGAGAGTAGATT
Source organism: Viscum album (assembly GCA_963277665.1). NCBI lineage: Eukaryota > Viridiplantae > Streptophyta > Magnoliopsida > Santalales > Viscaceae > Viscum > Viscum album. The sequence continues at coordinate 19,292,593 of OY728137.1, read as the reverse complement.
AAGGTGAAAGATGTTAATCATATATAGTGAAAATAGATTAGTAATAATAAAAATATCCTTCACATCAGTCATCATCCCATTTGGTTTCCTATTAGCACATTGTCTATCACGTTCAATGTTAACCTAGTTGCTTATGGTTCCATCCATTGGCGAAAAAAATTAATTGTGTGAGAAACACTAATCATAGTTTCAAATCAAATAACCATAAATAATAATTAATAGAATGTATATATCCTGAAAATTTATTTTCAACATATGTCACTTTATGTTTAAATGAAGTTATTCATGGTCATCATCTATTCAAATAATCCATGATGGTTTGTATTGGAAATGTGAATTTACCAAAGCATATCCCCTATGAGTGTTAAATAATGTACACAATAAGGACCATTGATATATACATCGTAATTATTGAGTTAAGAACAATCCGAATTATTTATTATTATTAAACCCAAGTACACCTATTCTAAAACCACATCCACTTATAGTATCTACATTTGATTCATTTTTATTAAGAAAACATAATATCTATCTTAAAAAAACATTAGTATGTTATCCTACACTAATCATAAATTTCTATCATAGGTTTATGTTCCCTATTATATTTTATTCCAAAATCCATTCCCCATGGTTTATATTAAACATCCTATGATACCAACTACAAAGACCACAACTCTAGTATCACATCTTAGATGGTTACTTTATTACACTGTCACTAGATATAAGAAATCTCATACTGATGGACCAAATAGTTTTTTTGGTCTTGGTAAACATGATTCATACTTGAATTTTACATTAAAATTAAAAATATAAAACAAAATATAGTATTTTCCTTGAGTATACCATTATTATCTTTAGCATATCCCTATATATCATTCATTATACACTTACTAGCATCCTTGAGAATGGAAAAATAAGAAAAGAGTGAGCTTGAATGGACAATAAGTGTACACATACATCAAAATAAAAATAAGGTGCAAATAAATAAGGCATAATTAGTATAGAAATGTAAATAATTGTAAAAAAAATCCATTTAATCAATATCGTAAACATAATATGGGAGAAATAAATTATGATCACAAAATTACATATAAATAATCACATATGATTGACACTTATACATGGATATTATAAATAATAAAATATTCACATGGAAATCAATAAAAAAATTTATAATGATGGAATGTGTAATTCTAGACTTCTAAAACATGCCATTGAGGCTTTGACCAAGAGGTCTGAAAATACCATCAACGCCTTATGGAATGAAATATAAATAAATGGGTAAGTCCTCATCCAACTCCCAGTTTAAACCATCTCATAAAACATACCTATGAATAGAGGGGATATAAAAGGACCCTACTATCGTTAACTATGTTCAATTAATTCGTCATATTAATAACTAATACAACTGAATTTACAAGCCTTAAAAAATCAATAACTATCCGTATATGAAGAAATAGTCTTATAGAATATGAATATATTCCACAATCCAATAGATCATAAAATATGAAGAAAAATATGATTAATTAAATTATCAGGGTCCATAACCAATATAAGATCCAAAAAAGGGTGTTTACATATAAAAAATACATTAAATAGATTACATGAATATTTCTTGTGGAAAATACGTTTTTTTCATTGAAAATAATTTTTAAAATAAAAAAGATCCGAAAATAATAAAGAAGTAATTTTTTTGAAAATAACCTTTAAAGATTGTAATGGAAGATTAAAATAATTTATGAATCATAATTATAGGAAATTCCATTGATCACATATATGTTAAATAATATTCATTTTACATTTTTTTATGAAAAATAAAAATATACATTATCTGGAAAAAGAGAGAAAGATTTATTTTAAAAAGTTTTGTAAAATGTAAAAAAAGGGTTAAAGTGAATTTAAAAAATAATTGAATAATAGTAAAGAAATTGAAAAGAAATTTAGAAAACATGTAAATGGAATATAAATATTCATTAGTTGATACATAAAATTAAACAATCCCAAATATTGATGAAATTTTGAAATAAACTCTAAACACTTGGGTATCTTTTGAATATTATGCCCTATAAAAGCAATAAAATCAATTGAAAATATAAATACCATGTAAAAAAATATTTATGATATAATATATAAAATGGTTATTAATATACCACAAAAAACAAATAATTAGGGAATATGGTATATGTCTCACAAAAGTAAAAGTGAGATGAGAAAGATCAGACCTCAGGTAAGACATGCCTCATAAGTTCTCTTAATATCATGTATAATAAATTTAGATTTTTTATAATAAAATAATTATATATAATGTTATATATGATTCATTAATAATATTTTTTTTCCTGTTTGTTAATAATATTTTTATTATTATCATTATTTCGGGTAGTAACTCGTTTTTTTCATGTATGCTTTAATGAAATAGTTCTAGTCTCTTTACTTTTATTATGTTTCCATCATAAATATAATATTATTGACGAAATAAATATCATATATATTAAATATATTGATATTTACGGTCATCTATAAATGATATATATTGAAAAATTAATTACATCACTTATATAGATGATAGATTATACTCACTCATGAATACCATTTTCATTTGTCGATGGAAGAAACAAAATAATGTTAAAGAATAATTAACCTTTATAGAGTCATTATTATGTCATATATATATCATATATATTCATTATTTTTATCTTTATAACCATACAAATATTTTGGTGGTGAAAAGTGAATTATACCAGTACATGGCCATGATAAGCTGTACATTGACACGGGTGATGTTTTCACTTTTCATAGAATGGAAATGAGATGGAAAATAGATATTTCATAATCATAATAAAATATATTTATATTTATTATTTTGTATTTAATATTAAATTATGGGTATACAAATTTATTTATAATGTCACGACCCGTCCTCAGGACCCGTGTCGTGACTACCCTAAGCCCGCCTTCCATAGGCCATGGGCTAGTGACTAGCACCAAAGGCATAAATCCCTAAGATGGGAAGACATTTCCTTTATAAAAAGAAATCACACACAATCAAAGTAAAAAACATGAAGAAAACACTAAGTAAAACTGAATACAAAGGTGGTGCTAAAAGTAAATGGGTCAGTATACAAACCCAACTGAACAACTAGAACAAGTAGAAGTATAAAGGGAAAACAACTCCTAGATCGTCCACCGAGGAATCCTACATGAAGGGTAAGTACAAAACTCGAACAACTCATCCCTGAGGTACGTCTCGTCTAGTCTAGCTCTGAGCAGCCTCCCGTCCGTTACCCTCAGCCTCAATCACTGCTGACCACCATCTTCACAGAACACAACAAGGTGCGGGTGAAGCTTGTGCACGGGTGATCATAACAATATTCAGTAGGGGACCCTGAGACCCCCAAAGGTCTCCCAGAATCTACTAAGAATAAACCACAGTAGTAAGATAAAATCACTATATATCAACCATCATTAATTAGGTATATGACCATACATATATCTAAGTTACCAAACACAGTCCGGCTCCAACTCTTGAGCCCAAGCACAACCCCTTCCACAAAGGAAGTAAAGTAAATCACATCAATGATAATGATTGAAAGTAAAGACATAGCTAACACAAGAATACATATTATGTAGAGTGATAGAGAGGATCAGATGTAGTCACTGATCAATCTAATCTATCGGACCCACACAGGATACAGGGCCAGCTAAGGTGTCGGACCCACATAGGATACAGGACCACCTATTCTATCGGACGCACATAGGACACAGGAACAGAAGTTAGAACTGTCAGACCCATGGAGGATCCCAGTATAGTAGTCATCACTGTTGATCCCATGGAGGATTTCAAAATAGAAGTCATCACTTTCAGACCCACGGAGGATCCCAGTACAGTATCGTCGTTGTCGAACCCATGAAGGATCCTTTCATCTCAGTCCCAGCCAGCTCTAGGATTCCTGCACACAGCACGCTCAATTCTGGGAGGGTCCACTCCTAGAGACAAGTGATGATAAATAAACTAATATGATTTTTTTAGTTGTAGTATCCCATAGTTTCGTCTCATCATAAGGAACCCAACACGATAGATGACAGGTTAATCGGATGCCCGATCTGTTAGTTATTGGCATTTCCATTCCAGGGTCCCGGTTGGTTTTTATGCTCATACCAACCCAACCATACCCCAACTGTGTCCAAACCTCCATTGGGGTATTCCAAAAGAACAGTATCTCTCTATGATTTCTGTCGACATAGATAGTTAATCGATCAGACACCTGTAGCCCAAAATGTGGTTTAAAAGGTGTCAATGGCCATAACAGGTATGTGTCCGGTCCGACCCAATCAGACATACCCAACCCGACCCGGTCTGAACTAGGGTCTGCCTTGGATCCACGGGTCTGACCCGGTCTGTGGAAGATGCCAGAGCCGAGGGGACGGCCAGGCCTGAAGAGGCGGCCCGTCCCGAGACAGCCCGGCTGAAGGCGGACTGGTTGACTGGTGGCTCAATAGAGGGCGGCTCGGCCGAGGGCGGACCGACTATGGGCATCCCAGCTGGTCTGTGTGGGAGGGAGGCGTCGCGCCTCCCCCCGGTTCGTCGAATGGAATCGGTGCACTGTGTCGGTTCAGTGGCTGCAGGAACTTGCTGGTCCCACTTGTGTGGGTCCACGGCGGCCGACCGCCACCACTCCTCCACCGTGGTGTGATGGTTCCGCGGTCCTCTTGCCCTCCGTGCAATGCAATGTCGCCACACCCCCATCACCACGGCTCGACCTAGTTGTGACCCCTTAGTCCTCCGTGCAGCGTGACGACACAACACCTCTTTCGTCATGGCCAGGATTGACTATGACCCTCGACTCCTCCACGCAACATGATGATGTCGTGCCCGTCTGGCGACCAAACAACCTTGCGCCGCTGGTTTCTTCATGGCCATAATTACGCTAGTCATCATTATTTTTCCACCTCCATTCGTCAACAAATGTATTTAACAAAGGGAGAGGGTCTGACCGTGTTCGTGCGGCATGAGAATTCCACGTTATTATGATATCAAATGGAAAATTAATAACCAAGATTGAATGACGAAGAACGGAAACGAGAATCAAACTCAATATCCTACCTCAATTTCAGAGATTAACGACGGAGTCGCGGAAGAAGGACGTCACAAGAGACGGACATCGTTCTGTCAATGTCGGAGGAGGAAGAGCTCAGTGAAGACAAGTCGAGTCGATGTTGTCAGTTTACTTATTGGGTGGTGGTGATTCCCTTTCATGCCCCAGGTGAAGAATAAATAACGTGATTCTTGTTGTTCTTTGGGAATGAGAGGCTTTCTTCGTTGGAGAGGATGTCGTTCTCCATGAACTCTCCCAAAGCTCTCCCAAAGCTCCTCCACCAAATGAAATAATTTCCAACACCCCAAAATAAAATAATATCTCCACTATTATTTTATTATTTCCATGCAATCAAAAATAATTCAAAATAATTCAAATTAATATATGCTACCTCATTTCAATAATGGGTGAATTGGTACCATTATGGAGAAGGTGGAAGGTTTCAAAATAATGAAAAGGAGAGTTGGATTTATTAAATTCAAGGGAAGTTTAACAAAATTCCCCCAATTAAATGAGGGGTTAAAGGGGGTTCATGATTGTGTGGACCCCAACACATAATATCCTCCCATGGGAGGTTATGGGTTGGTGGGCCCCACCTCCAAACTCCCCTTGGAGGATTAAACCACTACTCAAAATAAAAATATGTTAGACATATTTTTATTTAATTTATTTAGAAACCCCAAAAATTAACTTCCAATCTCAATAAAACGAAACTACTGTGACGGTCTCTTTAAGAGAATACCGGTGCTGCGAGTTCAAAGGTATCCTCAGAATTCAATTCCGAGAACTGGTTCAAAAGATATGAAACGTCGCTCGCACGTATACTGAATGTAGCCAAAAAAAAGTTTGGAACAATATTAGCAGCCACCCTCGACCCACTTCGGTCATGGTTAGGCTCTGCCTAGGTGAAACATGCCCCTACAAACCAAAAAATACCCTCGTATTTCAAATCCGAGATACTGTTTAAAAGTTATAAATTTTACAATAAAATAATTCTCACTTAATTATATTAGTTTTGCAAAAAAACTAACTTTTTTTGGTGGCTCTCGCCAACCCATGTTGGTATCTTCTTAAAGAAAGCATACCCTCATGGGTTCGGCGGTGGTCTCAGTTTTTTAATATGAGTTACCGTATTTGAGTTATAAGCATTTTAAAAATAAAATAACTTTATTTAATTATTTTATTTATGGTTATGCCATTTTTGGGTTTTCCCACAAGAGGCCTGCACCGACTAAACTTATGTCACGCCTAGTGTAAATCCGCCATCCTGAGCGCAACAGTGGCCTCGAATTTCAGACCCGAGTAAATGTTTAAGAGTTATTGCACTTATTCAGAAGAACAGCATACATGCGTTAATTTATGTTTAACAAAACATCGACAGATCATTATGGGCACTCCGGGCCACGGAATCACGCACCGTCAGAGACTGCGGACTCGAAAAAATTCCAATTATATATGAAAAAAAAATTCACAGAAATTACAAGTATTTACATTCTTTCCACATCAGGGATTTACGTCCCCATAAGCTACAACTCAAACCAAGGGGACAAAAGGGGTATTGAGCACACATCTGAGCCTCCCGCTCCCATGTGCTCTCCTGGAGGTTACCGTGCTGCCAACAAACGTGCACGAGATGTATCGACCATGAACATAGGACCCGATGCTCTCGATCCTCAATCTCTACTGGAACCTCTGTGAATGACACCCCGTCGTCAACATCCAACTCACCATGGGCCATGATGTGGGATGGTTCATGAATGTATCTCCTCAGCTTGGATACCTGGAAGACATCATGCTCCCGGTGCAACTGAGGTGGAAGAGCTAAGTAGTAAGACACCTCTCCAACTCTACTGGGGACCTGGAAAGGTCCGATGAACCTCAGAGATAACTTTCCGGCTTTGCCATAACTCCGTAGAACTCATCGAGTTGAGACCAGTAGAAAGACATGTATGCCATCCCCAAATAAAAAAGGTTTATGTATCCTGGATGTACGTGGATGACCCGTCACGAATTCCATGGATATCTGATCCTACATCCACTCTGGGAACTAAAAAGGCTGAACCAAGCCTATTGGTACCTATTGTTTCTCCTTCACTTGCTGACAAGTGAGGCATCATGAGAGAAACTTTGCCAGTGATTTCATCATTCCCAACAACCAGTGCTATCTTCAGAGGACTCGGTACATCGTTGCCACTTCTGGATGTACCAATGGAGGAGATGTGTGTACCTTCCTCAAAACATCCTCCTAAAGTGAAACTGGTACCATGGTACGTCCTATGAAAAGAATGACGTGCTCTCCACCTTCTAAAAATATGTCAGGTGCCTACCGTGTAAATATCTGAGCACATCATGTATCACGGTCAACGTCTCCACGCTGTGCCTCCCTGACTCGCTGAAGAAGTGGAGGAGTGAGTGTCATAGAAAGTAGAAAGGCTACTCTATCCCGATTGACAAAAGGTATCTCCAACGTGGCCAGCTTCTTCGTCACCTCACCATGTAGCTAAATGTCTGATCTTTTATTGAGAGCATCTGCTTCAACGTTTCCCTTCCTAGGAGTATAGACTATCTCGAAGTCATAGTCCTGGAGGAACTCAAGCCAACACTACTGTCTCAGGTTCATGTCCTTCTGGGAGAAGATATACATGAGACTTTGGTGGTCAGAGTAGACTGAAAAATGTTCACCCATAAGATAGTGCCGCCACATCATCAATGAGAAGACCACTACTTATAACTCCAGGTCATGTGCAGTTTAGTTCTTCTCATGTTTTCTCAACTACTGAGAACCATAAGAAATCACTAATCGTTCCTTCATCAGGACACACCCATGTCCTATCCCTGATACATCACAATAGATTACGTAACCAACACCCTCCTCTGATAGCCTCAAGATGGGAGCACTAGTCAGCCTCTACCTCAGCTCCTGAAAGATCTACTGGCATCTCTCTAATCCCAAAAGGGGTTCCCCTTCTTTTTCAAGAATGATAGTGGTGCTTCAAATTTGGAGAAGTCTGGAACGATCTTTTAGTAGTATCCAGCCAAAGCAGATGTCCCTCCCCCCTTTGGTGGGTAATCATGGAAACATATTTTGAAAAGATGTCCCCATGTATTGTCACTCCTGTTTAGAACTGAAAACTCATATTTCCTATTGCCACGTGGGTAAGGCATGCCGATTCAAGAGTGATCGGTTGCACCCATCTATGTATGAGTTTAACATGTGATGCATGTGTTTCCTGTTTCACCGACTAAGGATAACTTCATCCCAATGTTGTATATAAACCAAAACCTTTTTTCCTAATACAGCCAATCTGTTTATGAATTGTGGTTGCCTAGTCCATACCAAAACTAACGTCATAAGGCCTCGACGCATCAAACAAAAGGTTCTAACTGAAACACTCACCTCAAGGGTCAGATAACATCATCAGGGTATGTGTGAATATTGAGTCTCCTCCCAACGGTATCTCCATATGCGAGGGTCAAGTCAAAGACTTAACCGGATACTCTAGGTCGGGGACAAGATTCATAGAAGGAATAAATGATTGGTACCTATGTCTATTGATATTACAGCTAGTAGTAGACACAGACCGTACCTCAAATAATTCCTAGAGCCCTTTGGTTACACTCTTTTACCGCATTTACCTATTCTCTCCCCCTTCCCTCCATCTCCCTGATCCTAGCAGGGACTACAAAGTCGGGTGGTTGTAACATGTCAAAATGTTCACCACCTCATGTTACTCCCCTAGCCCTGTTTCCATGTCTGCTACCCTAAAAATTCATCTTTCCATAACACTTCCCCTTCTTGAATCATTCTACATGCTCAAGTCTCTGATACAGGTTCTAGTTTCATGATTTACAACTGCTAACATTCATTGGGTGTGTCCACTCAGCCAATGAACATTCAACCACAAAGGTTCTCTCTAGCACCCTAACATAAGTAGGAATGCATAGAGGAAAAAGTGTTGACTCAAATATCCTTAAACACACCACACTCATAGTTCTTATCTCTAATGAACTGATCATATCAAATTCATCGAGTACCAGGAATGATCGATATGCCTCGATGAATACTCAGCTACTAACATATCATCTTGGTGAAGCTGTATAAGCTCTAGAAAAATCTCATCCACCTCCTCATGTCAGTCCCTAGCCGCCTATGGGTCGGGATTGCCTCAGTACATGTGGTATATCTAGTGCTGAAACACATGTAAGGAATTAAACCTACATGTGTCCTCTACCGGTACCACCAGCAATGTCTATTGACCGACATGTAGTGATATAGTTGGCACACTGCCTGAAGGTACCATCTCGAAAAATGATCCAAGTACCAAAATCTCATCACTATGTAGACCATCCTCATGGTCACTCGCTAAAAAGGATTAGTAGATATGATCAACATCTACTCTATTAGTGTCTCAACTAGGCGGAAAACTCCTGTAATCACCTCCATCCAGTCCTCTGCGGCCTGGGAATCTGCCTTGCCTCGAAACCTCAGAGGCCTCTGCCACTGGAACTCGTGCAATGTTCTCAGTCAGTGTGCACCGTACTCCAATGCGGCTGGTGGAATCTACTTCCCAACGGGTGGTGGTACTGCTGGTACACCACCCGAAGGTGCCAACATAGTAACAAGGCCATGAACCGGAGCCTCATTACTCGGTGGGCCGTCACCGTGTACTCTCTTAGGAATCCCATCTGGTTGTCTATGCAGTGGCATCCTGATAAAGAACATATGAGGCACATTCAATAAGTTATACCTGGAGAGCTAACTCAATGAGTTCACAAGAAGACTCTTGAAAACAAACTCACAATTAGTGTTTTTGTGCACTGAGTCGGAAATCAAGATTCACGGTCCTTGTGTTTCGATACGTCGGCCACTGCACCAAAACTGGACTCCCTGGACTAAAAACCACACTCAATACTTTTAACACTATTGCTTCATAGTAAGATAGATCAGAGTCATAGGTTCTACGGTAGAACTGAATCCTCTGATACCAATTGTCATGACCCATCCATGGGACCCGTGTCATGACTACCCAATGCCCGCCTTCCAATGACCTGGGGCTGGTGACTAGCACCGAAGGTGTAATTACCTAAACAATGAAGGCATTGCCTTTAAAAAAAGAAATCACATGTAATCAGAGTACACAACTAGAAGTAAACACTAATTAAAACTGAATACAAAGGTTGTACTGAAAGTAAATTGGCCAGTATACAAACCCAGGTTAACAACAAGAACAAGTACAAGTAAAAAAGGGAAAACAACTCCTAGATCGTCCATCGAGGAATCCTACCTGAAGGGTAGGTACAGAAATTGAAAAACTCATCCCTGAGGTATGTCCCGTCTAGTCCAGCTCCATGTAGCCTCTTGTCCGTCACCCTTAGCCTGTATCACTGTTGACCGTTGTCTGTACAGAACAGAAAAAGGTGCGGGCGAAGCCCGTGCATTGGTGAGTATAACAATACTCAGTAGGGGACCCCGAGACCCCCGAAGGTCTCTCAGAATCCACTAAGGATAAACCACAGTAGTAAGATACTATTAGGAAGTATCAAACAATCTTACATAGGTATATGCCCAAACATATAGCTAAGTTTCGAAACATAGGCCGACTCCAACTCTCGAGCCCAAGCACAACCCACTCCACAAAAGAAGTAAAGTCAATCAACTCGATGATAATGATTGAAATTCAAGACTCATCTCACATAGGTATAAATCTTTTGTAGGGTGATAGAGATGACTAGATGTAGTCACTAACTCATCTATGCTATCAGAACCACATAGGATACAGGACCGGCTAAGCTGTCGAACCCACACAGGATACATGACGAGCTATTCTGTTGGACCCACATAGGATACCAGAACATAAGTCAGAATTGTGGGACCCACAGTGGATCCTAGTATAGTAGTCAACGCTATCGAATCCACTGAGGATTCCGGTATAGAATTCATCACTATCAAACCCACAGAGGATCCTAGTACAGTATCGTCCTTGTCGAACCCACGAAGGATCCTTTCATCTCAGTCACAGCTAGCTCTAGTGTTCCCGCACACATCACGCTCGATTCCGAGAGGTTCCGCTTCTTGAGCCAAGTGTTGATACATCAATTACAACAATATTTCGATTTTTTGTATACCGTAGTTCCGACTCATCATAAGGAACCCAATGCGACTGACGGTGCGTCAATCAGACGCCCGGTCTGTGAGTTACTGGCATTTCCGTTCAAGGGTCCCGGTTGGTTTTTAGCCTCAAAACAACCTAGTCGTACCCCAACTATGTCCAAACCTCAAGTGGGGTATGCCAAAAGAACCGTCTCGCTCTAAGATTTCCATCTCCATAGAAGGTTTGTCGATCAGACACCTGTAGATCAATATATAGGTTAAAAGGTGTCAATGGCCATAGAGGGTCCGGGTCCGATCTGACCCAATCAGACCAACCCAACCAGACCCGGTCCAAACTGGGGTCTGACCCAGTCAAAACTGGGGTCTGACCTGGTTCGAACTGGGGTCTGACCCAGATCCGCGGGTCCGACCTGGTCTGAGGAAGCGGCCTAAGCCGAGGGGACGACCTCGCCCGAAGAGGTGGCCCGACCCGAGACGGCCCGGACGAAGGCGGCCCGACCATAGGGTGGTCCGGCCATGTGTGGCCCGGCAGAGGGGCGGCCCGACCGGGGGCGGTCCTACCGGTTCATGTGGGACGGAGGTGCCCCGCCTCCCCCCACCTCATTGAATGGAACCAGTGCATTGTGCCAGTTCAGTGGCTGTGGGACCCAGTTGGTCCCGCTTGTGCGGGTCCATGACAATCGGCCGCCTCCACTCCTCCAACGTGGTGCGACGGTGATGCGGTCCTCCTACCCTCCGCGCGTCATGACAGCACTGCACCCCCACCACCGGGGCCCGACCTGGCTGCGACCCATTGGTCCTCCACACGACATGATGATGTCGCGCCCTTCTGGTGACTAGGTGGCCTTGCACTGCCGGTTTCATCACGGCCGGCCCGATGCCGGTTGTCGTTGTTGTTCCACCTCTGTTTGTCAACAAATTTATTTAACAAAGGGAGAGGGTCAGGCCGTGGTCATGCGGCCTGATCCTTCCACGTTATTATGATATCAATTGGAAAATTAATAACCAAGATTGAACGACGAAGAACGGAAAAGAGAATCAATGTTAATCTCCCACCTCAATTTCAGAGATTAACGACAGTGTCGCGGAAGACGAACATCACGGGAGACGGACGTCGTTCTGTCAATGTCGGAGGAGGAAGAGCTCGGTGAAGACGAGTTGAGTCGACGTCATCGGTGTAATTAGTGGGTGTCAGTTCTTCCCTTCCTTTCCCCGGTTGAAGAAGTAAGAACATGATACTCATTGTTCTTCGGGAATGAGAGGTGTTCTTCATTGGAGAGGATGTTGTTCTCCAAGAACTCTCCCAAAGTTCCACCACCAAATGAAAGAACTGCCAATGCCCTAGAATAAAATAATAGCTCCACTATTATTTTATTATTTTCATGCAATAAAAAATAATTCAAAAGAATTAAAATTAAAATAAGCTACCTCATTTCATTAGTGGGTAAATTTTCACCATTATGGAGAATGTGGAAGGATTCAAAATAAATAAAAGGAGAGTTGGCTTTATTAAATTCAAGGGAAGTTTAAGAGACATCCCGTAATTAATTAAAGGGTTAAAAGGGGTTCAATCTCGTGTGGGCCCCACCACATAATATCCTCCCATGGAAGATTATGCGTAGGTGGGCCCCACCTCTAACCTTCCCTTGGAGGATTAAACCACCACTCAAAATGAAAATATGTTAGACATATTTTTATTTAATTTTATTATAAACTCCAAAAATTTTCATCCAATCTCGATAAATGAAACTGCATTGAAGGTTTCCATAAGCGAATATCGGTGATGGGAGTTTAATGGTGTCCTCAAATTTCAATTCCAAGCACGGGTTCAAAATATATGAAACGCCTCTCGCACGTTTACTGAATGTACCCAAAAAAATTTCAGAAAATTATTAACATCCACCCTCAACTCACTACGGCCGAGGTTAGGCTCTCCCAAGATGAAACCTGCCCCAAAGAGCCCAATGGTTCCCTCTAATTTCTGATCCGAGTTACCATTTAAAAGTTATGAATTTTACAATAAAATAATTGTCACTTAATTATTTTGTTTGCGGCCAAAAACAAACATTCTCTGGTGGCCCTCACCGAACAAAGTTAGTATCTTCTTAAATAAAGCATAACCTCATGAGTTCAGTGGTTGTCTCGGATTTTTAATTCGAGTTACCGTTTGTGAGTTATAAGCATTTGAAAAATAAAATAACATTATTTAATTATTTTATTTACGGTTATGCCATTTTCGGGTTTTCTCCCAGGAGGCACGCACCGACTAAAATTAAGTCACGCCTATGATAAACCTGCCATTCTCAGCACAATGGTGGCCTTATATTTCTGATCGGAGTAACCGTTTAAGAGTTATTCGACTTCTACCAGAAAACTGCATATGTGCGTTAATTTAGGTTTAACAAAACATCAACGGATCATTCCAGGAACTCTAGGCCTCAGAATCACGCGCCATTAGAAATTGCGGACTCTTATAATTCCCAAGTATTTAAGAAAAAAATTTCCATAGAAATTACGGGTCATTACATAGAATAAGTAATAAACTTTAAAGAGTCGGTATAGATGAATACCTCTTCTTGGATGGACTCCCTTCATATATCTTCTTAATTGACCTAGTATTTCTATTTTGGTAGGTAAAGAACCCCATTAACATCGATATGGATGTTTTTAAATTTAATGGGATGGGGTTGGTCTTGATATATGTCTCAATGTGGCCTAAACAATTCTAAGAATGTGTTCCCCTTTATAATTGAGGGGAAGGGCATTCTTGGAATTTCATAAAATAATAAATCAACATAAATTATTTATCTGATAAAAATTGATCCAAATTGATATAATTAATATATAAGTTTACTATAAGTATAAATATTTTTATCTTATAAAATTTGGGCATGTTAGAGTTTTTCTTTCACCCTTTTCATTTAGTTTTAACCCCTCGTTTACCCTTTTGACAATTACTACACTATTAAAATTCTCTACTCTCTAGGGGTTAATAATGTTAGTATAAATTTACAAAATACCCATAAATGGAATATCCGTTGAATTTATTAATAATATATAATTCATTTTGATGAATATATTCTTTTTAGTAAATTTATATCATTTATTAAAATATTTTATATTATAAAATATGAATATTGTCAATTTTTAAAACTATTCATTACTTCGAATTTAATAATATCATGACAACAATTATAAATATGTTTTTATTATATACCAAACAATTCATGATAAAATATAATTTTTTTTTGAAATTATTTAAAATTATTTTAATTTTTATAATTTAAATATAATTTATTTTTTCCATTAATTGAATAATTACTATGTTAGCATTATATAAGCAATTAAAAAAATTATTTATTCCATAAAAGTTGAAAATATGTTATAATAATGATTATAAATATTTTATCTTTAAAATAAAATTTATAGTCAAACATTTAATCATAATAAACCCAATTTAAAAATATTATTGTCACTAAAAATAAGAGTGTGACATGTATGACTTTTCTTAAAATAAAATAACATAAAGTTCACAATCTCATACAAATGGCCATATAATTATGTATAAGCAAATCATGAATTATTATGGATAAAATTTAATCAGAAAATAATACTAAAATGTATTATATAATCATTTAATTTTCATTATCATTTTATATTTAACTTCAATTACTTTTTTTACCCTTTACCAAGGTAAAATATTTACTAAGGTTGTTATTAATAGTTATAAAAATTAAAATTGTCCTTTTCACAAAACTTATATATAATGAATGAAAATATGGAATCCATTTCTATATATTCCAAACATTAAAGTGTAATAATTTATTTTAAAATTTTATAGAAAAAACACAATGACAAATAGTTTTTCAAAATATGCCCTTTTTATGTATGAAAACGTTTCTCTACCATATTAATCCATTAGATTGATTCCAATGAACTTCAATTTATTATTTATAATATTTTATAACTAATTTTACATTGAAACCATTGTAAAATAAAATGAATATATGAAATTGGTTGGAATAAAAATATTGTTTTTAATAAAAATCGACACTTTCATTATTAATTGGAAACTAAATCATTTAAGAAAAATATAAAAATTTCACAGGAATCTAATTTTGATATTTTGATTTTGAAAAATGATATTATTTTCGTATAATGAAATTTTATTTAAATTCTAGAATTTAATAATAATATTTTCTCAGTAAAAACCATTTTTGAGGAAAACATATTTCTAAACCATAAAATCAGTTTACTGATAGTTAAGTACTTATTTAGTAATAATTAATCAATGAATTTGTGTTGTGTGGGAAATTGATATATATATTTCATAATTTTTTTATACTGTTAACCTTTTGGTTAAAATGATCATATTTAAATAATATTATTTGGTTCATGGAAGCTTGGTGTTGTGTGTTGTATACGCTATAAAACAAAGTGTTCATTTAAAATATAAGGGTTTCATGCATTGAAAACAATCTAGGAGACTAAATTTATTTTAAAAGACAATTACAATAAAATCATGGGAGTTACCTTCTATTATAATATTGGTGTTTCATTTTATAAATTCTATTTATGATGAGGTTCCTCTTTTAAAATCTCTGGGTGTTTCAATAATTCTTCTTAAAAAATAGAATTGGTGCAATCCAAAGTGATGAATTTGAAAAAAAGAATTAATTAACAATATTCACATGGACTTGGTTAATTAATTCATAGAACCTATTTAGAAACATTAGAAATGGAATATTTTAAATTGTAATTTCACCATTAATGGGTTTAATTAAAAAGTCAACATCACAATTTTGAGGAATACTGAGAAACTCTTTTAGAAAAACATTAATGAACTCCCATACAAAAGGAATATCCTAAATGTTTTGTTTCTTACCATCATTTCAATATATATTTTAAATAATCGGAATTTCCAAGTAATTTTTTTAATTATATGGGAATATTATGAGTCCGTGAAAATTGACGGCACATGATTCTGAGGTCGAGTGTGCCAGGAATGAATTTCTGAACATTTTTTCGGGTACGTTCAACAAACGTTTGAGCAGGTTTTTGTGACTTTTGAACCGATTCTCGGAATTGAAATCCAATGACACCGTTGAACTCATAGTGCCAGTATTTGCTTGAGATGATCTTCACCTCGACCATAGTAGGTTGAGGGTGGAAGATCATATTTCACCTTTTCGTAGAAGAATAAAAAAATAAAAATATTTAACTTTTTAATTTTCATTGTAACCTCATTTTCATTTATAGAGGTGGGGAACACAAGAACATTAATCCTGCCAATTTTAATTCAATGTTGGGGACCACCTGAAACCTTCATTAATGAGGGGGAGACCCTTTGAATTCCCCAATTAATTGTGTAAACTCTCCAATTAATTAATAGTTCCATTTAATTGAGCCATTTAATTATTGTGCAAACATAAATTAATTGTATAATCCTATTTTAATATAAGTTGTAATTTCACCTCTTTAGTTTAGGGGACTCATTGGAGAAGGGTGTTCATGGAGGATCCCCTTGAGGAAGAATAGTTCTCACCAAGGAGGAACCGAAGAATGAAGGTTCGTCAAACAAGCGGTGTCGTTGGAGGAGGCTTGCTTCGGGATCAACAAAGGCTAATCTGTCTTCAACTGCAGATGATCTTTAATAGAACCTTTGAGGTAGGTTTTATTGTCATTTGAATACCCATACCCATTCTTTACATTCTATATGATTCAAGAACAAATAAGACGATTGCTATTGTTCTAACGTGGAGAGAGCTTGCCAAATGAACACGACCTGACTTTTTTGCAACCCTTGTAAAATCTGATGGGATTGAGATGAGGGAAACATCCCAAGACAAGTTAAAAGATCATTGGAATAAAGAACACGCCATCGGGGTGCGCCTGGTGGCCCAAGGAACGACACTGGTGGGACTCGGGAGCGGCGACTGGCACTCCGGCCGGCAGTGACGAAGGCGGAGGTGCGACCGCGCCACCAGAGAAAGGCCACGACCCGTCGACCGTGGCGGAACAAGGGCATTGTCCGACTGCACGATGGGGATGGCAGAACTCGTCCAAGACGCCCGGTGTGCAAGATATGTGACATTGTGTCTCAGCAGTGAAGGGAGGGCGGCATGCCGTACCAGCCACCGGTGGAGGCGCGACGCGCGACCGCAGCACGCTGCGGAGGGGGCTGGCCGTCCGGCCAACTGTGAGCCCTACCCGGGCCGCCGAACCATAGGCCACCGCACTGCGGGCTACTTAGAGGGCTGGTTCAACCAAAACTGTTTCGAGTTGGACCATGTCGGGTCATGGCGGGTCGGTCTGACTGGCTCAGACCGGACCCGGACCTACATCAACCATTTTTACTCATTCGACCATATCATGAGCTATAAGAATCCATTTGATGAACTGTCTATCACATGAGAAACCTTGGATCACAATGGTCCTTTTGGTTTAACACACTTTATTTTTGGATAAACCTGGGGTATGACTGGGTTGGATTAGACACGAATCCAACCGGGCCCTCGGGACTAAAAGGCCAATAACTTACTGATGAAGTGTCCGATTGACACACCGTTTGTTGTGTTGAGACCCCTATTACATGGAAGTTCTTTATGATACTTCTTCATGGGATATCTTTCCGATTGGAGTATTTGACCTGTGGCTTGAACAACAGACCTTTTTGGAATCAATCGAGCTTAGTGAGGGAACCCTGTAGCTAGTTGTAACATGTAAAAAGGATCTTATATGGGTTTGTGCTTTAAGATCATACATGGGTCTATACTTTGGGATCCTATGTGGGTATGTGCTTTGGGATCCTACATGGGTCTATGTTTGAGAGTCCCATTTGGATCTGCTCTAGGAATCCACATGGGACTACTCTATAATTTTATGTGGGTTTGTTGTATGGGATCTTATATGGGTGTGATGATTTAGGATCCTTCGTGGGTATGCCTCTTAACAAAGTAAAATGATTCAGTAGTTATATTTGATCATATTTTCTAACGTACCTATGTTATACAAGGTGTGATCTGAATCGATTCCTTAGTGATATTCTCCTGTGTGGCGTACCTTTGTGGTGATACCTTTGTGGTAATCTTCTTGGTGGCGTACGTTTGTGGTACTTACCTTCGTTGTGATACCATTGTGGTATTGTTTTTTGTGGAGTACCTTTGCGTTACATACCTTCGTGGTGATACTTAGTGGTATTATTCTATGTGGCATACCTATGTGGTACATACCTTCGCGGGGATTACCTTCGTGGTATTATTTCCATCAGGGAACAATTTTACTTTGGTTAAGGGTTTGGGCCTTGTGTTTAGATGACATTAATTGATAACTTACGTATACGTATGGGCATATACCTAAGTATGGATTTCAGTTTCCAACATGATTTGTGGTTTATCCTTTTTAGATTTTGAGAGACCATTAAGGGTCTTGGGATTCAAACTGAGTATCGTTATACTCACCCCTACACGGGATATGCCCGCACATTGTTGTGTTTGGTGAATACGACGAACATCACAGACTGATGACGAGGGTACCAGGACTAGAGGTTGCTCTATGGTGGACCTCAGATGAGGCATACCACAGAGACGACCGTTCGAGGGATTTACCTACCCTTCAGGTAGGATCCTTGGTGGGTGTTCACAAGAGCTGTTCAAAATACATGTACTTTCCAGTTTTCTTGTACTTTCTAATTGGGCTTGTATTTTGGCCCCTTTAACTTACTGTACACAGTCTTTTTACAATTCAGTTTACTCATGTTTGTATCTTGATGTGTGCTTGGTTGCATGAGTTTACAGGTTATAAAGGAAATGCCTCCACAGTTTTAGGTAATACGAATTCGGTGATAGTCGCTAGCCCCATGCCTATAGAAGGCAGGTTTGGGGTAGTCAGGACACGAGCCCCGGTGGATGGGTCGGGACAAATTGGTAAAAGGGTAGTCAGTTCTACCATATAACATTGTAATCTGATCTTTTAACGGCAATTGTTTTAACTGTTATTTGTGTGGTTATCAGTTTAGGTTATTCGGGGATGGTGCGACAGCCGACGTATCCATACAAAAGGACCTTAACTTCTGATTTCTAACTCAGAGCATGAAAACACTAATTGCGTGTGTGTTTTGAAATGTTTTCTTTGCGATCTTTTGAGTCATCTCACCTGGTGTAACTTATTGACAGTGGAACACCTGTTTCTTTTAAGGATGCCTCCACGTAGACAGCCAGCTAGGGTTCCAAGTATAGTACATGATGATAGCCCACCGAGCAATGAGGCCTCTGTGCAAGCCCCTCTTTTAGTAGGGGAACTAGTAGAGGCACCGACGATAGCATTACTCGTTGGGCCACCGATTCCATCTGCCCCAGCAGCAGAGGGGGCACGCCGCTTGAGCACGTTGTATGAGTTCCAGCGCTAGAGTCCACTCGGGTTTAGTGGAGAGACAGACCCACATGTGGCTGAGGATTGGATGGATTCCATGGAGAGAGTCTTCCGACTGGTAGCAACATTGACTAATCTCATGGTTATCCTTGCCACCATTACTCTATAGGTAGTAGCAGGAAGATGGTGGAGCTTGATTCTCTCGGTTCACGACGAGGTGAAACTTCTCTGGGCATACTTTGAGTGCCTGTTTCGGGCAGAGTTTTTCCCAGTGACCCTTCACGCAGTGCACATTCATGAGCTTCTTCACCTACAGTAGGGAGACATGAATGTGGCTCTATACTCAGTGAGGTTCACTAAACTCCCACACTACTCCACCGATATGGTGCGAGACCCATTCTTCTGGGCTCATACTTTCAAGCAGGGACTCAGGTGGGATATCAGGGCTCTGATGGTTTCTCTCAGTATCCCAATAGAGGCAGAGGTGTTAGAGAAATCCCTCTTAGTGGAGATTTTTCTTGCTAATCAGTCACCTGCAGTGAGACCCACCATCATGCATCACGTAGCAGAGTCTTATGTAGTTGGCAGTTGAAAAAAGTCATAGAGGTCCAAGAGGACCAGACCTACAGGTCGATGACCACAGGGTTCAAGGTTTGTTGTGTGGGGAACCAGAGACAGATCCAATCATGTAGGGAGCATGCAGTGTTAAACATGAGGTGGGTAGGGTCACATGAATCGTAACTATTCGACCCGACATACATATGAACAGAAGACAGTCGAAGGACCGCCCAAGCAGAGACAGAGGTTCGACCAAGGAGGTTCTCAGAGAGCAGGAGGACATGGCAGAGGAGCTGGATGTGTAGCTAGTGGTGGGTGACAATTCATGATGTTACCGCCACCACCATCAGGTTTTCCACCTCGACCACAAGGAGCAAGTGGACAGGGGGGAGCTCAGCTCCTGGCAGCTGAGTCTTTCGACCATGGCACTCCATAGATGATACGAGGTACAATCTGTGTCTACTCCACCTTTGCTGTAGTACTTATATACACAGCTTCCAATCATTCTTTTATTTCCACGACCATCGTTCAGAACTCATATATTCCAATGAAGTAGTTGGCTCCGTTCGTAAGGATAGAGACTCTTACGGGAGAGGATTCGACAATTACACACTGGTGTCAGAAGTGTGAGCTTACTTTAGGAGTTGAGAGCTTTGGCTGGGATCTATTAGTAGAGGAGTCGAGGCCTTATGACATCATCTTGGGTATGGAATGGTTATCTACTGTCCAAACATAGTTTGACTTTATTAGGCACAAAGAGTCATGTGTCCGCACGGATGGGACAAGGATTACCTTCACCGAAAAGAAGGGAGACGTTACAGTATAGGATATAATTACCTGGAGGAGAGTGTATCAGATCACTCATCAATTAGCTACCCTTACCCTCAGAATGGTTGATGTAGAGAGTCTGAGATTTTCTGTAGTAGTGGACCAGTACATGGATGTCTTACCAGATGATCTTCTAGGTCTACCTCTTCGCAGAGAGGTATAGTTTTACATCGAATTATACCCTGGGATGACACTGATATCTACACCAGCGTATCGTACGGCTCCCGCAGAGCTCTGTGAGCTGTAGGTACAACTAGAGGACTTCTAGGAAAAGAGGATTATCTGACCTAGTGTTTCACCTTGGTCAGCCTCGATTCTGTTTTCTAAGAAGATGGATGGGAGGTTGAGACTTTTTGATGACAATCTGCGCCTATACTAGGTGACTGTGAAGAAACAATACCCACTTCTGAGAATTGACTACCACTTTGATCAACAGAAGGGAGCACGTTGGTTCTCGAAGATAGAACTTAGGTCAGGCTATCACCATCTTAGAGTGCGGGATTATAATTTACAGAAGACGATTTTCCAATGTTGGTATGGACAATATGAGTTTTTGGTTATGTTGTTTGGCATGACCAATGCTCTAGCAGTGTTCATGGAACTAATGAACATGATCTTTCTACCATATCATGATCACCTTTTGGTAGTCTTCATTGATGAAATTATGATCTACTCAGATACTAAGGAGGATCATTCCTATCATTTGCAGGTAGTCTTGGACACACTCTGAGAGCCCCAAATTTATGGTAAGCTCTTGATGTGCAAGTTTTGTATATGGGAGGTTCACTTTCTGGGACATTTTATCTTGGAGGCTGGAGTTGCGGTGGATCTAGTGAAGATTGAGGTGGTACGTGTCTGGGAGCCACCTAGAAGTGTGAATGAGGTAGAAATATTCATAGGTTTGGATGGTTACTACCAGAGGTTAGTGCAAGGTTTCTCCATAGATTCAACACCTTTATCAGCATTGACAAAGACGGGGAAACCCTTTCGTGTGGTCAGAGAGATTCCATCAATGGTTTCATGAGCTGAGACAGAAGCTGAATAGGGCCCTCCATCTTGAGGCTTCCGGAGAAGGGCATTGGGTACGTAGTCTACTGCGATGCATCAAGGACCAAGCTCGGATGTGCCATGATTCAGGAGTGAGAAGTTATAACATATTGTTCTTGACAGCGGAGACAACATGAGAAGGACTATGCTACCAATGACCTGGAGTTAGCAGTAGTGGTCTTCGCCTTGAAGATGTGGCAACATTAATTGATGAATGAATGTTATACAGTCTATTCTGGTCACAATAGTATCAAGTATATCTTATCTTAGAAGGACCTAAACCTGAGGTAGCGATGTTGGATTAAGTTCCTCGTGGACTATGACTTCGAGATAGTCTATACACCTGGGAAGGGGAACATTGTGGCAGATGCACTCAGTAGGAGACCTGGTATACAACTGTTAGGTGAGGTGACGAAGCAGCTGGCCACATTATAGTTATCCTTTGTGGATCAAGATGGAACAACTTATCTTCAGTCTCTTACAATCACTCCCCCAATTTTTTAGTGAGTCAGGGAGGCACATTGTGGAGAAACTGACTGTGAGGATCAACCTTCTTAGATTTCCATAGGACATACACCTAGTAGATTTTTTGAAGGTGGGGAGCAAGAAATACTCTTCAGAGGAATTATGATGGTACCAGTGCTACTTTGGGAGGAATTATTGAGGGAGTTCCACACATATTCTGTAGTGGTAAATCCAAGAGTGGAGAAGATGTACCAAGACATATGACGACAACACTCGGGGCCAGGAATTAATAATGTAGTAGTAGAGTTTGTCTTTAGGTGCCTCAATTGTCAACAATTGAAGGCGGTGCATCAGGTACCACTAGGCTTAGTTCATCCTTTAGAGGTCCCAAAGAGGAAGTGGGATGAGATATCCATGGACTTCGTGATAGGACATCCACGTATATCCAATGTTCATGATTTTAACTGGGTGATCGTCGACCGACTCACAAAGTCGGCCCGCTTCCTACTGATCAGAGAGCAGGGTTCAGTAGAGAGCAGGGGATGCCTCTATGTGCATGAGATTGTGTGGCTACATTGAGTACCCTAGACAATTGTCTCCGATTGTGATGCATGTTTCACTTCATATCTATAGAAGGGGTTGCAGGATTCTTTCGGGATACAGCTTCGTTTCCGCACCGCCATCCATCCTCAAATGGATGGATAGACTGAGAAAACCATTTAGACCCTATAGGCCGTGCTGTGTGCTTTTGTCTTCGACTTCGGTCATAGTTGGTAGGATCAGTTGCCCTTGGTGCAGTTTTCATACAACAGCAACTATCACTCAACCATTGGGATGGAACGTTTAGAGTCTCTATACGGCTGACCTTGTAGATCTCCTTTGTGCTAAACTGACCTAGGGGAGTCAGTACTCATGGGACCAGATATGGTATGGGCTACCACTGAGAAGGTGAAGATCATGCAGGATTAGATGAAGACTGCACAGAGTAGGTATAAGTCTTATGACGACTGGAGATGGAGACCTCTAGATTTTGTGTATTGTGACCACATCTTCCTACGGGTGTCACCCCGATGAGGTTTGAAGAGATTTGGTAGGGGCGACAAGTTATCTCTGAGGTTCATCGGACCATTGTAGGTCCTTAGTAGAGTGGGTGAGGTGTCTTACCTCTTAGCTCTTCCACTTCAGTTGTACAAGGTTCATGACTTTTTCCACGTATCCTAGTTGAGGAGATACATGCATGACCCATCTAACGTCATCGACCACATCGAGCTAGACATCGACGATGGGGAGAGGATTACAGATGTTTCAATGGAGATTCAGGTACAATAGGAGAAGGTCCTTCATGGGCGGTTGATACCTTTGGTGCGTGTACGTTGGTAGAACAGGAACCTCGAGGAGAGCACATGGGAGCTGGACGCTCAGATTTTTGTTTAGTAACCCTCTTGTTTTCCTAGTTTTTGTGATGTGGAATTTGGGGACGCAATGTGATGGGGTGGGGATAATATAAAGACCATAAATTTCCATGTAATGTTTTAGTTATATGTAAATATTACAATTTCATGAAAATTTATGCCACGTGATTCCGAGGCCTAGTGTGCCCGGAATGAATTTTTTAAGTTTTTTTCGTGTACGTTCAGTAAATGTGTGAGCGGGTTTTTGTGAATTTTGAACTTTTGCTTGGAATTGAAATATGAGGACACCATTGAACTCGTAGCCCCAATATACAATTAAGGATAACTTCACTCCGACCGCAGTAGGTTGAGGAGGGAAGTTATATTTTCACTTTTTTGTGAAAGAATATAAAAATAAAAATATATAACATTTTTATTTTTCTTGTAACCTAATTTTGATTTATAGAGGTGGTGACCACAAGATCTTTAATCCACCCAATTTGAATTCAGTTATGGGGACCACTCGAACACTTTATTAATGTGGGGATGACTGATAGAATTCCCCAATTAATTTTTCCAACTCTCAAATTAATTAATAGTACAATTTAATTTAGCCATTTAATTATTGTTCCAACATAAATTAATTGCCTATTTTAATTTATGATTGAATTTCACCTCTTGGGTTTTGTGGGAATCATTAGCAAACGGTGTTATTAGAGGAGCCTCTTGAGGAATAACATTTCTCACCAATGAGGAACCAAAGAGAAGAGGATTGTTAAACAAGAAGCGTCGTTGGAGGAGTCATGCTTTTGGATCGACAAACGCCAATCCATCTTCAAACACAGACAATCTCTAATGGAACCTTTGAGGGAGGTTTTATTGTTATTTTTAATACCCTCACACATACTTGACGTTCAACATGATTCAAGAAAAAATAACCCAATTTATATTCTTCTAACGTGGAGAGAGCGGGCGAAACAAACACAGCCTGACCTCTCTGCAACCCTTGTGACATTTGATGGGCTTGAGATGATGTTGACAACCCAAGACAAGTGCAGCGATCTTCAGATAAAAAAATGGGTCACCGGGGCGGGACAGATGATCTGAGAAACAACACTGGTGGGACACGAGAGTGGGGGCCGACACTCCGACCGGCCATGATGAATGTGGCATCGTGACCGTGCCACCAGAGAAAGGCTGCGGCCCATCGGCCGCGGCAGAGAAAGGAGGGAGGCTATCACTCAAGTTGGCCCCATGATAGGGACGGCGGTGAGCGTCCATGCCACCGTGCTTGCAGGAGCCGCGACCATGTGTTGTGGCGGCGAAGGGAGAAAAGCTGGCCAAACTGGCCACCGGTGGAGGCACAACGTGTGACTGTGCTGTGCGGCAAAAGAGGCTGTCCATCCAGCTAATCACAAGCCTAGCACGGGCCAAGACGCTTCGACCTAGCGGGCAGGGTCAACCCGGAACCAGACCAAGATCGAATATTTTCACTCTTTTGGACATATCTTGAGCTATTAGTGTTCATTTTATGAACTCTCTATGGCACCAGAAACCATGTATTGAGGCGGTTCTTTTGGTATACCCACTTGAGTTTTTTATAAAGCTGGGGTACAATTGTTTTGGTTCGAACCTGAATCCAACCGTGCCCTCAGGACTAAAAGGCCAATAACTTACATACCTGGTGTCCGATTGACGCACCATCAGTTGCGTTGAGATCCCTATTACGTGGATGTACTTTGGGATACATATTCGTGCGAATTCGTGGCAGTTGGAGTATTCTACTTGTGGATTGAGGAGAAGACCCTCCCAGAATCAAGCGAGCTTAGTGCGAGAACCCTGTAGCTGGCTGTAACATGAGAAAATGATCCTATGTGGGTCTATGATTTAGGATCCTATATGGGTCTGTACTTTGGGATCCTATGTTGGTATATTCTTTGAGATCCTACGTGGGTCTATGTTCAAGAGTCCAAAATGGACCCACTCTAGGAATCCATGTGGGAGTACTCTAAAATCCTATGTGGGTCTGCTGTACTTGGATCCTACGTGGGTCTGATGATTTATGCTCATTCATGTGTCTGCCTCTTTAAAAAGTAAGATGATTTAGTAGTTATATCTGATCATCTTTCCCACTGTACCTAAGTTATACCTGGTTTGAGCTAAATTGATACCTTTTTGGTATTCTTATGTGTGGCGTACCCTTGTGGTACTTACCTTTGTGGTGATACATTTGTGGTAATCTTCTGTGTGGTGTAGCTTTGTTGTAATATTCTGTGTGGCGTACCTTTTTTGTACGTTCCTTCATGCTGATACCTTTTTGGTATTTTTGGTGTGGCATAAATTTTTGGTAATTACCTTCATGGTGATACCTTTGTGGTATTCTTCTGTGTGGAATACCTATTTGGTACTTACCTTTGTGGTGGTTTCCTTCGTGGTATTCCTTCTTTCATGGAACAATTGTACTCTGGCTAAGGGTTTGCGCCTTATGTGGAGATGAGTTTACTTGATAACCTAGGTTTATGTATGGGAATATACCTAATTAGGGTTGTCAGTTGCTTACATGATTTGTGGTTTATCCTTTAAAAATTTTGTGAGACATTTGAGGGTGTCGGGGTCCCTATTGTGTATCGTTATTCTCACCCCTGCACAGGCTATGCCCACACCCTATTCTGTTTGGTGCAGACAACGAACAATGCAGACTGAGGATGAGGGTACCAAGACTGGAGGTAGCATAGAGGTGAACCATAGATGTGGCATAACGCAAACTTGACCGTTTGAGAGCTATACCTACCATTCATATAGGATCCTTGGTGGGTGGTCATAGGAGCTATTCAATTTACTTGTACATTCCTGTTTTCTTGTACATTCTAGTTGGGCTAGTATTCTGGCCACTTTCACTTACTGTATGCAATATTTTTACTATTCAATTTACTCACATTTTTATCTTCTTGTGTTCTTGGTTGTGTGAGTTTACAGATTATAAAAGCAATTCCTTACCAGTTTTAGGGAATATGCCTTCGGTGCTAGTCTCCAGCCCCTGTCATATGGAAGGCGGGCTTGGGGTAGTCATGAAACTGGACCTGGTGGACATTTCATGACATAAATACCCAATTTTAAATGAATTAATACCTATAAATTTCATGATAATTTCATAGGAAGATCATATTTATCCTCTGATTGATTAACAACCATATGTTGGTTTAGAATATAAAATGTGACTTTGCTTCCTCAGAAATTGATGTGGTATTTATTTAATGAAATCCAATAAATTATGAATATAATTACAAATGAAACTAGAGGGAGAATAATGATATATTTTCAAATAAAATTCCCAAAAACATTAACCAGAGAAGTGTCATATACTTAGAGGTGATCATCACACCACCAGGGATTTTCATTGGAAATTCAACATCTAATCATCATGGTGTATTGTTATCCAATTAAAAAAAAATTTATATATGAAATATTGGGTATATCTAGAATTATATAAGATATTAGATGATATAGGCTCGATGGTAAGTGTAACTTTCACCATTTCATTATCATAACCCTCATCAAAAATAGATATCACATAATATTTCACTTTATCTTTGGGATTAAGTGGTAGCTGACATTGATCATCATCAAGAACCTTATTTGAGAATTGTTTAGAATAATTCCCATAATTATTTCATTTTAAATTCTTGTGTACAGGATGTTCGCTTAGTGGTGATTTCTATCCATCATTAATTAACTTATTCTTCACATCACTTTGTAATTGAACTGGATGATGACCATTCTTTATAGAATTGAAACATTTAGTATTCCCCTTAATAAAATTTCCATTATGTTTCCTTCCACACATTGAGTATAATGGAAATATCATCTTAAAATCTCTATGATTTTTATAATTTCCCTTGAATTCTATATTTATTTTCTTATCATATCCATGATATATATGTGTAACTTCAATATCCATTTCCACCATGATAGCACATAAATTTTTTTTTCATATCTATTGACCTCTCATATGGATAATTATATTTACATATATAATTTTATGAAACTGAAGAATTTATTAATATTTATTTCAAAGTGGTTGATAATACCAAAATATAAACACAAAATTCATGAAAAAATTTCCTCATAGAAACTAATGGATTCATCATTATCCCACTTTAGCTCATGGAATTTATTCTCAATTTTTATATAAAACATACAAGGAAAATACTTACTAAATATTCCTAAAACTAATCCCATTCCATAGAATCAATTTATTTAGGTTTCCGTATATTATTAATGAGATTGAACAATTGGTCTGCTTCACCTTACACATGATAAATAGCTAAAATAAAACTACCTTGTTTCTGACACTAGAGAACATAAAATATCTTTCTAGTGGTTCTGATCCAATTCTAAAAAAATAGCAGTTCAACGAAACCAATAAATGAAGGAGTATTTTTTTTCATAATAGATTCAATAGATTGTTATTACCTTTATTTCTTGTTTATATTCTCAACATGATTCATAGATTGAAAAAATTTCATAATCATAACAAAAATATTTTTATTTACATCTTCCATAACATTTTATTTCTCAAGGAGAAAATCATTTCATTGTCTATCACCTTTATCATTAACATAGATCCTTCAGGTTCCAACTAATGACTAGAAGTAAAAATCAAAGGGTGAGAAATAATAGTCAGTGGGAAACCACATAATCATAAAAAATAATTTATATATTGTATAAATCATGAAACATTCATTTAATTATATTACGTGTTTGGTTTTACCTGGGTGATTCATGGTAATAATCTATTCAAATATTTTATAACTCTTCTTATAAAAGTATAATTAACCCAAAAATATCTACATGGAGTGTCAAACGAGGTTCACATTAAGGAAATATTCACTGAGAACCATAATGACGGTTTATATATACTTAATCATCCTTTTTTGTGTTATTACACCTAGATGAATCTGTACCAAATCTAAATCCATTTTTTGTATCAATATAAGGATGTATTTCAAGGAAAATTACATATTATCTTCCACGCCAAAATATTAGGATGTTATCCTGTACATGAACTTATCCCTAATTGTTTGACCAGTGTTCACTAGTCATGATCACTATATATTGACTAAACCGATCATATAATGCCAACTATTGAAACCTATACTTTTAATAAATATATATTACATTTCATTTGATTAATATTCAATATATTTTCCAATTACACCCCTAAGGACCATAAAGGTTTACAATATTTGGAGACTACATACAGAATATTCTTATTTCAGGAAAGATCCTCAACATACCTATTGAAGATCACCCCACATTGAACTATTCATAGATATAACCTACTTAAAAACATTATTCATAACTTAAAGAAATAAAAAATAATATTAGGTTGGATAAAATGAACAGTAATGGTAAAAAATGAGATATCAATGATTAGTTAAGCATGATATGCACATAAGGGTATGAGAACACGAGGTTAAAATTTAAAAACCATACCCAGTATATCATAGATGATAATATTTAATCATTTTTAAATCATGGTAATTGATAAGACATGAATCATATAACAATCAAATAACATGGGCCATGAGATCATAAAAATGGGACAAGACATAACTTTGTGGCATACATATAATTTTTGAAAATCATATCGTTATAAGTCAAGGCACACTTCCAATACCATCCGAGTAGATTAGGCTCACTACTCAAACCATATAATCCATATTCAATGTTCAATCCCTAGAATATCACATGGGATATAGTCCCTTAATAAACTAGTTTAAAATCACATTTTAGTCTTTACTATCTCATTATATATCCACGTTTATCGAATGTGTTTGAGGGATATATTATTCTATGATTACCTATCACAAAATGAAAGTTATACATATGTGTTCTTCGTGTTCATAAAACATTCATAAAATCATTACCCACATAAATGAAATGGTTTTTATAAAAATTCCTTCATATAATCATTCATATCTTACAAAGAAGAAACAAGATTCATAACTTAATTTAATTATGGGAAAGAAACAAGTTTAATAGAATCACACATACATCCTCATCATCATAATCCATAAAAAATTGATTGTTGATGACATAATTGGATCATATCACAATTTAATAATATTCCACAAAAAGGATGTTATCATATATGGAATGTTACATTAAATGATTAGTGGAAAATTTCTTGGCTAAAATATAATTTTTACACTGAAATCACACATTTAAAATATACAAATTTCCAAAATATTTACGAAAAATCATTATTTTAAAAAATGTATGAAGCTTTTAAATTAATATTCAAATTATAGATTAGTAATGATAGAATGAAATTACATTCATATCATGAATGCTGAAAAATATTTATTTCACTATTTTGTTAAAAATTAATATGTACATCATTAAAAAAATAAAAAAAAAGATTCATTTGTAATTTTTTTGTAAAAATTAATACCTTGGTTAAAATTACATTAAAAGCTACTGTAGAATAGTGAATAAATTAATTAAAAAACGTTTAAAAAACATAGACATAAAAGATAAAGGATTTTCATCTGAAGAGTGAAATAAAGTCAGGTTTTCTAATCATTATTTTTTTCTCTTGAGTTCGAAATGTAATACGCAATGTTTCTATTAATTATTATTATTTTGAAGAAAATAAATTTATTTTATATACTCCATTTCATGAAACTCCAAGCTAGGCATGTATTACATGAAACGATGTGTAAGCTTGCACTTGACACTACCCTGAATTGTAAAGAAAACATAAGATATTAGTAATATATTTATTTAAACATGATCATTATAAGTTAACCATTAAAATTAGTAATATGAATTTTTATAAATAATTTTCAATATAAATTATAATGGATTAATTTAATTAAACATATTTATAGAAAAAGTACATAAATTTAAATAAATCCTTCATTTGTTTCAAAAATACTATTTTTCCCAAAAATGCAAATTAATATTTTTTGAACATTAATAAAATAAATTTTTTAAACATTTAGAAAATATTTTTCATAAAATAAGAATCATTTTTTAAATCATCATGACAAAATTTCCTTAGGGTTAATTATTGGTATTTTTTTGAAAAGTTTAACTTTTTTATGAATAATGAAAAATAATGAATTTTAATTGATAGCTACCATTTCATTAAATATATTTATAAATTCCAATTAATTTTTAAATTGGTCTCAAAATAAAATGAGTTCAATTATACGTATATTAATCAAATTTAAGTCATTCTAATAAAATTTATATTGAAAATTGATATAAAAACCATGTAAACTATTGAATATTTTCCCTTTATGAACGTAGTATCTCACCGTGTGTGAGAGATTAATTTGTAATTATATTTTACAAAGTAAGGAAATGGAATTCAAAAAAATGATTTAAATATTTTTAATTATATTAATTTTTATTAATTAGCTATTTTAACTTAACTATTTTTGAAAAATAGTAGTAAAAATAGTAAAAAATTACTTATTGTAGTTAACGTAAAAATGTGTTTACTGGGGGGGTGGAACAAATAGAAAATAAAAGTATTTAAATTACCTATAATATTTTTATAAAATATAATTTATGGAAATATTTAGACATTAACATGTATATGTTTTTATGTTGATTCATTTTTTACCATTGTGTGACGTGAAAAACATGGGTACACCTTTTTCCATGAAAAATACATAACAATTGTGCCAATGACCTCACTTAGAATAGGAGAACCCGTAGCTTATGATCTTCACACCATAAAACCTTTTTTGGGAAATGACATACCCAAATAACATCGAGAATTCCTTCGTCTCATACTAAAATTATTTTCATGGAGAAAAAATCAAACTAGATATGGTTTTTGTGCAAACCTATATAGGATACCTAAAGATGAGGTAACGTTCATCAACAAGAATTTTGTTATTTCTTTTTATTGATGATTAAGTTATTATTATTACATGATTATATAATTTTTTCATTATCTTCCATATACTGACATGTTTTTATGTGATGGAAATTACCTACAACCATCTCAACATCAATCAAATGAGTTATGAAATCATCATTTGTGCATATTAAGGACTACCACCTCGCAAACCGGTGTCATTATTTTTCACTACCACCAATAATGGTTTTAAATAATGATGGATTTTATATATATATGCTATTTATGAAATTATTATTATTCATTATTTTTTATCACACATAACTTCATTATTTTTTAGTGAATATGATTTGATCATGTGTTTGGTAGACTACTACCTCACAGAGCACTGTGATTCGTTCACAATGTAGATTGAATGTAATATGGATTGGTTTAATGAAAGTATATGATATCTATGACATAGAAAATATTATTTAATGAAAATATATCATTTAATTTTAATTCATTCAGTACATCAAGAAAATGTTAACAACGTTCATACGTACGTACGACCTAATATCTCCATGAATGGTGTATTTAATTTTCTATCTCCCCATCTTATATATTAATATAAATTAATATATAATTAATATTTTTTATATTTATATAATTCTTAATAATATCTATATTATGGAATAATTATAAAATTAATATTACCAAAATTAAATAGTCAAAACATATATGAAAAACAAAGTGTTTATTATCCGCAACATTACATTAACATGGAATTGTTAATAAATTCACAACAAAGGGTCTTAATAAAATAATATATGGTATTATCTATATAAATATAGTTCTATAATATATTTATAATAAACTCATATTTATTATATAGATGTTTTGGACATGTATAATAGAATTCAAGACTTAAGGTCGGGTTTTTCTGTCTCACTTTTTTTAACTATGAGACAAATTCCATATTCACCAACTATTTATTTTATGTGAGGTATATAATGTCAATGAATTTATTTTATTATTATTATAATTTAAATTATCATGACTTTTATATCCATTATTGGATCTCTATTTCATGGTTCTTATGTATCATATGTTTCCAAATGGTAAGGTGATTTTTGTCTCAATTTTCCTTCTTTGAGGCATACATTGTGTTATCCACCTCAATTATTTCATAAAGTGTATGTACTATTACATTGACATGTAATACCATAGATTTATTTATTTTCATTATATTCTAGGGAAATATTATGTCATTTATTATTGGGGATTATGATTCAATGTTACCAAAGTGGAAATAATTTTATGTTACAATCGCATCATTTATGAGGACTATTTGTGATTATGTTTCTGATAATAAAACATTCTAACCCATCTCCCATGAAACTAATTAATTTTCTCATAAAATGGTTATTTAGTATATTTTCATGTAATAATTCCATTTTATCCCACACATTGTTACCTGAAATAATTGATAAAATGTTTTTATAGAAATTCGACATTATTTGACTCTTTGGTTAGAAATTTTTTTCCTTCCAAAACCATGTTTTAGATTTTTTTTTTAAAAAAATGATTTATAATCATCCAATGATTATTAAAGTGAATTTTCACCTATGTTTTAATTTTTCTAATTTCTTTTTAAAGGTATTTCATTTCTTTTTCAAAACAACTTTTCTTTGGATTTTACCAAAAATTTGGATGAAATATTTGGTTTAACATGTATGGAATGAATGAAAATTTCCTTAATCTTGATTATTTTTTTATTTTAATCTTACTTTATAAATTATCATGGTTATTTTCAATCAAAAATTATTTATAAAATTTTTTAGGTTTTAAATAGTGTTCTTCAAAGCATAAATAAAATTTCCTCAAGAAATGTTTCAAAATGATCGATCAAAAACCTTTTACTCTAATATGAAATCCATGTTTGTTACCTATGACTTACTAGGGATATGATCAAAGGATGAAATTTCTATTATTTATCTGAATGGTTTTTGTTTACGATGGAATGATTTTTTAGGGAATCCATTTCTCTTTTACGGGTTATACCATGATAAAATTCTAATGAAACACATTTTGCTTCAAAAGTGATACTATCATGAAATGATGAAATGATCATGAAACATATCACTTTTATATAGGTTAATATATGATGAAATGTTATGAAACCCATTTTATTTCATGTATAATTATAAATTTAATGTTTTATGATCTCGTGGAACCCATAAATATGGTTTTCATTATAATGTGGATAGGGGCTTATATCTCCCTGCAATTCAATGGGAAAACATTCATATTTCATGAGATAGATATGACTGGAATGAGAGTGGACATGGTTTAGTAATGGAATTTGTTCTTTATGACGGTCTTATTAGTAAACTTGACTATTTTGATCATTTTGGGAGTGAACCCACTCCACTATGATAGCCTTGTAAGTGATCCTTGAATAATATGTAAATGATTTATTATTATTATTTTTATGCCATGAATATATGACTTATTCCAATATGAGGCTTTCATGGATCATGTTATTTAATAATATTACGATTCATGTCTTATGAACATTCAATCTATAGTCCATGACTCAATATTATGATCTTTGATATTTAGGGTATAGTTTTTAAATGATATGCTCATGTTCTCATACCCTAATGTTCATATTGTTCTTACATATCTCCATTTATTACCTTTACAAAGAAAAAGAGTTTATAATTTCTTATTTTTTCTTTCCCATTGTTAGGAAGATTTTTATTACATATGATATGTTTAGGAACAGTGCCTGTTATGATGATTATAGTGGGATATGATGTATTTTACTAATGGGACTCCTGTTTGTGTTTTCATATTTCTAAATTCAGTATACTATTACTGTCCTTAGGCAAATTTTTATGTAATCTAGTGGATATTCATAAAAAATTATATAATATCTACATATAGTAAACTAGATTGGATATGTTATGTATCCATGGATTCAATAAAACTTTTGAAACTAGGATGAGAAAAAATTAGAGAGATACCTTATCACATGTCTAAGAATAAGACTAAGTATGAGTCAAAGTATTGGAAAATATCTTGGCATTTCGGTAAAGGATTGAGAGAGTGGTTTACAAGTAATTACATCACTATCTAGATACTAAAAGAGGATCTACCACTAGAAAAAAGGTACCAAGTGGTAATAACTCTGAAAATTATGCATCAAGATAGATTTTTGTCACAGGGTTCATAAAAACGTGCCCTTCTATGCACTTTATTTGACTCTCCCATGGGATGCGATTTTCTAATTCATAAACTCATTATGAAAACATCATAATTGATTTAAATATATTTTGACCCAGAATGAATTAGGATACACCTACAGTGTCATAGATTAATGATGCTTTCTGGTTTAGGCATCATATATGTGATTTTTTAGGATTATGTGGTTCCCCACAATGATTATTGTTTCATTCATTTTTCTTTTTTGGATGTAGTCAATTTTTGGAACCCAAATGAACCATGTTAATGCTTTGTGAAAATGAAAATTTAATGATTTTCTTCCTAATAATCCAAATTTCAGGGGATTTAGAGTGAAAAATCTTATTACTATGCTCAAAAAACGTTCTCAAGATATGAATCAAGATGTAAGAAAAATGGAGGGAACAACATTCTGTTGTTCTATTCAAGAGGCAACGTCCACCTTCCTTAAGTGGATCTGATGATCCACTAGTTGTTGAGAAATGGAAGAGTGCAAATGATATTTTTTTTTCTATTGTCTAGTTTTTAGAATAGGAAAAAGTAATTTGGGGAATTTAATATTTGGAGGATGAAGAGGACAAATGGTGGAATATTATTTAGAATACGATGAAATAGGATGGAATTAACACCACATATTGGGATGTGTTCAAGAACTTATTTTTCATTAATTACTTTCTTCATATTATTTTTACAATGACGGTTACAGAGTTCCTTTAGATAAATAAAATAGTTTAATAGACCATTGGTATATATGAGTAAAATTTTAAAGACATTCATGGTACAATTCTTGTATTATCAACCAACCTAAAAGTAAGGTTTATTGATTAATAAATATATTAAGGCCATGTTTTAGAAGGTTGTTATCAATAAGGGACATCAGAATCTATAAATATATTTTTTATGGGATATCAAGGTGGAAATAAAGGATTAAGTTATGTATCATTATCAGGGTGTTCACAAGAAATGGATGATTGAATTAAAAGAAAATTCTAAGAACTATGGAGAGAAAAAGACGAGAATTCTGTTATTCTCAATGTGGGTGAATAAGAATGGAAAATATTTTCTTAAGGGGACTATTCAAGGTTTTAATTGTATAATGGAAGATAATTGAGATATTTATTTGTCAAGTGATGTGATGATGTTATCTAATGATGTGAATAGAGATAATGTTACACTAAGGATCCACCCACACTCTAATCATCAAATGCAAGGAGTATGAGAATTTTTCTAAAAATTTTCCCAAATCCAAAGGTTAATGATGATAATAAAAATCATAAACGTCTTAAGATAAGACACGAAGGGAATTCTCACATGATCTCTCTTTCTAATGAGGGTGAAATAATGACAAAGTGAAATGTAAAGTTAATATCTGACCTATAATTTATAATATATTTTTTGTCTTTATATCGACCCATTATATCATATTTTAAAAAAATTATAAGTGTATAAACATACTAAAAAATGACTAGATATTGAATTTTTAGTGAAAATACCAAATAATATGATGAAAACATATCATGATAATGATTCATATCCAATTAATTTTGGCAAAATATGATTCTTGGAAAAGTTATAGTTTTTTACCTTGTTGGATTTTATGTTATATTTGGAATGAATTTTAGTCTCAACATAAATACCCCATAAATTTTCTGGGAAGGGAATTCATGTTAAATAAGAAAAACCAACCTATGGTATTCTATCAATGTGATGATAACTATTAACTTATAATTGGATCACATCCATTGTATGGGTCTTAATTCCCATTTATGAAGTATGATAATCTCATATGGATGGGTAAAAACTCTATATATATGATATTCCAATTGTGAAAATATTTTTAGATGTCTTTCAAGAAGAGTTACCTAGTCTTCCACCAAAGTGTGATGTTGAGTTTTTGATAAAACTCATACCTGGTGCCATTCCAATTTCAATGTATCCCCATATAATGTACATGATTGAGTTACAGGAATTAACGAATCTACTATAGGAAAACCTTAGTAAGGGATTCATTCAATAAAGTATGTCACATTGGAGTATGCCTGTTCTTTTTGTTAAAAATATAGGTTTACTGATGTGATGTTTCCATAAATATCCGGAGTTTAACAAGATCATAATTAAGAACAAGTATCCTCTTACCAATATTGATGACTTATTTGATTAATTTCATAGAGTCAAATACTTTTCCTAGACCAAATGTTATTATGGATATCACTAATTGAGATACAAGAAGGAATATATGCGTCATAAAACATTCCGTACAAGTTATGGAATCTATGAATATATAGTTATTCTATTAGATCTTTCTAATTCCCCTACTATCTTCTTGGATTTAATGAATAGAGTATTTAATGATTAACTTGATCAATTTATAGTAGTATTTGTAGATGATATAAATATATATTTAATGGTTAAGTAAGATAATTAAGAAGAATTTATAATTTCACTAAAGAAACTATGGAAGGAGAAACTATTTGAAAATTTTACACTGTTTTAATTTTTAATGAAAATCGTTTCATTTTATGGCGATATAATCTCATGAGAGGGTATATCTATAGTGAAACGCCCCGAACCCAGTTACCCAGAGTCTGTGTGTTATTGCGTAACATTGACATGATCACAAAAGATCAAGTCTCGAAAGACCGATTAGTTTATTAGCCTTGGGAACACTAGATACATTCATAAATGTTACATTACATCATAAAGTGAAAAACTACAATAACATAGTCTCCATTTTCTCCACTCATATCCCCTTCAGACTATCCCTGCAGGTCATTCCTAAAATACTTCTTCACATCCTGGAAAAATTAAAACATTGAAAGGGGTGAGCTCAGATGCTCAGTAAGGATAACAATATAGAGGAAGCTTTCACAAATAAACATAAACATTTAAGGCAATTCTTAACTAAACAAATGCCTTTTTAAACTTGAACTTCACCATAATATGGAAAAAATAAAATTAAATAATTTCATTTACTTACTCACATGGATATTCTACTAGTCGAACAATCACATGCAATATCAATAACCACTTTCATAATGATGGAATTAATAATACCAGACTATCATAACCACGTATCCAAGGCCTCGTACCAAGACTACAAATAAGATTTTGTCAAGGCCTCGTGCCAAGACACTAGTTTGTCTCATGGGACCTTCCGATGCATCGAGGAGCTATAGCGGGATCCACTCGTCACTTGTTAAGTCCAATGCATTCCTCATATGACTAGGTTTAAACATATCATATAACATAATCGTATCAGATAAAAAATGAATAAAGGAAACATAACATTTCCACATTTCAATCACATGATATCAATACAACACATTGATATAATAAAAACACTTTCAAAACCATTTTCAATACCAAAATAAAAGAAAATTAAAACATGTATTTTTTTTTCATTTAAGAAAAGTTATGGCTTGTAGAAGAATCCAAAACTCAAATAATGGTCACGGCGGTGGAGAAGTCATTGTCACTGCATAAGTAAGAAAAACATTCCTTTTTGTCTTTTAGTAAAAACGCTTCATATAAAAGATTCCTTTTGAATAAAAGTAAAATACCGTATAAATGAAAGTTGTTTGTAAAACCAAATATGCCTCAGTGAAAGGAGATTGAGACGAAGTCCGTAAAAAGATCATTTTTAAAATAAAATAGATCTATTATGTGTATTCATTATAAGTACACATAAATAAATTACAAATACAAGATAGTACATAACAATATCATGACATAATTTGAAAGTAGGAGATTAACCTAAAGAATGGAAATTGGGTTAAGAAATTTCCTTACCTCGTGTCCGACTTGAATCGACCGCTCTTTAAAATCCTGAATAATAAACTAGAGTTAATATATACCATATTAAGAACCTTTTTCAAGTTCATTATTCCTTTTATATCACTTATTACAATGTCATGAACATTATGTAATTATTTAAGTTTATAACGGTCATTTTGTCGATCTTAGGTACTTGAGTCAAAAATAAACTTCGTATAATTACAATTTGTTCATCTGGTAATATATCCATTATATCCATAATTATATTCATGATTTATATATCATATACATCATATATATCCAGTATATACATTCATTTATAATATTACATAACATTTAGAGGTAAGAAATGAAATGCACCGATCATGGAGACGGTAGGCCGTACGTACGCATGAACGCTACTTTCATTTCTATTTCATATTTAATGGAATGATGTTATAATTTTAAAAAGTTATAATATAATTCCAGTATAATATAATGTATAATACCATTTACTCCATCCTTTATACATCCCACATATGGCATTAACGATTCAAATCACTTCGAGGGGGCGGTAGTCCGCACTTCATAAAATGAAATTATCGCGTTTACCCATAATGGAAATCATAAAGTATGACATAAATGAGAAATAAAAAAGAATAAGGAAAACATAAACATAATATATATATCATATATGAAAATGGTGTCATCAAAATGGACACCATTAGAGGTGTTAAAAGAATATTGAACAATCATCGTTTCGTGAGGTAGTATTTCGCCAGCCACAGAAACAGTATGTTCTTTAACCATTAGATGAAGGTGTGTGTAAGTGTAACCCAAATCATTATCATAACAACATCCTAGTATATTTTAGATACTTCTGTTGTTACAAAAGAAAGGAATAAAAAGAGTTTAAGGGGTTGTAGAAGCAAAATAAAACAAAACAACATTAGAGAAGACATTACCTTATAATCGAGTAACTTTTTTTGATTTGAGCCAAAGGCTTCCTTGGGAAGACTTCTATCAAAAGTGAGGATTCTAGGAGTAATGGAGGAAAGTTGGGAGAGTATTTGGGAAGATTTTGGCTGATCCAAAAGGCTTTGAAGGTGTGAGTAAGGGGGTATTGGTGGGGGCCTTTTATAGGAGGAGAGAAGGGGTACTCTTTGAAAGTAATGAAATGTTACTTTATTATACAATGTTTTTCTGATTTTAAAGGTCCCAGACATATATATTTCTAGGATAAGGTGATAAGGGTTCTAAATATACTCATAAAATAGGTTTTGGACAAGTGTAACTCTTATATTTTACATTATCCTTCCATTTTATTAAAATCGTTAATTAATGAGGTAATCACTGCATCATCATGGTGTCATAAATATTTTAATTTATTTAATGTATAAAAATTAAAAAAATATATCATGATGTAGGAAATCATTTTATCTTTCTAATGAATATTTATAGTCCAAAATATGACTTTTATGACCCCATTTAAGAATTGTTTTAGTAAAAGAACTCAGGTTTGTGACATTTTAATTTTAACATTAAATAAAACGTTTTTAATTTCATTTTCCTACCAAAGTGGCTCCATGGGGTCCCCATGTTGACCCATGGATTTTATTGGTCAGCCATTACTCATCCAATAGAGGTATGACAAGTGTAATGGTCATTTCATATTATTATAACATTATCTTTACCTTCAATTACACTAATTACCCTTAATCGCGATTAATTAAACTTAAAAGTTACTATTCACAAAAAATTATTTTAATCCCATTGAACGACAGTTTACTTCCTAATGAAAACCATGTATCTCAGATTTTTGAAATTCAAATCACAGATGTGGTAATGTTTCATTTAAATGAAAAATCAATTTTTTAACTACCACTTAGTGGTTTCACTATTCATCAAAAATTGAAGTTTTTCAAAACAATGCCAAAATTTCACCCTAAGATATAATTGATATTCTGAATTCAAAAATGATTTCTATTTTAAAAAATTACAAACATATATGTTGCATTAATTAATTTTATAATTAATTCCCGCGGTCACAACAAATAACATGTTTTTAAGAAACAATATATATCAAAAGATTGACAATTGTTTATGTCCAATTTCAATGTGAAATTAATTATAATGACCACCATTGGATAAAATGGTAAAAATATATTCAAATTATACATTAAAACCACTCAATAGTATAATTAATCACTATAAATTATTTTGATTAAAAATGTTGTTTTAAGTATTTTTCACTGTTCATAAAAAATTGAAAGTTCTCATAAAATTACAAAAACTTCAACTTAGGATAATTTCGATATTATGAATAAAAAAATGAAGTCCATTTTGAAATATAAAATATATATAATTTCAAAAAGTGGGTATTACTATTCATAACTGCTACTTTGATTGGTCACAGTGTGTTAGAATCTCGAACTTGCGTATAATGCAAGCTATTACATTATTGAAAGAGAAGCATATCATGAAAGCTAGGGGTGTTAAATTCTCCCATCCTTCAATAAATTGTGTCCTTGCAATTTAAAATTTTTCTTTGAAACTAAAAGGTTGAAAATAGAAAATACGTTTGTGTAAATCCCACATCGGAAATAAGGTTAATAAAATTTAGCCTTAATAAGAGAGAAATGGAAATAAAAAAGTCACCACCAAATTATGATCTCGATAAGGAGAACATTGGTGGAAATTAGAGACATATAATTGGTGGAAATACGTAAATATTTTTTGGGAGTGATTATGGTCATCAATCACAAATAAGTGTAAAATTGAGGGCCTCAAAGCCTTCAATCAATGTTGATTTAAAATATTATCAGTTCAACAAGACATAAGGTATTAGGATAACATATTTTTTTGTTTTAATATCCCTTTACAAAAGTTTAAGAATTAATTTATTCATAGAATAAGAGATAGGTATATATATATATTCTTGACAATTAGAGCTTCAACCTATAACTAATTTCTACCATAGACTCATCATTCACTAAAAAAGATAATGGAACTCAAAAATATTATATTTATCATAATAGTTCAAGGTTTATAGTATTAACACATACCATTTATATTAGGAAAACTATTTTGTAATAAACAGGGACATCCTGTAGGATAGTGGTAGGTAATAAAGGCTTGTCGCACTATGGTTGTGGGTTCGATTCCTGCTGCTTTGTCCGACACGACGGGTTATGCCCCACCCTGCAGGTTGTCCTTCCTAAAAATATAGTATTATAATATTCCAAAAATAATCTTCAGAAATGTTTTAACCTTAAACAATACTATTCAAAGTTCAACTTAATCCATCCCGACCTTTATAGTTATCCAAAATACCTCCATCCAAACTTTCTCTAAAATGTCCTTAAATTCCAAAATCAATTGCAACATTAGATTCCAAAAAAAAAAGTAAGTTTTCTCTTATTGTCACATACTGAAAATATGATTACCTTCATCATATTAAAACCTTAATGAAAAAAACAAGTACTTCTGTACAATCCTTATATATATCACATTATTCTTATAACCATAATCTAGTTCTTCAGTCCAAAAACACATATACAATAACTATTCAACTTCATCTGTATTAATAGCATAATCTTGGCCTTGATCCCTTGGCCTTTTCTGAGGTAAGATTCCCTGACGCTTAGTAAATTCATTTTCATAATTCCCCATTTCCCTACAATTATAGCATTCAACATTGATAGCTTCTTTCTTTCCCTTGTAATCACGAGCCTGGTGACCTTTTTCTCCACATTTATAACAAACTCCCATTCCTTTTAGGCAAGTACCAGGGTGATTCATCCCAAAATTATCACATAATGGAAAATCCTTCTTTCCATTTTTCCCTTTATCTTTCTCTTGATCCACCATTCTCTTCTTCTCTTCCTTTACTTTGTTGTCATAAGACTTAGAGAATTCCTTTTCTGTCTTGATAGCACATGAGACAACATCTTCGTACGATGAGAAGGATTGTGATACTAAAGCTCGATGGAGAAATGGTTTTAACCCATCAAAGAAACGATCAATCTTACTTCTTGGGTTATGTATATAATCTGCAGCATACATCGCTAACCTTGTAAAGTTGGCCTCATACTTTGCGATATTCTCATCCTCCTTTTGTCTCAGACTCAGAAATTGCCTTTCCATAACTGCTCGATGGTCACGGGGAAAGTATTTTTCTAGGAAAGGATCTTTGAACTCTCTCCATTCCATACTTGATACATCTTCATCTTCCTTTGTATTTTGAATCAGCGACCACCATTGATCGGAATCTCCAGTGAGGCGGTAGACTGCCATGACAACCTTCTCCCTTTCGCTACTCCCCAAGGCGTGGAATACTTTCTCAAAGGAGTTTATCCATTGCTCACCTACTAATGGATTTTTACCCCCATTAAATGTTGGCAGTTTTTGCCTCATGAAGCGGTCTAACATTGATCCTCCACGTTCTGGATCAGGGTGCTCCATACGAGTAAGGTTATTATTCATAACCTGAGTGAGTTGTCCCAGTATGGTAATAAGTTCATCAACACCAGTTGTATCTCCAGATCCACAATAATTATCTTGAGCAGGAGGGCAATCCCTATAAGGTGTGCGTGCAATGATATGGTTTCCATTCCTTCCACTAGGCGTCATTTCTAAAAAATGGAATAAACTAGATTAGTTTATGAATCAAAATACATAATTCTATACTTGTAAAATACTTAACATAAATTGAACTATTTACGGATATAATCCATAATCATAAAAATGTTTTCATTGAGGAAATATGTACTCATAATCCCTTAATAATTGTTTGTAAATAATATGATAATTATCATATGCATATCCCCTGGGAGTGTCATAACCAAGAGTGCAGCAAGGCCCGTTGTTGTGCAACAGTTCCCATTTGAGTCTAGCTCAAAGCAGTGTTTTTGGGTTTTACCCCTAGGTATATCTGTGCCAGAGCCGCCTCTACCTGCTCGTATCCAGACATGGATGTATTTCTCGGAAAACTTACAAAATCTCTATAATACCAAAACTCTAGGAAGTTCTTCTATACTAATCCTCAAAGTCTATCTTCGGGATATGTTCTCTAATCAGAGTTTATCTAAATCTAGCATCCAAGGTTAGTACTAAACTACCTCTGATACCAACTGTAACGCCCTGAACCCAGTTACCCAGAGTCGGTGCGTTATTGCGTAACATTGGCATGATCACAAAAGATCAAGTCTCGAAAGACCGATTAGTTTCATAGCCTTGGAAACACTAGATACATTCATAAATGTTGCATTACATCATAAATTGAAAAACTAAAATAACATATTCTCCATTTTCTACACTCATATCCCCTTCAGACTATCCCTGCATGTCATTCCTAAAATACTTCTTCACATCTTGGAATAATTAAAACACTGAAAGGGGTGAGAATAGATGCTCAGTAAGGATAAAAATATAGTGGAAGCTTTCATAAATAAACATAAACATTTAA
This sequence comes from Viscum album, assembly GCA_963277665.1. Lineage (NCBI taxonomy): Eukaryota > Viridiplantae > Streptophyta > Magnoliopsida > Santalales > Viscaceae > Viscum > Viscum album. Next base: position 19,248,399 of record OY728137.1, on the reverse strand, counting down.
GGCAATATCTAACTCAACAAAATCCTTTTTAAACATGAACATCAGTATAACATGGAAAAAATAAAATTAAATAATGCCATTTACTTACTCACAAGGATATTCTACTAGTCGAATAATAACATCCAATATCAATAACCACTGTCATCATGATGGAATGCATAATGCAAGACTATCATAACCACGTAGCCAAAGCCTCGTGCCAAGACTACAAATAATATTTTTTCAAGGCCTCGTGCCAAGACACTAGTTTGTCTCATGAGACCTACTGATGAATCGTGGAGCTATAGCGGGCTCCACCCATCACTTATTAAGTCCAATGCATTCCTCATATGAATAAGTTTAAAAATATTATATAACATAATCGTATCACATAAAACATGCATAATGGAAACATAACATTTCCACATTTCAATCACAAGATATCAATACAACACATTGATATAATAAAAACACATTCAAAACCATTTTCAATACCAAAATAAAAGAAAATTAAAACTTGTATTTATTTTTCATTTTAAAAAATGTTATGGATTGTAGAGGGAGCTAAAACTCAAATAATGGTCATGATAGAAAAGAATTCATTGTCACCTCATACATAATAAAAACAATCATTTTTCGTCATTTAGTAAAAATGCTTCGTATAAAAGATTCCTTTTGAATAAAAGTAAAATACCGTATAAATGAATGTTGTGTATAAAACCAAATATGCCTAAATGAAAAGAGATTGAGACGAAGTCCTTACAAAGATCATTTTTAAAATAAAATAGATCTTTTATGTGTATTCATTATAAGCACACATAACGAAAGTAAAAATACAAGATAGTACATAACAATATCATGACATTATTTGAAAGTAGGAGATTAACCCAAAGAATGGAAGTTGGGTTAAAAAATTCCCTTATCTCGTGTCCGACTTGACTCGACCGCTCTTTAACCTCCTAAATAATAAACTAGAGTTAATATATACCTTCTTAAGAACCTTTTTCAAGTTCATTATTCCTTTTATATCACTTATTACCATGTCATGAACATTATGTAATTATTTAAGTTTATAATGGTCGTTTTGTCGATCTTAGGTACTTGAGTGAAAAATAAACTTCTTATAAGTACACTTTGTTCATGTGGTAATATATCCATTATATCCATAATTATATTCATGATGTATATATCATATACATCATATATATACAGTATATACATTCATTTATAATATTACATAACATTTAGAGGAAAGAAATGAAATACACTGTTCATGGAGATGGTAAGCCGTACGTACGAATGAATGCTACTTTCATTTCTATTTTGTATATAATTGAATAGAGTTATAATTATATAAAGGTATAATATAATTCCAGTATAATATAATCTATAATACCATTTACTCCATCCTTTATACATCCCTCATATGGCATTAACGATTCAAATCACTTTGAGGGGTCGGTAGTCCGCACTTCCTAAAATAAAATTATCACGTTTACCCATAATGGAAATAATAAAGTATGCCATAAATGATAAATACAGAAGCATAAGGAAAACATAAACATAATATATAATTATCATATATGAAAATAGTGTCATCAAAATGGCCACTATTAAAGGTTTTAAAAGAATATTGATCAATCATTGTTTCGTGAGGCAGTATTTCGCCACCCACAGAAATAGTATGTTCTTTAACCATTAGACGAAGGTGTGTGTAAGTGTAAACCAAATACTTATCATAACAACATCCTAATATATTGTAGATACTTGTTTTTTTACAAAATAATGGAATAAAAAGAGTTGATAGGGTTGGAGAAGCAAAATAAAACAAAACAACATTAGAGAAGACATTACCTTAAAATCAGGTAACTATTTTTGATTTGAGCCAAAGGCTTCCTTGGGAAGACTTCTGCCAAAAGTGAGGCATCTAGGAGTAAGGGAGGGAAGTTTGAAGAGTATTTGGGCAGAGGTTGGCCGAGTCAAAAGGCTTTGATTGTGTGAGTAAGGTAGTAGTGGTGGGGGCCTTTTATAAGAGGAGAGAAGGGGAACTCTTGGAAGGTAATTTAATGTTACTTTATTATACAATGAGTTTCGGATTTTAAAGGTCCCACACATACATATTTCGAGGCTAAGGTGATAAGGATTCGAAATTTACTCATCCAATAGACTTTGGACAAGTGTAACTCTTAGATTTTACATTATCCTTCAATTTTATTAAAATCGTTAATTAATGAGGTAATCGCTGCATCATCATGGTGTCATAAATAATTTAATTTATTTAGTGTCTAAAAATTATAAAAAAAATCATGATGTACGAAATCTTTTTATATTTATAATGAATACCTTTAGTCAAAAATATGACTTGTATAACCCCATTTAATTTTTTTTTGTAAAAGAACTCATGTTTGTGACATTTTTATTTTAACATTAAATAAAAAGTTTTTAATGTCATTTTCTACCAAAGTGGCTCCATGGGGTCCCCAAGTTGACCAATGGATTTTCTTGGTCAGCAATTACTCATACAATTGAGTTATTACAAGTTTAAAGGTCATTTCATATTATTATAACATTATCTTTACCTTAAATTACACAAATTACCTTTAATCGCGATTAATTAAACTTAAAAGTTACTATTCACCAAAAACTACTTTAATCCCATTGAACTACATTTTACTTCCTAATGACAACCATGTATCTCGGATTTTTGAAATTCAAATCACATAAGTGGTAATGTTTCATTTAAACGAAAAATCAGTTTTTTAACTACCACTTTGTGGGTTCACTATTCATCAAAAATTGAAGTTTTTCAGAACAATGCCAAAATTTCACCCTAAGCTATAATTTATATTCTGAATACATAAATGATGTCTATTTTAAAAAATTCCAAAAATATAAGTTGCATTAATTAATTTTATAATTAATTCCCACCGTCACAACAAATATCGTGTTTTTAAGAAACAATATATATCAAAAGATTGACAATTGTTTATGTCCAATTTCAAAGTGAAATTAATTCTAATGACCACCACTGGATAAAATGTTAAAAATAAATTCTAATTATCCTTTAAAAACACTCAATTGTATAATTTATCACTATAAATTATTTTGATTAAAAAAGTTGTTTTTAGTATTTTTCACTATTCATAAAAAATTGAAAGTTCTCAGAAAATTACAAAAAATTCAACAGAGGATAATTTTGATATTATGAATACAAAAATGAAGTCCATTTTGAAATATAAAATATATATAAATCCAAAAAGTGGTTATTACTATTCATAACTGCTACTTTGATTGGTCGCGGTGTGTTAGAATCTCGAACTTGCGTACAATGCAAGCTATTGCATTATTGAAAGAGAAGCGTATCGTGAAATCTCGGGGTGTTACATATAGATCCATCAAATACAATGGATATTTAATATTTTCATAGACCCAACATTTTGAATAATATATATAGTTTTCTTGGTTTTATTGGATATTATTTATAGCTTATAGATAATTTCTCACAACTATCTAATCCCTTGACCATGTTAACATATAAGGAAGAAAATTTCCTCTTGAGAGATGAATGTGAGAAAAATATCAAGGAACTGATGAAAATATTATTCATCGAACCCATGCTAACATTACCATGTCATGAATAAGGGTATGTTATCTACAGTGATGTATCCATGAAGGTAATGGGTTTTGTACCTATACATAATTTCATAGTTATATCTTATGCCTATTGAAAAATAAATATTCATTAGATAAATTACCCAAGTAATGATTTGGAGTTACCTATGGTAAATTTTTCCTTAGAGATATGGAGAAATTTTTTTTATATATAAAATTATGATTTATATACATATCTTAAATCATTAATGTATATATTCACACGGAAGGATATTGGATTTTATCCAAAGAATATAGTTAGATTTGATTAATGATTATGACATATAAATACATTACCACCATGGGAAAGTGAAAAATGTGTCCTTGAATTTCTATTGAAAGGATAATTCTTGATTATATATGTTAACCATAAAAAATATATTATGATTATGGATTTTAAAAGGATGGATCTAGAAATCCTAAAGGAATGGGAACAATCATATCTATCTCAATTGAATATTCAACCATCTATCATTTTGATGATTAAATATCTACAGAAGGAAGATATAGATTAGTAAACTAAGGTTTTAAATGTTCATGATTTTAACATTGATAATTAATGAATGAAAAGGATCAAGAACCATGTGTGTTCTTCATAAAATCCATATTTGAAGAAGATGTTGTCATATGACACTCTTAGTTATTTATTCTTTATTCATTTGGTAATTATGAAGATTTATAGTCATTTCAAATAGTGTTTCAGGTGGGATGGCATCAAGAGAGATATTGAAAAGTTTTTATATTAGTTATTGAAATATTTTATATTTATGTATGAAATAAAATAGTACAAGGGGTTGTTACATGCATTACTCATACCAGAATGGAAATGGGAAAACATCACCATCTATTTTTATCATTGGACTCCTTAAAACATCTAAAGAGAAAAATGATATTTGGGTTTTAGTTGACTACCTAACTAACTCATAACTCTTATTTTATATAAGAGAAGACTTAAATTTGGATAATACTTCTAGGGTATACATTAATAAAGTGGTAAGGTTTCATGGAGTACAACATGACATTATTTATGATCACGATTTGAGGTTTACCTTAACATTTTTAAAAATCCATCATTAAGATCTTGATATAGAGTTGGGCTATAGCACTACATATCATCCTCAAAAAAATTGTTATCCTGAGTAAACAAATCAAAATATAGAAGATTTGTTATTATCTTTTTATTTTGATTTTCAAGGGGGTTGAGATGAACACAATCCTATAGTTGAGTTTTCTTATAATAATATCTTTTACATAATAATTCAGATGGAAATTTATAAATCCCTCTGTATAAAGATATACATAGCTCTAATGTGGTGAAATATAGTTAGAAAATGAAATATATTGGGACTTGAGATAGCTGTGAAAATGGATGAGAAGGCTAAATATATTTATAAACACATCAGGAATCTCAGATTTAGAAGAAAATTTATATTGATACTCACCAGCGTGATCTAGAAAATGAAGTGGGAGAAAAAATGTTTCTATCAATATCTGGATGTAAGAAAATTACAATATTATATAATAATAGGAAACGAAGACATAAATATATCATTCCATTTGAAACTATTTATAGTATTGGGACTGTATCAAATCATATGAAACATACAAAAAAACTCTCTGAAGTCCATGATGTATTCCATGTATTTTTTCTAAATATTTATATACCTCACCCTTCACATGTACTGAACTCTTAGGTCATACCACTAGAGAATGTTCTTTCTTATAAGAAACTACCATTGGAGATAATGAATCACACATAGAAATTTATTTGAGACAATACCACTCATATTGTAATATTTTTATAGCAACCCTTTTAGTTTGAGGAAGTGTCTTGGGAACTGTTTGGAGATAATGAGGAAAAGGTATCCTAACTTTTGTTCATCAAAGTGATGAATTTTGAGGAAAAAATTTATTTTAGGGGTGGGGGTACAATATAAATCTCCATGTATTTATGAATTTTTATTATTTAAGATAAATTAATTTTTATATATTTTTACATATAATACCAATTTAATCTTGTTCTATACATAACAGTGGGTTAGTTTGCGTTACACACAACACTGTGTTTTAAAAAAACCAAGATATATTAATAATATTGTAATTTAAACATGAAAATTATAGAATATCCATTAAAATTAGAAAAATGAATTGGGAAAAATACATTTTAAATATTACTAATAATTTTTATATATATAAGAAATATATTGTTGAAACGTACTTAATTTTTAGTAATGTTTTATATGATTCAAAAATACAATTATCTCAAAATATGATTTTTGTTTTATTTTGTGATCATTAGTAATATAAAATTTTGAAATTTTTATAAAACTAATTAGAGAAGATAAAATTCATTTTTGAAGTTATCATTTCAAAATAATATTATAGTAAATATTTGAGATTTTATCTAAAGGTTTCATTTTTTTGTGAGTATTGAAAAATACAATATTTTATTTGAAAACATCTTTTTTGTTTCATTTATTTATAAAGATAAATAATATTTTGAACATGTTTTAAATTAAAATTAGTTAAATTATACATCACTTAATACAGATTAGTTAATTGGAACCAATTTGATATTGAATTTTGATATAAAAACATTGTAATCGTTTGAAAATTTTCTCTTAAAAAATATGCTCTCTCATTTTGTTTGTTGGATTAATTTAAAATTATAATTTTCCACTCCAATGAATGTAATTTGAAATAATTTATTTCATATTTTTAATCATAAAAATTTATATTATATAATAATTTACCTTTAATTTTTAATTAAAATGAATAGTGAAAAACAGAAAATAGTTATTTATTACGGTAAAGGTAAAAATGGGTCTACTGGTAGGTCAAACTAAAAAGATATGGGTTAGAAATACCAATAAATCTATATAAAATATATTTTATTGTAATATTTTGACCCTATAATGTATATGATTCAAATTATATCTATTTTTTACCCTTGTGGAATGTGAAAAATAAGGATACACCATTTTTATTTCAACAGCAATACAAATGTTCCACTCACCTCACTTATAAAAGACCTCCCCTTCTCTAATCCCATTAGGACCTTCAAAACCATTTTGTTCGAACAATATCATCCTAAATAAATTCGAAAATTTTCTTCTCTCATCCTAAAATCCTTTTTTCGACAATGTTGGTATGCTTTTGGAGAAAATCAAAGGAGGATACCTGAAGAATAGGGAACTTTCATCAACGAGCATTTTTGTTTTATTTCATCCACCACGTAATTAAATTATTATTAAAACCAGAAGATATAATAAATTTTTTTATCTTCCATATATTTAAATGTTTTTATGTGAAGGTAATTACCTACTACCATATCATATTCCTTTAAATAAGTAATGAAATAATCGTTCGTGTGTACAACAGAAAACTAGCTTGGAGACCGATGTCATTTTTTTTACTAACTATAATAGTTGGAAATAATCATGGATTTATTTTTTATATATGATATTTATCATATTATTATACTTCTACAATTTTTATATCACACATAATTTCATGCTATCTTTTTTTGGGAATACTATAATTTCACCCGTGCATTCGACAACATACTACCACACGAAGAGATGTGCTTCTTCCACACATTAAATTAAAATAAATAATAATAGGTTTACTGAAAATATGTTCTATATATAAGATAATGATTATTTTATGATAATATATCATTTAATTTTTTTTATTTCTATACATCGAGAAAATGGAATCAACGTTCTTGCATATGTAAGAACGACCGTCTCTATAAATGGTGCATTTCATTTTTTATCTCTATATTTTATAGATTCATATAAATACATATATATTATAAATAAATTTATATAATTTTTAAAATTATGATGATTATGTAACCATGAACAATTTAAAATGAACAAAAATAAAAAATAAAAAATAAAAAATAATATAAAAAAAATAGAGGTTTTGGCCCCAAAACATAACTTTGACAGGTTATTATTAGTAAATGGTTAATAAATTGTCATAATAATTTTATATATGGTATGATATATATAAATATGATTCTTTATTACATTTATAATATAATTATACTTATTATATAGGACTTTTGAACATGTATGATGGAAGTGAAGACATAAGGTATGGGATTTCAGTGTTACTTTTTTACTTCTATGAGATTCATGCCATATTTACCACGTAGTTATTTTATGTGGTGTGCATAATTACCAAGAATGAATTTTATTATTATTCTCCTAAAAATTATTGGGATTTTTATATCCATTTTAGTACAACTATTTTATTCGGTTTACGGTTCCAAATTTTTAAAAGTTGTAAGGGATTTTTTCTCAATTTTCATTTTTTTGAGACATAAATTATGATATGAAACTATATTATCAAATAAGATATATAAACAACCACATTGAAAAGTAATATCATGAATTTATTTATCCTCATAATATTTATAGTTTTATTTTATTTTATTACTTCTTGTGGATTTAGATTCAATGTTACCAAATTGGTAATTATTTTAGGTTACAATCACATCATATGTTAAGATTGAATATGATTATGTTTCTAATGATAAAATATTGTGGTCCATCTCTAAAAATGATATTGAATTTATTTCTCATATAGTAATTCAAGATATTTTATAGTAATAGTTCCATTATATTACTCTATTTGGCACGTAAAATATTTTAGAAAATGTTTTTAAGAATATCCAACATTATTTCTATGTTCGATCGTAAATCCCTTTTATTTCGTAGTCGTATTTTCAAGAAATTTTACAAAAATGTTTTTTTATTCCCATATGATTGATAAAATAATTTTTTACACATGTTTTTATTTTTTTTTAAAATGTATTTTTAAAGTAATCTCTATCTCATTTTCAAAAACACTTCTAATAGGATTTTTTCTTAAATATGAAAAGAATATTTTTCTTAATTTGTATGACATGAATGAAGCTTCTAATCATCATGAAAATTATTTTATTTGAAAGATAGTTTATATGGTTTCAAGTTTATTTTATTTGAAAAATATTTTCAGAATTTTTTATGTTCTAAAAAGGGGTTTTCAAAGAAATAATATTTTTCCTTAGGAAATAATTTTAAATTATCTATCAAAATCATTTTCCATATATGATGATATTTTTTGTAGTTACATATTCCCTAGTAGGGAGATGATGCAAATGGGCCTCATCTATGTTTGTGAAAATCGGGTAAGAGCATCCAAGAGATCCGAGTTCAAATTTGGGAAGAGAAATATTTTCCAGGGTTACAATAGCAGTACTGTAGCATGAACTGTTTGGCACTGTTGCAGCTGGGGAGTATTAATATGCTTCGAGATCGTGCCACTGGTTTGGTCCTTGGACCCTTCAAGGCCTTCATGACAGCCATGTTCTTTGGGCCAATAATGGTTCTGGCCCACCTCAAGGGCTACTGGCCACATAAAACTGTTCTTAATTAGACCAGGCAGACTCCACAAGGATCAAACACCATATGAGGATTTAGAGTAGGCATATGCACTAGAGAATAAGGTAATGGATTTAGAAGAAAGAGAGGGTATTCAATTTTCATTAGGACCATCCTGTTCATGTATGGGAAGCCTGTTCAAACAACCCTGCGAAGGTGGAGAGCTGACATCAGGATATAAATGCTGGGGAGGAACAGTTCCAAGAATTTATAGTCAGGATATTTCATCTAAGACCTAAGGGTCTTGTAAAACCTAATCTTATGGGCTTGGAAAGGGATACCCCTCATCCCTTTAGAGGGGGGATATAAAAATAAATAAAAAATAAGGCCTTCAGGCTATTTAGAGTAGTGTAGAAATAGTCCAATGAATCAATTATTATTATTTTTATGAACAATTTATGTTTATTATGGAATGATGTTTATGAAATACATTTCTATTCTGTATCTTATAACATGATATAATTGATATGAATTAAATTTATTTTTCCATGAGTAATTCTATGATGGAATGATAAAATTATTATAAAACTAGTATATTTTATATAGGTTATGATAAGATGAAATTTTTATAAAACCCAATTCATTTGATGGGTTATTGTATGATGAATGTTTTATGATATTTTTTTATTAATAAATATGGTTTTCATTATGAGACAAATGGGAAGAATATCTCATGCCAAAGAAATTGTAAAGACTTAGATATCATGAGATAGAAAAGACTGGAATGAGGAGTAAAATCAGTTCAGTAAAAGACTTTATCAACTATGATGGTCTCGGGAGAAATGATTAACTATTATAATGGGATTGGGAGGGAAAACATTCAAATATTATAGCCTTATCAGTGATCCTAAAATAATATGGAAATGATTTTATATTCTTATTTTATTGAAACAAAAATATTTCTTGTGCGAATGATATGCTCTCACAGTTCATTTTCATTGATTCTCTTATAATTTATGTATTAGAAACTGCCTATATATATTCCATGACTCAAGATTATGATCATTTATGTAAGGTTGTGGTTTTAAAATGTTATTATCATGGTCTCATACCCTTATGTTCATGTTATTATTTTATATCTCCCTTTTTTACCCATTCTAAGCATAAGAACACACCCTTTCTTAAGTTTCCATTCCATAGGTTATAAATAAATGTATTACGTATGATATGCCTAAGAATGGTACTAGTTATGAATATCATATAGAGATATTATTTAGTTAAGTTGTGGACCATTTGTTTGTGTTTCCAAGCTTCTAAATACACTAAACTATTACATTTTTAGGAGTGTGTTTGTGTATTGTAATGAATATTCCAAAAAATGATTTGATATATCTGTATGATAATCCAAGGTAACTATAAATAAATAAAGTAAAATAAAATGAAATCATGAAAAGTTAAGGAATAATATGAGTATAAGTAAATTAATTAGTTTCCTGAAATTTTGATAAAAAAATTTCATCATTAGATATATAATCATAAATAATCCCAAAAGACAATGAGATTGTATTACAAATCCCTTACCTTATGTCTTGTCTTACTTAATACGTGTGAAAACCTATATTATAACAAATAAAAATTGATTATATATATATATATTAAAAAACCATATTTATATATATTATCGCATATATAGTTTACTTATATCATTTTATCACCAATTTATTAGAAATTATTTTTTAAAATCATATTTTCGGGTGATAACAACACCATTTTTCATTAATGTTTTATTTTGAAATTCCTGATCCATGCACTTTGATTACTATTCCATCATAACTATAATTTTAATAATTATTTTAATATATTATTTATTCATTATACACTATTTACAATCATATATAAATGTTATTGATAGAATAACGATTTACACAATTCATAGACATGATAAGTCGTACATACGCATGAATGCTGTTTTTTGTTTGTAACAAAAAAAGGGAATGGATGATAAATAATATTTTATAGTTGAAAAACATTAATAATATCAAAAATATAATATATAAAACTTATTTACATCTTCATAATCATTCATGTAATACGGTGTTTAAAATCGAATTTCGCTACTACGTGGAGACGGTAATCCGTACCTACCCTCGAGCGATTCTTTCATTTTATGGTAGATGGAAAAGAGTTGGATAATGGTTATTACATCATCATAATAATAATTACATATACCTTATATAATTAAATCATTATTTTATAATTGATAATATAAATTTATATGAGGTATAGGAAGAAAAAAATTTGATAGTACTCGGTTAAGAGTTATAATAGTTTGTTGAGAAACCACTTTTGGATTACACCTTAAGCCTGGAAAGGGTTGTATTGTTTCTAGAGTAGATGCTCTAGGATATAAGAAAGAAATATATTAAGGTATTATGGTAGGTATTGGATTATATTAAACTATTATTATTTGTATATAATATATTATTGGTGGTATTTTTTTTAGTGGAGGTAAAGGATACACTTGGAATTTCTTAAAATATTTAGTTACATATATATCATAATCATGTAAAGTAGAACCAAGGAACAAAATAATCAATGATAAGATATTTTAAGGTTTAAATAAACTCATAAAAATTAATCTCGGGCATGTATTGGATATATTTTAGGCCTTATCTTGAAGTTAACCCACTTTTAATCAATTTTATTCTAACCATGATAATTTAACTTTTAACAATGGTAACTTAATTATATGTCAAAAAGGGGACTTATAACAAAATATGGACAATTTTATTATAAATTTCAAACAAATTTTGTTATATTTAATTTATATAGGTGGTATAATTTACTTTTAATATATGAACACAATAATTAAAAATCCTTTAAGAGTAAATGGAAAATATTTTTTAGGTGGTAGACTATATAGGTGACATGATAAATAGTTTTTAGAGAAATACTCGATATAAGAGTAAAAATAATTTTACCTTAAATTATAGAAATAAAATGAGTTCAAAAAATTTGAGTTATTAAATAATAAACGATGGAAGGATTTTAGACTTTTGGATTAATGCAAAATTGAATGAATTCTTCCAACCATGACATTAAATACAAATAACCAAAAATAGTTTTATTTTGAATAAAATATAACTCATCATAAAAAAGTCATGTTTGGGTTCCAAAATTCAGATAAAAATTTTAAATAAATTATTTAACTTCATAATGGAATTTTTTTGATAATAACTCATTACATAAGATAAAATAAAGTCTTAGGGTTATTTTAATGTTTTACCCTATGGTTTTAACCCAATTCTACAACTTTTACTGAGGTGATAAATTATTAGTATGATTAATATTAATAATAACCAAAATTATGTTTTCACTATTATATTATATTAATTATTATAATTAAAAATATGAAATCATTTTTTATCAAATTCAATTCCTAGAAGTTTAAGAATTTAATTTTAGATTAAATCACCAAAACACGGTTAACAGTTTTTCTCTAGAAAACATGCTTCCTAATGTATACAATTTTTTCATACCAAAATTAAATGTGAAATAAATTTCAATTAATATAATTGATAAATTGACAATAAAAATAGACTAATATATCTTTTAAATCATTTAAAAAAATTAAAATTTACATTACTTGAAAAAAGATAGTTTTTAATAAAAATAAATATTTCTCACTATTCAAAAGCAAATTAATATTTTCAAAAAATTATCAAGAATATAACATAAAATAATTTTAACATGGTGATTTACAAATTATGATCATATTTTTATATTAATTTTCTAAAATTCATAGAAAATAATTATTTTATTTTCCCAAAAATTTTAATAAAAAAACATTTTTGTGGAAATTGTATTTTTGAAGTACATAAAGGCTTTACTAAAAATTTAATACTTAATTATCAATATGATTTATTTATATAAAAAATATATAAATATTCCTAAAAATGGGTATATTACTATTCTTTCTCATAATTTAATTGCTAGGTTATAATGTTCAGAATTATATAATGATGTTTATATAGTTCTTCATTTATGATCGAGTTTACACGTATCAAAAGATATTAGAGAAATTAAATTTATATGATTATAAATATATCATAAAATATTGAGGTGTAAAATTATAACATTTATGAAATTAAATTTGAACTTGAAATTCAATTACCTGATAAAAATTGATGAGGATATCTCTATTTTATCACATCCTCAGGTTCCCAAGTAGCTTCTTTAAATTTTGGATTCCAATAGAAAAATTTTAACCAGGTGAGTAGTCTTGATTGGTAGAAAATTTTCTCTATGATCCAATATTTAATATGCCTTTTCTTTATAATAAATATCTTTCTTAAAAAGTAAAAGCTATGAGTTTTTTATGTGTGATGGACTAGGTAAGTTGTATTTCTAGAGAGATAAATGCAACGCATCTCGAAAAAAGAGAGAGGTTTAATAGAAGAGAAAAGAGATGAGCTACCTTCCTTACTCAATCAAGAATATTGAATAGGAAAATATCCCAAGGGTCCATATTTAACTTCTTTATGATTATAATAACGTTCTTCCATTGTAAAATTCAGAGTAATATATTCTCACCAAATTCAAATTCCTGATATTTATTATAATTTCCAGCAAAAAGTTTTTATTAAATGTGATCTAACTCAATGTGATACTGAATATATATAACTTTATCTTTTATTTCTTCATATACCTTTGGTAAAATAGCATTTATTCCCCAGCTTCAACCTAGTATATTGGAGTTCTTCACCTAATTCTATAGAGGGTATTATATGGATCTATCTGAACTCACGAGTAAAACCAATTGTTTTAATAAATATGCACTCTGAGAAGGTATTTATCCCAAACACATTTGAAATCCATAACAAATGATCATAACATACCCTATAGCGTTTTAATGGCTCTCTCAGGATGAATATCAATCTGAGGTTGGTAAGAATTACTAAAATTTAATTCTAAATTAATATATTAATGAATACTTTGACAAACTATTAAGGCTATCCCTAGATCATAGCCCGATATAATAGAATGCATCACTCAATAAAACCATTCCACTTTCTTAATGCATATTTTAGTAGGATGATCATGAGGGAAATATCATCTGATATAAATGAATTGTGATAAATATTTAAATAAATATACTATATCCCAAATAAAATTTTATCATTTATAAATTTTATATAGTCTGATGAAAAAATCCATGGAATGGTTTTACAATTTATATTCTAGTATGCATAATGGTTATAACATCCCCTTATAAATCTATATTCTTACGTTAACTTTCAGACATACCCAGTACTAATATATATATTCAGAAATATTTATCTATATATTATTCCACCCCAAATACTATTTCATATCTTTATACATCTTCATGCATCTGGGAGAAATAAAAAATGATGAACTATGGGCATCATATTATACATCATTATTAAAATCATGTATAGATGAAAAAAAATGATTCATAAACCTTACCATACAATCATAATCAAAGTTAAATTTTAAAACATTTCATACCTTCTTTTTTTCCAAATATTAATTTTTCACCTCTTTAGTCTTCACATGGATAGATAGTTTAACACTCATTTGAGAAATAAAATAGTTCTCTCATTGCTTCATGATTTCTAGATCTATCCATTTAATATGAAAATAATATTGGATCTTTTGTGATCCTTATAATATATAACCTATCGTGATCCTTACGACTAAATGTTTTGGTCACTTTGTCTACTCTCCATGGTTGAAAATGTACTGAGAAATAATAATCTATAATCAACATCAACCATCTTCTTTGGATCATATTAAAATCTTAATAAGTGAGTATATATTTATACTTTTAAGATCTGTATATATGTCACACATTTAACCTTAAAGAGAAATCCTCCATTTTTTATTTCAGAATTTTCCATAGTTAAATACAAATATTGAGTTGGGTAATCTTTTTCATAACCCATCAATTGTTGTGAGGAATAATCTATCACCATATCATTCAACAAGAAGATGCATACCATTTAGTTATTTGATGCATCACTACATATCACAAATCGTTATCCACTATAATGCTGTGTAAGAACAATTATATCGATTAATGTTTTGTTTAGTTACCATAAAGGTTCCCTATATTCATCTTTCCAAAGGAACTTATATGCCTTTTGAGTTAACATAGTGTGTGGATTGGATATCCATTAGCAATTTATACAATGTATCGATAATATAATGTAAAACCAACTAAACTATGGATCTTAGTCACTATGGTTTGTCGGGGCCAATGGTTGATAACTTCAGTTTTGATGGATCAACCGATATACCCTCACATGAGATTATATGACCCAAAAATGATATTTTTTACCCAAAAGTCAAACTTGGTAAATTTTTTGTACAACTTATCCTTTCATAGGGACTTTAGTAAAATCCTCAACGATATTAATGCTAGTGCTTACTATTGGAATATATAATAATTTCATTTAAAAATACTACAATAAATGATGATGGTTTCCTGAATAGGCACTATTAATGAAATCTAAGAATATAGTTGAGATAACAGTTAGACCAAATGAAGTCAACAAAATTTCATAGTGTTTAAAACACATAAGTAATTCATGTTTAGGTATGTATTCACTATTGACTCTAAACTGTTAGTATCCGAATCAAAGATCAGTCATGGAAAATTATTTAACTCCTCGTAATTGGTGGAACACATAATAAATATGAGGTAGAGGATACTTATTATTGATTTTATCTGACTTTATTCCTAACAATGAATACTAAGGTTCATTGATCCAATATTCTTCTTATAAAAAGAATACATTCACCCTATAGTGATGATAATTGATGAATAATCCTCTTATCAAAATTATCCAAGATTTTATTATCTAATATTTGAAACTCAATCAAGGACATTATATATGGGGTCATTGAAATATTTTTATCACCAGGTAATAATTTTTTTCAAAAATCAACTACATGTTTTGGGGGAATACTAAGAAAATATTATATAAAAAACAATTTTTTTATAATTGGAATATATTTGATTATGAGTTTTTAACCAAACATCTAAGATAAAATTAAATTTTAAAATGAAATAAAAACCCTTAAAGTATATTTAAATTCCATCATAAGTTTAAATATATCATCACACAGATAGAAGAAAATAGGTTGGTTTAGAATATCAAAAGTGACTACCCTTCCTCAAAACATTATTTGGAATTTATGTAAAGAAAACCAATATATATTTATGTTAATATCCAATTCAACTTGGTAAAAAATAATTAAATTTATATGAAGAACATTCTAACAGACTTAACTAGTTTAGGGTTGTGTACATGAGATTCAATCAATATACCATTAGGGGGTTCACTAATAATTCCATATCTAATCATCAAGGTGATATTTTAGTACTCTTAGAAAAATATTTATATATAAAAGGATTGGTATATCTAAAATAAAATAATACATTTTAAATTCTATAGTAGATGGTAACTTTACCTTTCACAACTTCATTTCATACCCCACATCAGTAATAGTGATCATGTGATATTTCCCTTTATTTTTAGGATTAATTGGATAATAAAATAAATCACAATAAGTATACTTTAGATGTGAACATTGGTTAAAATAATTTCCATACTACTTGAAATTCAAAAACTTGTGTATGGGTTGTATGTTATTTGGAACTTTCTCTCCATTACTATCTTTCTTATTCTTCCAATTACATTAATTTTAAATTTCTTAATGAACTTTACTTCAATAAGTATAACATTTACCAGTCCCCTTAAGTCAATTTTTTCTATGCTTACAATAAAACATTGAGCCTTAAGGATTTTGCATCTTCTTCTCTCAACATCTTTTATAATTTTCCTTGAATTCCATAATTCATTACATATCAAAACCATGAGATTGGTAGGTACCCCTAATCTCTATTTTTACCTTGATAGAACATAAAATAATTTATTCATAGCAAGTGAAGTATGTTATTGATAGTAACATTGGAGACATTATTTTAATCCATTGATAAATTTATTAGTCAAACTTTTAGGAAAGATAATAATACCTAAAGTGTACTCACAGGTATTTTAAAATTTTAATCATATGTAATATTGGATTTATCATTCTTATACTTTAGTTTAAGTAATTCCTTTCCAATTCTCAAATATATATCATGAAAGTAATAATAATTTCTTAAACTAAACCCACTCAATGGACTCAATTTATTCATATCTCTTCATGTATTTGATATGCATATACAATTGATACGATTCACCTTCCAAATGATAAAAAAATAAATAATATTTCATGTTTCAAAAAATAGATAATATAAAAGATATTTTTAGTGGTGTTGATCAATTGATTAGTAACTAGTATGTCATCAAACCCTCTTAAATATGGTGGATGTTTCATTATTATGGATTCAATAAAATATTGTTTCCACATTTTATTGTTTGGATGATCAACATGATTCATAGATTGAGAAAGTTATGTAATCATAAAAAAATTATTTTTAATTCCATATCTCATAACATTTGGTTGATCATGAATGATAACGTATCATTTTTTTCACATTCATCATTAACCTGGTTACATTTGGTTCTAACCATTGAATAAAATGAAGAAGAATTTGGTGAAAAAAAC
This sequence comes from Viscum album, assembly GCA_963277665.1. Taxonomy (NCBI): domain Eukaryota; kingdom Viridiplantae; phylum Streptophyta; class Magnoliopsida; order Santalales; family Viscaceae; genus Viscum; species Viscum album. The sequence goes on along the minus strand of OY728137.1, from coordinate 19,230,751 downwards.
CAATCAAATTGGGATACTACATAATCATAAAAAATCATTTTTAGGATAGCTAAATCAAGAAACCATATTTTTAATCTATGAAAGCTTAGGTATAGATTAATTCATTCATAGTGTTCATATATTCAAATCCTTCATGATGGTTCATAATTTAAATGTGAATTAATAAAAACATATCCCTCAGGAGTGTAAAACTATATATGAAGTAAGGTAAAATTTACTGTGCACTAAAATGATGGTTAATATATAATTTCCCAACTATTTTCAGGGTTATTACCCCTTGTTGTGTCTGTACCAATACCATATCCAACTGTAGTATCCATACATGTATTTGTTTCATTGAAAGATATATAATATATTCCTTAAAGAAAATATTAGGACGTTATCCTATATTAAAAATTATCTGTAGGGTTTTCAAAAAAGTCCTCTAATCCCAATATTTAGAGATTGAGTAAGAGTATCATATGATATCAATTGTAGATACCCATATGTTAATATATATATAATACAATTAATAGTTTAATATTCAATATATTTTATAGATACATATCCACGACCATAAACGTTTTGGGTATTTGGAGACTATATACACAATACTCTTATTTCATGAAAGATCTTGAACATCCTTTATAAATATATTCCAAAATATAATTCTTTATAGACATACCCTACTCAATACCCTTCTTCATAACTTGGGGAATGGAAACATAAGAAAAGGACATCTAATATTATCAATAAGGAGAAACAAGGGAGATTTTAATGATCTCTTAAAAAGAAAACTAGGATAAGGGCTCGAGGTCAAGAGCTTAAAATTTAAAACCCACACCCAACATATCATGGATCATAATCAAGAATCATGAAATAAATCTTGTTAGTTTATAATATATGAATAAATATATAATCAAAGGACTTGAGTCACGTAAGAATAACATTTTTATAAGACATAAGTTTATGACATACATATAATCCAGTAGAATCATTTCATTAATAACCAAGGCTCACTAATACTACTATCACAGTGGATTTTCATACTCCCCAAACCATCATATCCTTTTTCAAGGATCACACCCAATAATATTATTATTGAAAATGTCCATTACTGAGCTATTTTCACTCTCCATTTTATTCCTTATTATCCCAAGATATATCTATATTTACCACAAGAAATTAAGGTCTATATAATTATTCTCACCCCAATTAAATAATTAATGTCATTAAAATGTGAGACACACGTTTCTAAAAAAATCATCAAATCATAAATCATGAAAATATAATGAGTTTAATAAACATTATATCATATCATCATATTAAAACCCATGAAAAGAAATGTGTTTTATAAATTAATTAACTAGTGGGAAATAAATGAATTTAATGTAATCATCCTTAAATAATAATAATCACAAGACATCCATATAATTAATGTGGATACATCATTGAATCATATCCCTAATAAATCATAATTAACATAAATTTATGTTATTTAATGAGAAAAATACACTTTTATAATTTGAAATAAATTATTTAAAACTATAAAATTTATATAATATTAATGAAAAACGTTTCATTGAATATAATCAAGGAAACATTTAAATGAATATTAAATTCATTAAGTGGACATGATGTCATGAAATTACATCCATGTTTTGTGCATTAAAAAAATTCCTCTAACATTTTTGGTAAGAAGTTAAATATAACGAATTTAGAAAAAGAAAAGAAGATTTAATTTTTATATCATTTTTTAAAAATAAAAATATGGTTATATATTATTTTATAAACCATAATAGAATATTAAAAACATTCTTGAGTTTTTGTTATAAAACAGGGACATTGAAGAAGGAAAATTCAAACTTAAAGGGAAATAAAGTCTATTTTCCTTAAAAAATATTTTGATATCTTCATTTTTAAAAAATGAAAATGAAATAAAAACATTTAATATCTAGAAATAATCTTGGGTAATGAAATCACATGAGTTTCTTGATAGTTAGATCCAAAATTTCAATCATATGAAACATAATCATACATAATCCGGATAACTAATTAGATTATATCATAAATCCCTTACCTCTGATTTTTCATTTCTTAGTACATGTTTGATTCTAAATTATAATTATTATAATTTTTTATAAATATATTCATGAAAAATAATTGTATATATAAAATCATATATTATTTACTTAAAAAATATCATCACACATTTATTGACAATTCATTATTAAAATATCAGTTCCGAGTAATAACGACTTCATTTTTTATGCATGTTTTTTAGGACATTATGGATACTTATTCTCTAATTATGGATCCATAGTATTAATAAATTTAATAATGTAATAAATATAATATATGGAAATTTTTTACATATTTATAATAATCCATAACATGTATGGATTGAAAAATGATGTACTCTCCTCATTTAGACAATAGTTTGAATGTATGAAAATATGATATTTTCACTTTCTATCAAAAAGATGGAAAGAAATATATATAATATGTTATCATTAGAAAAACATAATAATATTTTAAATATATTATAGAAAAATTGGTTTCCTATTTATAACAATCAGAGTAAATTGGTGATGAAAAAAATTACACCGCTATATAGAGACAGTAAGTCATACATACACATGGGTGATATTTTTATATTCTATAGGATAGAAAGAAGGTGGATAATGTTTTTTTACATAATAATAATAATGTTTATTTATATTTAATATTATTCCATAATTATTTTATAATTAATTACATAGTTTTTGAGTATTTATAAGAAGAAATAAAATTGAAAGTTCTCGGTTAAGAGTAATACCACATTGTTGAGAAAACAATTTTGGTTTACACCTTATGCCTTGAAAGGCTGATATTCTTGAAATATTACATGCTCTAGGATGTTTTAAAATAATATAGGAAGGCATCATGGAAGGATGTTTCTATGTTAAAAGTATTATTAATTGTGGAGGAGGGTGTAGATATGGCATCCATTTAAAGATGAGTGAAACAACACACTAGAAATTACTTAAAAGATTTTATAATATTTACATTTATTATAATCATGTCCAGTTAAAAAATAGTTCATAGAATTTAATTATAATACCTGAAATTTTCTAAAAAAATTAAACCAATCACATTTTTTAGGGATTGGATATATTTTATGCCTTATGTTTTAGTTAAACCACTTTAAATCCATTTTATTCCGAAAAGAGATAAAATAACTTTTTACCATGATAATGTATATATATGACCAAAAAATAAAAAAACTTAATTATTTTATATTTAAATTATTATTACTAATTTTGAATACATCATATCATAAATTATTTCTATAGGAGTTAGAAACTAATTTTAATATAGGAACCCAAAATTCATGGAAAACAACTTTCCAGAAATTAATTAATATAAGAGTAAAAACATTTTACATAGAAATAATGTAATAAATTGATTTACATGAACTTTTTTGGTTAAATAATAAAATATGGATGGTTTTATACTTTTTTAGGAACAAAAAAACCGAATGGAATCTCCCAATTGTTCCATTAAATTTAAAACCCATAAAATAGTTTTTATTTTGAATAAAATATGACTTATTTTGAAAAAGAAATGATAGGGTTATAAAATTCAAAATAATTATTTAAAATAAAATTTTAATTCTATTAAGGAATAATGTTTTAAATAACACTCATCTAATATGATAATGCAATGTGTTAGTTTTATTTTAAGGTTTTCCACTGTGGTTTTAATCTAATTTAATCTCTTTTCCTAATGTAATAAATATAAATTATAGTTTCTATTCATAATGAGAAAATTAATATGTACCTATTAAATAATATTATTTTTTATGATTCCAAATATATAATTATATTTATCAAATATATGTTACATAAGGGAAATTATTTAATTTACAAATAAACTAGAAAAACGTAATGAATAATGATTTTCCTAGAAAACATTATTTTTTATGTATAGAAACTTCTTATATGAATATAAAACATAAAATTAATTAAAATGAATTTAATTGAATTATTAATAAGAAAACGTATCCATTGTTACATGTAAATCTATTTAAAAAATTAAAATTTTAAAATTCTGGAATGAAAAAGACCATTTTTAATAAAAATGAGAATTTTTTACAATTCAATGAAGAATAAAAATTTTCTGCACAATATCCAAAATTAACTCTGAAGTAATTTTTAAATTTTTATTTCAGAAAATTCTGTCAATTGTTTCAAATATTTTTTCTAAAATTTAATAAAAATAGTTATTAAATTATATCATTAAATAAAAAAATAATTTTTGAGGAAAAATTAATTTTTGAAGCATTTAAAGGCTTTAGTAAAAACTGTGTAATTAATTATCAATGTTAATTGTCGGTATAAAACATTTTTTTAACATTTTTTATAAAAAATTTATTCATATATACTCCACCAATTTAATGGTTAGGTTATAAAGGTCACATTTAAATAGAAATATTTATATCATGGTTCAATTAAACTTGGGTTTGTGTGTATTGAAAGCTATCAATTGAATTAAGTTTATTTTAATACAAATATATCATTAAATTTTAATGAGTTACAATATATCTTAACCAAAACCTTACTTATTATCTACGCAACATCCCTATCCATGAAGTGTAGGTTTCTTTCATCATAAAAAATGATTCCATGGGACCTTAAGAAGGGATCCAAAGTTGGTCTATTGATGGAGAGGTAATCATCCAACCCAAATTCTTTAATTTTCTTTCATCTAATAAGTAATTAAACTATTCTTAAAACATTATGAATTTTAAATAATCATTTCTTAAATATACTGATCTGTGGTAATGTTAATGGAATAACCTATCCATATATCTCCTTCTTCTACCAATAATGAAATGAATCCCTCATTCATGTGTACAGTAGACTACCTCCATATGAACCGATGAGACTCATTTTCCATCACAACATCTTTTGACTATTAATAATGATGTAAATTGTGTATATATATGACATTAGTTATATAATTATCAATCATGAAATATAATATTTCATTTATTTTTTAACTTTCCATCGATTAAAGAATGATAGCATCGTTCGTGTATACTTGTGGACTACCTTCTCCATGAAGGGATGTGATTTATTTTCACCACTACATCAAATGGATGATATATAAAAATTATTTAAAGATATAATATAATATTTATGATATAATAATTAATTTATAAATATAAAATATACTTACCTTTTTTAAATCATGATTGTTGAAATATCGAAACGTTACTTATGCGTACGTACGACCTACAATCACCATGATAATAACGTAATTCATTTTTTATAAACATATTTAATATTTTTTAAATTATAATTAATGAAATGATGATAATTATTTCATGATTTTTAGTCATTATATAATGAAATTTTTACCACATTGAAAATAGTTAACATACTAATTTCATTATGGACATATGAGCAGAATATCGTCAAAACATCCGAAAATAATTTTATCAAATAAGTAATTGTATATAACATGGTAAAAAAAATAAAATAAAACGAATGAAAAATTTGAAAAATTTTCTTTTATTAATTAATAATTTTCCTTCATTTTATTATTCTTGAAGATAAATAATGTACATGATGATTCCAACACAAGATAAGGGGAACTTTACCTTTAAAACATTATTTGAAATTCTTTAAATATTTATTTTCTAAATATTTATCTTCCATGTAAATATTAATAAAAGTAAGTTACATTTGTATATTTATGAAGAAAAATTAATTATAAATGTAATTTTATGTCTTACTTGACTTTATTTAAAAGGGTTTCACAATGTAATCTTTTTACATATTTGATACAGAACGTTTTGATGTTCATTAAAAATGGAAAAAAGAATATTCTATTTTATTGTATACAACATAAAATTTTATATTTACATTATTACCTATATTTAGTATTTTTATTCCTTTATAAGATTCCATGTTTCTTTAATGAAAAACCATATTTCCAATTTTAGGGTATTTTAGTTGTTAAAATTTTGTTTAATAGGAAAGTGATGTATCAACATCGACAAATGTTTTTTTATGGTTTCAAAATTGTTGGACTCCCCAGTTTTGATAATCTAAAATATGATTAGATATGTTATGATAATCCCAAATAATGATAAAGTTCATACGTCACTGATAGTTATCATTCAGGCTGATACAGACTATCTCACTGATACGAGTTCACTGTTAGACAAGTCCACCGATAGACTATGTCTACTGATAGAAAAGATTTCTAATATACATGGTCACTGATAAAAGTCCACCGATACAAGCTACCGATAGAATGGATCTACCAATAGAGGAAGCTACCAATAGAGAGAGCTACCGCTATAGATGATAACATCTACTGATAGCGAGGAAGAGCTACCGATAAAAGTTCACCATTACAAAGAGATACCGATAGAGTGGAGATAACGTTACTAGGAGGTACCACAAAACAAGGAGCTACTGATATATGAGCTACTACTACAAGAGCTACCTTTGGATGTCTACCGACAGAGACATACTGATGGAAGATGACTGTTAACCAGTCAATGTTACTAAAAGTCTACAATATTCTTAATATTCTTAACATAATTTTAATGGTCATACATTCTTAATTCAATGAATCTGGTATAAATTAATGTGGGTTGTTGGCATGATAGGGAACTATACCTCGTACATGTAAAAGGTAATAATTCCCATTGTCGGAGCACAAGGCATAAAAAGAATATTGTGAAACTGGAGAGAGACAGATAAACATATATGTAAGAATGAACAGAAGATACATACGAGACACATACCCGAAGATACACACATACATGCAGATAAGAACACTCAATGAACTCTTAGAACAGTCATACACATCAAGAAAAAATGATCAAAGATGAGGTTTAAGTGCTACAATAAATTCTATCACATTCAAGGTGAACACCTGTACAGGAAGTGAAGAAACAGAACCAAAAATATCTGTTTTCCAGACAACTTTTAATGTACACCTCAAAGCATAATATTATTCAATCCGAAGGAGACAAGAACTACATTGAAATCACAAAATAGCATTATAAACTCGTCTAAATATTATTGCATTGCTGTGATCATTTTTATTACATTACGAGCAGTGTGTGCTTCTGTATATTTGGTCACACATTGACTCCTAAGATGAACTGGAGGATACTGAAATCCTCAAAACAAACACATTATACCCTTGTGTATCCCATGTAAAACTATGGTGGATGTTTGAGGACCTGGACAGGGTGTATACTATTGCTATTTCCTTCCCACATTTAACTGTGGTAGTAGTTTGAGGACCTGGACAATCTGAGTATTGTTTCAAACCTGCATCTAGGGTGTGGATCAATGTTATATATAAACTATTTGAGTGGAATAAGTCTTATCTTGAGACTGAACATGTAGGTTAAAACTGTTGTGAAACTTATTTTAGTTTAAACTATTTTCAATATTCTACTACTAGCTTCGTTGAAATATTATAAAAATTTAATGTAACATTGATAGTTAATCTAGAAAGTGTTTGTAATTATTGTGAACCAGTAGGTTGGTTTCAAGAGCTAACTTAATCTTCAGATTAATGTTAACTGAGAACTAATAAATATTTCAGAAACTAATTCAACCCTTACAATCTTTATAAATTCACTACACTATAACTTAATTTATGAATTGGGGGATATTAATATAAATTTTTTAAACAGAATTTTTTTTAATAAGAACTAAATTCACCCCCTCTTTAGTTTTTATGTGGGACCACATTTGGTATCCGAGGGAGTAGAAAAATGTTTTTCAAAACAATCTGTTTTGAAAAATGTTTTACTGTGATTTTAGTTGTATCTTAAAGATCTCAAAAATTTTGTTAATTCGAAATTTTTATATCATTATATATCTTTTTAAGAAATAGTTATTAGGGATAAAAAATTAGAAGGTGTAGCTACCAACATGACACCCTTATTTAATGGCATCAATTATTCCCAGTGGAAAATAAAAATGAAAATACATTTAGAAAGTATGGGATTTGACATTTGTACTACTATAGAGACTCAATATATGATTCCAGAAACTGTTAGAACTAGTTGAGATGAACCAAAAAAAGTTTATTACAATAATAATTGAAAAGTAATGAATGCTCTGTATTATGATTTAAAAGATGAAGAAAATAATCGAATATCTGCATGTAAGACTGCTTATGAATTTTTGGATACTTTGGTGGGAACAACCAATGTTAATGAAATGAGACTTAATACATATTCTATTAAGTATGATAATTTTAAAATGAAATCTGATGAATCTATTTCTAATATCTATCTCTGGTTTAATGACATAGTTAATACAATGAGATCACTGGGAAAATATGTTTTAGTAGAAGATCAAATCATGGGGACACTAAGATTCCTACCAGACAGTTGGAGAGGATCCTCTGTCTCTATACAAGAATCATGTGGCATTGGAATTCTACCTGTCAAGAAGTGGATTGTAAAATTTATGATGTGTGAAGAAGAGCTAAAAGTAAATAAAGTGTACGATTTTTAACCCAATAAGAAGTTAGTGGAATTCAAGTCCACTGATTAAAAGAGAAAGGACAAAGAGAATGTTTAGAAAACTGAAGGAAGCTCGACTATAGAAAATTCTGAATCAGACAGTAATGAATAGATGGCTCAGAAAACTGAGATATTCAACAAGTTCTATAGAAAGAAGAAATTATTTATAAAATCTGATTATAAGGGTAAATATGACCGATGTGAAAATTGGAAGAAATAATGTCGGAAATATGATAAAGATGAAGGAATAGTTTTCTATGAGGGAAAAAATGGAATGTGAAAGCTGATTGTCTAAAACTATAATTTAACAAAAAGTATAACTATAAGGATAAAAAATACAAAAATTCCATGAATGCAGCATGGAGTGCTTTTGAAGACAGCTCAAGTGGATTTGAATCTTGTGATTCTGAAGAAAAAAATCACCCTAACGTGTGTTTCATGACTGAAACATCTATGGTAACACTTAAGTCCCCTATGCACAATGATTATTATTCTAGGAATGAATGTGATTCAAATAATGATGATAATATGTCTAAAGATGAATTATTCTAACACTGTAATATGTTGGAAGATACTTGTAATGAACTGAAACATAAGTACAAATCATTAATTAAGCAGTATGCATTTACTAGTGTTGTTAGTTCTGATCTTAGTATAGAAAAGAAAGAGAATTATCAACTCTTGAAAAAAAATATTGAGCAAAAATTGTCTAATGAGAAACATAGAAAAGACTTAGAGAAGATTAAAAATGAAAAAATCAATCTCACTCAAATGCTTGGAAAACATGTTTCACCAATGTATAATACAGGTATAGGATACCATCCTGGATAGAGAAGGATTATTAAAAATATATTTATTTCAAAATCTAGACAGTACGCTTCTAGTTCAAGTTCTATCAATTGTTATGCTTCATCGAGCTGTTCGAATTTTTATAGACCAAAAAAAGTTTATTTATCAAAATCTGTTGAATCTGTTAATTATAAGAAACCCATTAGAGAAATATTAGTGCCTAAATTTTTACTTTCTAACCTTTCTTGATCCTATAGAATTTAGGTACCAAAATTATCTTCTGTCTAAATCTATTTTGTAGGAAACATGATTGAAAAGTTCCTGTAGGAAGATGTGCTACTTAGAATGTGGATGTTCAAGGCATATGATAGGAGACTACTCATTATTTAAGAGTCTAATCAAAATTTATGGAGGAAATGTCCCCTTTAGGGATAACTCAAAATGAAATATCATCAGTATATGCCAGATTGGTAACAATGATTCAATTTTAATTTCTAATGTATTATTTGATTATGGATTAGAATACAATCTGTTAAGTATTTCTCAGTTGTGTGATGTTGAATTCATTATAAAATTTGAAAATAATTTATGTAATGTTTATAATTCTAAAAATGTTTTGGTATTTACAGCATTTTGAAATGATAATGCATATGTTGTATATTTGAATTCTTTAGATAAACTAAATTTTACTTGTTTAAATGCTTTTTATAAAAAAATATTGGCTATGGAATAGTAGATTAGGACACTGAAATGTTAATTCACTCAGGAAACTGACTTGGAATGGTTTAGTTATAGACCTTCCCAAACTTGAATTTCCAATAGACAATGTTTGTTATCCTTGTCTAATGGGAAAACAACATAAAGTTTCTTTCAAATCAATGAAAAAAGTTTCAACTTCACATCCTCTTGAGTTGGTTCATATGGATTTATTTTGACCATCTATAGTTTCTAGCTTAAATGGTAAGCACTATGTCTATGTCCTTATATAATACTTTTCTAGATATACTCGGATATACTTTCTAGCTCACAAAAGTGAAGCTTGTTCTTATTTGATTAAATACACAAATTCTGTTGAAAACATAAGTGGAATTAATATTAAGACCCTGAGAAGTGACCATGTTCGTGAGTTTGAAAATCATGGGTTTGAAACTTATTGCTCACATAATAGCTATAGTCATAATTTCTCTACCCCAGAACACCTCAATAGAATGGTGTAGTAGAAAGAATAAATATGACACTTCAGGAAATTGCAAGAACTATGATTAATGGATATGATCTACCTATTTACTTTTGTGATGAAGATGTCAATACAACCTGTTATATTATAAATAGAGTCATGATTTTACCAATTCTAAAAAGGACCCCTTATGAGCTATGGAATAATAGGAAGCCTAAGGTTAGTTACATTAGAGTTTTTCATTGCAATGTCTTTATACATAATAGTAAAGATAATATTAATAAGTTTGCGTCCAAAAGTGATGAAGGCATATTTCTTGGATATTATTTATCTAGAAATGAATATAGAGTATTTAATAAGAGGACCTTGTGTGTGGAAGAATCTCTACACATCAAATTTGATGAAACTGATCCACATTAACCTAATACCCCTAATGAAAATCATGAATAAGATATGTCAATTCTAAACCTTAATGTCAAAAACAGTTATCCTTTTGTTAAGATAACCTGTTCTGGAAATTTTCCAGAACCTATTTTTGTTGAACCTGAACCTATAAAAGAACCTGAGATTTCTATCCATACCATTACTAGACCAACTAGGACCCTTAGAAACCATTTTTTAGATGATTTAATAGGATATTTAGATAGAGGAACTCAGACTAGGGATTCTATAAGAAATCAAGTTGAACATCATGCTTTTCTCTCACATTTAGAACCTAAAAATATCATTGATGGAATCCATGATGAATTTTGGGTAATCGCTATACAAGAAGAATTAAATCAATTTGAAAGGTAAAAGGTCTGGGAATTAGTTGACAAACCAAAGGACACTTTGACAATAGGATCTAAATGTGTGTTTAGAAAGAAAGATGATGAGTATGGAAATATCCTTATAAACAAAGCAAGACTAGTTGCACAAGGAGAAAACCAAGAAGAATGAATAGACTATGAGGAAACCTTTTCACCTGTAGCTAGAAAAGAAGCTATTAGGATTCTACTTTCTTATGCTGCTCATCTAAATTTCAAATTATTTGAAATGGATGTTAGAAGTGATTTTTTAAATGGTTTTATAATTGATGATTTTTTTAAAAAACCACCTAGATTTACTAATCCTCATTTTCCAAATCAAGTTTTTAAAATTTATAAAGATCTAAATGGGTTAAAAAATTCTCCAGGAGATTTATATGATATACTGAGTAATTTTCATATTTCAAATTATTTTACTAAAGGGATTGCTGATCCTACAATTTTTATCAAAAGTATATCCAATGATGTTTTGATAGGACAAATCTATGTTGATTATATTATTTTAGGATCTTCTAAAAATTCTTTGTATATTGATTTTTCAAAGAGTATACAATGTTAATTTGAAGTGAGATTAATGGGAGAACTCAAATATTTTCTTGGTTTTCAAAAATTTCAAAATAAGTATGGTATCTGTTTAAATCAAATAAATTATACAAAGGATATTTTAAAATGTTTTGGTTTGGATAGTAATAAGGAAAGTGATACACCTATGAATAACACTTGTAAATTGGATGCATATAAAACTTGGAAACAAGTGGATCAAACCAATTATAGAGGTGTGATTGGGAGTTTAATTTATCTTACTACTAGTAGACTAAATATTAGGTTTAGTGTGTGTATGTGTGCATGATTTCAAGATAATCCAAATGAGACACACTTGGTTGCTGTAAAAAGGATTTTCAAATATCTTAAACATACCACGAATCTAGGATTATTTTATCCAAAAGGACAATATTTTTATTTAATAAGTTATTCAGATGATGACATTGATGGTTTCAATTTAGATAGGAAGAGTACATCGGGAACATATCACATTATGGGTAAGTCCTTAGTATCATGGTGTAGTAAAATGTAGAATTCTGTTGCATTATCTACTACTGAAGCAGAGTACATAGTTGCTGGTAGTGGCTGTGCACAAATTATTTGGATGAAACAAACTCAATTGGACTATGGATATCATTTTAGACATGTATCTATAAACTGTTATAACACCAGTGCAATCAAAATTTCCATGAATCTTGTGTCTCACTCTAGGACTAAGATCATTGATGTAATACTTCACTTTTTGAGAGATCATCATCAAAATGGTGATATAGCTCTTGAATTCATTGGAACTGAACATCAGTTGGATGATATATTTATCAAACCATTAAATTCATAGATCTTAAATTACATTAAACATTAATTAGGAATGATAATTTTTTCCTAAAATTTTAAGTATACCTCACTGGTATGGAACTCATCGATAAAACCTCACTATTAGTGAACCTCACCGTTAAGAATCCTCACCGGTATATGTTACCACAAGTTTGTACTGTTTTAATCTTCGTTTTTTAGCCACCAAAATCTATATCATTTGAAATATACTTATTATGCTTTATTTATTTATTTCCTGATTCATAAATGATGAAATATTTGTCTTAACCTAATTTCAATGAACCTCAATCCCTTTTCGTTCACACCTTATCTCCCAAACCTTCATTTAACTCGAACCCTAAGCATCGTGATTTCCGGAATTGCAAGAGTGAAGACACCAGTAGTCAGTGAAGAGGGTGATGAGCCGAATGCCAAGAGACTGAAAGGAGAGTCTAGCGGTGGAAGTGAAGTAAATAAACCTATAAACCCACATCTTATAAACAGGTAAATAGTAGTTGAGCAAGATCTATGCGCAGAATGGTTGATGAATAGTATGTAATTAATTCTAAGCATGCTTGAAGAGTAGGAATGGGTGAGTGGTTCTCAAAAAACAATGTACCGTATAATCCTATATTTGTTAAAGCTTTCTATGAGGTTCTCAAATTTCAAAAACTGGATAATGAGAATAGGGTTTTCTCATTTGTTAATGGAAAGGATGTTTCATTATCCTTAGTGGAATGGACTGATTGTCTAAGGGTATCCCATGAAGGTATTTTCAATTTTTATTCAAATTATGTACCCCATTATAGTGATGTATTTGAGTATGAATCTTCTTTATTAGATCTCACTAAAGATGGAATACCAAGAAAAGTAATTGCTACAGAAATGGTTTGAAAAAATTGGTTGATGTTCAAATTTATCCAGCATGTGTTAGTTCAAGAAGAAGGGATTTTTAAAACCTCAAATTTCAAGATATATTCTTATTTTACCAACTAAGGCATAGTGTCAAAGTAAATCTATGTAGGCTTCTGACGATTCAAATGGAAGATATAACTAGGCCGAAATCAAAAACAAATGCCTTGTTCTTTGTTAAGTTGGTATCTTCAATTCCTAATGTAAAGGGAATAGTTGGGTCTCAAGATGAGACTATAGTCGGGAAGGACAAATACTATATCCTCAAAACCGTTTGAAAATACATGAAGATTAACTGGAAACCATGGAGAGGAAAATGGGTCATTGATGAGGGGAAGTTGTATAAAAATTTCAATCCTATGGACCATCCTTTCAGACCCAAGTATGTGAGGGATCCAGGTCTAGGACCTGACGAGGAGGACCTCAATATAGTGATGATGATGCCAAGGAGGATACCTCTATAGGAGATAGAGGGGATCCTGATTTGCCTCCAAGACCAGATGCTGAAAGGGTATCTTATAGAAAGGAAAGTTCACCTGTGATCCTACCTAAAAAAGAAGGAGTTCTTGGAGAAAGTGTTGAAGAAATAACTGTAAATGGGGAAGACCTGCCTAGATCAGATCATAAGGAGACTACTATGAATTATAGTAGTAGTGATGATGAAGAAGATATTGTATCTGAAAATGGAAGTTCATGTTTGAGTCTTAGTCCTCTGATTGAGAGCTCTATTATGCCTATTGAGGAGGTTCTTGATATGGACAGACTAATACATATTGCTAATATACCCCAACCTATGCCACATGGTTTGTATATAAATATTGTTATAGATGACTGTTCTGAAGAGGAAGTATCCAATGAGGCTACTGCTGCTGCTACAAATATGGTGATGGATGCTCAGGTTGAGGCGGAGAACCTTATAAAGATATGATCAGTTTCTGTGACCTATGAAGTGGATGGTTGGTCTCTGGATCTAGGATTTTTTGTATTGGGACTATAATATCCTAATTCTGATTATGAGACACCCATTAAAAGGCATCCTACGTCATATAATATATTCTCAGAAAAAGTTACATCTCAACAAGTAGCTCCTCAATCTCTGCCTGAAGACATTATGAGAAAAGGTGATCTTGAGGCATTGAAATTTGAATTAAAAACCGGTTGTGTTGAATATCTAATTAATATGGAAAGTAATTTGGTATCTTCTTTTGGAAGTGTTTTGTCATGTACTGTGATAGAAGTGATGGATGATGTAAATGATTGTAAAAATCAAGTTAAAAGTTTATCAGAGGCTGTTTACTCTCTAAGGGATTTTGTTGCTTCATTTTATACCTTCATAAGTTCTAAATATCAAGTTGATACTGACATAAACTACATTCGAAGTGTAGTGAAACATTTTGTGGATGTTTTTGAAGATTTTTTGAAGTCTATAAAAACACATGTAGTACTTAGAATTTTGTTGTGGAAAATTTGATAAGTAATTTGACTTAGTCATTCCAAGAAACAGTAGCTTTTACTATAGCACCTCTTGGTGCATCCAAAGTATGAGTTGATGTTGAACAATTTAGATCTATGATGAACGAAGAACATGGTCATGTTTGTGCGAGTATATCATATGACTCTCAGGTGATTAAGACCACCACAGATATCAGAAAAATCATCCAATATTATATGAGAGATGCTACTGCATCCCAGAAGGAAATCAAAGACAAAATTGATTATTATTTTCAAAGAGTTTACACCAAACACCATCTAACCAATCATTTCCAGCTTCTATAAGAGAATATGAAACTACCCCCAATCACTCAAGCCATCAAAGAACAAGTTAGTATACTCAAGGAGTTGACCCCTGCTATGGACAAATTTATGGAGAATAAGGATGATTTCATCTCTTCCATGGAGAGATGGGGAGGTATCATTATGGATTTCAAGAATCTCTTACTGCCATTACTGCATGTGAAAAGTACACCTATCATCATACCTCCTTCCTTACTTGCCACTAGTGTTGCTGGTTACACACCTCAAATAACTCCTGCTCAGGCCATCAGAAGCCTGACTCCTATGATCACACATAGGAGTACTCATTACAGGCATGGCAGTGTTTCGGTAGCTGAACCACCTTTGATAATTACTAGAGTACCCAAGCCAATATCTCAACCTACCCAACCTCAGTCCTCTAATACAAAATATAAATCCAAAGTGGACATCCATGATGTTGATTGAATGTGGCTAAAGTTTTTGATTGGAATCTTTGTACTTATTGTATTTATTTTGTTCTATCTCATGTAACTTTTTCATGTGAAATGAAAATGTCTCTTTTCTCATTTCTTCTATTAAGCTCTGAACCATTGTTATTCTCTTTTTTCTAGTCACAATGGGGGTGAAAATTATAATATGGTATGAACTTCCAATTTTGGGAGAAATTACACTAAAAGGGAGACAATTATAATATTTGGCTTTATGAAAAATAAATATTCAATTTATTTTTACTCTTATGTTTGCCCATAGTTTAACTCTGATACATTTTATTGTTATCTTCAACTTTTGAGAGTTATATAGGAGCTATGATACATTTGAGGAGCTCTGATACATTTGAGAGTTATTATCCGAACACACTAAGAAAATCAATTAGATGTATTTTACTCGTATTCATTAAAGTCTATTCTGGATTATAGTTCCATTATATGTGATTATCAAAAAGGTGGAGGTTGTTGGAATCACTTGTTCTAATAATATAAAATATGATTAGATATGTTCTAATAATCCGAAATCATTCTAAAGTTCGTATGTCACTGATAGTTATAATTCTGACTGATACAAACTAGCTTAGTAATACATGTTCATTATTAGACAAGTCCATGGATAGACTAAGTCTACTGATAGACAAGGTCACTAATATACAAGTTCACCGATACAAGTCCACTGATACGAGATACCGATAGAATGGAGCTACCGATAGTGGAAGCTACCGATAGAGGAAGCTACTGATAGATAAAGCTACTGATAAAGAGAGATACCACTACAGATGATAATAGCTACTGATAGCAAGGAGGAGATACCAACAGAAGTTCACTGTTACAAATAGCTACCAATAGAGTAGATCCACCAATACAAGGAGATACTAATACACATGGAGCTACTAATACCTGAGCTACTGCTACAAGAGCTACCGATGGAAGATGACATTTAACGAGTCACTATTACTCAAACTCTATAATTTGTTAATATTATTAATGTAATGCTAACGATCATATTTTCTTAATTCAATGCAAGTGCAATTAATTAATTTGGGTTGTTGGAATGTCAGGGAACCATACCTCGTACATGTAAAAGGTAATCATTCCCATTGCTGGAGCTCATGGAATAAAAGGAATACCAAGCTACTAGAGAATGAAAGATAGGCATATATGTAAAAAAGAATAGAAGATACATACGAGACACATAAAAGAAGATAAACATGTACAAGTAGAGAAGAACACTTGAAGAACTCGAAGAAGACTCATACACATCAAGAATAGAACTTTAAAGAAGAGGTTCAAGTGCTATAAAGAATACACTCACATTCAAGATGAACACCTATACTGGAATTAAAGAAATAGAACCCCGACACTCTGCTTTCCAGAAAACATACAGTGAAGGACTCAATGCTTCATCAGATTCAATCCAAAGGAGTCCAGAGATATATTGACATCACACAAGAGCATTCTAATCCCATCTCCATATTACTGCTTTGTTGTGATCATTTTTATTACATTAGGAGAAGTGTGTTCTTATATCTATTTGGACACACAATTACTCTTTAGATAAACTGGAGGATACTAAAATTCTTACACTAAACTCTTTATACATTTTTGTGTCCCATGTAGAACTATTGTAGAGGTCTGAGGACCAGGACAGGTTGTGTGTTGTTGCTATTGCTTTCCTATGTAGAACTGTGGTAGAGGTCTTATGACCTGGAGAGTCTGAGTACTGTTGTAAACCCCAATCCAGGGTGTGGATAAAATTTATATATAATCTTTTTGGGAGGACTAAGTCTCATCTTGAGACTGAACCTCTTGCTTTAAAATGTTTTGCATCTTATTTTAGTATAAATTATTTTCAATATTCCGCTGCTAACTTCTTTGAAATATAAAACAATTTTATCGTAACTCTGATAGTTAAACTAGAAAGGGTTTGTAATTATTGTGAACCAGTAGGTTAGTTTAAAAAGCTAACTTAATCATCAGATTAAAGTTAATTGATAACTAATCAATCATTTAGAAACTAATTGAACACCTACAATTTTTATAAATTCATTATAGTTTATCTTATATTAGGAATTGGGGTATTTTAATATAAATATTTTAATTAGAAATTTTTTAATAGAAACTCAATTCACCCCCCTCATGAGTATTCTTGTGGGACAAAAAAAGTTATATTTTTATGAGTATGATGATGTAAATGAACGATTCTTTGTATTTTATACAATTTATGGTCCTTTTAAATTTTTATGAGCTGGTGATTATAGTATATCTCTCTAATAATTCTGGTAATGATTATGTAATCTAGAGAAATTTGATGGAATTTTACTATATTGGTTATTACACAAATAATGTTTCTATAATGAGGATATTTATAGGATTCTGCTTAAATTTTATATAAGTTCTTATGAGTTTTCATGAATATTGTTTTATTTAAAAAGTTAATATAATGACTTTTTTTAAATAAATTATTAATCCCATTTATCGAAAATTCCTATGTTTTTATGAAAATAGATTCCATAGGTTTCTATGTTAAAAAAACAAACATAATTATGATTTTTATTTTAATTTTATTATTGTTGTTTATGAAAAAATTTTGGTAGTAAAACTTATTACATGTGTAATTAAATATTTATTTGCGATCATGGTTAATTTTTTAATGTTAAACATTATTTCATGAGATTAATATTTTAAAATGGTCTAAAAAGTTTCTTTATTTCTTTTATATGTCCCTTACTATGATTTTTGGGATCATCTAAAATTTTTAAATGTTTTTCATTGGGTTTATGGATGAGTAATAACAAATAATAAGTCTTGGAGATTTTTCATCTAAAGAAAACATGTTTCATTATAAAAAATTGATACCGAGTGGAAGTATCAACTTTGTAATATATGGGTATTTTCAATATGATTTATTATTAAATTATCTAAAACTATTAACTAAAAAGATCCTCAAAATGAATGAAATAGAAATATTTTCTAGATATTTAATTTAAAAATTAGTCGATACCGTGTGTTTATAATTGGTATCATAGGAAATGATTATATTAATTTTGAAGTTAGTATTTTATATATGCCTAATCTGAAAGTCCTTTATAACCACTAATGTTAGTATATTAGGGATAATCTGGTTTATTTTTGATAATTATAAATATCATAATATAATATTAAATTGTTAAGGATATATTAGAGTTTATTATACTCATAATATTCTTTATAACAATTTTATTAATATAATCACCGTAGACTATTTTATTGTTTAAGTAAAGAGATAGAACTAATTGAAACTAAATTAGTAATAGATTTGAGGAATAATCTAGTGGGTTTATGAATGAGAAACCAATTATAATAGGGGCTAAAATATAAATTATTATAGTTATTACTAACTTGGTATCATGATTTTTGATTAATAACCTGAACAAAAGTTAGTTTTATAATGCAAAAAAAGAGAAAAAATGGAATAACATGGGATTCCAAGAAATAAATATTATTAAGGTATATAGATCCACGGACCTAATTTTCCATAACGAGGGAATAAACACCCTAGGAAATATCTTAAAGAATGAGAATATGTATTTTTCAGTAGTAAAGGAGGCCATAAAGAAATAATATTCTATAAAAAAAGTAGAATTATATTAACACCATGAAGCAGAATAGTGTAACTCCCAGAGTATCAATAGAATGTTTCAAATTTGGGGAGTATGAGAACTATAAAATTAATTTTATGGAGTGAAATATAATGAACATAATTAGAAAAACTGTATTGAGAAATGTTTAGAAATTCCAAATGTCATTTGATTTGAAGATGTTGAATCCATGAATGAAAAAATGGTTTGAATTAAAATTTAGATTATATTATGATATTTATTAATCTTAGAACATGTTTAATATTTTGGATTGTAGGAATCATGTTTTAAAGAAAAAGATGAAAATTCATGTTTAGTAGATTATAAATAACGTTAAAGGATTGTGGTGTTTACACATAGGTATTCATGAGTTATTGTAAAGAGATATATTTTAGGGAAATTCTATGTTTAAAAGAGTTAATACTATATTTATGTTTAATGTTATGTGAGTTCCCTGAATATATTTATTTAGTCAAAATGTATATTTGAGTAATATGACATGCTTATGATTAACTTGTGAATGGTTATTTTGGGAATAATACATCTGTATTTTATGAACATAAATGTTAATTAAGAATAAGTTCAATAGTTTTTTTGGAGAATTATATGAGTAAGGTAAGAAAAATATTATTATGTAATATGTGATTTCATATGAGGAATAATGTTTTAAATATCCACAAATTGAATACAAATAAAAGTATTCTTTTTTCATTTTTCTAGAGAATATCATGTATTCATTTCATTATGCACCATATGCCTAAGCTATATAAAAAGGTGGAATTATATTTTGGAAATTATATTTGATTTTAATGTGTCTTTATATTTATTTTTGTATTTTTTTAATTTATTAGAATATTTTTTTGGATATATAATTATGGAACATATATTTTGGTGTATATGAATTTATGAGTGACTAATTTTGATTGGATTTGAATGTTAAATTACTCCTAGAATAAAATGTGATAAAATCCTTATATTATTTGGATTTATAAATTTTTCATTTATATTTTAATGATTATTATGGTTAGTTATTTATCATATGATAATTGTTAAACATTTGTTCTCATTATGAAGTCCCTAGATATTAGGGTTGTATTTATTCATATAACCTTTTTTAATTTTGTGAATTATATTATCTTGGGATAACCATTTTGGTTTTAGTTAATGTATAAATATCAGAAGAAAATATTTTTATCCTTTTAAGTAATAATGAGATCTATTATTAGTTAATTTTAGTGAGTCAAGTACAAAAAAATCCATCTTGAATTCACATATTTGGGAGAAAAAGATGAGTTTGTAGTGGAATTTAATTAAAGAATGATATTATATTTGTAAAATAAATATATTTAATTATATAATTATTCGAGATGGTAAATAAATTCCTCAACAGTAAGAAAAATTATTTTTGAAACAAAAATTTCTTCATATTACTATCATTTTTTATGAATCTATGGGTTTTCACATCTCTTTAGTTTATGATTTTTTGGTCGTTAATTTTCTCATGTGAATTTTATTTCTTATGATAAATCATCTCTATCACTATCCATCATCAATTTGAAATTTCTATTTAAAACATGTTTATATTTTAACATCCCACTAATGATATTATATTTGGTAATCTAGTGATGCATTGTTATAGATGACATTCATATTTATCTTTCGCAATTTTTAATGGGAAAATTATAAACACTTTTTATGATGTGTTACTTCAAAAAATGTATTTTCAAATGCCAAAACCTTGATTATCAAGTTCAAGATTAAATTTAAAGGACATAATTTAATATGAGGGTAGGGGGTTGGATGTAATATCTTGATATTTTGAAATAACACTATGGTTGATATCATTTACAACAAGTAACACTTAATATAATTGAACGACAAAATATCAATAAATTAGTTCTATAGTTATAATATAATAATAAAATTAACCAATATTAGTAAGAATAAATAAATTATTGAATTTTTATAAAGGTCTTACCTAATGAAAATTTATTTATTAATTCATAGTAAATAATATCTCAATTTTTATGTAATGTTTTTTTATGCTTCAAAAAGTTGGTATCCTTAAATATGATTTTATTATGTTTCTTGAGAGAATATTATAATTATTTTATAAAAATTATAGAAAAGGTATTTTTTTTAAAATATAAATTTTAATTTATAATGGAAAAATTAATCTAGGTTGTTGTTTGAGAATTTTCTGAAAAGTTTTATTTTTTCAATAAATAGGGTAAAAATATTTATTTTTCTTAAAGAATGTTTTTTCTATTTTGAAGTTCATAGAAAGTAATAATTTTTTTAAGTAGTTTTGAATTTTGAATATATTTTTATTAAATATAATCCTTATTATTTATTATAACCAAAACTATACTTGAATTTAGTATAGAATCAATTTTGACAGTTAAAATGATTTTTTCTAGAAAGTTACGTTTCTTCACATTTTATGGGTTCAATTTTAAATTAAATTCCGAAATTTATATGATTTGAATTTCATAAAATATATTCCATATTTGGGATTTGAATAATTATTATTAAGTAATATGGCCATCATAAGTTTTGGTCAATATGAATATTAAGCATAATAAATTTTGTTATCATGGTAAAGGTAAAAGGTGTAAATTTTGGTATGATGTAATGTGATAAAATGAATAATTTATTAAAAATGTGCCTTAATTTCATTGTATGATTCAATTTAGTTCATAATTCACAAAACCTTGAACATAATTCCTTTTTTATATTTATTTTTGATTTTTAAATTTTTAATATTTTAATATAAAGATATAAGAAAAATTCAAACTCCTTTGATTTTAATATTTTTAATATCCTTTTTAAAATGTATAAAAAAATATATTCAGTTATAAATGGTTTTTTTTATAATTTTTTTTCATGCTATTTTATTTGAAATTTTTAGTGATGAAATAATTACCTTAAATTCTTTCGCAACATAGACATAGTACTTGTGAAAGTAGTAGAAAAATCATTTAAATGATTTTAAGAACCATAAATGAAAAATTATTTGGTTGAGACATAGTTTCAAAAGAATTATATATATATAAATATATCATATTATGGGTTGTTTTTATGGTTTATATTCAAAATCTATCACAAGCTTCTTCCCTAAAAACCCAAATTTAATGAACAGTTTCAAAAATGACATTAATGATATTTTATATTAAACAATATTTGATTAAATTATTTATAAATTATAAAAAATATTTAAAATGTTAAAATTGTATTCTAAATGACCAATAATATCATCACATTACTATTTATGATACAATTTAAAACTTACATGTGACATTATAACCCTTTAATATTAACACTTCCTTACCATTGTTAAGGTTATAACTGGTTAACCAAGTGGATAATCCAAATATAAGGGTTAAAAAGATATATAAATTGAGATATGATTTATTTTATGAATAAATTAATAATATATACATATTATATTTTAATTAATTTAAATTTGTAAACATTTAACACGATTTTGACATATTTTATGTTATAATTTTTCATGAATCTCTAAATGTTCCTCTCCTCTACCTTATAAAACGATACACTTTATCTCTTTTATTGACGTCACATTAATCCATATTTCATGATTATACTTTTCAAAATTTTATTATAAATCATCGTAGGTATTAATTATAGATACTATTATTCTTTAAATACCATTCTGGGGGTCCTTAAGAAGGGATCAAAAGTAGGTCTACTAAAGAAGAGATAATCATCCAAACCACCCTCTTTCTACTTATTTCTTCTTATACATCCTTAAAATATTCTTAAAGAAGGATGAAATAATAACACCAATAACTTTCATATATGTATATTTTTTGGGTAAATAAATAACATATATCCATTTCCATCTGTCAAATGGGAAATTGATCTATCGTTACTGTGTACGGTGGACTACCGCCTTACGAATCGATGTGATTCATTATCAATAAAAATATATAACGAATAACTATAATGATGGATATATATATATATGATATTCAAGGAATAGTTATTATTCTTTAAAGATAATGTATCATATGATTTATTACCATTTTAAAAAATGAATAATGATAACGTCGTTCGTTGTTATATGTCGATTACTACCTCCACGAGGGGATGAGTTCATGTTTAATTACATCATCACATAAATTATATATTTGAAGTATATAAATATATAATATGATATTTATTATATAAGAATAATTCTATAATGATAAATAATATATATTTTATTTCCATCATGATCATTGAAAAATGGAATCATTTATCATGTGTACGTACGACCTACTATCTCTCTGATTGTAACCTATTTATTTTATTCATAACCATATATTACAATTGGTTTTAAAATTATAAATAATTTATAAAAAATATAATTATTTCATGATTTTTTTATTTTATATATGATAGAAAAATTACCACTTTGACTATAATGAACATACAAATTTCATTTTGGACTTATGAGTCGAATAACATCAAAATATCTGACATAAACATTAATGATCAAGTAATTGTATATAACATGGTAATAAATAAAATAGAAATAATAATAAATATTAAAAGGGTCTATAAAAAATAAAATAATTTGCATATTTTATTATTCATGGTGATAAATAATGTACATTACTAGTCAAACTCAAGGCAAAGGGATCTTTACCATAAAAAACTCTTCAAAAATGTTTTAAAGATTTAATTTATTAAAATTTTTCATCCATTAAAATTATCATAATCATACTTTTTCTATATTTATTTACATGGAGATAAATTAATTATAAAGGAAATTTTATGATTCATTTTTTACTTTCTTTCATGAATTTTCAAATGGTATCTTTTTATATATTTTACCAAAAATGTTTTGACATTCTTTAAAAAAGGAAAAAGGAATATTCTACTTTAACATATATAATATCAAAAAACCATTACACAACAATAAATGTTATTTTAGTTTTGGATTAATTTATAATATTCCATTTTATATTCAAATAAAAAACCTCTTTCATTTTTATGTGTATTTTAGTTTTGAAAAATTGGTTTTAAATGGGAAAGATATATCAATATCTGATTTTATATATTATTGTTTAAAATGTATATTTTTAAAATATTGATTAAGTAAATACAAGATTATTTATATTTTATACATGTTATGTTCCATGTAAATTGTTTATGAGATCGTAAGTTTGATATAGCTCAATAATTCTTAAGGTAATAATTTTGTTTGGGAGATAATTATATTGGAAGTCGGACATTATTCCACATCTAAGGGTTCTTATAAGGGTTCTATAAATATGATTTACCAATGAAACTACATGAATCTTATATGATTTCTAATGTGTTTCCCTGTAAATAATTTAATTTTAAATGTAAATCTAATGATAATTTATTTCAATAGAATGATTATTAATTTTTAGGGTAAATATGTATGTTTTTTAGAAACTTTTTTCCATGGGTTATCTTATTTTCTGAGAAAAATTAAAAAATATTATCTTTTCTATTTTGTTTTCTTTTAAAGTGTTTTATAGAGAAATTTGGGAAGTATAACTAATTTCTTGTGTAAGTAGATTGTTATTTGTGCTCACTTTTTATTATATTAAGGGAAAACTCTCTTTTATTAAATCATGTTTATAAAATGGACTAAAGGATTTATTTTTCTTATATGTCCCTTACTAATATTTTTTTTATCAACTGACATTTTTTTAATTTTTTAAAATGTTTAATGTTTTAATAAGATGATAGAAGAATTTATTTTTAAATTTATGAACAATTTTCTTGAAAATAAAATGTGTCTCATTATAAAAAATGGATACTAAGTGGAAGTGACCACTTTGTAATATACTAGTTTTTAGGAATGTTTCATACCATAATTACACAAAAATATAAATTAGAAATATCCTAAAAATTAAATAATGTGAGTTCATTTATAAATATACAATTTTCCAAATTTTTAAGGTAGTATTATTTTAGTTGTATCTGAGGAATGTTTTCGATAACTTTATAGGTTATTTATTATTTTATAATAAGTTAAAAAAATTTATAAACCCATAAAAGAGAGTATATTAGGGATAATTTTGACTATTTTGAATAAATCAAAATATTTTAATAAAATATTACATCATTAAGGATATATCAGTGTTTATCATCCTCATACTATGGGTATTATGATTTTTTTTATTATAATCACACTAATAGTTATCTTTAGTATATGTATGGAATCAATAAGAACCAAATTAATAATATATCTGAATAATAATGTAGTGGTTCTATGAATAAATAATCAAATGGAATGGTACTTCCAGTGAAATCTCTTATAGTTATTCTTAATGATGTATAAAAATTTAATATTATTTACATAAACCTTGGTGAGATTCATATTGTACCAAATAATAGAAAAATGATGTTCTATTGAAGTTTATGTGATAAAGATAAAAAATTTATATAGAACAATCCTTGTAAGTTTCAAAAATGTGTGTATGAAAACCCTTATAAATGTCTTAAAAAATGGGAACATGTTTTATTTGTGGAAAATAGGGAAATAATTAATAATCTACCAATGAAAACGGAAGAGTTTAGTTAACACAGTAAAGGGAAATTATGTTCTCCACAAATTATCAATTGAATGTTTAAAATGTAAGGAATATGGGAATTAAGAAAATTGATGTCCTAGGTGAGATGATTAACAACATGATTATTAAAAATATACAAATAATTGGTTAGAAATGCCTAATTCCATTACAGTTGATGATAGGGAAAATGAGAATGAAAAATTGGAGGCATATATTATATTTTGAATTATGTTTAAATTTTGATGAAACATAGGTCACGATTATTGTTTTATATTTTAGAAAGAAAGTATTAGTGAATTAAATTCAAAATATGGTATAAAGGATTTTGAATAATTTTAAATGATTGGGGTGTATACATATAGGTATTCAAGAGTTATTATGTAGTGGTATATTTATGGATAATTATGATTATAAAAGTATCAATAATTTTTTTTAATATTATGGGATTACATTGGAGACAATTATATAGTGTTAATAGATGTTTGAGTTATATTTATTTATTATTATTAAATTTTGAAAGATTATTTGAGAAAAATGAATTTATATTTTGTTGACATAATTTTAAATGTACTAATAATATTTAGGGCTAGAATGATCATTTATATTGAATTAGTTATGGGTTATTACAAATTGGGAACATATGTTTTATCATATAGATAAGAATGCTATTGAAAAGTGATGTGGTTATTGAGTTATTAATGTCATATAGAAAGAAGATATGTATATATTTAGGAATAATATATGATTAAGGTAAATAGAATATTATTATATAAGACGATATTTTATTTTAGGAATAAATGTTGAATTATATTTTATTATCCCTTATTATAATAATGTGGTTTGATGGTTATTCCGGTTATTTATAAAAATGATTATCATATATTTATGATTATAAGATTATGACATAATCATTTTTGGTCAAATGAAATTATGAGTGACTAAGTTTGATTGGAAAAAATGTTAATCTAATCTCAAAAGAATATGTGACCAATTATTTTTATTTTTTGGGTTTCAAGCTTTTTTGGGAATATTTTGAATAATTCTAGTGTTAGTCATTTATCAAATGATAAAATCTGAAGATTTGGGTATTTTTGTAGAGGTTTGGATGATTAATTGTATATTTCATCATATTAATGTTTATTCCTTTTGGGAATTATCGTAACATTTTAAAACAATTTAGGGTTTTTTTATGTATAACAAAATTATTAATATATTTTTATCATTGTTCTGAATTACATGGTATATTATATGTTTATTTTAGTGATTCCAGAATGAAATATCCATCATGAATAGTCATTCTGTGTAAAAAAACGATATTGTGGTGAAAATTTATTAAAGGATGAAATTATAAATGATATGTATGTATAATTACTTATTTTATTAGTATAAATGGTAATGTAATCCCCCAACTCTAGTAAAAGGATAATGTAATAAAAATGATCTCCAATTACATTTTTTATGAATCAATGGCCCTTTTCTCATCAATTTTGTTTATGGTTTTATGGTCATTAAAATTTCCAGGATCATTAACTTTATTGTGATCATAGTTCTATGTCACTTTCCACCACCATTTGAACATTAATTTTCCTCCCCTGTAAATATTTTAACTTACAACTAATGTAATCATATTTGGAAACCTAGTAATGTGTTATTCCTGATGACCTTCATATTTCCATTTATCTATTTTGAATATATCATTTTATTAACACTTTTTATTATGTGATACTTCAATAAATATATTTTCAAATTTCATACCCTTGATCAGTAATATAGTGTTAAAAATTAGAGCATTTAATTTATTAAGGTGGGGGTATGTAGTATCTAGATATGTTAAAAGAACAATATGTTTTGATAGCATATATAACAAGCAATAGTGAGCTGAAACAAACCATTAAATAATATTATTTAAATGTAATAGTCATTACTGAGACATTAAATTAAAGAGTTTCAAAATTATTAAGAATTTTATGAAACACTTATAGAAAACTGAATCAATAAATTTTTTTTTGATTTTTTTAGTAAATAAGAAATCAATTTTTCAGTAAATTAATTTTATGCTTAAAAAATAATCTTACTTCAAAAATGATTATTATTATTTTTTTGGTAGAATATTATAATCAAAATATCGATATTTCTTAAATATTACTTGGTAAAATAGATATTATTTGGGAATTTAACATGCCAAAAACAATCTTAAGATTAATATTCCTTAATGTTCTAAAAAATTTATTTTTTAATGATAAGTGAAAAATACAAATACTTGTTGAAAATTTTATTTTCTTTTAGAATACATAGAAAATAAAATTATATTTTTGATTAGTTTTAAATTTAATTAGTACTTATTAATTAAATATATTATAATATGTTTTATTAGAATCAATATTATATTTGAAATTGTTAGAAAAATTTTTATACTTAAAAGTCAATTTTCTAGAAATCAGTTTTCATTGTTTTTACAGGATCAATTTTTAATTAAATTAAAATATATCTTATAATTAAACTATATAAAATATAATAAAAATTTATTTAAAAAAATCATTATTGGTTAATAATTTCTACATAAATTTTGGCCAATATTTATAGTAATAATAGTAAATTTTGTTGCCAAAATATAGGTAAAATGGGTTAATTAGTGTTAAAACAAATGTGATAAAGATTAAACATTATTAAAAGATATGAATTTATTTTATTTTATTAGAAAATTTCTATCATAATCACAAAAATTTATAGAATATAACATTTGGTTCCTATTTATTATTGAATTTTTGCTTTTAAAATATTTTAAGTAAAGCATGATGAAAAAATGCCACTACATTGCTTTAAAGGTTTTTAATATTTTCTAATGTGGATAAAAAATTATATTTGGTCATTATTGGTTATTTTAAATGTAAATTATTTTTTTTGTTAATGATATTTTTTATTAAATTATATTTTATTAAAATATTTATAGATAAAAATATTTATTGAAAAAAATATGGATTATAATTGGTTTAAAATTTTATACGTTTTCCATTTATGAGAAAATTTTTACCTTATAAGTAAAATTATAACCCTTTAATATTGAAAAATTTATTTCCACTGTTATGGTTACAATTTGTTATCCTAGGTGTTAAACAATGATATTAGGTTTAAAATCATATATAAACTAGAATAAATTTAATTAGATAATAATATTATGAAAATATTATCCTTATATTCAAATATATATCATTTTGAGACTATTTTACAAGAGTAAGAATCATATTATATTATAATATTTTATAAAGTTCCAAATGTACCACTCCCCTCCCTTATAAAACGTCAACCCCTATTTCTTTTATTTACACAACTTTATTCCAAATATATCAACCAAAACATACATGATTATCCTCTAAAATTCAATATTCACAAAGTATATGTGATTATATAGTTAAAATAACATTCCATGTGTCCTTTAGAAGGGATCAAAAGGAGGTCTACCAAAGAAGTGGAAATTATCCAACCAACCCCTTTAAATTAATTTCTTCTTATAAATAATTAAATATTTTTACAGATATGAAGAAAAAATAAAAAATTATATTATATATAAATGTTTTTTTGTTAAACTAATAACCTATTTACATCTCTTTTATCTATAAAAATAGTAAGAAATCCATCATTTATGTGTACGACAAACCACCACCTCACAAACCAATGTAATTGTATTTCTATTAGAACCAATTTTGAATAACTATAATGATTGATATAATTTATATATGTGATATTAATTAAATATTTACAATTTTTTAAGATAAGTAGTCATATATTTTCTTATCTTTTAATCCATTGAATAATAATGACATCATTCGAGCGTACGTGTGGATTACCACTTCCACAAAATGATGTTATTAATTTATCATCACTACATAAATGGAAGATATATATAATTTATTTAAGAATATAATATTAAATTTATGATATAATCATGACTATATTTAGAAAAAAATATATTTACCTTCTTTCCATCCTGATCATTGAAAATTTTAATCATTACCCATGCTTACATAGGACGCATTTTCTCCATGATTGTATCTTAAATAAATTTTTGTAAACAAATTCCATGTTTATTATTAAAAGTATTATTAAAGTATAACATTGATAATAATTGTATTATTACTATTTTGGGGATGGTGAAATAATGTTTACATAGACCAAGTCAACTCAAAAATTTCATTTTTGACATATGAGCCAAATATCACCCAAAAATCCGACGTTAACTTAATAGATTATGTAATTGTATAGAACATGGTAATCAATAATATAGAAAGAATAATAGAATTGAAAAGGGTTCATATTAAGTAAATAGTTTACATAAGTTTATTATTTAGGAATATAATAAATGTATGTGATAATTCAAACTTGAGGTCAGATGCATCTTACTTTAAAACCTCATTTTAATTGTTTTAATAACTCATTTGAATATTATTTATTCCATATTAATATTAGTAGAAATATTAGATATATATATAGACATAAATTAATCATAAATGTAATTTTATAACTCATTTAATTTCATTCATCTGTTTTCAGATGTAAATTTTCTACACATTGTAAAAGAAACAAGTAAAATTTCTTTTCAAAAGGAAAAAAAGGAATTTTCTAATTTAATGTATATAGTGTAATATTCTCTCACTACCAACAAAAAAATTATTTGATTACTAGATAATTTATAGGATTCTATGCTTTATTCAAATAAAAACCCAACATAACATTGTTTTGTGTATTTTAGTTTTTTAAATTAGACTTTAATGTAATGGGATATATTAATATCTAAAGTGTTTTTCATATCAGTTAAAAAGTATATTATTATGAGTTTGATTCTTAAAATGACTGATTATATATATTTTAAAAATTTTATTGTCCTTTAAAATTGAATAAGATTGTTGGGGTTGATATATCCCAGAAATTTATTTGGTTATAAATTTTTTTATGATAATTATGTTGGATGTTGATTGTGTTGGTGATTACACATGTAAAGGTTAATTTAAGGGTTTTATAAAGATTACATACTTAGGATTTAACATGATTTTTCTATGATTTATAATTATTCTTTATATAAATCATTTTATTTAAAAAGTTTAGTAAATCAATTTTTTAAATGATTTATTTTTCCCTTTTAGGATAAATAACTATGTTTTTATTAAAAATTTTATCATATGTCCTCTTGTTTTCTAAGAATCATTCACAATTATATATCTTGATTAATGTTTTCTTAAAATGTTTTTATGGTAAAATTTGGGAAGTAAAAATGTTTTCATGAATACATAAATTATTATTTGATCTGTAGGTTTTTTATTGTAATGGAAATATCTATTTCAAGATCTAATGGTTCTAAAATGGACTAATGGGTTTATTTATTTATTTTTATATTAACTTTATTTAGTTTTTTGTTTGAATCCAATGTTTTTTAATTTTTTTAATACGGTTTATAGATGATTAATAACAAACAAATGTTAATGATGAAATCTGGGGAGATTTTTCATGGAAATAAAATGTCTTCCATTATAAAAAATTAATAATATATGGAAGTATCAAAATTTTAATATATGGGTTTATTATGTATTATTTATGAACTAAATTTCTATATCATTGAATGAAAAGGTATTTAAAATAAAAAAGTTAAAGTATTTTCTCAAAATTAAATATAAATATTTTATAAGTTCACGTCCTTATAAATATTCCACCCAACAAAATCAAGATAAAATGAAAGTCCTGTGAACAATCATATAATATAAAACAAAATCAAACAAGGAATTAAAAAATCTATTTTACACAGTTATTAATTTATTCTTATATGACAATTGAACACTCCTAATTGCATTAAATAAATGGGTGAAGAAAATAATACAAACAAAGTCATTAATTTTAACCAATATTAGAACTCAATATTTCTTACAGACCCCCCCCCCCCCCAACTATTTATTGTGGGGCCCATCCAATCAACCAATTAAAGTACCTTTATAAATGCATGGGAGGACCCACAATTGGTTTATTCCACATAATATTCCCCATATGCCAGACTTCCATAACAACTATATCTTGGGAATTATTTGAATTAATTTTGAAACAACTCTTTAATTATTTATTCACAGCCTTTTAAAACATTTAGGAGTAATTTTTTCAATTATATTTTATGTGATAACTACATTTTTTAGAGTTTCTACACTTCCATAGTATAAACACATCCACTTGAAAACTTTGTTTTAGAACATGTCATTTAATCCAACCAAATACCTTTTAGGATTAATTTATATTAATACTCCTCCATGATCCAAAATTGAAGTTTCAAAATATCTTCATTCAAAAATAAAGAATCAATGTAATCATTGATACTTAAAAATAATAAAATACCATCTGGGAAATAATTCTAATCCCATAAGAATTCCCTATATGTAACATCCCCAATAATAAATTCTATCATATACATTAGAATCAAAACTGTACTTTGAATAATTGGGGATGAAATTAACAATAAAATTATTAGACTCTCTCTCAAGTAGATAACACCATTGAAAATAAATATAATTACATTTAAAATCACCATTTATCAACCTAGAACACAGATCATCAATTGGAATATCTTCCTCAAAAAATGAACCAGAGACCACTTAGTGTTCTATAAGGTATTATAATGGTTCCAAATATTGAGGATGATACTATAACATTTAGACATGTATGCGAGGTAAATGAAATAGATTTCACTAATACCAAGGATATATAGAAGGAAAAAAATTTAAGGAAGAAAAGGTAAAGGATAAAATAGAAAAAAAACTAAAAAAATAAGAGTGTAGAAGAAAATATGATATAGTGAAGATAAAGATACATGTCTGAATGATGAATAAAGTGAAACCATACGGATTTACTTTCCCCTTTTTATAGAGGTTACATCAAGGGATGATATATGATATGTATAATAAATTCATGGGGATGTTTGAATATCTATTAATTTACATTCCATTCATTAGGTAAATTTGTAAATTACTAACAAATGATAAGTTCTTCTAGTAAATACTCTTAAAGAATAATTAATTGGTTGGATTGGGTGGGATTTCTCATAGTGAGCAGTGCTCTACAGTTGTGCAATGTGAACTCACAAAAAATATTCAATATACAAGAAGTTTTTCAATCCCATTTAGTATTGATTCATGTACTTTGGTAATGAACTATTTTTCATAGTGAAAAATTTTATATTTATTTCCACAAAATATTTCAGAAATAATATTCCACAAAATCTAAATCCTATGATATTTTCTCTCATATTAGTTGACATATTAGTTATGCTTCCTATTTTCATTCCAAAACACATGTTGTTGAATGTTAAAAAAATTTATCCTCCCCGTTAATTTATTGATTTTAAAGATAAAGGATATAGAATATGTCATGATCATTCTTGGTTTCCCATTTCTAAATATGGGGAAATATTTAATTAATATAAATAATAGATATTTATTTTTATAGGTTAGAGAAAAAAAATTGCAATTTGACCACATGATGGTAGTGAAACATAGAGAGGAACATGAATATTTATATATTATTAAGTCTGTTAAATATTGAAATAGATAACTAGAAATGAATGGAAAAGGTGAGTAATCTATAATGGAATTGAATGATGAATAATGGTAAAAATAAAATTGGGATACTGTCATGTCGTTAGAAAATAATTAAGGTTTTTTTTGTAATAAAGTATCTTTCAAAGATTAATTTTCTATTATTTAATCCCTCAGTACTAAACTTCCCAGAAACCATTTATATTATTTTATAGAGAAATAGAATTGATTTTAGTGATTGTGAGTGCATCAATCAAAAAATAACTGGTGAAATGATTGGTTGATGTACACATCCAATAAAGAATGGGTATCTCTTAAAGGATCACTTAAGTATGTGGAATACATTTAAACCTTTATACAAGCCAATTTTTATGTGAAATAAGGAATAACTGACTAAATATCTCCAAATGATATTGATCTCCTCCACATAATAAGTAGTTAAGAATGAGGTGATAAAATATTAGATACGTGAATCATATAAACTATTTTAAATAGATAATGCTTAAATTTACTCTGCACCATTCTATATAATGAAGTAATAAAAATTATGAAAGAGGGATATGATATGATTCCACAAGAATTGTGATGATTTTTATAAATTTTTTTTTATTATCAGATACTAAAAAATGAATCCTTGAAAAATTAGTTTCCCATTCTATTCATCGATAAAATTGTAGTGATATTATTTTACTAGGAATATCATTATTTTTGGGTGGATTCATTGGTTATAAAATATATTCAATTTAACCTAATAATCAACCCAAGAAAATTCCCACACAAACATACTAAAATTTCACCCATTGATGCATGTCATTGGTTATCTATAATTAACCCAGCATTTTTTAGTGGTCATGAATGATTTTTTTTATGGGATGATGTAGGTGTTATTTGAAGTCCTTATGAAGGGTTTTTAGTCCATGGGAAATCATTTGTTTTCTACCTCAAAAATCTATATTTTGTATCGATGAAATTGGAAGAGGAATGCCTTATTCTCAATCTAGATATCTTCCACATAATAGTGATATATGGAATTATAATATCCTATTTAATTTAAAATGTCATGATAAAGCATGATATAATGAAAATAGATGTGATCAAGGAGCTATCAAAACCAATAATATTGATGGGGATTTGATGCATGCTTATGCATCCTGGTTTCTACCAGGGGTTTTTAAAATATTTCTCATAGATTTCATGACCCTTGACCCACCATCAGTAAAATAATGCAATGTTTTACGTCAATACATTATGAAAATAATCATTTTAAGTGATAAATATCAGTACAATAAATTCTTCCATAATGGTACAACCCATTTATGAATAACCTTTTGAGATAATATTTAGTGAATGAGACTATTCATTATAGGATTTTCATAAAAAAAAGGTAAATATGTTTTTCAAATCCATATACTATTATATTAGGAGCTTTATAGAATCCAAATTCAATTAAATCACAATATAATAGAATTTAATTTTATGGGTCTTTACATTTGACAATATTTGACCCTACATTGTACTCTCCAATTTATTTTTTCGTACTGATTTTATGAAATTGAAATAATTACTTCTGAATATGGATGAAAACCAAACATGATTTGATAGATTATTTCATTTTAAGAGTTTGATATAGATATAAAAGATAATTAGTGGTTAGAGAATTACATTGATGATTATATTTCAAGGATTTAATTTCACTGCAGAGTTAGATAATATGTATTTAATATTTTATATGAGTTTCTAGATAGAAATCAATTTATGGATAAGATCAAAGAATGACCATGGTTTATAGTAATTGAAAATCACATGGAAACTATAAATCTACCCATGGTTAACATAATATAAGATAAAGATGTTGTTAGTTTAGATTTGGAATTCATTTTGAGATGGTCATCTCCAATTCAAAGTGTTTGAGGATGGGATGATCCCTCAACATCATTTCAATAGCAAAGTAGACAGAATTATTGAATTTTATCACTCCTCACCAATGAGAGGTTACCATGGGGCTGAAGAGATCAATTAGTAATATTATTTAATGTATATTATTTTAGACACAACATTAGAAGGATAAAAGGATATTTTTAGTAGTTTATATTTCTACCAATGATCTTGGAATATTGGAAGAAAAGATAATATTCCAAAACTCCCTATCATGGAAGTAGAATTATTTGGAATTTGGGGAATTTAATTCAAGATTACCTTCCAAAATTCATTTAGCCACACATATATCTTGGTATATATAATGTACATGTATAATTTGGTTGAATATAAATATACTCTTGATAACCTGATAAAAGTTGGAAATACATTATTAAATTAAAACATAATTTATAGATTTCAAGGGTAAAAGATTTTTATAAATGATCAAAGGAAAAATTTTAATTAATAATTATTTTATGTAGTGATAAAAATTTATAGTTTCAGTAACAACATGAGAACCCCACATTGTATATAAAATTGTATCAAAGTGGTGTTATCAAATATAGAGTTGAAGAAAATTCATTATGAAACATTCACTGAAATATATAATGATTGGTTGAAGAAAAACAATGATTCTTCGTGGGATTACAAAATAGTCTAAAAAACATATTTAGGGATGTATACATTATAATAGTTGTATAGAAAACCACACTACCTTTAACTGGAGCTCACCAAAAAAAATATTGGGCATTTGTGGATATGAATTGGAAGGAGGATGGAGAAATATGAAAAAGGTCATTGGATATTAATGAACTTAAAGAGATCTAGATGGATAAATATACCAATGCTAAAATTTATAAGGAAAAGTCATGGAAATTATAATAATAACACATCCTTAGGATTAAAATACACCGCAGAGAAAAGGTGCACTTGTTTGACTTATGTTTACACATGTTCCCTAGTATTTATAGATCAAAATGGTTGGGTCAATTGATGAATATAAAAATATATTACCATAGAGATGTAGAAATTTAGTATAATAATAAACCAAAAATCAATGTGAAAAAATATTACCCAAAACCATATATAAAAAACACTCTAGTGGTGTGCGTCATTACAATGTTTATTAAGTAAAAATCACCATAGATATTGAGTTTTTTAATTTCAATAAAACATTGTCTTATAAGAAACACATGTACACATTTTTTTCATTATTTTCTTTTAAAAATTTTCTAATATATTATTTTTGAATAATTTCATTCATGTAAATCCAAAGTGTTCTCCTCAAAATATCCCTTTTTATAAGCTCAAATCATTCTAAAAGATAATAGTTGGGTTTTCTTATATGTGAGATTAAATGATCAAACAGATATCTAAATTAATATGTGAATCACTTATATAGCTAAAAAATATCACTATGTCCCAAAAATACCCCTCCCTAATAATGGGACATTAGATCTCATGTAGAATGTGACATAATGCAATACTAAGTATCATGTCGTGGATAGCTAGGAATATGAATATTGGGAATTTGAGGTATTTTAAAGTTTATCACTCGTTATGATATAGGAGTAATGTCATTATGTATCATGAAACCATTAAAAAATAACATGATCTATATGATACAATTAAATACCAACACTTCTTAAATACACCGGGACATGTAATGTGACAATTCAAAAAATCTGGAAGTCTTTTATCCAAAATTTTGACACACCAATTCTATTTCATGAAGAATTATTTAATAAAAATCCAATAAATATTACCTTATAAATAACTAGATATCATCACATCAAGGGGAATGCACCACACTGTAATAAATATGTTAAGAAATTATTGATAACCCATATTTAAAAAACTATCCTCTAATCATATCATATAAATCATAAGCATCAACCCAACACCATGGCTCCATGAAATAGTGTATAATACCATAGTGTCAATGAAAGTTAATTTGAAAAACTATAAATCTAGAATATGTGGGGAAATTGAAAATATCATATTATTGTCTATGTATCAATCCATTTGAAAAAAAGAAGAATAAAAAATAATTTGTTTTTCATTGTGAAAGAATAACCTATAGATCACAAACTTTTATGCATGTGATTCCAAATTTCATAGGTTTGAAAAATATTATATCATAATTATACAAGCATGTAGTATATACCACATTTTATTAAGTAGTTACAGTCTTGTGAAGATTCCTATAACCATTCAATGAATTTTTGTGTCTAATTAACATTGCCTATTATTATTAATCCTTTCATCCTCAAAAATATACTACAACTATCTATAATACAACATGTAAATACTTATAGATTTTTTATTGATTCCTTCCATCCATTAATAAATTCCATACCCTTTTCT
The DNA here is from genome assembly GCA_963277665.1 of Viscum album. NCBI lineage: Eukaryota > Viridiplantae > Streptophyta > Magnoliopsida > Santalales > Viscaceae > Viscum > Viscum album. The sequence continues at coordinate 19,192,912 of OY728137.1, read as the reverse complement.
CACTCCATCTACCAAACTGACATAGTGAGCTCCATAACCTATTAAAACTATAACCTTTATCATGTTTATCCACTATAAAAACATGTAAACCGCTCACTAGTCTTGTAATCTATTCCCTATCATTCAACATACTTTACATCAAAAAAACTAGGCCATCATTAAATCCCCCAAATTAAAACCCTAACCCAAATTCTCCATATAAACAAAAAACCAATCACAAAATAAAACCTCCCAAGAAATACCAAGTTCCCACCAACCAAGTAAACAATGTTCTATCTTATGATGAAACTAACACCCTCATAGAAATATACACAAAAAAATAATCCCAAAACTATCCCATATTCATTATCACACACTATATATTTATATCCATATCTTTTGGATCCATACTCACACCCACCCTCAGTTGACAACTGCTCCCATGAATATATTTATAGATAACATTGATTCACCACCGCCACTAACTTCTTAATGTTATAGAATATTCAGTAAAGAAACATCATGGTAATAAAGATTATTAATCTTGAAATTATATGGAAGAAAAGCAAGAAATAAAATGTGATAGAGGAACATGGGGTAATGATTGTATATCACATCATATAGATTTGTGAGAAGGAATAAAAGGATAATAATTTTTAATTTATTTCAATATTGGAACTGAATATGTAGGATAACCAATTTAGACTAGGAATAAAAACATGATTTTTTTATTCTCTATGTTTGGAATAGGTGTTTGTATATTTAGTGCCGAGTTTATATAGAAAACACCATTTAAAGATTTAATGATTGAGAAAAATTGAGACCATTTACCAAATAAATATAAGCCATTTAAAGTTTAACACATGATTTGATATAATAATTCAAATAATTAGAGAAACCATATCAAGTTATTCCTCCTTTGACATCACCCATCCCATGTTGGAAAATAGTGATCCTTAGGGATTGGATAAATATCTAGTGGTGGTCATTATTCATTTGATGAATATTGCAATTAAGAAAACATGACATATAAATTTGGACTATATTTATATGGGACAAGGAAGAAGGATAATGGAATAATGATGGGAAACAATTTTAACACCCACTTATTGAATCATTTAAGAGTATATCTTTCATCATACCACTTTCGTCTCTTGGTAAGATTGATATGATTGGTGTAAATAAATTGTAAAATATGATATTGTTGTAGAATGATGAAAATAGGTATGAGTTGGTTACAGAGTGTTCCTACTTCACGGTGAAGGATAAGGAAGATAACCACTAGACACATGTAACATCCCACCATAAACACCTCACTTATCTAGAGAGAGATCCACGTCAGCACTAGCATTTTTTCGGTAACCATACAAACCAAGATAGATTTATAATAAATATTTATACATAATATGTAAGGAATTTTTTATGATACAACACAACATATTTGAGTGAATCCGGATACCTTCGGATCTACCCATGTTCTACTATTAGTTTCCTCATCTATTCCAGCCTTAGATTAGTAGACTTATAGAAGACCATACAATTTTATACCGATTCTTGTGTGTGACATTACACATCCATCATCTTCTAAAAATTAGAATATTACACCATTGACATATTTGGTGTATACATTTCGAAGGACACCTTATAAGACTATTACATTGGTAAAACATGATTTTCTAGTTGATGTTGCACTTTGAGGATAAATATAATTTTTTTCCAATAAATAGTAAATCAAAATTAAGATGATTCCCCAATTGAGGTACCATTTGTAGATGCAAAACCCCTATATGAAAATTGAATATTAATAAGAGATATTTCCACACCACATAAGGTTGGGCGCATCATTATTGATATAATAACACTAACCCATCCAAAGGAATATTAAGATAAATACCAATACATGCTACCTATAATATTCCCATAGATAGAACACCCCATATAATTTATTTTCCAATAAATTCCACCAATCCATTAACACCAGTGAATATTAAAACTTACCATACTTCATAGATTAAGAATACCTATCTTGGGTATTATGATCTTATATTGGATACACATTGTGATGATTCCACGATAGCATTATTTTGAGGCAAACAAACATATTCCATTTATTTCATTTAGTCACAACAGGTATACCTTTAGTGTAGTAGTACGGTAGAGGAAAATTGGGAGATTTTATCACACATTAATGATTTTTATGACTAAATATTTTGGTTTTTTATTAAATTATTATTTCCACTATTTATTTTTATATATATTTTTATTTTATTTCATGATTTTTCTAGGGAAAATTAGAATATATATGTTTTGGAGAATTTGATATCCCAAAATTAATAATATAGTATTAACATTATTTTTGTGTAATTAATATGATCAATTAAATCCTAGAAACTGTATTTTTTATGTTTTTTAATAAAATAATAGAATAAATAGTTTTGAAGAAGTTTGTAATTTTTAAAGAGATCATGAAAATTTCATGAAACAATATACATGTCAGTGTAAAAAAAAATATGTCACTCCATGAATCTTAGAGTGAAATAAATCACGAGTCATGTGAAATAATTTTACACCATGATGATTGATACAATGTACTAGTTTAAATATAGAGCATTAATAAACAAAAATTGTATGAAAAACATAGTTAAAAATTTATCCATGTGATGATCTTGCTGAAAATCCTACACCATGACATGATTAGAAAGTGGAGGAGAAAAAATATTCATTCTAGTAATTAGGTGGAATCATACAAACCAGGTCCAAAAAAATTTATTAATGTTAACTTGATATTCTAAAATGTCAATTTTCTTAGTGGGAATAGGCTTAGTTTACTAAATCGTGACTACATAATAGGGGGATTATAGGAAAAGGTCTTTTGTTTGGGGTGGAACTATAAGAGATCCATGGATTAAGGTGGAGCATAAATTATCTTGTATTGGATGAAATTCCTAGATTATATCTCATTTGGTATATGGATATATAACTTCCATGACACAACCAAACCTCTCACACTTCTAATCAGATTCATACAAATTTTATTATTGAGAATATGAAAAGGGGATAATTGTCTATTATAAGTAATTTCATAGCACATTAAGGATGTATAAAATGAGTCTTAGGATAAGTGAAAGGTATTATTTCTCTATGGAATATGGAATTATAGAAAAATTCATATTCATAAGAATATCCTCAAAATAAGGTTAGGATTATGTGTTGTTAATATATTTATTTTATGTGGAGTTTCATGAAATACCAGAAGCCCAGGATTTTCATCATCACCTAATCATATCACAATTAACCTATTATGTCAAAACCTATTTGGGAGAAGATTTAAATAGATTTAAACCACACTGAATGATTTTGGAGGTGGAACTATGATATCTAGGACAATTGATATTTCTAGTAAATATTATTTCCTTATACCATGATATAAACTCTTGTGAGATGATAATGGTAAGCCCATGTGGGGAATCCATGAGCTTTAATGAGTCACACCACTGCATGGATTCTACTCTATGATGATTTGGTGGCTTGTAAACATTCCTTTTTATGAAAATGTGATGAAAAAATTTTGGATTGTTACATAATTTTAAGGAAACTAATGAGATAAATTTTGGGGATGAATTTAAAATTCGTAAGAAAACATATTCAGGTAGATTTGTACGTATGGAATTGAATGATTGAAGGGTTAATGACAGTTATATTATTTTAATATTTATGTTTTCTAATCCACATGAATGTTACTTCTAACTATTAGGTATGCTTAACTACTCATTTTGGATGGCCATTCTATCCTAATTGTGTTGTCTCTTAAGGGATTAGTGATTATGAGTTACATGGTGGTGTCAAAATTTTGATGATTTACTTATGTTACATATTTCATGGTTTGAATTAGTGTCACATTGAGCCTAAATACATATCTTATCCTTTATTTGATTAATGAGAGAGTGGAAACTAATATATAAATATTAATTTGGTGGGGAAGGATGGGATTGTGAGAGTTATCTTTTTTATTATTTTTCATTTGAGATCCAATTTCAATGCACTAAAATTTAATTAGAATTTGTTGAAAATATGAAAATGAGTAAGTTCAAGAAGTAGAAATTTAGAACAAACATGTAATATTACTTACTCTAGGAGTTTACATAAGGATATTGACTACAATATTCCATAAGATAATGAGACCAAGATGATTTAAACCCACATCCACTTAACATTATCCATAGTTATATTCTAAATGAAGGTTTATTCTCTGTATGTTAGTTTTCGTACATTCTCTTTCAAAACTACTCTTTATTGTTCAAATTTCCTTTAATTTATTTTCAATTAACTTAGTTGATCCAATGATAATTAAAATTCAACTAGGTTAGGATCCAAATTCCATTCCACGTTGATCAACCTCAATAATTTCCATTACTATATTGCTCTTTTATAATATTATTCATTATATGACATGTTATTAAATACTATACTCTGACCAATGAACATGGAATGTGAATATTATAATGGGTGCATAGAAATAAATCCTTTCATAAATGATGACGGATTTAATGTGTTCTATTTAAAAATTTATTAAAAATACATAATAAATAAATAGAATACAATACTTCAAAAAGTGATGCATGCAATAACTAGACCTAAATTATGTGTTTAATGATTACATTCTAATACAATATATGCGATCAGATTTTTTACATAATAATATAATAAAAGAGATCAAATATATGATTTAAACATACATGTATGAAGAATATTATTTCAAAATGTGGTGTAATGTTTCATACCACATGATTCGGTGTCACAAATAGAACACCTTGACTAGACATATAAAAAAGATATATAAACCATATAACACCATGATATACGAGTGTTAGTGATCATATATTATTTTATATCCCATTTTATCTCATTCCTCTTAGTATTTACTCAGACATCACATCACATTAAATATTGTGTAATCATTTGTGAAACTATACCAAAAACACTTTGATAGAACATTAATATATTTTGGCTATGATATCATATACAATCTCTTTATTTTTGAAAAAAATTATACTAAACTAAATATTCATTAAAATAAACTTTATGTATTACCCTACATGATTTTAGAGTGGTATAAATGATCATTAATTCAAAATATTTAATCATAATAAAAGTGTAACCTTAAGAAATGCTTCATCATTGCTCAATATACAAATGGACATGACATGATATTCATAAAACACATAAATATTTATATATTTTACAAAATATGTATCCTTTAATACTATGAGTAATCATATATTTGGTTTTTATAATAAATCGAGATTAAACAGGATACACAGAACACGATAATATCCGAGTGTCAGGCTTATCCACTCTAGATTCTTAATGTCATGATTTACCAAAACAGATAAATATATCACATTTCATTTATCTAAATAGATATATGACATAAATAAAACTAAATTAGTTATATCTACAAACATTTTTAATCTTACTCCACCAAGAGACCAAATTAAACAACGGTTATAAATGAAGAAAAATCTCATCTCTGAAAAGAAAAATAGACTATGTGATAAAAAACATAACTGACCAATCCTTGATTTTCTCATCCTCTAAGCTGGAGTAAGAAAAGTTTTAAAATATAAAGATTAATATGCATGATACATTAATAACCTTAAGAAAAAAGATTTACTATGAATCTTTAAACAGAAATATAAAAATGAAATTATATATGAAATACCATATTGTATACTCAAGAGATTCCATATAGATAATATGTGATACTTTTACCTCATAATGAAACCATATATCAACATTAAATCCCTAAATAATATTAATTATAATATATTTTTTCAACACTTATATATCCTTGATGCTCATCAATTTGGGATACTCAGAGGTTTCCCATGAAGGTGTTATTTATCATTTAAATTTCATGTTATATGAATCACACATGAATGAATCCTTACCTTGAAATTATTATTTTTAAATTATGATACATTTTGAATATTCTAAAATTTATCATCAAATCAACATATTTATAAAATTTATACTAGAAAAACTATTTATATATAATATATTACTACATATATCAATATGTAATGACCATAAATTTTCTATTTTTTTAAATTTATTAGTTTTTTCATAAAACCATCTATATCAATATTCTACACCATATATATCACTATGTAAACTCTTAATTAATTAAAATATCGTCCCTCTTTCTAAACTCTTTAATGAGTTTGTATTTTATATAATTATTTATGAAAATATTGCTATTATAATTTTCAAACCTAAATAAGGTATATCATTTCATGTATCAACACTACTAGATCCCCACATAGTTTACTAATGGTGCTGGTAAGTGGTCTCCCTAAGTCTACCTCTAAATTATCAATGTTATATAATTACCACCAATATAGAATACTGAGAAAATTGGAGGTTTTTTCCCATGTACCTATAATGATAAACTTATATAACTCAACTATAAATAAATATATGAAATAAACATTCATTTTTGTTATAAAATGCACGTGGCTACATATATGTGACACACCATTAACTAAATTCAAAACACAATCAATGACATACCATGAATTTTTAAAATTAAATAACATATACATAAGATAAACATAATTTTGTCTAAAACAAATAATTTAAAACTTGAATTATAGATATAGAATCCTTTTCCAGGAAACCTTATATAATAGTCACATGGAACACATCTATATATTGATACAACTAACTCCAAAACCATTATGTACCCTTAAAAAAATTCAAACATTTGTACATACATGAATACATTACCACATATGTGACCATTCAGGGGAGAGTCTAATATACAAGTAGGACATCCCAAACATTGAGTAATGGGAAATTCAATATCATATATAAATAATAATAATAGAATAAGATACCATAATATATTCTCAAAACATCATTTATCAATAATACAGCTGTTAATCTATGACAAACCAAAATTAGAAGTATATAAAATTCTGAATTTTTGACAAGATATCATCTGAAAGTATAGATAATATAAAATATATGTATTTTATCTACTATATTCCCATATCATCAAAGAATATAATTTCCAAACTCACTATAATCATAACTATCAAAATAATAATTCATTATATGTACATATACAAAAATAATAATAATAAACCCACTATTTTTATCTAGTAAAACCATATTAAAAAATTTCCTGAAAAGGAAAATATGATATAAAAAGTTATGTTCTATTAATTAGAATTATATCTATCCATGTTTTAGGTGATGATTAATTTAAGGACTAAAAACATTATAGGAATCTTTATCCCTTTTAATACTCTAGGGTAAAGATGTAAGATTGAATTTTGAAAAGATAACTTTGAAGTGGAAGAAAGTAGAAATCCAAATCTAGATAAATTAATAAAAACTAATTATATTAAAGTAAAAAACATTATCTAGAATATTTTATTTCCTAAAAACCTATTTTATTTTGAATTCATTTAATAGGGAATGAATTTTTTTAACAATTTTTTGATCTTGTAACCATCCTCTTTCCCAATTTTGTTAAACAAAATATCCTTCCTTCATTGAACATTTTCAATATGTTATTAATGAAATAAATTCTCAATTTATATAACTTATATATATATACATCTCAATGGATGAATTTTACTTCCTATGAATTACATTTTTTTCTAGGTTGATTGTAAAACCCTTATTGTATATAGAATTTAACATACTTTAGGCATTTTCCGTGAATGCATTGGTAAAACTGGTTATATTGGATTATATAAATCATCAAGATATAATTATTATATATTATTGTGACCAATACATTATAAATTGGTTGATTAATTTTATTAACAAGGATTTGTGAAAAAAATTATTGGGGTTAATTTTTTGTAATGATTACGAGATTCAACCAGCTATTAATGAACCACATTGGTGACTAAAACTGAGGGTTGAGGTTAATTATGATGAATTCAAATCCATGCTGCTATAATGGTATCCATATAAATATATTGTGATTTATAATTATTGTTGAAACAATATGAGGTATACTCCCTCGATTTACCCATAACTGTCTCAACATAGGAAGGAAAAGAATTTATAGAATCCAAAATTAGATTCATAGGCTTGATCAACACCTAATCATTCCTTTGAAATTTGAGGAGGTTTTTCTAGATGATATCTGAAATCTTCTGAACCACTAAAGGTATGAATTAATTTCTATGAAACTAATTTATCATAAAATTTTATCTTACAATAAAAAACCAAAGATAGAGACTTTATAACATTATTCTCATGTAAACCAACAACAATTCCATCTACAACATACTTTTTAGTTGATGAATTATCCTCTAGGGAAAAATTATTGTAAATCAATAGTATAAGTTGGTGAACCCTTCTACATTCCTAAATCTTTAATCATTGTCCCTAAAAAAGAGGTGAATTTTTATCCTTAGAGAACTCCACCCAACCATAAGAAATATTAATCACCTAGAACTCCTTTAAAAATTTGAAAACTATATTTTCAACAATAAATTTTGATTACCTACTGATCGACCTTTAAATAAATTTTCTCTATACCCCTTATAATGAATAAATCCACTTATGATCTATATCTCTCAATTTATCTACATTTGTGTGTATAAAATCATAACCTTATATGTATCACTATAAGTCCAGGGTTCGATTAGATCACTGAGAGGGAGAGGGATAAATTAGTGATCTATTTTTATTTATGATTTATTCCAATTTAACTAAACCACATAAACCTATATAGGTTCATTGATCCACTAAATATAAAAAGTCACTATTTCATCATATATTGAAACTAATAATGATCAATTCACATTATTTTTACCAGTTTCATCTACCCATTCTTACTAAATATCATGTTGGTCTGTCCCCCCAATATGGACTCTCAACTATTTTAACAATGAGTTATAATAAATAATCCATTATGTTCCCTCTAATTATAAAATATAATTGAAGTTATTTTTTTTAATTTTGATCTTATAATGAAATACATTCTTCCTCTATTTGGTTTCTTCTACACCACTTTGAAATTAATTTTTTTCTCCATGAGTAGATGGATTAGTAAATATGAACATTTACCCACATAAAATTATTAAAAATAATAATATTAGGAAATTCCATGGATCTTAAGAGACATAAATATTACCAACCTCTTTGAATACATAGGCTCTTGGATGATAAACAATATTATCCCTACTTCTTCTCTTCTTATTACATGTTGTATTAGGCTACCTTAATGTTTTTATACATGTGGGTACATACTTAATTTATCAAATGTTGATTATCCTCAATATAATAGTAGATAATGATGTAAATAAATTGACTACTTGTATAACCATTATGGGAATTAAAAACATCCAAAAATGTCTCAATAACTATGAGAGTTTTGATAATTGTATTTAATCCGTAACCCATTCCAGTATTAATATTATTTTTATTAAAATGTAAATTATTTCCATTTAATTCACTAAAATATCCAATCCTCACAACCTTTTAGTAACACATTAATCATGGTTTAAAATCTAGGACAATGGTTATTAAATTTTTACAGAACCATTCATGCATCGTTAAAAACAAATCCTCTATTGTGTGGGTTCCTCCTACCAATATTCCAACCATTACATATTACTCCCAAACACCATGATGTTTTAAATATAATCCTTATGGTGAAGTCCCTAAAAAACATCCCAATCCATGATATAGATGTTATTTTCTATTAATTTTAGGAATACAAAATTCAATAATGCCACTTGTCTAACAACATGGAGCACTACAACTATTTTGGGATCATTGTCCCTCATAATTGGATCCTCAACTCAACATGTTCAACTTTAATAAATAGTTATAAAACATTAGATATTTTATACACACTACGGGTTGATTCATGGTGTGGTCACCACCTTCTGACCATGTTGACCATATCAAATTTCCACAAATTCCATGACTTCAACATTACCTCTGAATGCACATTTTAGGCTTCACTCTGTTACACAATGAATTGCCACAACCACGATGCATAGTTTAATATCATGATCATGGATGTGTTTTATATCCATTCAAATATGACCAATGAATACCTATCTATACCTTTTTGGTCTTATATTAATCCACAATAGGGATCACCATGGTGGGTACCCTAATTGATTTCTCGTGTTGTGCATTCTCAAAGAAAAAAACCTACAACTCTATCAAGGCCTTCTCCATCCTTTATCCATCAATACAAACTAACATCAATAAATAAATTCTATTATTTTCAAAAAATACAAATCAATCCTTTAGGATTCCTAATAGTATCCCCATTTTGTTTTTTAATAATACATAAAGACCATGTATCTCAGAATACCAATATGATAATTCCCTTTTCCTTTCTCCATTATTAACAATAAATGAAATGGTAATAAATATGTTCTTCTCATAAAAATAATTCTCCATAAAAATTTATTATCCTACATATTGTCCACTATAGTGAGAGAGATGAAATCACATGATTCTGATGACAAATATGTTTTGATAAATCCAACCGAAATGTATGTTGGTAACTTGATATAGAAAATAAGAGAGATATATCCAATGTTGTCTAAGATGTTCATAGAAACTCATCATGTGAAAATTTCTCCTGACCTTCCCATTTCTCAATTTAGAGGATATATAAAAATAATTTTTTAAATAAATATGAATATAGGAAATATCCCAATAAACCATAAAAATTGTCAATGTACAAGTCATGTAACTCTCCCTTTTATCATTCATGTATAACCAATAACCCCCTTAATAATTTCATTTAACATAATCATAACTAAGGGATATATGTGTGATTCCCATACTTCAATATTTTAGTTTTCAAATATATATATTTTTAATTATTTTTTAGAATATATGTTTAGATAATTTTCCTCCTCATGTGTGGTCCCCTGAAGGGATTCACTCTTATTCATTGTATCATAAAAAAATCCAATGTATAACACATCTTATTTTATGAGAAAAAATTGACAACATTGAACTTTTAGTTTAATTTTATATTATTTATCCCAAATAATAAATAATCATATGTAATAACGGGGGAACCCCATATGATTCAAATGAAACAATCAAGTTGAGAGTTTTCTATCATCCTAGGCTACTATTTCATTCCATTATCATCACCATTTTCTCTTATCATTTTTTATTTTATATTTTTATTCATTTTTCCATTTCCATTAAACTTTATTTAAATTAGTTTCATTCACCTTACATTTTTTGGATATCTCTATTTATATGATTTTCACACAGATATTCTAAAAAAAACCCCTATTTTTTCTATATAGTTTCCTGGTAGTGTCATATTGATCCAAAAGTATATAATTTGTGTCCACACATTCCATATCCCTAATAATAACCCTTAAATTTAGATCTTCAATGTTGATTTTAAATTTTTCCAGAATATTGTTGTTGATATCCTCAATGAGCAATATTCTATATGGGGGGGGGGGGGGTGTTTTCAGGAAATCATTTCTTCCTTTGGTATAAAATATTTTTTCTCAGTATCTTTTATTTTCTCATGTTTAGGATTAATTTTCAAATATATATTAATATCAAATGATGAGAATTTTTTTTTGAAAGATTATATTTTTTATACTTCAAATTAAAATTTTCCATCCTATAACACCCCGGACTTAGTTACCTAGAGTCGGTGCATGATTACAAAACATTGGCATGATCACAAGGGATCAAATCATGAAAAACCAATCAGTTTAGGAGCCATGGATATACTGGATACAAACATATGTTGTACATTAGATTATGAAACAAAAAAACAGCAACATTGTGTCTCTTCTTAACACAATAATATCTCTTATATTACCCATGCTGGTCTGTCATAATATACTTTTTCACATCTTGAGAAAAATTAAACAAATAAATAGATGAGCACATTTTCTTAGTAAGTATAAAAATATAGCAGAAACATTCATAAATAAGCATAAAAATTTAAGGAAATGTATAATACTAATACACAAGCCCTTTTAAACATATGATTATACATAATATGGAATATATAAATCAAATAATTTCATTTTATTATTGACATGGATATTCAAATAGTTGAATAATGACATGTAATATCTATAGAAAATTTAATAATGATAGAATCCATAATCCAAAACATCATAACCATAGATTCAAGGCCTCAGGACAAGACTACAAATAATATTTTGTCAAGGACATGTGCCAAGACACTAGTTTGTCTCATGATACCTACCGATGCATCAAGGTACTATAGTGGGAACAACTAGTTACGTACTATGTCAAATGCATTCCTCGCATGAAAAGGATGAAACATAACAAAAACATTCATATTAAAACAAAAATACTAAATTTTTATAATTTAACCCTAATCCATGAATGGTATAAAAATAACACATCCATATTCAAACATATCACAAAACCTTTAATACAATATTGAAGATTATATTTTAACGAATCAACTTCAAAAAAGTGTAAAATCCATCAAAGTATGTTAACATAGATGAAATGAAAACTATTTGGGAGAATTATCTCTTTATATTTTGAAATCAATTAAAAGTAAAACAATTATAAATGAAAACATTTATTTTTAAAATATTAATATAAGATTTTAAGGGAATATTACAATATGTTATAATGGCAGAAAGTAGCCTCACTCGCGGAATAAGTTAAAAAACATTCCTTCTTTAATTTTGTCAAAAAGGTTGTAAATGACCTTGTTTTGAAAACAATGAAAAGATTAATTTATAAAAATTATATAAAAAGTAAAAAAAGGGTATAAATGAATTTATGCCAATGTCTAGTAAATAGAAAAAAATGTTTTGAAATACAGTTGTATGAAACACGGAAGTCGATGACAAAGTGGTCCAAGTAGATACTTATGTATAAACAACCTTTGATAATGAAGAAATTGTATAATTAACCCTTAACTTGTAATTTTACATGGTCAAGGGTATGTTAAAATCTTTTATAATAGTTAAGTAATTATTATTAAATTACTCAAAAACCACATACATAAATTTGATATAATATATGATCTTCTAATATTGCTTTGTTAATAATATTTCAGTAGTATCATCATTTAAGGTATTAATTGATTCGTTTTCCTTTATATGTTTTGATATGTAAGTCATGTTTGTTATGGATAAGATGCATTTGATTCATATCTAAAGTGATATTATGTTCTTAAACATTATTGTAAATCATAAAATGATATTTATACTTAAATGGTTACGATAACAAATGAATTTCATCGCGTTTGTGGAGACGATAATCCGTATGTATGCACGAGTGACCATATCATTATATTGATGGTGAAATAATATTTAATTGGATGATATATCATATATCCAGAATCATTAACATGTTATATTTATTATTTAAATCAGTTATACTCATTATTATACCCATACAAACAATAATTGTTTGAATAATAAACTACACCATGACGTTTAGACGGTAAGCCGTTCATACACACGAATGGTGACTTGTCATTCCTAGGATTGATAGAGAAATGAATATGGTTGTACCATATTTATAATAAGATCATAGTATGAATAAGTTACTGGAGTTATTATTTTGTTATTAGAATAATAAATAATGATGAAACGGAAGAAGATAATAACTTGAATGAGGTGGTGAAATAATTAACTCTTCTTCGGGTGCTTTCTTTTGATTTGATCAAAAGGGCTCCATAGGATGGCATTATGATCAAAGTAAGGCCTGCATTATCATGTGTAGGAAGTTGGTAGGATATTTGGGCAGGGGTTGGAAGAGCAAAATGGATTTGGTGGTCTGATTTTGAGAGAAGGCGAATGTCACGACCCGTCCTCGGGGCCCGTGCCGTGACTACCCCAAGCCCACCTTCCATAGGTCAGGGGCTAGAGACTAGCACCAAGGCGTAAATCCCAACAAAAAGGGAATGCATTGCCTTTGAGAAGTAAACAAGCACCACAGAGAAAGAAAGCGGAAAAGTAAACACTAAGTAAAAACTGTACAAGCTGTGCTGAAAGTAAAAGGGGCCAGAAATACAAGCCCAACTGTAAAGTACAACTGAAAGGGAAAAACAACAACTAAAAGGAAAAGCCGCAGCGTCGAGCAGTCCTCTGGAAGTCCCACCTGAAGGGTGGGTACAGATAGCCTCCACTACTCCTCGGGTCCGCCTGACCGCTCCGAGTACGTCCCGCCCAGTGGTCCACCTCCAGGTACCGTCCTGCTCCGCACGCCTCCACCACAATCAGCGCTGTCCGTCGTCTACAACCAACACAATGTAGTGCGGGCAAAGCCCGTGCATGTGTGAGTATAAGCTACTCAGTAGGGACCCCGAGACCCCCGAAGGTCTCCCGAAATCTACAAAGGATAATCCAAAATGGAAAGTACAATCACAGAGTAACATCTGACATGGCTTAGGTATATTCCCATACATATACCCAATTCATCAATTCCCGTTCGGCTCTAACGTCCGAGCCCATGCACAACCCAGTCCACACAGGAAAGCAAACGTATACCCACACATGATAGCACAACAAAATCCACAAAGGAGAGTAACAGTAAATCCACACAGGATAGCTCAACACAATTCACAAGGGAGAGTAAACAGTAAATCCACACAGGATAGATCAACACAATCCACCAAGGAGAGTAAACAGTAAATCCACAGAGGATAGCTCAACATAATCCACAAAGGAGAGTAACAGAAGATTCAACTCACAGAGGTATACTTCTTCGGATGATGATAAAGATGATCACTGATCCATCTAAGTCGTCGGACTCACAAAGGATCGATAGGTAACTAACCCCCGCAATGACCCACACCGGATCGGGCCCACACAGGACCTGTAGGCGCTAGCTCACACAGAACCGCTGAGCGCGGACCCACACAGGATCGGACCCACACAGGATCAGGCCCACACAGGACCGGGCCCACACATGAACTGTAGCTCTGATCCACGTAGGATCGTTGAGTGCAGAAGTCGTCGCAGTCCACTGAGGATCTCTACACAGTCGTCACTGCAGTCCACTGAGGATCTCTGCACGGTCATCGTCGGAGTCCACTGAGGATATATGCACCGTCGTTGCGGTCGAAGAAGCAGTCGCAGCCAGCACTAGGGTCCCCGCACACAGTAAGCTCGTTCGGGAGGGTCCGCTCCACGAGCCGAGAGGCTGATACATCAACTGACACAGAGTCCAAAGTTGATTTATCCAAAAGTTCTGTATCGTCGACAGGAAATCAACGTCGCAGACGGCGCATCAATCGGACGCCCGGTCTGAGAGTTATTGGCTTTTTCGTCCTAGGGGCCCGGTTGGTTTTTAAGGCAAAACCAACCCGACCATACTCCACCCTCGTCCAAACCTCGGGCGGAGGGAGCCAAAAGATCTGTCTCACTTAGAGGAATTCAACGAAGCTGACGGCACGTCAATCAGACGTCCGTAGCTCAAGATATGAGTGTTTCCGCTCCGAAGGCCCGGTTGGTTTCGTGTACGAACCAACCCTGCCGAACTCAAAGTATTCCAAAACCTTGAGTGCGATTTACTGAAACGACCGTCTCGATCCAAGGATCGTGTTTCCGCTGACGGCGAGTCGTTTGGAGGGTTGTAGCTCAAGATACGGCCATTTGAACGAAAATCATCCGAAGACGGGGGGTCCGGGCCCGGGCCGACCCGGCCCGACCCCCCCTGGGTCGGCCGAACCCGGTCCAACCCGGTCGTACCGTTCTGGATCGGCCAGCTCGGCCCGGCTCGGCCGAGCGTCCGAGCGGCCGACGCGGGGGGAGCCGCCACCTCGCGTGACACCCTCGCGGCACCCGCGGGGTGTCGGCCAGACAGCCGGACGCGGCTAAAGCCGCGTCCCGAGTGGCGCGGGGGGGAGCCACCGCTCCCGTGTGACACCCGCGACACCCGCGGGGTGTCTCCCTGGTGGCCGGACGCGGCTTGAGCCGCGTCCCACAAGCGCCGCCGCCGCGGCCGGTGCCACGGCGGTCTCGTCCGGCGGCGTGCCGGGAGCCGCCATGCCGGCGACCCGCGCCGCCGCCGGCTTCCATGGCCTGCCGGAGTCGCTCCGGTGGTCCGTTTTTTCTTCTCGTCTACGCCGCTGCACCTCTCGGGACTCTCTCTTCACTGCGGAACCATCACACTTCCGTTGCGGCACGTTCCGTCGTCGCCCGTCAATTCCGCACAAAAACGAAGAACGACGGAGGGTTGTCAGGCCGTGTTCGTTTGGCACGCACCCTCCGTGTTAGAGATAAACAACGGGAGAAACAAAATTCAACACATGAATTTCAACAATTTTAAAGGAATATAATTGTTCTTATGTTCGGGTTCTTCATTCTTGAACAAAAACAACACGGGAGAAAGGGAAATTCCAAAAATGAAATCCCTACTTCGTAGTCGTCGCGTGTGAGCATTCTTCGCGGAATTGCTCGTCGCGGAAGGTGAAGATCGTCGCGTCATCGCGGAAGGGCGTTGCGTCGTTGCAGAATCCGGCATAGCGTCGACGAACTCGACAGACCAAGAAACAACAGATTTTAATTATAAATAATTAAATCCGTGTTTCGTTTTAAACCACAAAGAACTTCTAGAAGAAACCCGAAATCACTCACCTCAAACGGTTGGTGATCATAGATCGGGGTGGGGAAGAATGTCTCGGATTAGAGCGTCATCGATTTCCGCGGATGACGGCGTTCTTCGCGTTCTTCACGTTCTTCACGAAGGAGAAATAAGGTGCAAGGATTCTGTCAAATCCTCTCAACGCACATACATTCAAAAGACTGGTTGGTCTTATTTTATTATTATGCCAACACACGAAAAAGGGTAAGTACGACCCATCAATTCGTTGAATTAATTCAACGAAAGAAACAGCTCATTTAATTTACGAAATAAACTTCCCAATTAAATGGTGTGTTAAGAAATTAAGAAAATGCGTCAGTTGACTTTCATAATGACGGGTTTTCGCGGGTGCGTTACTTAGCGGAAAGAAACAGCAGGGCTCGTGCGGGCCCCACCTCACAAATATCCTACCAAGAGGGTAGGATATTCTTGGATAGTAACCTATCTGTATTAACTCAGTTTAAGCCGCTTTTAAGTGACTTCAAGTGGCTTCCAATTGGCTTAAGTGAAATAAAATAAAGTTGTCGAAAAATTATTTTATTTCTTAACTTTAAGACCGAAAATTAAAAACCACACCCGAGCAAACGCAACTCCGGAAGAGGCGTTTCTAAGCGAATACCAGCGCTGTGATTTCATCGGTGCCCTAAGAATTCGATTCCAGGCACCAGTTCAAAAGTTAGAGGAACCCGCTCGTTCGTTCTCTGAACGTACCTGAGCCAAACTTCGGAAGATGATTCCGGACACACCGGGCCTTGGAATCAGGTGCCTTCAGAAACTGCACTCTTGTAAAATTCCAAAAAAAATTATGTAAAAATTTCCTTGAAATTTACGGGTCTTTAAATTACTCCCACCTCAGGGCTTTACGTCCCCGTAAAGATACATCATAAACTAGGGAAACAAAAGTGGGTACTGAGCACGCATCTGAGCCTCCCGCTCCCATGTGCTCTCCTGGAGGTTCCCTTGCTGCCATTTGATGCGGACAAGAGGAATTGATCGCCCACATAGGACCCACTCTTGTCGATCCTCTATCTCCACCGGGACCTCTGCAAAATTCTCCCCATCATCCACGTCTAACTCCCCATGGTCAATGATGTGCGTCGGGTCGTGCATGTATCTCCTCAGATGAGATACGTGGAAGACGTCGTGCACCTGGTGCAACTGAGGTGGAAGAGCCAGGCGATAAGCCACCTCACCAATCCTGCTGAGGACCTGGAAAGGCCCGATGAAGCATGGAGACAACTTGCCGCCTCGGCCAAATCTCCGCAAACCACGTCGATGTGAGACCCTCAAGAAGACGTGGTCGCCATCCTCGAACTCTAGTGGCCTCCGCCTCCTGTCAGCATATGACATCTGCCGGCTCTGAGCTGTCCTCATCCGCTCTTGGATGACCTTGACCTTCTCTGTCATGGCCCAGACCATCTCTGGTCCCACGAGTGCTGACTCCCCAGGGTCTATCCAGAACAAAGGAGATCTGCAAGGCCTGTCGTACAATGCCTCGTATGGTTCCATCCCGATGGTGGAGTGGTAGCTGTTGTTGTACGAGAATTCCACCAAGGGTAGGTGGTCCTCCCAACTGCGACCAAAGTCGAGGACACATGCGCGAAGCATGTCCTCGAGAGTCTGAATGGTCCTCTCCGTCTGACCATCCGTCTGAGGGTGAAAGGCGGTGCTCAGATGTAGTCGCGTCCCGAACGCCTCATACAACCCCTTCCAAAGCCGGGAAGTAAAACGAGTGTCCCGATCGTAGACGATATTCGATGGCACACCGAGAAGCTGTACAATATCCTGAACATAGAGACGCCTCAAGCTCTCCACTGAGCCCTGCTCTCGGATGGGAAAGAAGTGTGCCGACTTGGTGAGTCGGTCAACAATCACCCAAATGGATTCGTGACCTCTGGAAGTGCGTGGAAGTCCATTCACGAAGTCCATAGATATCCCGTCCCACTTCCACTCTGGGACCTCCAAGGGCTGTACCAAGCCTGCTGGTACCTGATGCTCTGCCTTCACCTGCTGGCAGGTGAGGCACCATGAAACGAACTCTTCCACAGCCTTCTTCATGCCCGGCCACCAGTGCTGTCGTGTGAGATCCTGGTACATATTCGCCACTCCAGGATGTACCACTAGAGGATAAGTGTGAAACTCTCTCAGCACCTCCTCTCATAAAGCGACTGGTACCAAGGTACGTCCTCTGAAAAGGACGCCGTGCTCTGCTCCAATGGAGAAACCATCAGGTGACTGTCCTGAGGATATCTGTGCATGCCGCATCTCAAAGTCAGTGTCCCCACGCTATGCCTCTCTGATCCGCTGCAGTAGTGGAGGAGAGAGTGTTAGAGACTGAAGGAAGGATGCTCCATCTCTATCCACAAAGGATAGCTGCAAAGCGGCTAGCTGCTCTGTCGCCTCCTCAAGTAGCTGGATGCCCGTCCTCCTGCTGATGGCATCAGCTACCACGTTCCCCTTCCCAAGAGTATAGAATATCTCATATTCATAGTCCTGGAGGAACTCGATCCATCGCCGCTGTCTGAGGTTCAGGTCCTTCTGAGAGCAGATGTACTTGAGACTCGGGTGGTCGAAAAAGACTATAAAGCGCTCATCCATCAAATAGTGCCGCCATGTCATCAGAGCGAAGACCACTGCTGCTAACTCCAGGTCATGGGTGGTGTATTTCTGCTCATGCGGCCTCAACTGACGTGACCCGTAGGCAATAACGGCCCACTCCTGCATCAGGACACATCCAAGTCAGGTCCCTGATGCATCGTAGTAGACTACGTATCCAACTCCCTCCTCAGGAAACCTCAAAATAGGTGTGCTGGTCAATCTCTGTCTCAGCTCATGGAAACTCTACTGACAACTGTCTGACCACACGAAGGGTTTCCCCTTCTTCGTCAACGCTGAGAGTGGTGCCGCAACTTTGGAGAAGTCCGGCACGAATCTCCGATAGTATCCGGCTAGACCCAAGAATCTCCGCACCTCTGTCACGCTCCTGGGTGGCTCCCATGCTAGCACTGCCTCGATCTTCGAGGGATCCACTGCAACTCCCGCCTCAGAAATGACGTGCCCTAATAAGTGGACCTCACATAACCAGAGCTGGAACTTCGAGAGCTTTCCATAAATCTGGTGCTCTCGGAGTGTGTCTAGTACAACACGCAAGTGGTAGGCGTGCTCCTCCTCCGTCGTCGAGTATACCAAGATGTCGGCGATGAAGACCACGACAAAAAGATCGAGGTATGGCTAGAAGATACTGTTCATGAGGCTCATGAACACTGCTAAAGCATTGGTTACGCCGAAAGGCATAACCAAAAACTCATTGTGGCCATACCGACACCTGAAGGTCGTCTTCTGCACATCCTTGTCTCGAACTCTGAGCTGATGATAGCCTGACCTGAGGTCTATCTTTGAGAAACACCATGCTCCCTTGAGCTGATCGAAGAGGTCATCAATCGTTAGTAGCGGATACTTGTTCCTCACTATCACCTGGTTCAGGCGACGATAATCGACACACAGTCGAAAGCTTCCGTCCGCCTTCTTGGCGAACAATATCGGGGAAGCCCAGGGTTAAACACTGCGTCGGATGAACCCCTTGCCCTCCAAGTCCTCCAACTATACCTGTAGCTCTCGAATCTCGGCGGGGGCATCCGATATGCTGTAGTGGATATCGGGGCTGTCCCGGGGTACATATCAATATAAAAGTCTACCTCTCTGCAAGGAGGTAGCCCTGGAACGTCGTCGGGGAAGACGTCCTCATACTGATCCACCACTGCAGGAAAACTAGGACTCCGCACGTCAACTGCTTCAAGGATGAGGCTAGCGAACTGATGAGTGATGGGTTGTCATCTCCTCTGCAGGAGTCCATCATGTGCTGCAAAGGCTCCCTTCTCACCGGTGAAGGTGAACCTGCTCCCATCGGTGTTCACACATCACACCTTGCGCCTAATGCAGTCAATCTGTGCATGGACCATAGATAACCAATCCATGCCAAAGATGACGTCGTAAGGCCTCGACGCCGCTACAGGAAGATCCCAGCCGAAGCTCTCGTCTCCTAGAGTAAGCTCAAACTTCTAGCACCAGTGCGTAATCGTCGAGTCTGCTCTCGTAGGAGTCTCTAGCCGTAAGGATCGATCCAACGGCTCTGTCGGAATCTCCGAGCTCCGAACAAAGGCAGTGGCTATGAAATAGTGACTCGCTCCTGTGTTTATACGAACTGCAGTAAGGGTGTAATAGACATAGATCGTACCTCGAATCATCTCTGGCGCGCCGTGGTCGTAGGCCTCCACTGCCTGGAGCTGTGCCTGTCTCTGCCTGCCAGCTCCCTGTGGTCAGGGCGGACCTCCTGGTGGTGGTGGTGGCATAGCCTCAAAGCGTTGCCCACCACCCGCTGCTCGGCTAGCTCCTCTGCCTCGTCCGCCTCCTCCCTGCGGACCGCCACGGTCAACCCTCTGCCTCTGCCTAGGTGGCCCCTCCACCATTTGTTGCTCATCGGTACGACGGGTCTGGCAGTTACGAGCCATGTGGCCCTGCCCGCCGCACGAGTAGCACTGCTTGCCTCTCAGAAGACTGGCTCCGAGCTGCGTCCCCCGCACTGTAGAGCCAGTGTCATGAGGTCGTCTGCTGGAAGGCCTGGTCTGCCTAGAACCCTCAGTCATCCGTCGGCTACCAGCTGCCGAAGACTCTGCTACATGCCGCCCTGCGGTAGGTCTCACTGTGGACTCAGCCATAAAGATCTCGATCAGAAGGGCTCGCTCCAGCACTCCTTCCTGGGTCGGGATGATGAGGGAGATCAGCAATGCCCTGATCTCATGTCTCAATCCCTGGTCGAAGGTCCAGGCCCGGAAGAAGGGGTCTTGTACCATGTCTGTCGAGTAGCGAGAAAGGTCGGTGACCCTCACCGCGTACTAGGTGACCGTCAAGCTGCCCTGCCGCAGCTGAAGAAGCTCTTGAATGCGCACCGCACGGAGGGTGGCCGGGACGAACTCTGAGAGGAAGAGGCTCTCGAAGTCCGTCCAGTGAGGAGATGCCTCATCGTGTACCTGGAGCATCAAGCTCCACCATCGTCCTGCTGCTGTGTGCAGTAGGTTCGCCGCGAGGATCATCATGAGGTATGCTGGTGTCCTCACTAGCCTGAAAACTCGGACGACCGCCTCCAGCCAGTCCTCGGCTGCCTGGGGGTTCGTCTCCCCACGGAACCTGGGTGGTCGCTGGCGCTGGATCTTGTGCAGAGCTCCGAGACGTCGTGCATCGTCTGCAATCGGCGCTGGAAGCATCGGGGGCTCGGTAGGTAAAGGTACCGCCAGTGCCTCTGCTATCAACGGGCCATGTACCGAGGCCTCATCACTCGGCGGGCTGTCGTCGCGCTCTACTCTTGGAACCCTAGCTGGCTGCCGTCGTGGGGCCATCCTGAAAGGGAAACAAGTGCGCCATGGTCAGAACAGTATACCCGGTGAGCTGACACAAGTAATCACAAGAAAACATGAAACACATATGCAATCAATGTTTTCGTGCATTAAGTCGGAAATCAGAAGTCAGGGTCCTGGTGTACAGATACGTTGGCCGCCACACCAACACTGGACTCCATGGACTGATAACTACACCTAATACGCTAAACACTATTGCTTCACATAGAAGAATGATCAGAGTCTGCGGTAGAACCGACCGCCTCTGATACCAATTTATCACGACCCGTCCTCGGGGCCCGTGCGGTGACTACCCTAAGCACGCCTTCCATAGGCCAGGGGCTGGTGACTAGCACTAAGGCGTAAATTCCAACAAAACGGGAAGGAATTGCCTTTGAAAAGTAAACAAGCACCACAAAGAAAGCAAGCGGAAAAGTAAACACTAAGTAAAAACTGTACAAGATGTGCTGAAAGTAATAGGGGCCGAAAATACAAGCCCAACTGTAAAGTACAACTGAAAGGGAAAAACAGCAACTGAAAGGAAAAGCCGCAACGTCGAGCCGTCCTCTGGAAGTCCCACCTGAAGGGTGGGTACAGATAGCCTCCACTGCTCCTCGGGTCCGCCTGACCGCTCCGAGTACGTCCCGCCCAGTGGTCCACCTCCAGGTACCATCCTGCTCCGCATGCCTCCACCACGATCAGCACTGTCCGTCGTCTGCAACCAACACAACGTAGTGCGGGCAAAGCCCGTGCATGGGTGAGTATAAGCTACTTAGTAGGGACCCCGAGACCCCCAAAGGTCTCCCGAAATACACGAAGGATAATCCAAAAAGGAAAGTACAATCACAGAGTAACATCTGACATGGCTTAGGTATATGCCCATACATATACCTAAGTCATCAATTCCCGTTCGGCTCCAACGTCCGAGCCCAAGAAAAACCCAGTCCACACAGGAATGAAAACGTATACCCACACATGATAGCACAACAAAATCCACAAAGGAGAATAATAGTAAATCCACACAGGTTAGCTCAACACAGTCCACAAGGGAGAGTAAACAGAAAATCCACACAGGATAGCTCAACAAAATCCACAAAAGAGAGTAAACAGTAGATCCACACAGGATATCTCAACACAATCCACAAAGGAGAGTAATAGAAGATTCAGCTCAAATAGGTATACTTCTTCAGATGGCGATAAAGATGATCACTGATCCATCTAAGTCGTCAGACCCACAAAGGATCGATAGGTAACTAACCCCCGCAATAACCCACACAGGATCGGGCCCACACAGGACCTGTAGGCGCTGGCTAACACAAACCGCTGAGCGCGGACCCACACAGGATCAGACTGACACAGGATAGGGCCCACATAGGACCGGGCCTACACAGGACCTGTAGCACTGATCCACGTAGGATCGTTGAGTGTAGAAGTCATCGCAGTCCACTGAGGATCTCTGCACAGTCATCGCCGCAGTCCACTGAGGATCTCTGCACGATCAGCGTCGGAGTCCACTGAGGATCTCTGCACCGTCTTCGCTGTCGAAGAAGTAGTCGCAGCTAGCACTAGGGTTCCCGCACACAGAAAGCTCATTCGTATAACGACCCATACGTTACATACATTGTTAATACTTCAAAATTGAAGTACACTTATTACAACATATGACAAAACCTCAAAGGACAGTATAGGTATAGTGTCTTTAGAAACTGGGAAACATAAACAACTGGTTCACAAATCATCTACAGTATCTCCCATTTATTTCATCATATCTAGGATCCCTTTTAGCATATTCTACTTAATATCCATCTTCCTGACCTGGGGAAAAGAAAACATAAAAGGGTGAGCTCAAATGCTCAGCAAGGGAAAATAAAGGAAATAAAAATCATATCATATCTTTTTGAAAATCATAACCTGCAAAAGAGATCATAATATCTTTAGATGGAACAAATCATAGAAGTGAAAATGAGATCCCCACAATCATAACATGAAACTTGAAACTTTGTGGCATGCACACATAATCATGGAAAATCATTTCTTGTTAGTCATGACTCATTTCCAAGACTATCTTAGTGGACAAAGTCCCTTTCTAAACCGAGTCACCCTCGTTCCAATCCTGTTTCACTGAACCGGTATAACCTACCGTTCCAGCCATGTCTATCTCATGAGAAATAAAATCTTTACCGAATTCATTGGAGGGAGATATAGGTCCCACCCATCTTATAATGAATCCTTTCTTATGTGTGCCACAAAATCATAAACCATACATCATAGCGTAACCCATGTAATAAAAATGGGATTCTTAAACAACATGACATCATAAAACAATTCATATAGGATAAAGGAATTCATAAAAATATTTCCATCACAACATAATCAAATCCATGTAATAATAGGGATAAAAACAGAACCCTTTTATTATCTTAGATGGAAAATAATTTTGATAAAA
The DNA here is from genome assembly GCA_963277665.1 of Viscum album. Classification (NCBI taxonomy): domain Eukaryota; kingdom Viridiplantae; phylum Streptophyta; class Magnoliopsida; order Santalales; family Viscaceae; genus Viscum; species Viscum album. The sequence goes on along the minus strand of OY728137.1, from coordinate 19,168,474 downwards.
TACTTGCACTCCATTCTTGAGGAAAATATCCTTTCCTCTTAAAAAAACATGTTTCCTTTCTTAACATGTCATACAAATTTAAACTAAAATAAGTTGATTAAAAATAAACTTGAAAACTTGTAATGGAAGATTCTTTTTAAAAATCCATTCATGTCGTATATGTTAAAAAAACATTCTTCTCGTACTTTTGTCGGAAAAGTCAAAAATTACCTCGTATGAAAAACGACAAAATATTCCTTTCATATCTTTTAATAAAAACATACCGAAGGGTAAAAATGGATTTAAAAAATTGTACATGGATGGAAATAATATTACATATTTATGAAACATGGATGTGGATGATAAAATACACCCCAGTAAATACTTACGAATAAACAATCTCGGATAAAAATGAGATTGTGATATTTCACTTACCTTAGGTCCGATTTGCTTTGTACGTGTCCGAAGCTCCTGTATAATGGTTTAAATACTGTTATTGACTTATTCCAGAATCATAAATATTGATATGATATCATATATGGTCATATTCTTAGCTTCTTATTAGTAATATTTCATTGTTACTTGTTACTCGGGTCTTTATTGCCTTTTGTTCTTATACGTGTTTTGTCGAATAAATTCTTATTATTATTTTAAGGTTATAGATACCTTATATCCAGAATGGTATTAGTGTAACATATATCATATTTATTCATTCAATTCATTTATATAATTATTATGTAATGATGATCATGTAGAACGAGTCGCTTCACATCGTGGAGACGGTATTCCGTACGTACGCACGAGTGATGATATCGTTCCTATGATCGTGGAATTGTATTGGAGTATACATATATATTATTTCAGTATCAATATTACTTTATAATAATCATAAATAGTTACTCATTACAACATTATAACCATCCTTGTAAGGTGATGGTGGAAAATAGATTACACCACGGCGTGGAGACGGTATTCCGTACGTACGCACGCGCGGTGATTTCATTTTTCCGTAGGATGGATAAAAGGTGAATTAGGATTGTTTCATATTTATAATAACATATCAGTATGTAAGTAATACTGATGTTATTACTTTATCATGAAACAACTAAAGAAGAAGATGTTGAAGAAGAAAGAAATTGAAAAGATCGGTAATGGATATTACCTCTTCTTTGGAACGCTTCTTTGAATCCTCCACTTAGGGAACTAAGATTGGTCTTTGAAGAAGACCAGGACCACTAGGATTATTCTAGGGAAGTGGAGAGGATAAAATGGCAGGGGTTGGCTGTAGAGACCCGTAGCCTGACGTACATGGACATTACATTACTTTTGCGGAATACTTAGTACATAACAAAAACACACACACAAGGATCGTAATAGTTTAGTGTCTTTGGAAACTCAGAACATAATCTTCTAATCCTGGTGAAAGATATTCAATATCTCCCGTAAAGATCTTACATTTTTTTTTACCTAAAACCTTTCTTTATATCCTGGGGAAAATAAAACATAAAAGGGTGAGCTCAAATGCTCAGTAAGGGTATACAAAAGAAATAAAAATCATATCATATCTTTTTGAAAATCATAACCTGCAAAAGAGATCATAATATCTTAACATGGAACAAATCATAGAAGTGAAAATGATATCACCATAATCATAACATGAAACTTGAAACTTTGTGGCATGCACACATAATCATGGAAAATCATTTCTTGTTAGTCATGACTCATTGCCAAGACTATCTTAGTGGACAAAGTCTCTTTCTGAATCGAGTAACCCTCGTTTCAGTCCTGTTTCACTGAACCGGTATAACCTACCATTCCAACCATGTCTATCTCATGAGATATAAAATCTTTACCCAATGCATTTGAGGGAGATATAGGTCCCACCCATCTTATAATGAATCCTTTCTTATGTTTGCCACATAATCATAAAACATACATCATCGCATAACTCATGTAACAAAAATGGGATTCTTGAAACATCATGACATCATAAATCAATTCATATAAGATAAAGGAATTCATAAAGATAATTCCATCACAACATGATCAAATCAATTTAATAATAGGGATAAAAACATAACCCTTTATTATCTTAGATGGAAAATAATTTTGATAAAACACTTGAACTCCATTCTTGAGGAAAATATCATTTCTTCGTCAAAAACATTTTTCCTTTCATAACATGTCATACAACTTTAAAATAAAAGATGTTGATTAAAAATAAACTTGAAAACTTTTAAATGATGCTTCTTGTAAATAATGTTTTAAAAATCCATTCATGCCGTATAAGTTAAAAAAAACATTCTTTGTACTTTTGTCGGAAAAGTCAAAAAGTACCTCGTACGAAAAACGACAAAAGATTCCTTTTATTTCTTTTACTAAAAACTCGCTGAAGGGTAAAAATGGATTTAAACAATTGTAGGTGGATGAAAATAATATTACATATTGATGAAACATGGATGTGGATGATAAAATACACCCCAGTAAATACTTACGAATAAACAATCTCGGATAAAAATGAGATTGTGATATTTCCCTTACCTTAGGTCCAATTTGCTTTGTAAGTGTCCGAACCTCCTGTATAATGATTTAAATCATGTTATTGACTTATTACAGAATCATATTCATTGTTATGATATCATATATGGTTCACTTATGACATTATATTACCCGTTCTTTTGTAAATTCCATGTTAAAGAAGCGTTTTGGGTAAAATCGTTTCATTTAACGTAGGTGTTTTGACTTGTTGTTCTTGAAATTATTATTACTTATATCATGATTTACTTACTTCCAGAATATAAAATATGATTTATATATCATATATATTCAGTATATATATATATAGATAGATAAAAGAAGTGAAAAAACACCGTTCATGGAGACGGTAGTCCGTACGTACGCATGAACGCTGTTTTCCTTTCCTCATTGTCTTGAATGGAAGTAAGTAGATGACATACATATATACATAAATCTAGTAGCTTTATAATGTCATTTATTTCATTATTATTGCTTATATATACTTTATAATCATTCTTAAATGGTTAACATGGAGAATGAATCTCATCGCGTCGTGGAGACGGTAGTCCGTACGTACGCACGAGCGATGATATCATTTCTATAAATATTGAATTGAATTGGAGTGGATTATACAATATATCAGAATCAATATTATTTTGTAATAACTTTGTATAGTTATTCTTTACACCATTATACTCATCCATGTAAGGTGGTGGTGGAAAATAGATTACACCACGGCGTGGAGACGGTATTCCGTACGTACGCACGCGCTGTGATTTTTTTTCCGTAGGATGGATAGATGGTGAAATAGGGTTGTTTCATACTTATAATAACATATCAGTATATGAGTGATACTGATGTTATTACTTCATAATGAAACAACCTAAGAAGAAGAAGTGGAAGAAGAAATAAAGATGAAAGAATTGGTAACGGTAATTACCTCTTCTTTGAAGTGCCTCTTTGAGACCTCCTCTTAGGGCACTAGAATTGGTCTTTGAGGAAGACCAGAACCTCTAGGATGTTTCTAGGGAAGTGGAAAAGAGATTTCGTCAGGGGTTGGCCGAGCTTGAGTGCTCAAATTGGTGTGAGGAGGAGGGGGAGGAGATGTCCTTTTATAGGGGAGGAGAGGGGCACCTTAGGAATATCTCAAAATATTATTTTATATTAAAGTCAAAATCGGTTTATAATGGTTCCAAAGGGTCTTATTTTTAAGATAAGGTGGGGATGGGTCGAAATCCTATCAACCAATAGAATTTAGACAAGTTTAGGATATTATTTTAACCTTATCAATTAGATTTAACTCTAGCTTAAATAATTTAACTTTTACCATGTCTTTTTGTTTTCTTTCACTATATGGTTAATACACTTACTATAACATGCCAAACGAACCCCAAATTGTTTATTATTAATATATATATCCTTATCTAAGTAATTTGGCCGAACCTTAGATTTTTAGGAATACAATAACAATTAATAATATAATATTTGATTTAAAAACTATTTTGTGTCAATTTTGACACTATTTGATATATGATTTTTGTGAAAGTCATAACAGAATTAAATGTTCGAACCAAGTTGATTAAATCAACATTAATATTTCATAGTAACCTAGAAAATTAGTGGAATTCATAAAAATCTCAAATTACATTTATTTTGGTGTTTATAACATCAATTATGTCAATATTTCATTAATAAGATAATTACTGCATCATCGTTGTGTCATAAATAAATTAACTTATATTATGTCTAAAAATTACAAATAAAATACCATTATGTAGAAAATCTTTTTATCTTTCTAATTAATATTTATAATCTAAAATCCAACATATATAACCCTATGTAACAATTGTTTTGCTAAAAGATATATGCTTGTATCATTTTTGTATTCATTTTAACTTAATTAAAATAAAGTGTCATTATCACTTACAAGTGGATCAATGGGGTCCCAAAATCGACCCAAAGATGCCCATGGTCGACCATGTATCAAACAATAGGGTTAAGACACGTTTTAGGGTAATTTAATATTATTATAATATTATTTTTTAACCCTTATTTACCGGATTTACCCTTAACCATGGTAAATAAAATATTTACCGCAGTAATTATTCAAAATGTCTAAAAATAAAAGTTACCTATTTACACAATTTGAACATCCTGATTCCAAATATGGAATCCATTTTTCTAAATTCAAAACACAGAAGTGGCAGAAATTAATTTAAAATTAATTCCCGCTGTCAAAACAAAAAGCGTGTTTTTAAGAGATAATAACTATCAAAAGATTGACACTTGTTTATGTTCGGTTTAATTGTAAAATTGTGTCCAATGACCATCATTATATTAAGTGGTAAAAATATATTATAAATATACTTTAAAACCATTCAATATTATAATTTAACCACATAAGATATTACGATGAAAAAAGTTGTTTTTAATTAAAATATAGCGTGTTTTAACTATTCATTAAAATATGAAAGTTATCAGAAAAATATCAAAAATTTATCTAATGTAAATTTTTACATCCTGATTCAAAAGAAGAATATTATTTTGTCAAACTGAACATATAAACATTTCAAAAACTATATTTAAAGTGGGTGCGCCATCAAAAGGCGGTAAAACTGCATTTTTTGAAAAATATTTATTTTACCCGAAAAATTTATTTTGTTCTTATACCATGTTCTAGAAATGTGTAAAATGAATAATAATGTTATAAAATTCAAAATATAGTTAATACTATTCATAACGGCTAGTTCATGACAATATTATAATAATATAACATTGTTTATTAAAACCCGGTATTGCGTACAACACACGCTATCGAGGAAGGTCGCGATTGCGTGTAATGCAAGCCAAGTCAGGGTTGCGTGTTGTGAAAGAATCCTTCGTTGTTTCATATAACAGAATCCAACCATATTTCATTTATACATTTAATATATATATATATATATACTCAATGTTGCGCAGAATAACTATTATCAAAATTGTGTGTAACACGGTCCAAGAATAGTGTTGCGTATACTGCAAGCTAATACGGTGTTGCGTATAGCACAAGGTAATCTTGGTGTAGAATACAACATAAGACATTAATGAAATTAAAATAATATTTTTCATAAAATCTCGGGGTGTTACATTCTACCCCCCTTAAAATGAATTTCTCCCTCGAAATTCGTCGGGGTTATAAATGGTTTACTATTCGAAAGTTTCATTAATAGAAACCCACATCGTAAAAAGGAATACCAAAACTTGGCTTTAAAAACTAAAGTATGAAATGTAACGATTACCCAAATAAACTAATCACTGGGTATCCACATAGGTGAAAATATGGATATGGAAGAGAAATCTAACCATCATGTTCTGATGGAGAGTGGTAGAGAACATGGCTATGGAAAAGCCAGTAATCACAAATCCATAGATTTGTGATGATATAAGGTATCATCTGATTCATCAGGTATAAGATCACTAGGACAACATTTTTGGTTTTCAAGATCATTTCCCTAATGTTGAAAATTTTCTTAGAATAAATACTTACTTTATTTTCGTACAATCTCACTTTTGTTCGTGCCTTGAACAATTTATACTTCATCTCTTAAATAAATGAAGTTGAATTTGTTATTTGTGAAGTGTTAGAAGATCATGTGATAGAATGACTGTTCATTCCATCTGTCTCAAACAAAAGGTTAGCAAAAGTTATTAAATATACATAAGTCATTCTAGAGTGAGATTAATCATATATGGTTCCTAAAATGGACTTATACTTCATATATCATACTGCTTAATATAATAAAACTAGTTTCTACTAAATAGGGACTTCCTGTAGGCCAGTGGTAGGCGATAAAGGCCAGTCGCACTTCGGTTGTGGGTTCGATTCCTACAGCCTTGTCCGAAGCGATGGGCTGTCGCCCGTCCTGTAGGTTGTCCTTTTTCTAAAACTACGTTACTATAACATCCCATAAATAATATCGAAAATCTTCTATCCTTAAACAATACTAACTTATGTCCAACATAATCCAGTCTAATCTTTAGGCTTATACATAATACTGCAGTCCACTCTCATAATATAGTGGCAACGATTACCAGAGATTTAATACTGTCGTTGATCCCCACATATCATAAGATATGTCTTGTTGGTCACATTCAAAACATTCAAAGTCCTTAATCGTGTATTCTCTTGAATACCTTAGTGAAAACATGAGTGCAGTTAAAAGTTAACACTTTCCACATACCAAAATCCTCAAAATTCTATATACTCAAACCATGATATCACTTAGTCCTTATATCAATCATGATCTCATGAATACTATCAAACATTTAATTTTCTCCTTATCCCTTCATTATGCGCATATCATCTACATTCCAAAAATATCTGAATAACCTTTCATGGATACTGGTAACATTAATCATACACTTTCAAAACACAAGGAAAGACAACAGTGTAACAATCCATAGATGTCTCTTTATTCCAAAATTACACATGATAAACATGTAATCATTCCACTACATTCTCAAACCATTGACCGAGCTTCAAAAATTCTTTCATCTCACATATCATTTGTAGTCTCTTCATCATCATCCACATAAATACTACCCATATGACCATACTGATTCTCTTCATGAGTCTTTCCCTTAGGGCATTTGTTTGCATAATGCCCATACATTCCACATTTAAAACACTTAACCATTTTTGATGTCGTAGCAATACCATTATCTTCATCCATGGTGTTAACCGACCCTTTTCCTTTGCACTTACTTGCTTTGTGTCCTTCTTTTCCACACCCAAAGCATCTTCCAGTTCCCTTGAAACATTCTCCTTGATGCCTCTTCCCACATGATTTACATAGGGGAAATTGAACTTTCTTTCCTCTATGATCATCATGGAACTCTATCTTTCTCTTATTAGTCGAGTCAGGAAACTTACCAAATTTTACTTTATTGATCATATTGTGAGATTGCTGATTCGTCATAATAATGATGTTTGGACATCCAAATCCCATTTCATTTGGTTGCTCATGAAGAATATCATTCCATTGTCCATCATATCCTCCATTATTGTGAATCATCTTGTTTCCAGCCATTTTCTAAAACCCAAATAGAATAGTGTTAGATGCAAAAATCATAATAAAGGGGGAGTAACTTAAATATCTATCATCTTTGGTTTAATCTAATATCGTTACCATAGTTCTAGGACTATATCCTATACGTATACTTATCCTTTGGGGCATCCCTAGACATACCTTAGAAATATCTCTAGGGATCTCACTAACGTTTTTGCATCCTAGTTTCCAAAGGTTGACTAAACCTTTCCTCTGATACCAACTGTAGAGACCCGTAGCCTGACGTACATGGACATTACATTACTTTTTCGGAATACTTAGTACATAACAAAAACACACACACAAGGATCGTAATAGTTTAGTGTCTTTGGAAACTCGGAACATAATCTTCTAATCCTGGTGAAAGATCTTCAATATCTCCCGTAAAGATCTTCCATTTTTTTTACCTAAAACCTTTCTTTATATCCTGGGGAAAAGAAAACATAAAAGGGTGAGCTCAAATGCTCAGTAAGGGTATACAAAAGAAATAAAAATCATATCATATCTTTTTGAAAATCATAACCTGCAAAAGAGATCATAATATCTTAACATGGAACAAATCATAGAAGTGAAAATGAGATCACCATAATCATAACATGAAACTTGAAACTTTGTGGCATGCACACATAATCATGGAAAATCATTTCTTGTTAGTCATGACTCATTTCCAAGACTATCTTAGTGGACAAAGTCCCTTTCTGAATCGAGTAACCCTCGTTTCAGTCCTGTTTCACTGAACCGGTATAACCTACCATTCCAGCCATGTCTATCTCATGAGATATAAAATCTTTACCCAATGCATTGGAGGGAGATATAGGTCCCACCCATCTTATAATGAATCCTTTCTTATGTGTGCCACATAATCATAAAACATACATCATCGCATAACTCATGTAACAAAAATGGGATTCTTGAAACATCATGACATCATAAATCAATTCATATAAGATAAAGGAATTCATAAAAATAATTCCATCACAACATGATCAAATCAATTTAATAATAGGGATAAAAACAGAACCATTTATTATCTTAGATGGAAAATAATTTTGATAAAACACTTGAACTCCATTCTTGAGGAAAATATCCTTTCTTCGTCATAAACATTTTTCCTTTCATAACATGTCATACAACTTTAAAATAAAAGATGTTGATTAAAAATAAACTTGAAAACTTGTAAAGGAAGCTTCTTGGAAATAATGTTTTAAAAATCCATTCATGCCGTATAAGTTAAAAAAAACATTCTTTGTACTTTTGTCGGAAAAGTCAAAAAGTACCTCGTACGAAAAACGACAAAAGATTCCTTTTATTTCTTTTACTAAAAACTCGCCGAAGGGTAGAAATGGATTTAAACAATTGTAGGTGGATGAAAATAATATTACATATTGATGAAACATGGATGTGGATGATAAAATACACCCCAGTAAATACTTACGAATAAACAATCTCGGATAAAAATGAGATTGTGATATTTCCCTTACCTTAGGTCCAATTTGCTTTGTAAGTGTCCGAACCTCCTGTATAATGATTTAAATCATGTTATTGACTTATTACAGAATCAGATTCATTGTTATGATATCATATATGGTTCACTTATGACATTATATTACCCGTTCTTTTGTAAATTCCATGTTAAAGAAGCGTTTTGGGTAAAATCGTTTCATTTAACGTAGGTGTTTTGACTTGTTGTTCTTGACATTATTATTACTTATATCATGATTTACTTACTTCCAGAATATAAAATATGATTTATATATCATATATATTCAGTATATATATATATATAGATAGATAAAAGAAGTGAAAAAACACCGTTCATGGAGACGGTAGTCCGTACGTACGCATGAACGCTGTTTTCCTTTCCTCATTGTCTTGAATGGAAGTAAGTAGATGAAATACATATATACATAAATATAGTAGCTTTATAATGTCATTTATTTCATTATTATTGCTTATATATACTTTATAATCATTCTTAAATGGTTAACATGGAGAATGAATCTCATCACGTCGTGGAGACGGTAGTCCGTACGTACGCACGAGCGATGATATCATTTCTATAAATATTGAATTGAATTGGAGTGGATTATACAATATATCAGAATCAATATGATTTTGTAATATCTTTGTATAGTTATTCTTTACACCATTATACTCATCCATGTAAGGTGGTGGTGGAAAATAGATTACACCACGGCGTGGAGACGGTATTCCGTACGTACGCACGCGCGGTGATTTCTTTTTCCGTAGGATGGATAGATGGTGAAATAGGGATGTTTCATACTTATAATAACATATCAGTATATGAGTGATACTGATGTTATTACTTCATAATGAAACAACCTAAGAAGAAGAAGTGGAAGAAGAAATAAAGATGAAAGAATTGGTAACGGTAATTACCTCTTCTTTGAAGTGCCTCTTTGAGACCTCCTCTTAGGGCACTAGAATTGGTCTTTGAGGAAGACCAGAACCTATAGGATGTTGCTAGGGAAGTGGAGAAGAGATTTTGTCAGGGGTTGGCCGAGCTTGAGTTCTCAAATTGGTGTTAGGAGGAGGGGGAGGAGGTGTCCTTTTATAGGGGAGGAGAGGGGCACCTTAGGAATATCTCAAAATATTATTTTATATTAAAGTCAAAATCGGTTTATAATGGTTCCAAAGGGTCTTATTTTGAAGCTAAGGTGGGTATGGGTCGAAATCCTATCAACAAATAGAATTTAGACAAGTTTAGGATATTATTTTAACCTTATCAATTAGATTTAACTCTAGCTTAAATAATTTAACTTTTACCATGTCTTTTTGTTTTCTTTCACTATATGGTTAATACACTTACTATAACATGCCAAACGAACCCCAAATTGTTTATTATTAATATATATATCCTTATCTAAGTCATTTGGCCGAACCTTAGATTTTTAGGAATACAATAACAATTAATAATATAATATTTGATTTAAAAACAATTTTGTGTCAATTTTGACACTATTTGATATATGATTTTTGTGAAAGTCATAACAGAATTAAATGTTCGAACCAAGTTGATTAAATCAACATTAATATATCATAGTAACCTAGAAAATTATTGTAATTCATAAAAAATCTCAAATTACATTTATTTTGGTGTTTATAACATCAATTATGTCAATATTTCATTAATAAGAGAATTACTGCATCATCGTTGTGTCATAAATAAATTAACTTATTTTATGTCTAAAAAGTACAAATAAAATACCATTATGTAGGAAATCTTTTTATCTTTCTAATTAATATTTATAATCTAAAATCCAACATATATAACCCTATGTAACAATTGTTTTTCTAAAAGATATATGCTTGTATCATTTTTGTATTCATTTTAACTTAATTAAAATAAAGTGTCATTATCACTTACAAGTGGATCAATGGGGTCCCAAAATCGACCCAAAGATGCCCATGGACGACCATGTATCAACCAATAGGGTTAAGACACGTTTTAGGGTAATTTAATATTATTATAATATTATTTTTAACCCTTATTTACTGGATTTACCCTTAACCATGGTAAATAAAATATTTACCGCAGTAATTATTCAAAATGTCTAAAAATAAAAGTTACCTATTTACACAATTTGAACATCCTGATTCCAAATATGGAATCCATTTTTCTAAATTCAAAACACAGAAGTGGAAGAAATTAATTTAAAATTAATTCCCGCTGTCAAAACAAAAAGCGTGTTTTTAAGAGATAATAACTATCAAAAGATTGACACTTGTTTATGTTCGGTTTAATTGTAAAATTGTGTCCAATGACCAACATTATATTAAGTGGTAAAAATATATTCTAAATATACTTTAAAACCATTCAATATTATAATTTAACCACATAAGATATTACGATGAAAAAAGTTGTTTTTAATTAAAATATAGCGTGTTTTTACTATTGATTAAAATATGAATGTTATCGGAAAAATATCAAAAATTTATCTAATGTAAATTTTTACATCCTGATTCAAAAGAAGAATATTATTTTGTCAAATTGAACATATAAACATTTCAAAAACTATATTTAAAGTGGGTGCGCCATCAAAAGGCCGTAAAACTGCATTTTTTGAAAAATACTTATTTTACCGGAAAAAATTATTTTGTTCTTATACCATGTTCTAGAAATGTGTAAGATGAATAATAATGTTATAAAATTCAAAATTTAGTTAATACTATTCATAACGGCTAGTTCATGACAATATTATAATAATATAACATTGTTTATTAAAACCCGGTATTGCGTACAACACACGCTATCGAGGAAGGTCGCGATTGCGTGTAATGCAAGCCAAGTCAGGGTTGCGTGTTGTGAAAGAATCCTTCATTGTTTCGTATAACAGAATCCAACCATATTTCATTTATACATTTAATATATATATATATACACTCAATGTTGCGCAGAATAACTATTATCAAAATTGTGTGTAACACGGTCCAAGAATAGTGTTGCGTATACTGCAAGCTAATACGGTGTTGCGTATAGCACAAGGTAATCTTGGTGTAGAATACAACATAAGACATTAATGAAATTAAAATAATATTTTTCATAAAATCTCGGGGTGTTACATTGGCCGAGCTTGAGTGCTCAAATTGGTGTGAGGAGGAGGGGGAGGAGGTGCCCTTTTATAAGGGAGGAGAGGGGCACCTTAGGAATATCTCAAAATATTAGTTTATATTAAAGTCAAAATCGGTTTATAATGGTTCCAAAGGGTCATATTTCGAAACTAAAGTGGGGATGGGTCTAAATCCTATCAACCAATAGGATTTAGACAAGTTTAGGGTATTATTTTAACCTTATAAATTAGATTTAACTCTAAGTTAATTAATTTAACTTTTACCGTGTCTTTTTGTTTTCTTTCACTATATGGTTAATACACTTACTATAACAAGCCAAACGAACCCCAAATTGTTTATTATTAATATATATATCCTTATCTAAGTCATTTTGCCTAACCTTATATTTTTAAGAATAAAATAACAATTAATAATATAATATTTGATTTAAAAACTATTTTGTGTCAATTTTGACACTATTTGATTTATGATTTTTGTGAAAGTCATAACAGAAATATATGTTCGAAACAAGTTGATTAAATCAATACTAATATATCATAGTAACCTAGAAAATTAGTGGGATTCATAAAAAGTCTCAAATTACATTTATTTTGGTGTTTATATCATCAATTATGTCAATATTTCATAAATAAGATAAAAACTGCATCATAATTGTGTCATAAATAAATTAACTTATTTAATGTCTAAAAAATATAAATAAAATACCATTATGTAGGAAATCGTTTTAGCTTTCTAATGAATATTTATAGTCGAATTTATCTTATGTATAACCCCATATTAAAAATGATTTACTTATTAACCTTTGATTTTAACTATTTTAACCCTTCTTTAAATAATAAATGTCCTAATCTAATCCAAGTGGGCCTAAATGGTCATATTTTATTCCAAAGTTTGTTTTTGGTCGAATTACACTTGTCCAATAGAATTAGGACATGTGTTAGGGTAATAGTAATATCATATTTACCCTTAGTTACCAGATTTACTATTAACCGCGGTAAAAAAGGTAAAAAGTTACGATTCACCAAAACATTATTTTCATCTCATTGAACCACATTTTAGTCCTTGATATTAACCGTGTCTCTCGGATTTTCGAAATTCCATTCACAGAAGTGGTAAAATTAAGTTTTATGCAAAATTCAGTTTTTAACCTACCACTTAGTGGTTTCACTATTTATCAAAAATTGAAAGTTTTCAGAAAATTACCAAAATTTCACCCTAGGCTAATTTCGGTATTCCGAATCCAAAAATGAAGTCCATTTTAAAAAATAAAATTTATAAAATTTCAAAAAGTGGTTATTACTATTCATAACGACTAGTTTTAATAGCATATTATTGTTTAGTGAAACTCGGTATTGCGTACGACACAAGCTATCGAGGAAGATCGCGATTGCGTGTAAAGCAAGCCAAGCAAGTGTTGTGTAGAAAAAGATTACTTTGATGATTTATATAACATAAAAGTCTCGGGTGTTACATTCTACCCCCCTTAAAAAGAATTTCTCCCTCGAAATTCGTCACTTTGTAACAAACAGATGAGGATACTTCTCCCTCATCATATCCTCAAGCTCCCATGTAGCTTCTTCAAATTAGTGGTTCCTCCATAAAACTTTCATCAAGCGAGTGGTCTTGTTTCGTAGGACTTTTTCGCTACGATCCAGAATCTCTATCGGCTGTTCTTCATAAGAAAGATCTTGCTCCAGTGGTACAACTTCTGAGCTGAGTACATGTGAAGGATCTGGTATGTACTTTCTCAGGAGAGATACATGGAACACATCGTGAACTTGAGAGAGATTCGGTGGAAGAGCCAATCGGTAAGCTACCTTCCCAACACGATCCAGTATTTCGAAATGACCGATATATCTTGGGCTCAACTTCCCCTTCTTTCCAAATCTCATAACCCTCTTCCAGGGAGATATTCGTAAGAACACTTTATCACCCACCTCAAACTCTAGGTCTTTTCTTCGGTTGTCGGCATAACTTTTTTGTCGACTCTGAGCTGCTCTTATGTGTTGTTGAATAGATCTGACCTTTTCTGCCATTTCATCAACGAGATCAGGTCCTAAGAGCTTTCTTTCCCCAACTTCATCCCAGCAAGTTGGAGTCCTGCATTTCATTCCATAGATAGCTTCATAAGGAGCCATCTGAATACTGGAGTGAAAGCTATTATTATAAGAAAATTCCACCAAAGGTAGGTGTTGATCCCAACCTCCTTTGAAATCCATAGAGCAAGCTCTCAACATATCTTCTAGGGTTTGAATTGTTCTCTCAGACTGACCGTCTGTCTGAGGATGATAAGTAGTGCTGAAACTCAACTCTGTATCCAGAGTATGCTGAAGACTTCGCCAGAACATCAAGGTAAATCTCGGATCCCAATCAGATATAATAGAAAGTGGTACTCCATGAAATCTTACCACTTCCTTTACATATATCCTGGCAAGCTGATCTAGAGAGAAATCCTCTCTAATAGCAATGAAGTGTGCAGACTTTGTAAGACCATCAACTATGACCCAAATAGCATTATTGCCTTTGGATGTTTTAGGAAGTCCTGTGACGAAGTCCATAGTGATGTTTTCCTATTTCCATTCAGGTATGGGTAATGGTTGTAACATCCCCTTAGACTTCTGTCTCTAAGCTTTAACTTGTTGACAAACCAAACATCGAGAGACATATTCAACAACATCTCTTTTCATGCCATCCCACCAGAAGTACTCTATTAGGTCCCTATACATCATCGTGCTTCTAGGATGAATAGAGAATGAAGAACTATGAGCCTCATCCAGCAGCTCCTTCTTTAATTCGGGGATGGGAGGAACACAAACCTGATTCCTGAACTTTATTAACCCATCCCAATCAAGGTTGAATTCAGGAACATTTCTCACCTTCTTTTGTAACTCGACATCTTCTCTTTGTGCCTCTTTAATCTTCACATGTATAGATGGTTGAACATTCATTTGAGAAAGATAAGATTTTTCCCCTTCCATTATAATTCCAAGATCCATCCTTTGTAAATCCATAAATATTGGATCTTTTGTGATCCTCATCATGGATAAACTAGCATGGTCTTGTCGACTTAATGCATCTGCCACCTTGTTTGATTTCCCAGGGTGGTAATGGATTGAGCAGTCATAATCCTTAATCAGCTCCAACCATCTTCTTTGACGGATATTCAACTCCTTTTGTGTGAAAATATACTTTAAACTTTTATGATCAGTATAAATATCACACCTTTCACCATATATGTAATGCCTCCAAATATTTAATGCAAAGATTACCGCAGCCAACTCCAAATCATGTGTTGGGTAATTTTGCTCATGGATTTTCAAATGTCGTGAGGCATAAGCTATCACCATATCATTTTGCATAAGAACACACCCCAATCCCTTCTTGGATGCATCACTGTAGATCACAAACCTTTCTCCACTACAAGGCAGTGTGAGCACAGGTGCACTGGATCACCTTCTTTTCAACTCCTTGAAATTCTCTTCACATTCCTCTGTCCAGACAAACTTAACTCCTTTCCGAGTCAACTTGGTGAGTGGATTAGATAATCGTGAAAAATCTTTTACAAAACATCGATAATATCCATCCAAACCAAGAAAACTTCGGATCTCAGTTACTGTTGTTGGTCTCGACCATCTTTCGATAACCTCTGTTTTTGCTGGATCCACAGATATCCCCTCTTTTGAGATTATGTGACCCAAAAATGTAACTTTTTGAAGCCAAAATTCACACTTGGTAAATTTGGCATAAAGCTTCTCCTTTCTCAGGGTCTTCGATATAATTCTCAAGTGATATTCATGCTCTTCCTTGCTCTTTGAATAGACAAGAATATCATCTATAAAGACTACCACAAATTGATCAAGATAGTCTCTAAAGACTCTATTCATTAGATCCATGAAGATAGCAGGGGCATTAGTAATACCAAATGGCATCACTATAAATTCATAGTGTCCATACCTTGTACGGAAAGCCGTCTTTGGTATATCCTACCTTTTGAACCTTAATTGATGATACCCTGAACGAAGATCAATCTTGGAAACGTATTGAGCTCCGTGTAGTTGGTCAAAGAATTCATCAATGTGTGGGAGAGGATATTTGTTCTTGATAGTGATCTTGTTAAGTTCTAGATAATCAATGCAGAGTCTCATTGATCCATCTTTCTTCTTAACAAATAGAACAGGTGCTCCCCAAGGTGACGAACTAGGGCGTATGAATCCCTTATCAAGATTCTCTTGGAGTTGCTTCTTCAATTCCTGCAACTCAATTGGGGCCATTCTATAAGGTGTCTTTGAAATAGGCAAAGCACCCGGTACGAGTTCTATTGAAAACTCAACTTCACGATTTGGTGGAAGACCCGGTAATTCCTCCGGAAAGACATCATCAAACTCCCATACAATGGGAATATTCTTAATCATGAGTTTCTCACCAACCATTTGAGATAAATAACCTTCATTTAGTGGAATCAATACCCATAAGATGGAAGAAATTTCCACTGGATGATTATGTTCATCCTTGCATTGATATACGATCGTAGATTGATCTGGAATATGAAATGTGACTTCCCTTCTTTGGAAATTGATATGAGCTCCATTTAGAGAAAGCCAATCCATGCCAAGAATCACATCAAATTCCACTAAAGGAAGGATCACAAGATTTATTGGAAGCACTTTCCCACAAACTTCGGTCGGAGAAGAATTATAAACTTTTGATGCGACTGTTGTGCCATTAGGTGTTGTCACAACTAACTCAACATCTAATTGTTGAGGTAATACGGTGATACCCTTAGAAAATTATTTAGAAATAAAAGAGTGGGTGGATCCAGAATCAAATAAAACATTTGCTACTTTAGAGTGGATGGTAAGTGTACCTTTCACCACTTCGTTATCGTACTCCACATCGCTGATAGAAATTGCATGTGAATTTCCTTTGTCTTTAGCCTTAATATTTTGTTGACGTCAACCATAATCATCAACCCTTGGATTTGGGCATTGATTGGCATAATGCCCCATCTCCTTGAACTTGAAACATTGAAGTGTAGTTGGTTCATTCTGTGTATCCCTTCCTTTGTTTGCGTCATTAGACATCTTCTTCCCATTATCGCAGCATTCAAATTCCCGATGACCTTCCTTTCCACATTTAAAACATTTACTTGTCCCTTTAAGACAACTCCCTCCATGTTTCTTTCCACACTTTGAGAATAACGAAAAGCTCATCTTCTTTTCCGTGTGCTCTTTAGATTTTTCTTTGAATTCCATCTTCCTCTTCTTATCAAACCCATGTGACTGTTGGGTTACTCCAATCTCCATCTCGACTTTGAGAGCACATCGAACGATTTCCTCATATCTATTGAAGTACCTTATGGCTAACGCCCTTCGAAGACTTGGTTTTAAGCCACTAAAGAATCGATCGATCTTACTCTCAGGTTGGATAATAATACCAGAAGCGTACCTTGCAAGTCTTGTAAAATTTGCTTCATAGATACTAACAGATTCATCATCCCTTTGCTTCAGTTCAAGGAACCCTTTCTCCATCTTTGTTCGGAGAATACGAGGGAAGTATTAATTGAAAAATAAGTTCTTGAACTCATCCCATTCCATAGACTCAATTTCATCCCTTTGCCTCGTATTCTTAATAAGATTCCACCATTGATCAGCATCTCCTTCCAAACGATACACTGCTAGGATGACTTTATCATGTTCAGAACATTGAAGAACTAAAAATATCTTTTCAGTAGTACTAATCCATTGTTCAGCAACTAATGGATCTGTAGACCCACTGAAAGAAGGTGGACGCTGCCTCATGAAGGATTCAACAGAATGTTGCTCCTTCCTTTGCTCGTTTGGAAGTCCTGCATGATTCATAGCTTGAGAAAGTTGTGTGAGCATGACTACAAGATTTTTCATTCCAACTCCCATATCGTTTGGTTGCTCAGGGGGACAATCATTGCATTTCCCATCGCATTCCGCATTAACACGGTTCCTTCGGGTTCCAGCCATTGACTAAAACCAAGAAGAATAGTGTGAGCAACAATAATTATAATAGGAAAACCACATAATTCAAGAATAAAATTTTCATGATTATGTTCTTATCCTAGGTTATTCAAGGCCATTTCTAAAATGCTAATATTGTGTTCTATGCTTAGACTTATCCTTAGGGTTCTTACTAAGGCTTTCACATCCTAGTTTCCAAAGGTTGACTATACCTTTCCTCTGATACCAACTATAACGACCCATACTTTACATACATTGTTAATACATCAAAATTTAAGTACACTTATTACAACATATGACAAAACCACAAAGGACCGTATAGGTATAGTGTCTTTAGAAACTGGGAAACATAAAAAACTGGTTCATAAATCTTCTACAGTGTCTCCCATTTATTTCATCATATCTAGGGTCCCTTTTAGCATATTCTACTTAATATACATCTTCCTGACCTGGGGAAAAGAAAACATAAAAGGGTGAGCTCAAATGCTCAACAAGGGCAAATAAAGGAAATAAAAATCATATCATATCTTTTTGAAAATCATAACCTGCAAAAGAGATCATAATATCTTAACATGAAACAAATCAAAGAAGTGAAAATGAGATCCCCACAATCATAACATGAAACTTGAAACTTTGTGGCATGCACACATAATCATGGAAAATCATTTCTTGTTAGTCATGACTCATTGCCAAGACTATCTTAGTGGACAAAGTCCCTTTCTGAACCGAGTCACCCTCGTTCCAGTCCTATTTCACTGAACCGGTATAACCTACCGTTCCAGCCATGTCTATCTCATGAGATATAAAATCTTTACCCAATGCATTAGAGGGAGATATAGGTCCCACCCATCTTATAATGAATCCTTTCTTATGTGTGCCACAAAATCATAAACCATACATCATAGCGTAACCCATGTAATAAAAATGGGATTCTTAAACAACATGACATCATAAAACAATTCATATAGGATAAAGGAAATCATAAAAATATTTCCATCACAAAATAATCAAATCCATTTAATAATAGGGATAAAAACAGAACCCTTTTATTATCTTAGATGGAAAATAATTTTGATAAAATACATGAACTCCATTCTTGAGGAAAATATCCTTTCTTCTTAAAAAAACATGTTTCCTTTCTTAACATGTCATACAAATTTAAACTAAAAGAAGTTGATTAAAAATAAACTTGAAAACTTGTAATGGAAGCTTCTTTTTAAAAATCCATTCATGTCGTATAAGTAAAAAAAACATTCTTCTCGTACTTTTGTCGGAAAAGTAAAAAATTACCTCGTATGAAAAACGACAAAAGATTCCATTCATATCTTTTACTAAAAACTTACCGAAGGGTAAAAATGGATTTAAACAATTGTAGGTGGATGGAAATAATATTAAATATTTATGAAACATGGATGTGGATGATAAAATACACCCCAGTAAATACTTACGAATAAACAATCTCAGATAAAAAAGAGATTGTGATATTTCCCTTACCTTAGGTCCGATTTGCTTTGTACGTGTCCGACGCTCCTGTATAATGGTTTAAATAATGTTATTGACTTATTCCAGAATCATACATATTGATATGATATCATATATGGTCATATTCATAGCTTCTTATTAGTAATATTTCATTGTTACTTGTTACTCGGGTCTTTATTTCCTTTTGTTCTTATGCGTGTTTTGTCGAATAAATTATTATTCTTCTTTATGGTTATAGATACCTTATATCCAGAATGGTATTAGTGTAAAATATATCATATTTATTCATTGAATTCATTTATATAATTACTATTTAAGGATGATCATGTAGAACGAGTCGCTTCACATCGTGGAGACGGTATTCCGTACGTACGCACGAGTGATGATATCGTTCCTATGATCGTGGAATTTTATTGGAGTATATATATATATATTATTTCAGAATCAATATTACTTTATAATAATCATAAATAGTTACTCGTTACAACATTATACCCATCCTTGTAAGGTGATGGTGGAAAATATATTACACCACGGCGTGGAGACGGTATTCTGTACGTACGCACGCGCGGTGATTTCATTTTTCCGTAGGATGGATAAAAGGTGAATTAGGGTTGTTTCATATTTATAATAACATATCAGTATGTAATTAATACTGATGTTATTACTTTATCATGAAACAACTAAAGAAGAAGAAGTTGAAGAAGAAAGAAATTGAAAAGATCGGTAATGGATATTACCTCTTCTTTGGAACGCTTCTTTGAATCCTCCACTTAGGGAACTAAGATTGGTCTTTGAAGAAGACCAGGACCTCTAGGATTATTCTAGGTGAGTGGAGAGGAGAAAATGGCAGGGGTTGGCCGAGCTTGAGTGCTCAAATTGGTGTGAGGAGGAGGGGGAGGAGGTGCCCTTTTATAAGGGAGGAGAGGGGCACCTTAGGAATATCTCAAAAAATTATTTTATATTAAAGTCAAAATCGGTTTATAATGGTTCCAAAGGGTCTTATTTCGAAGCTAAAGTGGGGATGGGTCGAAATACTATCAACCAATAGGATTTAGACAAGTTTAGGGTATTATTTTAAACTTATCAATTAGATTTAACTCTAAGTTAATCAATTTAACTTTTACCGTGTCTTTTTGTTTTCTTTCACTATATGGTTAATACACTTACTATAACATGCCAAACGAACCCCAAATTGTTTATTATTAATATATATATCCTTATCTAAGTCATTTGGCCGAACCTTAGTTTTTTAAGAATAAAATAACAATTAATAATATAATATTTGATTTAAAAACTATTTTGTGTCAATTTTGACACTATTTGATTTATGATTTTTTTGAAAGTCATAACAGAATTATATGTTCGAACCAAGTTGATTAAATCAATACTAATATATCATAGTAACCTAGAAAATTAGTGGAATTCATAAAAAGTCTAAAATTACATTTATTTTGGTGTTTATAACATCAATTATGTCAATATTTCATAAATAAGATAAAAACTGCATCATAATTGTGTCATAAATAAATTAACTTATTTAATGTCTAAAAATTATAAATAAAATTCCATTATGTAGGAAATCTTTTTAGATTTCTAATGAATATTTATAGTCGAATTTATCTTATGTATAACCCCATATTAAAAATGATATACTTATTAAACATTGATTTTAACTATTTTAACCCTTCTTTAAATAATAAATGTTCTAATCTAATCCAAGTGGGCCTAAATGGTCATATTTTATTCCTAAGTTTTTTTTGGTCGAATTACACTTGTCCAATAGAATTAGGACATTGGTTAGGGTAATAGTAATATCATATTTACCCTTAGTTACCCTATTTACTATTAACTGCGGTAAAAAAGGTAAAAAGTTACTATTCACCAAAAAATTATTTTCATCTCATTGAACCACATTTTAGTCCTTGATATTAACTGAGTCTCTCGGATTTTCGAAATTCCATTCACAGAAGCGGTAAAATTAAGTTTTATGCAAAATTCAGTTTTTAACCTACCACTTAGTGGTTTCACTATTCATCAAAAATTGAAAGTTTTCAGAAAAATACCAAAATTTCACCCTAGGCTAATTTCGGTATTCCAAATCCAAAAATGAAGTCCATTTTGAAAATTAAAATTTATAAAATTTCAAAAAGTGGTTATTACTATTCATAACGGCTAGTTTTAATAGCATATTGTTGTTTAGTGAAACTCGGTATTGCGTACGACGCAAGCTATCGAGGAAGATCGCGATTGCGTGTAAAGCAAGCCAAGAAAGTGTTGTGTAGAAAAAGATTCATTTGATGATTTATATATCATAAAAGTCTCAGGTGTTACAGTTCGGGAGGGTCCGCTCCACGAGCCGAGAGGCGGATACATCAACTGACACAAAGTCCGATGTTTATGTATCCAAAAGTTCTGTATCGTCGACAGGAACTCAACGTCGCAGACAGCGCGTCCATCGGACGCCCGGTCTGAGAGTTATTGGCTTTTTTGTCCCAGGGGCCCGGATGGTTTTTAAGGCAAAACCAACCTGACCGTACTCAACCTGTGTCCAAACCTCGGTTGGAGTGAACCAAAAGATCTGTCTCACTTAGAGGAATTCAATGAAGCTGACGACACGTCAATCGGGCATCCGTAGCTCAAGATATGAGTGATTCCGCTCCGAAGGCCTGGTTGGTTTCGTGTACGAACCAACCCGGCCGAACTAAAAGTATTCTGAAACCTTGAGTGCGATATACCGAAACGACTATCGCGATCAAATGATCATGTTGCTGCTGACGGGGAGTCGTTTGGAGGCTCGTAGCTCAAGATATATCCATTTGAACGAAAACCGTCCGAAGATGGGGGGTCCGAGCCCGGGCCGACCCGGCCCGACCCCCCTGGGTCAGCCGAACCCGGTCTGACCCGGCCGGACCGGTCTGGCTCGGCCAGCCTGGCCCGGCTCGGCCGAGCGGCCGACGCGGGGGGAGCCGCCGCCCCGCGTGACACCCCCGTGGCACCCACGGGGTGTCGGCCAGACAGCCGGACACGACTGAAGCCGCGTCACGAGTGACGCGGGGGGAGCCACCGCCCCCGCGTGACACCCCTGCGACACCCACGGGGTGTCACCTTGGTGGACGGATGCAGCTTCAGCCGCGTCCCGTGAGCGCCGCCGCCTCCGGGAGCCTGCGCCGCCGTGCCGGCGACCCGCGCCGCCGCCGACTTCCGCGGGCCGCCGGAGTCGCTCTGGTTGTCTGTTTTTCTTCCCGTCTATGCCATTGCACCTCTCGGGACTCGCTCTTCACTGCGGAACCATCACAATTCCTTTGCGGCACGTTCCGTCGTCGCCCGTCAATTCCGCACAAAAACGATGAACAGAAGAGGGTTGTCAGGCCGTGTTCATTTGGCCTGCACCCTCCGCATTAGAGATAAACAACGGGAGAAAAAAAACTCAACACATGAATTTCAACAATTTTAAAGGAATAAAATTGTTCTTATGTCCGGGTTCTTCATTCTTGAACAGAAACAACATGGGAGAAAGGGCAATTCCAAAAATAAAATCCCTACTTCATAGTCGTCGTGCGTGAGCGTTCTTCGCAGAATTGCTCGTTGCGGAAGGTGGAGATCGTCGCGTCGTCGCGGAAGGGCGTCGCGTCGTTGTAGAATCAGGCGTAGCGTCGACGAACTCGACAGACCAAGAAACAACAGATTTTAATTATAAATAATTAAATCCGTGTTTCGTTTTAAACCACAAAGAACTTTTAGATGAAACCCAAATTCACTCACCTCAAACGGTTGGTGATCGGAGATCGGGGCAGGGATGAACGTCTCGGATTAGAGCGTCGTCGATTTCTGTGGATGACAGCGTTCTTCGCGTTCTTCGCGTTCTTCGCGTTTTTCATGAAGGAGAAATAAGGTACAATGATTCTGTCAAATCCTCTCAACGCGCAAACTTTCAAAAGACTGGTTGGTCTTATTTTATTATTATACCAACACACGAAAAATGGAAAGTACGACCCATCAATTCGTTGAATTAATTCAACAAAATTAACAGCTCATTTAATTTACGAAATAAACCGCCCAATTAAATGCTCTGTTAAGAAATTAAGAAAATGCGTCCGTTGACTTTCATAATGACGGGTTTTCGCGGGTGCGTTACTTAGCGGAATGAAATTGTGGGGCTCGTGCGGGCCCCACCTCACAAATATCCTACCAAGAGGGTAGGATATTAATAGATAGTACCCTATCCGGATCAACTCAGTTTATGCCACTTTTATGTGGCTTCAAGTGGCTTTCAAGTGGCTTAAGTAAAATAAAATAAAGTTGTCGAAAAAATATTTTATTTCTTAACATTAAGCCCAAAAATTAAAAACCACACCCGAGCAAACGCAACACCGGAACATGCATTTCTAAGCAAATACCGGCGTTGCGATTTCATTGGTTCCCTCAGAATTCGATTCAGTGTACTGGTTCAAAAGTTAGAAAAACCCGCTCGTTCGTTCACTGAACGTACCCGAGCCAAACTTCGGAAGATGATTCCGGGTACACCGGGCCTTGGAATCAGGTGCCGTCAGAAACTTCGCTCTTGTAAAATGCAATGAAAATTAAGAAAAAAATTTCCTTGAAATTTACGGGTCTTTATAGGGAAGTTCCCTTTTATAGGACAGGTGAGGGTTACTTTAGGAAAAGCTTGAAATATTATTTTATTATACAATCATATTCAGTTTATAATGGCTCCAAAATGATTAATTTAGAGGATAAGGTGGTTATGGTTCGAAAATATCACAACCAATATGTTTTATATATGATTTTTTCACCATATTAACCTTATCTTTTATATTTAACTATTAGTTAAATATTATAACTTTTACCATGTATTCTTGTATTATTATAATAAATGGTTTATAAAATATATAAATAAATCCAAGAGAACCCCAAGTAGATAATTATTAATAAATATAATATTATCAAAGTCCTTTGGCATAAACTGATATTTTTAGAAATATTATATCAATTAAAAATAGATTATTTGTTTTAAAAACACATTTATGTCAATTTTGACACCATTTAGTATTTGATTTTTTTAAAAGTCCTAGAAGCTTGATTTATTAAAAAAATTTCATTTAATCTTCCCTAAAATGTCATATTAACATATAAAATTTGTGTAATTCATCAAAAGGCTCAATTTACATTTATTTGGATATTTATATTATCAATTGTTTTAATCATTCATTAATAAGGTAATTACTGCATCACCACTGTGTTATAAATATATTTAATTATTTTATGTCTAAAAACTATTAATAAAATAACATTATTTAGGAAATCATTTTAGATTTATATTGAATATTTATTTACTAATCTTATAATGTATAACCCTATATTAATAATGGTTACTTATTAAACTATGAATTTAACACTTTTAACTCTTCTTTAAATAAAATAATAATAAATTTCCTAATCTAATTCAAGTGGAACAAAAATAAAATATTTTATTCCTACGGTTGATTTTGGTTGAAATAAACTTATCCAATTGAATTTGGACATGATTCAGGGTAATTATAATATCATTTTTACCTTTAATTACCCTATTTACATTAACCATGGAGAACAAAAGTCAAAAGTTACTATTCACCAAAAATCATTTCCCTCTTACTGAACCAAATTTTAATTATTTATGTCAAAATGTATCTTGTATTTTTGAAATTATATTCATAGAATCGGTAAAAATATGTTTTATGCAAATTTGAAAATGCACTTAGAAGGTGGGTAAAATACGGTTAAAAGTTCAATAAAATTTTATATATTTAATATTATTATACAATGACTCCAGTGAATTAAATTAGACATATATAGACATTATGTATCTATATTTAACTAAAATAAATTGAAATAAAATAATTAATTATTTAAATAAAATGTTGGTTTTAAACAATAACTTAGTGTTATCACTATTTATCTAAAAATGAATGTTTTCAGAAATATGCCAAGAATTCTCCCTAAGCTAATTTTGATATTATGAATCAAAAAATGAAATCCATTTCAAAAAATGAAATTTAAAAAATTTCAAAAAGTTGGTAGTACTATTCATAACAGCTAGGTTGGTTGGTCGTTGTGTGTTAGAACTCGAAGTTGTGTACAACACAATCTATTGTATTATTCAAAGAGAAGTGTATTGTGGAATCTTGGGTGTTACACATCCCACTAGTATGTAAATATTTACCTTTCACCTTATATTATTTTTTTAATTCTTCTCTAAATCTATTAAACTCATGTTGAATAGGGAGACTTATTTCTTGTGTCTCAAATAATTATTCATTAATTTTCATCTTTTGTATCTTGGTGTCATCAATATATGATGGTTACTTCATTATAATTTAATATTATCCCTCATTCAACTTGTTTTTCTCCTTCAGTGCAGTCTTTTTTTCTCTCTTGAGTTTTTTAAAATTTTCTAATTGATTTAACAACATACCATTCAATTCCCACTAGAATTATATTATATATTGTCTCTTCCCAATAATCATCATTTATTGATTACCAAAAAAGATTCTTCACATGTGAAAATAGAGTGAATTCATTATTGGAATATCCAGGTGAGTTATATTTATTACCAAAAAAGCATATTCATTTGGGGTTGGACAATATCTTTTCTTCTTATATTCTTCAATCATTTGTGCGTTTCTTCTTGCACATCCAATTCAGATACCTCAACCATTCCATTTGGAATTTTTTTTCGATATGAACAATAACATCGACATTTAAAAATATAATAAAAATATTACATTTTACTTTTATTTTACCTTAATGAATCTTCATTGAGAAGTGAGCTATATTCTGGTCGAGAGCATCATCATCATCAACATCAGAATCACTGAATTCTTCAGTCACTTTACCTTTTTCTTTTCTCTTGGTTTGAAAACCTGACTCATTTTTTTTTAAAATCTAGTGACATCCTCATTAAATATGAAATAATAATATAATATAGTTTATCTAATGAATTGTCTTCTCAGTCTTTCAAATATGATACTTTTGGATCAAACCAATTTGGAATGACCTTTATAAGTTGTAAGGGTCCAAAATTATAGATAGTGTAAAAATGATGTTATGTTTGATAAATAGTGTTACATTCTACACCCACTGTAAACTAAAAAACACCATATATTATTATTATTAATAAATATTGAATAAAAAATATGATGGTAAATCATTTAATGTTAATTCCATTAGATGATAAATAATTATTGAGGGTTAATATTCAAAAGGGATATTTTAAATAAAACTTGTTTTCATCATATTGTCGATTTTATTTTAATATATAAATTTACAAATTATTGATTATAATTTCTATAAAATAAAATTAATTTTTTATTTACTCAAGTTAATATTTACTTTTTATGACTTTTTTTATTTTTTTATAAAAGGAAGATTTTTAGTAAAAAAAGCAATTTTTTTAAAAATTATTATTTTTACAATATTATCATTATATAAGAATATCATATAACATTAAAAAAGCTTTTTTAAAAATTAATAATGTATTTATTGAATAAAATTTGGTATTTGAAAATTTTATTTTAACTTATAAATCTGATGTATAACATTTTAGAACTAAATTAAAATGTTTCCTTAATATATTTTTCTAATCTTCCCATCTAATTAACTGATTTTTTGGTGAAATTCAGTATTTCATGATTTGAAAGACATATAATTTTTTTAAAAAAATATACTAATTTATGTCCTATAAATCAGTATCATTGAAAATATTATCTTGTACATATATTTTTAATTTAATAAACCACTTTTACTATTTTTTTACATTCTATGTGTGTTTATTTACAAATTATCTTTTTAAAGCTATAAAACATTATTATGTATAAATATTTAAAAAAATTCAATAATAATGTTGAAATTAGGTAAATGGTAAAATGGTAATTTTTTTCATTAAAATTAGTTACTACTGTTAAAAATTAATTTTGAGAGTAAATGTAATTTAGGGTAAAAGTCTAAAAAGGTACAAGAAAATTAAAAAAACCCTCCAGGTTTCTCCAAAATGAGTGATCGAAACCCACACACACTTTCCCTCCAATTTCTTCAATTTTGATTCCATATTTATTTGAATAGTACTATTTAATATTTTAAAATCTTATGGTTACTTATACAAACATCCATTCTATTTACATATAAAATGATAACACTTACACCACTTCAACATTCACCTCTCCTTCAAATTTTTAATTAAAAATATATCAAATGGATCTAAATAAGTCCTTCTCCTAGATTAATAATATTCATTTCACCTTTATTCTTATCAATACATTTATTTATAATTATTTTTGAAAGAGAAAACATAATTTTATAATGAGGATAGAGAATGATTTAGTAAATGAATATAGAAGTTAAGGGTTTTCTTCTAAATTTTCTCTATTTAAGACATGTTTTGTATTATTCACTTAATTTATATTAATTGGGGTATATAATTCCAAATTTATATTTTATACCATGAATAAATAATAATTCATGGTAATATAAGTGTAATTTAAAACTCCATTTGTTTGAAGAGGTTTTTAGTTAAATGATACTCAAATTGCAGGGTTTTTTAATGACTTAGTTATTTTTCATAGATAATAATCACTCTTAATTAAATATTATATTTTAATATAGTTATATTATGACCTATAATGATTTTATTTTGTATTTAAACATTCTTTTATTGGAAAATTATGTTTCACACCAATGATTTTTTCCTTGATAATTATATTGTTATAAGAATATTCAGTTTTGTTAAGAATAATTCCCATCCTCTTAAATTATTATATCCCCTCCATGACTATAATTTCCCTTCCAAAAAATGTTCTACTTTATAGAGGTAAACCTAATTATATATTATCTCATGGGACCATCATATTTCCTTTTCCCACTTTTTAAAAGGATTGTTTTCTAATCTTTTATGACGTATGTTTTGAACAAGGTTATTTTCGATGATCAAAAGGTTTTTCTAACCTTTTAAAATTTATGTTTTTATTATCCACTCAAAATTAATTTGTAATATAATTTATTTATTTTCCAATACCTAATAATGAATATTGTTTTTCAAATAAAATTTTTTCAAAGGGTTTTTAATTCACAAAAAGAATACTTTTCAATGTGACCATAATTGATTGTTTTATGCTAATGATAAAATCATTTTCTATGAGATACATTGTATTATAATTAAAAAAATTTAACATTATATTTAGAGAATTTATTTATTTTGAAATTATTATTAATGAATAACCTGTTAAATGTTCTTATGTAATGATCTATTTTTATCATTGAATTTTCGGTATCAACCCTTAACATGTTTGAAGTAAATTTTATTGATACCATCATGAAGTGTTTTGAAACAAATTTTTTCTTTTCTATAGTTTCTTTATGATGTGATGAATGAATCAGATTTCCATACCAATGTGTTTTCACGATACATTGAATAAATTTAATCTTATGGAATTCATATATATTGTTGATTATGGATGTGGTCTTAAATTTACCAAATATACATCAGTTAAGATTTCATATCTCATGAGATGATGAAATGTTGCATGAATGTGTTATTGGAATATCTGTTCACAATCTCATTGTGTGAATGAGAAGAATAAAGATCTATTTACATGTTTTTGTTGTTAATTAAATACATGAATAATTAATTATATGTTTTTGGGGTTAATGAGATGTGGGATTATTATTTCACAAGTTGTTGTGTAAATGAGGAATGAGAATATTTGATCATAAGTTATTGTGAGATCATGATGTAGGAATCTTTGCTGACATGATTTTTTATGCCTTTTTGTGACATAATTTTTTTCATTCTATGATTTAATAACATTCCATATTTTAATATACCTATGATTAGTCTACTTCACTCATGTTTAGTGATTCATGATTCCACACAATTTATATATGGTAATTGATTGTTAAATTAAAATGATATATCCTTTTATCAATACTTATAGATAAATCTTATTATTTCATGTTACTTATAAAAAGAAAATTTTTCCCTATCCATGTTTTATCATATGGTTATGATATTACCCTAGATGGCATGTTGATATTTATTCCCTTACTGAATTTTTTATCTCATCCCATTCCAATGTTTTCTTTTCCCATGGTTATGAAGATAAGTATAAATTTTGGAAAGTCTAGAAGATAATATTGAAGAGTTTGATATTGGATAAATGCTCACATGTTGTGATTAAGTAAATAGTATTCAAAGAAACTAAACCTATGAGTCCTGGGGTTATGAAATAATTTTTGAGATGTATTATCTAAATTGTGAAATTAATTTATTATCATGTTTATGATTTATAATGGGTATCCATATATGTTTCTTCAAAATAGTGATGTCCTCAAGGTCCTCACCAAATCCATGAATATTATTGACTATATCATTTACACAATTTATATATCTATCGATATCATCATAATCATTTATCTTAATTTACTCAAATATAATTCTCCAAACATAAATATTTATTTTCATTACATTCATGTATACATCATAGCTACGTCTAAATATGTCTCAATTACTCTTTATTGTTCCTAGAGCCATTACATTGATGTAACCCTTATCTAAGATAGATATAAATAAAATTTTGTTCATTTCCATATGGATTTATATTCCTTTTATCATTTTGAGTCATATGATTATTGTCAATAATTGGTTTAAATACCAATATAGTAGCATATCAAACTCTTAATCCATGTTTAATGAGATATAAAAGAATTATATTCCACAAAATGTGTTAGTTAGTGTCATTAAAGGTATGATAACCTAAAAAATTTATTGAGTTGTTATTATCCAAAGTGATATATCAATAGAGGTAACCACCCTCTGATACCAACTGTTAATTTTGGATATGATTAGATTACTAAGATGAATATGGGATGAATCAATGATCTCATTTATTTCATGAGTTATTGCTTTTAAGATAAACATATTAAACCCATTAAAGTTATCTATCCACTAAATATAAACTATAAACCTTATAAAATATGTAGAAAAAAATATAGATCAAATCAAATTATATTTACATGGTTAATATAACCATGCCTACACTTATCTATTCTGGTTAGGCCCCCTAATAAAGATTTTGAACTATTTCAGAATGTCTCTAAACATAGGTACCACTACATTATCTCCACATCAAGAACATAAAATAAGATAAAATTATTCTAATTTTTTTTAATAAATAAATACCTTCTTAACCTATATGTTTTCTCAAACACAACATATAAATTTAGTCTTTTTCCATTAGAAGATGGGTAAGTAAATATTTATGTGTACTTCCTTATTATAATAAACACTATTGATCTTAAGACTTCTTCTAGATCTTATGATATATATATATATATATATTCCTCTCATCCCTGAATACTTGAGTTCATGGATAATACCAAACATCATCTCTTTTTCTCTCATTGATATAGGGTGTATCAAACCCTCTTAGTGGTATATTTCCACATTTACTCATTCCCTTTTATATGTATCTATTTCACTTTATAATATAGAATATCACGATATAAATAATTGGTCACCTATCACTCTATTATGGGATTTTAAAAACATCCCATAACTCATAAATAATATATATTATCTCAATTATTTCAATCAATCCATAACCACTTCATGGATCAATATTCTATCTACTTTACTGTGAATTAATTAAATATAATTGACTTAAATATCTGTTACACACCACCTTCAACTATTTCATGAATAATAGAATAAAATCTAGGCCCAAGATTATGTAATCATTGATAAACTATTCATTCACTGTTATAATCAAACCATATATATTTTTTACACCTCCAACTGACATTCCAACTATTATAGTTATGTAAAAAACCACATATCATGGTCAATGTAATCCCTAGTATAAATTTCCTTCAAAATTCCCTACTCCATGACATGTATTTCATTTTTTTCATTCATTGTAATAATATGAAACTCTAAAATTCCACTTACCACACCATAGAGAGCACTACACCACTTTTTGGATCACCACTTCTGAATGTTTGAAAGTAAACTCATCACGCTTAACTGTATGTAATAGTGAAAAAACCATGTCTATTTTCACTCAACATGAAAATAGATATGGTGTGGTAACCACCTACTAATCACGTTGTACATAATAACATTCAATAAATTACAAGACATATGTTTGGTCTCTATATTACAATTTCTATCTTCATTATGTAACATAGGGATAATCCTAAACCACCAAACCAATCGAAGCATTATGATCCTAATTGGGTTGGCCAATCCTTCGACCAAAAATACTCTATAATTATATATGATCATTTTTGGCTTGGGTGGATCCACCATAATGAAAACATAATGTATCCCCTTATAGATTACTCATCCTAGTCATTCTCATAGAATAATGACTTATTCAATGGTGTGGCCTACTATAGGATTTATTTATCAACATATACTGAAATCATCAAAAAATTAGATTATTTTCAAAAAATACAGCTCAATACATTAATATTATAAACAATAATTATATAATGGAACCCACACACCCTGTTTGGAAAAGTTAAACTTAAACCCAAGACCTTAATCTAATCCCTATAATTATCCATTGACTACCAAGGGATGGGTATATTTTAACACAACCTATCCATTTAGATAAACCCCACAAAATAAATCCATTAATAGATTTTTGAATTCAACATACAATTCATCATAAAATATGAAATAGCCACAAAAATCTCTTTACTAAATAATAGATAAAAGGAAGAGTATCCCAAAAACAACCAAGATATAATAAAATACTCCTAAAACAATTTACATCCCTAAATTATCTTATGTTTGCTAGATCACCCAATAAAATGAATAAAAAATATCATAGAAGGGAAAAATCTCTAAGAATGGTCTTATTTGTACAAAGTAAAAAAAAATAATATATCTTATATCATTACCCATAATTAAACATTACATCAAAAAATAAAACTCTCTCAGGATGAAAATGTTTGGTACCTTTAGGTATTAGCTAGATATAATACTTATAACACAATATAACTTCCACATCTACTATAAAAATCTCCACATAATATTTCTTCCTAAAAATATTCGTGAATATATATACCATAGGTATTTGGAAATAAAAGAAAAAGTTGATCTCAAATTATTTATATAGAAAAACATCATTATGATTCATGAAGAGATTATTATTAGAATATAAACATGGGAAAAAATCTGAACAAGATAAAAATAGATACTAGTAGAACAAAATCATGGAATCATATGAGTGGATCATAAGGTATGATATAATAATCATAGAATAAATCATATGAAGTTATAAACATAAAGAAATAGTTATGAATAACATATATCATGATACAAGAATTTAATATCATAAGACAATAATCATGAGCTATGTAAACATAAATTAGTTTTGGGTCATGAACATAAGCATATGAATCCTAAAATAAGGCAAGTTTAACCCCAATGAATATCATAACACAGAAAAATTGGAATAAAACCCATGTATCGTTAAATAGTGTATCAAAAATCAATACCCGCATCCCATAACACGGTGGATTAGGAACTACTACTCATGTCCAATGGTAATATCATGAGATATTAATATTTTCCTAATGAATTAGTGGGATATATAATTATAAGAACACTCATAACATAGTTTTAATCCAAAAATATATATCCTATACAAAATCAGTCGCACATCAAAGATCAATAATCCCATTAAATAAGAATTTGCTTTAAAACATTTCTTATGACATCAAAAAATAAACAATCAACAATTGAATTGAATGATACCAAAATTTCAATCAGTCAGAAGAGATTTATCATAAAAGAGTTTTTATGGTGAAACAAGGGTCATATGAAATATTTATAAGAGGATGGATCTTCTAAATAAGGAATGGAAATTTGAAGAGAAAATAATGAATGGGTTTTTTTTGGTGATGTTGTAAAAAAATTCTATAAGGCACTTTAAAAACATTTTTAAAGGTTAAAGAATATACATTTAGAAAATTATTTTTAAAGATAAACATTCCAATACTATAATTTTGAAAGGAAATATTTGTATTTTCTAAAAAATGTGGGGTAGATAAATTAGAAAATATTAAAATTGAATGATGTACATTTTAAGTATTTTCTAAAATTTTTAAAGAAACCCATAGTTATAAAAGAACTAGAATTTTTCATTTTCAATAGTGAAAAAATATAATAAAACGATACATATTTATAATTCAAT
The DNA here is from genome assembly GCA_963277665.1 of Viscum album. NCBI lineage: Eukaryota > Viridiplantae > Streptophyta > Magnoliopsida > Santalales > Viscaceae > Viscum > Viscum album. The sequence continues at coordinate 19,134,592 of OY728137.1, read as the reverse complement.
ATAATAAATGATTTTTTAGTATGAAGGAATTTGATAATATGTGATAAATAAAAAAATAGAGGATGAAAATTAATCATAACAGTGTCACATTTATTTCAATTGAGAAGCCAATAAAAGAAGAAAACATAATATAAAAATGAAATTTTTGTTTAAATAAAGTGATAATATAATCTAAAATATATAAATTTGGGAAATATATCAGACTCAGATGAATATAGACAACAGCTAATGATAATCACTCACAGAAAGACATTTCATCAATAAAAACACTTACAACATATTCCAACCTAGTCAAATCCCATATAACCTCCTTTAATTTTTTTATTATCAATCTATTCATGAACATTGTTTATATTTATTTTACTTAATTTCATTAAATAAATATATATTATTAACCACTTATTAATTAATCACTTTTAAAATTAATATTCAAGTGGTAATTATTCTATTTATTTGAGGAATGCTTTGGTTTAGTGGTTTAAAACCTTTCTCCTTATTCACTTTTTAATCACAAAGAAAATGATACTGGAGATTATATATATGTGTTTGATATTTCTCGAGAGTTCCATTATTATTTCATGAATTTTTTAATTATTTTTCTTAATGAATGGTAATAAATTATATTTTTTAAATATTTACATAATAAAAAGAATTAAACCTAATGATGAATATACTTATGTATAATGGAATTAAATAAATAATAAAATATGAAAATTAATTATTATTAATAGATATTAATATTATTAATGTTTGGTAAATAATTTATGTTATAATTTTTCTAACTTTATTCATTTTGGTGGAAATTTTGACCCAAAAAATGTTTTCTATAATGGATGAATGAGAAAGAAAATTTTGTCATGTCTTTATAATATCATGTTAATAAATGTTTAATTATAATAATTTAATTAGAATATTGGTTTAAATAATATTTAACAATATTTTTATAAATAATTTAAAGGAAAATTATTATAGATAAGTCAAAAAATACAATGGATTTTCAATCCTTCCCTTGGAAACCATATTGGAAAAAAGGATTTGAGAATTTATTGTGACAAGAATTTCAAAAACATGGGAGACACATTCTATGGAGATAATTAATGTTTTTATTTATGTGTAAACCAAATTAAAGTTTTACTATGAAGTGGGTATATTATAGGTCTTTTTTATATATGATTTATTGTGTCATTTCTAAAAATACCTATTCCTTAATGTGAAAATGATGTCATTTTATAGGTAATGTAGACAAAATGTGGAAAATAATACTTTTCTAAGATGTAAAAAAACATGTATAATATTACTAACAAAAAATATAATTTCTTTAAAAATTTAGTTTTTTATTTTAAAAATAATGGTTAATATATTCTTAAAATTTACTTACAAAACACATGGGGACCATCATGTAATCATTAAGGGTGAGATATGAAATGGTTGTAGCATTGGGTGGTTATTAAGATAGAAAGTATATCATTTTGAATTCCATGATCTTGAACTTGCCTCGTAAAATATTCCATTCAAGCTATACGTTTTGATGTTAAACTAGGGTTTGGTCAAGGGAAAACCCATATGATACCACTTCCTTCCAAATATTGAATAAATGAGCCTAATATGGAATGTTTATAGTACCTAAAACTACAACTTTAACACTTTTATATAAAATAAAAAAGGTGCATACATCTATTTATACCATCCATATTAATGGAAATATTATAACAGTCATATCAAGTGACAAATATTTTTGACCCTAAACCTATAATTTGGAATAGTCTAAGAGAAATCATATAAATCCATTGGGCTTAAGAAATTAACCCAAACAAGGGAAACACATTCCTTCCACCATCCTTTAAATGTTTATATATCACAAAAATAGGGAAATAAAACGCTATTAAGAGTATCTAAAGTTCATATATCTTTTCATCATATAACAACATGACCAATATGGGATTCCCAAAGTGGTATTCATCCTTCCCCCACCCCATATCTATTTTATCTCTCCCCCGTTGTGTGCAGTTATGTTGATGTCTACTTCTCCTGACCTATACCGACCACATCTAATTTTTTTCATCCAAGAATTAGATAGAAAAACCTTCTCCCACCACCCGTCTTACTCTATCCCATATCCTCTACTACATGCAGCTCAATCTGGTGCCACTAAATAACCATTCCCTCATCTTCCCTTGTATACCACCACAATATAAACTTTCACATTTCCTAGTATATGTTATGTTCTTTTAATTTTTCTATAATTTATTTAATATTATTGTTTATTTATATTTTTTATTTATATTAATTATAAATTGAATATGTGTTTTCTATTTCTAATATATGAATATTTGATCCAACTGATATAAGGGAATAATACATCATTATAGTTTCACTTCTGTATCCTCATGTTTTTCTTTATTGATATTCATGATATTATTTATATGATAATATTGGTGATATTATTCACTAATATTATACATCTTATAAATAAAAAATGAAAAACTGTGACACTTTTATGGGTTTTCTTGGGTCACTATATTGTCTGGGCCAACACTAAAATTAATTTATCTCATTTATCCAAATTATATCAAATGATGGTATATAATTAATGGCATGTTAATCATGATGATAAAACATGTAGAATGATTACATAACAATTAATATATAACCAATGACCATATATATAATAGTCACATTATATCCCTATACATAACCTTACATACTTAATCAAAATCATTCATTTAATTTTCTCAATCAATTTATAAAGATATTTTCCATGTTTTTAACAATTTTTATAATTTCCATTCTAATCATTGGTGGTATGGACATCATAGATGATTGAGATGATGGGAATTTCAAAATTACAGTGTTTTTATTTACTTTTAGTTTTATTTATTTAGTAACTTTCCTAATCATATTTCATTTATTTATCTTTAAATTCTTTTTTATATTATAATGGTACACATGAAATAAGTCACTGTCTATTTTTATGGGTTTACTATAAATATATATATTGAAAAATTGGGGATGATTACAGATAATATCATACTATATATAAAGGGTGATACAATATCACCTCTTAACAAAAATTTATAGTCAAAATTCATTACTATGATGATAATCAATTTGGATACTTTCATTTCATATCATCTTTTTGTTCCAACATAACTTCTTAAAAATTATGACTTCACCACAAAACATTAATTGGGTGACTGATCCTATTTCAAAATAATTTATATCTATAATACAAAATATAATATGATAGTTCCTTATAAAATATATCATTTTCCCACTGTACAAATTTTGATTTCAAAACATGTGATGGATCTTTTATGTACTTAATTAAAAGTTATACATAGAAAAAAACCTGCACTTTTGAGATGTTTTCTGGATATTAAAGGAAATAAGATACCATCCCCATAGGATCAATTATCCCAAAGCAATTATTTCACCGAGGGATACATTTTTCATTCTTCCAAAATCCCATAAACCTCTTCTATGGTGATATTCATAGGATCAAATTTTCTCCAACATGAATGATCAAATATGATTTATGGTTATAAGTGTAACTCAACTATTGAATTTATTATAATTTAATATATTATTTAATGGTTTGATACTTCCCTATAATTTCATGATCAAGATCATATCCCGATAGATTCATATTGTTAACTTCATCCCAGCATGTTGGTGTTTGGTATCACTTTTTTATATAGATAGTTATATCATTCAATTTGGATTCTAGAGTTGAAAGTTTTATTTTATTATACATACAATAGAGGAAGATAATGATACCAACCACCATTTAATGACACCAAACAAGATCTCAACACATATTCTAGAATTTAAATGAAACCTTATGTTTAAATATCAGTTGGATAATGATAATCTAGGTTGAATATCATCTATGTATCTGATGTTTTTAAGACACCTTAGGAATGTTGAAGTAAACCTATGATATGAATCAAATTAAATTAATATTTGTACACCATGTAGAATTATCAGTTTCTTTTTGTTTAACTTTCAATATTGGTCATGTGAGAAATCCTCTAGAATAACAATATAGTAAATTTATTTCAAAACTCAACGAAGCACTTATTAAAAGGAATTATATCTTTTAATTTTTTTGGAATATTTGTAATGAAAGCCATTTTGGTTTTCTCCAATTTCAATATATGTATAGGTAATGTTTATATATACCTATTTTAATTCCACCATTCTATATTAGATTTTTAATAATCCAAGTATCATGATATATATTCCACATTCCCCCCTTTTAATGTTATCACACTACAAATTCTCCTTGATATCTTTATACATATTTATGCTTCCAGGATGGATAATGAGTGACGAGTTATGTTCATCATCCCATATATCAATATTATTTTTTGGTATTTAGAGGAAACATATTCATTTCCTAAATCTTATTAATTCATAATTTTCGGTGTTGAACTCTATAATTTTCTATACCTTGTTATATAAATACATATAATTCTTATATACTTCCTTGATCTTCAAATGGATAGATAGTTGATATATAATATTGGAAAGATATGATTTTTGACATTTCCTTTAGATTTATTGATCCCTCCATTAAGAATCCTTGAGTATTGGGTCTCTTAAAATCCTCATCATGGAATAGGTAGCATAATATTTCCTTTTTATAAAATCAACTACCTTGTTTTCCTTTTTAGGATTATAGTTCATCGAGTAAGCATAGTCCTTGGTTAATTGAAAACATTTCCTTTGGATAATTTTCAATTACTTCTATGTGAATATGTTAATATTGATGTTTTAATCAATTTATTTATTTAAGATATCATCATAGGGATAATTTATCTAAATCATTACTACAAAAAATACTTCTATTATTTCCAGATCATGAATTGGAAAATTTATATCATCATTCTTTAATTGAAAAGTTGTATAGGATATAACTTTTAAATTTTTCATGAGGACGCATCCCATTTATTTCATTGTCTATTTTAGGGTAGTGTGAGTACATTTAAAATAAATATGTGATTCTCAATATCCTTAAATGTATCTGAAATTAATTATTGTAAATAATATCTTCATCATTCTATGTAAACATTGTTTGTGAATTTGATAGTCATGGTAAATTTATCACAAAATTTTGGGATTATCCAAAAACTATAAGAAAAATATTGATCTATATTATAGATTAAATTCTAGGATATTATTTAATCACCTATATATTTAAAGGATATGCCCTATAATGTTATTACATAACCCAATAAGGATACATATTCTATCTAAAATCTACACATTATGAATTTGGAATGGAGTTTTTTCCATTATATTTTCTTTATAAAAATACAAAAATACTCTTCATTATCTTCTATTATCTTATAAAATTTTAGAATATCATCATTAAAAACTACCAAAAAGTTAAATATGTAATCTAAAAAACCATATTAATTAAATATAGAATGATATTAGTGTAATATTTAAGTGCATATGTCAACAATATGAATTCATATTGTCTATATCATGTGCTGAATGATTTTTTTGGTATACATTCCTTATTCACCCATAGTTGATGATATCAAAAACAAATATTCTCTTCTAGGAAGTGTTGAACCACTATAATATGACAAAAAAGTCATCAATAAATGGTATAAGAAACTTTTTTAGGATCATGATCTTGTTAAACTCTTCATAATCAATGCAATCTCACATTTATCCATAATTATTCATAAAAAAGAGTAATTGAAAACCCCGCAGGGAAGAACATGGGTGAATAAAACTATGGAAAAAATTATCTCAATGCTTCTTATTAAATTGTTATAATTTAATGGAGGTTATTTTTTATATTCTGTTTTATATAAGTACAAAACTAAGTATGAGTTTAATTATAAAATCAACCATATATTCTAGGGGAAGGCCATGCATCTCACTAGTTAATATGTCAATATATTCTTATATAATTAATTTTTATTCAATACCGATTTTATCCATAATATATTATATAAATATACTTTATTATTGGGTCTTAATACAAATATATATGGAATTTGTTTCCAATTGAAGTTCATAGTCATCCATTCATTGATATTTGATCATATGATGATTTATTATATGAAATTAAATTTTGCTATCTCTATATTTCTTTGAGCTCTATAGAGAGAGAGTAAATCTATATAAAATATGACATAAATTATACTAAGGAAAGATTAACTATATTCCGATAAATAATTTTCCTACAATTAAAAGTCAGATAATAGTTTTATATTTTTAAGCAAGCATCTCACCATTGATCGTTTTCACAGAAAAGTCAACAACCAATGTTTTTTAAGATGGATAACTATTCTTAATAAACATATACGATAGCAATGAATGTAGAAAAGGAAACCATATAAGTTATTTATTTATATTATTTTGATAATGAGTGTATCTTTCACTACATTATTATCATGATTAACTTTAGATGTATTGATTTCATGAAACATTCCTTACTCCCTTGGGTTTAGAGGTTTTTGGTGTAAATTATCTTCATTAACCTATTTATTGGTTCATTTATTTTTATAAAATGAAAATTAATTACATTTGAATCATTGAAGTGTAGGAGGTGAATTATTTGAGAACTTCATCACATATGTGGGGTTATCAATCCTCTTAACATTTATTTAAAAAACTGCTTCATGGATTACTCGATTACATGTAAAATATATTATTTTTCCTTTGAGCAAATTTATTATGTTCTTGTTCCCTCATTTTTTCATGTCGGTTTTTAAATTTTATTTCCCACAAGAGATTTATTATTTAAATTTCCTTGATACTTTTTTTCCTTTTCTTTTCTTTTAAAACATGATATTAATTAGAGTATAAAATTTCTATATCCATCTAAAGTGACCATAAATTTCTTTATTCACAACTAACAAAATACCTTAAATTTTTTTTTCAGAGACTTAGTTTTAAGATACTAATGCAAAATATATTTTTATATCCAGATAAACTATAAAAATAGTGGAATTTATTGAAAGTTCTGTGAATTATGCTTCATAAAAGCCAATTGATTCTACCTCCTTTTTCTTAAATAAATGAATTATTTATGAATATATATTTTATTATTTCCATGAAAATATTTATTGGAATATATATTTTTAAACTCCTCCAATTCCATAGATCCAATATATTTTTTTCATCATATTTTTGATCATGATCCACTAGTGGTCAGCTTCACCCGATAAATAATAAATATGAAAAAATACCTTTTTAATATATGAGAATTGAAGAAATAAAAATCTATTTTTTATTAGGTTAATACATTGATTACGGATTAGGGGTTCAAAAGAGGCATTAAAGGATTGGGGTCGTTGTCTCATAAAGTAGCCCAGTGAAAGTCACCACTTATTTGATCATTTTTGGAACATGATGTAGTTTATATTATTACTCATAACATGATAGAGTATAACCATAACATTTTTCATTATATCTCATATCCAATTTGGTTATTCATTTAAGAAACAAATGAATTTTATACCACAACCATCATTTACTTAATTCCTCAAGGTTCCAACCATTAATAAAATGAAAAGATTTAATATGAGTAATAAAGAATAATATCATAAAAATACTAGATAAAAAGATCATATTAATGTTATATATTAATCCTCAAATGTCTTATTATATAAAACCTTCATTTTTATTGATAAAAAATCAATTCATAATAGGTTTGTTTAAGATGGGTCCTCTTATATTTCATAACTAAATCCCAAAAAACACTATACCTTGTTTACAAACCAACTAAGATGAATTGTGCATATAATTCATAAATCTTACCTTATTTTCACAAAACTTGATTGAAAATATCACAAATAAACAATCTTTTAGAAAATAAATGTTTTTTGTATTTTGAGGTCAGCTAAAAAATTGTTTTATAAGAAAATAAAACATCAAAATCAACAGAAATTATATCCACAAAATATTTATTCCTTGAAATATTTTTTAATATAAGAAACTATAGAAATTGGAATCATTGTAATAGTCAAAGATAAAATTATTAATAAGGAAACCATATTAATGAGTCAGGAAAACCTTATATAAACATGGTAGAAAACATGAAAATTGGAGAAATAATAGATTAATGTAATAAAAAAAATTATATGAATTGATCACAATGAAAAAATAAAATAATCATAGAACATGGTATATTAACTTCATTACATATAAAAATATCTATAAAAGAATAACATACACCACAGAATTTGAATTCATAATCGTAAGTCAATAATCACGAGACACTAAAACATTATTTTTTAGTGTGGCATAAACATAAGAACAGAAATCATAAAATATGTCAATGTTTACCACCAAGACCGTCCTAACATAGTGGATCAAGAATCGAAACATACATCACATTAAATTTTGGATTGCGAATCACTACTGATGACCCATAACAAAGTGCATTATGTATTACTATTGACATCCAATATTAATATCACAAGATACTCTACCTAATTCATTAAATGGGTATATAATTATATTCCCACATATCATATAGTGGTAAACCATACATATGTGTTCTAAAAAAATATGTCATGTATCATATTGATTAAATCATGGATAGAAAATGGGTTTCAATATATTTCATGTTCTATCACATATGATAATATCTTGAATTAGATTGGATGATACCCAAATTCTACTCACCCAAAAGAGATTTATAATCATAAAATATATTGTGTGAAATATTAGTGATATTAAATATTCAAAATTTGATGTATCATTGAATGATATAATAGAAAATGGAATATAAAACCAGAAAATAATCTTATTTACCTGTTGGCTGTATTTGGAACCTAAATTCTGACCAAATAAGTACTTCTTAAATATCTTGGGAAATTTAAATCCAAAAACAGAAAAATATAGCTGATTTCTATGTTTTGTGTTTCCAACCCTAGACAACGATGATAAACCTAGATTAAATGTGAAAGCCTCACACTAAACATACCAAAGAACCATACCATGCATGTGCTCCTAGACTTAGTCACATCCATGACACAGACTCTTCCTGAAGGAGATATATGTCCCAAATAGTTAATATTGGTTAGTTTGGACCACATCACCCGAAGCCTATACAAGGTCCCAAATCCCCAATTTCAACTCCACGTGTGAAGGATTTAAATATATTAAAAAAATATGAATCCAAATTAGTAACTACGAACATGAAATCAAGGCCTAGCTCTTCTAGGTTCCCACTTAGGTTAATTTTGAATCCAATATATGGGAATGAGGATGGATGTGAAGGGTCATAATGACATTTTATGTTCGTAATCACCAAAAGATTCCTTTACCCTGGTAACCCACAAATACTCGGTCGATGTGACCTCCTCAAAAAATGTGTCCATGTGGGAAGGAGTGTGAGTTGATCACAGAAAATAATAACCAATTGTAATTGGGCATAAGAGATACGTGCGTAGGTCCTCAAAGTTCACTCTTAGGTGTGTTTTAAAACCAAAATAATTTGATGAGGATGGAAAGGAAATTTATTTATTCCTTTTAGTGACCATAAAAAATAAAAGACAACTTATCCCAAGTTACCCATAAGACCAAGAAAAAGGAAACTATTCTAGAGGTTTTCTATGGTGATCAATACAATCCACTTTGGTGGATTGTTCATTATTATGTGTGGTTATCTAGAGAAATCCAATCAGAGGCATGGATGTGAAATCATATATGGATTAAACATATACCGTGCAACTATAATTTTATGATATTTTTGAGGATCCATCGATGGATATTCTATCTTCACCTTGGTTACCTACCTAGGCACCCCACTCCCCCCAGGTCAGTTACATGGGACATCTATTTCACATGGTCACCTATCTTGGTTACCAGTTCAAAAATGCAATCTATTGGGGATCCAAATCACATAATTAATTTCCAAAACCTTCTGATATAGTTCTCAAATTTATCATTCATTACAGGGATAATAAGGATTTGTCCTCCCATGAAAGGATTTTTTTAGGAAATCATCCTTTAACAGTAGGAACCTCAAAGTGTTTACAACCATGTATTCCCCTAATAATGAGGGTACTAATCATTAGTTTATTTATGAATCCTTTAAAATATAATAATTATCATACTATATAACAAAGAACCCAATTGGTCCCCCTAGTCTACTCAATGAGCCATAAACATACATATAGATCATTTATTAGGTGTAAGACCCAACCTTTCTTCATTCCACCATATCATCATTTTACTAGTCTTCCTTACTCATATAGTTAACAAAAGGGGGTGGTATATTGTTATATATGTCAATCATAATTTTTATAATACATAAAAAGTTCCTATATTATTTATATACTAACAAACGAGATGCATAAAATGGGATGCTCAGGTGTTTGCTCCATAAAAATGTCTCAAGTGGAGATACTAATATTCGATTCTTCAAAATATTCAAGTAAAGAGTCTATAATTGGTTTCTTCAACTTTATTGATTCAATATTATCCTATTTTTGATCATATTTACACTTGATTAATTCATATATTAGGTTAAACCTAAAAGGGACACCCATGAATAATTCCCACACCAACCTTTTATAGGCATCGTCCTCTTAGTGTCCCTAGTTGTAAAACATTAATGTATACAACCCATAGTCCAATAAATATTAATTTAACCATATTATAAGTGTAAATGGATTCATGAACTTATAAGTATCCTCTACTATCCTCATCACATGACTATATAAAAGTATGGGATGTCCCATTAAGTATCCTCAAAATATGTGAGTTTTAATTAATTTCTTATGAAAACATAGAAAACCCATTTCATGGACCCAATATTAACTCTAAAAAACATCTCACCTCCCTTCATAGATTATCAAAAACACCATTTATATAGACAACCCCTAATATTACCTCTTATATAGATTTGAAATATAGAGTAAATTCAATTTTTTTTCAAATTAGAGACAACATAACTCCCATGCAGAGTGTTCAATTAAATACATGTTGTCATTGTATCAATTTATTAAGGGTATTTAGTATTATCAATGAGAAGGATTAATAAAAATGTATTAAATATATAATACATTCCTAGAACAATAATAGAAATCACTTTAGGGATAATCAATACTCCCATCCTCTTGACCAATGAGAAACCCAATGCATCGCTTGTATAAATGAATGTATTCCAACCTTTGGAAAGGGGATCCAAAATGAGTAAAAACACACGAGCATGTCTTTTATTAAGAAAAAAAATGTTGATCCAAAATTTTGTAAATAAATAGGAAATAATTTGATAAACTACACATTATAATTGGTGATTTTTCACTGATGTGATTCTTTTTCTCCCTTCAAATATAAATGGAATCCATTATGGATATATCATAAGGACATAGACTCTCCATCAAATTTGGAGACTAACAAACAAAAATGAGGGTTTCCATGAATTTATATCCAATTATATATCAATTTTAGACCAATATTATTGCAATAATTGCCACATCACCAAGTCACTAATATACATTAGCACCTAACAAGCACTTATAGTTTTAGATGGCGAATTAAATGGTAAAATAATAACTCTATGATGGGATAATTCCAAACATTGGTAAAAATCATAAAAAATATAATGTTACTAAGGCTATAGAGAAAAAAACCATAAATATATCATAATAAGGGTATAAAATCTCCCAAATCAACCTAAAACCAATTCAAGAGTCTCTCCACAAATAAAATCAATTATTACCATTCTTATCATTGAGTGTTAGAGAAGGACATACAATACACTATAGAAACTACCTAGAATGTATATTATTTATTATTGTTATCACCACCAAAGTGTAATAAAAATTCTATAAGAACCTATAGAAGAAGATTTGTGTACTCAATTATCTAGACTAAAGAATTTATAAAGAGAGATATCCTAAGAGTGGTAACATCTGCATCTTGAATGAGGGTCTATGTCGCAACTATTTCCAAAAATCTTATGGCCCATCATTATATCATGGTAGTCTCCCAAAATAAATATCATAAGAATATTACTCAAAATCATTTAATTTTATCAAATATAGCCTTGATGATTTCTATAACTGACCTCTTACTAATGAGGGAGAGTATTTACCCACATATAGGTCTTTGTAGTAGTATTATACTATATATAGACACTACTGGAAAATTGGTCCATACCGATGGTTTTGAAAAAAACCGTGGGTATAGGGATAGTACAAGAACCTATACCCACAGTTATGGAGAACCGTGGGTATATGGTATTTTTCAAAGACCTATACCGACGGTTCTTCAAAACCGCGGGTATTTGAGTTTTTTTTGAAGACCTATTCCCACGGTTCTCTAGAACCATGTGTATAGATTATGGAGGGGAATAAAAAATAGGCGGGACAAGAAATATATTAGGTGGGAATATATTTTTTCACAGTCTAGGTTAATATATTCATATAAATATAAATTTATATAATCATAATTTCTTTAGCTCGGTTGGTCACTGGTGGAGGCGCGGTTGTGAGATGCGGGTTCGAAACCAGCGGTCTGCATTTTTTTAATTGAAATTCCTGATGTGGATTATATTAATATATATACGTATATGTATATATAAATAACAATTGAAAATCATAACTCGGTTCGTTAGTTTGTGGTGTGCGTCCGTGGGGCCCAGTGTGAGACGCGGGTTCGAATCCCCTTGCCTGTATTTTTGGATTTTATGTACCCCACGTGGATTAAATGAATATATATACATTGATGTATGAATATATAATAAAATGAATTCACAGCTTGGTTGGTCCCTTGGTGGTGTGCAGCCATGAGGCGCCGCGTGATTGCGTGTTCGAATACCGCCTGCTAGGAATTTTTTGAATTTAAATTCCCCATGGTTTTCAAACCGTGTAGTCTGTTGTGTGCCATGTTGGAACAATAGTGGTGCACACTATGACTCCCCTATACACACGGCTCTCCAAAACCGTGGGTATAGGTTGAGACACCTATACCGACGCCATTCCAGCCCACAGTTCCCAAAACCATAGGTATAGGTCTCTTTTCCAGTAGTGAAAAATCCATAGAATATGGGACAAACAATCTAAGAGATTGATTGTTGAAGTTGTAAAATCCCATGGGAAACCCTATCCTCTATGAATAGGGGAATTTTTACCCTCATATAATTTTCTAATATCTTCAATTAGAAAAAATATATCCATATTATATATATACCTATTATAATGAAATTTCTATTACATTATACTAGTTTCACATTTGTAAATGACATTATTCATGTCCAAGTTGATGTTGTAGAATGTTAAATTAATTGATAAAATTAAAAATATAAGGGATTTGGAGAAAATATCACTCATTAAAAGATATACATGGATGGAATATAAAACAAAAATTAAAAAAAAATCATTTTTTGGATCCCTATATAATATTAAACACATAACCACTCATTAGGATAATGATAATAGAAAAGGAAAAGGAGGGGGTATATCCATATTCCATTCATCACCAAAAAATGGTGATGAAATATTAGTAAAAGCTCACATTTATCAGATAATATAGGATATTGAGAAATATAAAAATAGAATTTACAATGGGAAACCTACACATATAGTATAATCCTTTGGCTAAAACGTATATGAATCCATAAGTTGAACCAATTAAAATAGAATATATTTATTAATCCATGATGGAAACATTGATCCCCCACATAAACATGAGATTACATCAATTGAACCACTCCACATTAGGGTAAATTTATTACAATGTTTTCCCATTATTGGGGAGACATCAACTACATGTTTATACAAATAAATCATGGAAAAATCAAGAAGTGGTATCCCAAAAATTATATAATTCTATTACATGTTGGATATATTTTATATAAGGTTGATGTTAATTAGTAAATCCATATAAGAATACACAAATTGAGTCGGCGGATTTGAATCTATCTTTGTCCAATATTATTAAAACAATGTTATCTACATTCGATGGAATGAAATATCTTGAGTATTATCTCAAAGATTTTTATTTACATGGTGGCCCAATATTAGTTACCCCATAAAATAAGAGGATGATAAACATGGATACTTCATACAGTAATTATATGTTTTTATATTTTTTTTATAATGACCATAAAGATGGGTTTCACATAATATGGAATGATCTGAATTAACAATTCATATACTAAATTTTCTCCACATAAAAGGAAATATCTATCTATGAACTCTTTAATTGAATGAAATTTAATAATTAGAGACTCAAAAATTTCATTTCAATATGTAAGGGCCTAACATACTTCATAAAATACATATTTCCTAGGAATAATTTCTAAATATCATTAAAGGGAAAACAAATGTTTTTTTGTCAACTATGCTCATCCCACTTGAGTGAAATAAAGGTTTCTAGAGTTTTATAATATATCAAATTGTATATAAGATTAATTTTGGGGATCCATGGAAATAGATTATCAAGAACCACTATATCAGATAAGTATGTAAGGGAATGTATAATATGCTAATATTACCCACAATCCGATAAGGTTTAGGTGATGTGACTTTGAAAATTGGATGACAGAAGTTTATTTATTCCATAATGATTTATCAAAATTCCTCATATAGAGATCTAAAAAATCACGATGACTGGATGATCTAGAATATATTTTATCATTTGAATACCATCAGCCGGTCCTGAGTAAATTAATCAGTCGTGATCTCAATTCCTTTAATATCTTCTACTACAATAGTCTCTTATAATCCATATCCTAAAATCAAATGAAATTAGTATATGTGAGAAAAATAGGGGTGAGACCCTTAGGATTATAAAATTATTATTGACACATATGGACTTTATTTCGACAATATTTGGAGAATGGGAACAATCATAACAAATGAGACCTTTGGAATTGTCCCACCAAATGTGACAATGAAAATCATCCCATAAAAAGATTCCATGGGAACCATCCTGTCAAATGATAAAATGCAAATCATTTTTCTAAATGAGAGATTCCTATGATGAGGATAAATATTTCACCTCTCTTAATTTTATTTGATAAATAAAAAACATTAATAAAGAAGAGTTTTATGATACAAAAAATAATGTTTCCATCAATATGGTTTGAATTGCATTTGAAGAATTTTCACTAGGTTGAAATGAGTAAACTCTTGGCATAGATGATCAATGAATGTTCCCAGTTAGGATAATTGAACTGTTGAGAGGGGGAGGGGGTAAATCAGTGATACTTTTAACTTTTTATGTTTCCTTGAAATAACCTTCACCTCATGTTAAATATTTCAATCCCCGTTAAAAAAAATTCAAGCACACATCTAAAGAAACACAAGTAATTAGAAGGTTCATTATTCAATAAAAATATCCACGTCCTTGGTATGGTTTGGAAGTGATCCAATACCACATAATAAACTTTAAATCAATCCTTTTGTGGAATATAATGAGTTGGATATACCCTTTCACTCATGTAACTTTTTGAAGACAATCCAATAATGTGTGTGGAACCTCTTTGCACAAATAGGGTAAAATAATGTTTGTGTAACATATCATGTTACCTATGATTATATAAAACATCCACAAATGTATTATTTGAAAAATATTTTTTCAATTTATTACCAAAAATATGTTATGAAGTTTAAGGATGTTAATTTTGAATTAAAATTAAATTTCTATGACTGATCTTCTTACATCGATTCATCTGAGTTTATTTCTTAATATGATGTATATGAATCCACTAAAATATTATCATGAAAATATATAACGCCTTATTCCTTAATTGAAAAATCCCAATATGGAAATATTGATCTGATTATCCATCCGATCTAATTACTATCCAAGTACGATGATAAGAAAAATATGATAGTCTATTGAATACGATGATTAGATGAATAAAATTACGATCCTGTATCTTCTTCTATTAATTAAATCCTTAGAAACTACTTCAACAAAACATAATACAAAAAATTATTTCACTCCCTATAAATTCAGATATTTCCTCTCTTCTGATGAATAATACATCCTTTTCCATTCCTAAAAAAATAACATTGTACTTCTACCCTTTTATAGGAAACCCAATGATAGTTTTGGTAGGAATCTAGAAAACTAACCTGCTCAAAAAAATTCACCAAAATTTGCATGATACCATGAGGTTTGGGTGCATGTATAACTTATTCAACACTTATCGATTCTTCTTGAAAAATCATAAAAATTCAAATCTTCATTAGACTTTCTTTATCCAATGCCGGTTTGATTCTAATTTTTTATTTCAATCACTAATTATAATTATTTTCTTATCTTCTGATTCCGATCAAAAGGATAAATTTTCATTGACTTGGTTATGATGAATTTTGATCCACATGAAGAAACAAAACATATTCTTTTAATTTCATAATCCCCCTTTACAATAAATCCATCCATCTCCTTTAACTCTTATCCTAAGACATTTGATCAATGTTCATCTATATCTTCCGAATAACATCATCTTCAACCACCGAGGTTTCATATCTCTTGGATTTAGGTCCAATTAAAAATTAGTACCTTCGGATTCTCACATGTGTCACAAATACATTGATTTTAAATTCAAACTCTTCTTTAGAAAAATCATTGAACCATTATAAATGTATGGCTACATTTTTGATCAATTTCTTTCATTACAATTTGCATAATCTTAAAATCAATTTTGTAACCATCATTATTGTTGAAAACCATTCTTCCTGAACATGTTGGTATGATTAATATGGTTGACTGGGATAGTATATTCATCTTCAACATCTATTTTTTTCCAAGAACATTAGCTGGTATCATGGTTTTTTAATAATTTTGAAAAACATTGAAGACAATATTTAGTGTCATCTGATATACCGTCAAGAAAATAACAACCTTCCAAACTGTAGAAACCAGATTTTTTTTCAACACATCCTGAATACAACTTTCCAAAATACAATATGAAGGAATATGATATACAACACCTCTGTGCCTTTTCCATCTAGATCGGATCAATTTGAATATGATTGATCAATATCCCTTTCACTTCTCCATTCATTCTTCAAGATTCCATCAAATGTTTTACCATAAAATAAAAATTTACAAGAACTACATGGTTAACAATGTATAATTATATTTGAATCTTACATATGAATACTATAAATCACCCCAATACAATGAAACCATTCATACTGGATTCAAAGTGAATTTGATGAAATTTTACTTATGGAATGAAACATTATCAATATGATATATATTTCTTCGAACCAACATTTACGTAACATGATAGATAATTTCATGAGTTGTATGTTTGATTCCCCTGAATACGATGGTCATTCCAATTCAAAAAAAGTGAGTAGATTTTCCTTTCGTCTCAAACATACATTATTCTTTATTAAACTTTCTAGAAAACAAAAGGCAACATATAAAAACAAACACCTTCATCCTCAACAATGTCCTAACAATCCCCTATTGGGATTTCGTTTTCTACCATGTTTCATAAATAACTGAACTTTATATCCCCAAGATATGGATAACCTATCAACAATTCTAAGCATATTTGAGCTAACTCATTATTGGAAAAAATAATCATTGATTACAAAACCATGATATAAAAAATTCTGGTAATGAAAACTTACTTATTTTTTTTCATCATCTTCTTCACCTTTTATAGAATATATTTTTTTCCTACAATCACTTCAACACACAGTGAGAATATTTTATACACATAAAATTCTGAATTCACAACATACCCACAACTCCCCATTTTTACATGAATAAAAATGGAAATATTTATAAAACAAATAAATACCCCCCTTAGAAACACTATCTGAAGGAAATATGAGAGAGGGTACAAAAACATTTACCTAAAAATTGCTGAAAAAGAGTCTAGATACCCATGTTCAATATGAATTTGAAAAATTATTATTTTTGTAATGGGTTTGCAGAAATTTCAGAAACTTGTTCCTTTTTTTGAACATACACGAGCATTAATTCATTCTTGTACACATTCTCTTTGATAAAATGTTATTTGATATCAATATGTTTTGAATGAGAATGTTGAGATGGATTCCTGGTGACATTGATTATACTTTTGTTGTCATAACCCAATAAAATGGTAAATTCTCTTCAATAAGTAAGTATTCTAATTGTTTTTTCATCCACATAAGTTTATTAGTGGATTGAGTTGAAACAACAAACTCAATTTCAACCACATTGATAGTTACTAAATTATCTTTCTTTGAATTTTAATAGACACAATTATTTCTTATAAATAATACTCCACCAGTTGTGGATCTTTTACCTTCAACATTTCCCGCCCAATCAGATTCCAAATACCCAAAAAATTCAATACATTTTGGTCTTTCATATCTAATTACAAAAAACTTTAGGCCATTTAATTCAATAAGAATTTATTTTTTTATAATGTTAATGTTGTAAATTATGGGCACATTTAAATGTAGCACATAATGTAACAACATAAACAATTTCGCGTCTTAAGGAAAGAAAATACAACAAACATCCAATTAGCTTCTGAAATACTTTCTGATCAACTAATTCTCCTTATATATCCTTTTCCGAATTTGTGCCCACTGGAATCATTGTGGAATGATGTTTTTATTTTTCCATGCCTAACCTCTTTAGAAGTTACTTAACATGCATTTTTTGGGAAAGAAATATGTGTTTCATTTTTTGTAAAATTTTTATCCTAAGGATGTATTTAATTTCCACCAACATGAAAACATCAAATAAATTTTCCATCTCTTTAGAAAATATTTAAAAAATACTTTCATCATTTCTAGAAATGATAATATCATCTACATAAAAATTATGATTACAAATACTGTTGACATTATAGGAAATAATTTTTTCAATATGCTATTCATTTTTGAAGATCATCTTCTTTAAGAATGTATCCAATTTATAATACAATTATTTCAGAGCTTTTTTATCCCATAAAATGCCTTATTTAACCTACACACACAAAATTTATCTTTTTTAAAAATAAACTCACATGGTTATTGAATGTAAACTTCATCATCAAGATAACCATTCAAGAATGAGGAATTAACATCTACTGAAAAATCATGTAGCCACATTGTTCAGTATGATTGATCTAAATCCTTAAACTAGAGAAAATGTTTCATCAAAATCCATACCTTCAATTTGTGAATACCCTTTAAACACTAATCTTGATTTGTTTCTTATCACTTCACCATCTTCATTCATCTTGTTCTAGAAGACCCACTTTGTGACAATAATTTTTTTTTGATTGGGTATGAGTTCCCATTTATCAATATTTTCAATATGTTACATCTCGTAAATAATGGAATGAACCCATTCTGGATACTCAAAATCTTATTTTACATTATTTGGATCCACTTTTGAATATAAAAAATAAGATTTAATGGCATTTTTTCTTCATCTACTTTAAAACTTTAGATATTAATCACCAATAATGTTCTGAGTTTACACTTGTTTCATTATCCTAGGTTGATATTTCTGAGTATCTTCCCCCTCATAAGAAATACCTCACTCTGATTATTCTCTTTGAAAAGGATTACAATTTTCTATATCCTTATCGAAATTTCTTTCTTTATCCTGATCAACGTCTTTATCACTATATATATGTTTGTGTTACTCATATTTTCCAATTACATTCACATTAATATAATAAAAAATACTTCTGGGTTCATTGTTAATAAATATTTATCCTCTTAATTCTGGAGTGTAGCTAAGAAAAATTCCATCTTCACCTTTTTGTACAAAATTAAAATGTTTCCCCCTTTCTTCTTTATAATAGATGGACTCTTAAAAACTTTTATCTGTTTTAAACAATGATGTTTTTGATAAAAAATTCAAGTGTATTCATATCTGAACTAGTCCTATAGAATCATTGATTTTGAATATAAACAACAATACTCAAGGATTACCTTTAATTGTAATCAAAAAGACCATGTACAACTAACATAATTCTTCCCATTTCCACCAAACATCTATTATTTACTTCAGCATCCCCATTTTATTAAGGAGGGTATGGGGATCTATAATCATGCCAAATTCCATGATTCTAATGATAAATTTATAATTATCCACTTCTATTTTTTTCACCATTATAAGTTCTCAACATCTTTACTGAATACTCAAACTTCTTTTACGCATTACTGTTGAAACAATTAAACATATTAAATGAATCTAATTTATGTTTCATATAAATAACACAAATAATGTGAGCAAAATCATTAATTAAAGTGATTTTTTTATTATATCCATTTTTTATTGTCTACTCATTGGCCTATATAATTCATAATGATTGAGCTATAGGGGTAGTTTTGAGAAAATTCCAACATTCTTGTCCACAATATTTGTAATCATTACTTTCTAGAAAATTTTGAAAACCCAATCTATATTTCATGAAAAATTAGGAATGTATCTAACACTATATATATTTGAATATTTTTCATGTTTTGTTAACACATGTGTCCCATCATTTTATACCAAATTGATTCTCTGTCACTATACACAAGTAACAAGATTTGTTGTATTTCAACAATTTGAAACAAATTCCCTTTTGTACGCTAGCCTTTGGTAAAAATATATCATTCTTCTTTAATTTTTTTAAAAAATAAATCATTTATATTGATAATTTTTTTACCCCGCATAATTATTTTTCAAAACACCTAGAAAATTTTGTTTCAACCCATGAACATAGAAAGGTTTATCTGATTTTAACCTTTTCTTTTCCAGTGATGGATGATCCAACACCTCTGATTCTTTGTGATTCATCATTCCCAAATGTCACTATTACTTATTTAAAATATTTCAAATTATTAAAAAGTTTCAAATCCCATATCATATGAGAAGATCACCCACTATTAAGAATCCAAGTTCATTATATTTTTATAGATTTAAAAGCAGTTTCAACAACAATAGCTTTATATTCTTGATTTTCATTGATCACCTTCGGCTTCTGAGAGTTAAGAAAATTTTGTTGATCTAGTAAGAAAATAATATATCCTTTTAAATGGTTTCTAGGTTGTTTGTATATTTCAAAAATAGATTCAAATGGTTGGAATCTATTTTCAAATTTCATATGAACCATCTCAGGTTTCATTAAAGTTACCTTTTTAGACTTATTTTTTTGAGGAGATTTACTCCTCAATTATTTCATTTCAGAACCTATGGAATAATATTAATGTTGTTGTTTAAAAAAAACATATTATCCATGTATAAAAATCCACTACAAAACATAAGTATCCATAAAAATATTATTTTCCTTTGAAACATCCATACAGATCGGAATTATAAATATTTTTATCAGGAAGCTTCTTTTCATTCTTTTTTGAGCAACAAACCATTCCATAATCAATCAAAGACAAATTTTTCTTTTTAGACGTAAGATAATTATATGGATTATAAAATTTTACAGATCTAGTTAATAATTTATTCGACTTAGGGTATTTTGAAACCTTTGAAATCCCAACTTTTTGGTCCTGACTATGTACATAACATTCCCAGCTTTATACTATTTAGAAAAAATTCAATCTTTATTATCCACATTTGAAGGTAAATTTTGTCCATAAATTTTTGGTTTCTTAATATGAGAACATTCACCAATTTCAGATATAGAGTTTCTGAAATATGAACCATTATCTTCATGTTTATGATGTTTTCACTAGACAAGTTCCAACTCTTCTACTTTTTCTTTCATATTTATTTCCAAAAAACACATTACGATAATTTTATTCATCAACAAATTTCATTATATGATCATTTACTTTATCCAACATTAACTTATCATTATCAAAACATTGTTTATTTCTTGTTGATTAAATATCATGTTTTAACTATTTATTTCTTTTAGAGCCTTCTGACCATTCACATACATTCCCTTAATTATTATTTTAAATGAAATTCATGTGTAGTTTATTCTTCTTTTATACCACTTCTTCTAAATTATTCATTGATCACTATTGCAATAAAATAATTCTCAATATCACAATCAATATATTTTTCAGATTTAGTAGCACTTTCGACTTCATCTTTATCTTTTGACAATAAACTTCTTCTTTTGGATTTAAATAATTTTCTTTATTTACCTACAAAATATGGTTTTCCATTATATTTTTTTCTCCAATGATCTTATTCTCATTATTTCTTATTAGTCACTATCTACTTCATTCATTCTTTGAAGAAAATTAGCTAAAAAAATTCTATATCACCCAATATTCAAAACATTTCAAGGGAAGTTTGCATTTTTATTTCCCTACATCTCTTTTCATGTTTTTAGAAAACAAGGAGAAAAATTTCATCAAAATGTTTACATAACTCATTTTCAGAATTATATTTTTCATATTCATCTTCAATACGATACTTTTTTATATTTTCTTTCTTAATAGTCATGAAATAAATTTCTCAATTAAAAATTGTCTTGATTTTCATAGCTTTCTCCCTTATCATTTAATATGTTATGATAGTGCTATGAAAATCATCTAGATATAATGTTTTGAGATATTGGCCTTCATGCAAAGACACTTTTGCATCAAAATTGATGGAAAGTATTCTCAAAATCTATTTAATAACAATAGAATCATCTAACATACCACTCAGACATCTAATATTTCTAAAAATTTCATTCTCCCAGGGGAATAAGTCCTTAACATATTCAAATTCACAAATCTTCAAGTCTTGAATCATCCATATATTGATTTTTAATTTTTTTTTCATCAAATTTGTATTTCCTTCACATATATTTTTAAAATTTCCCAATATACCGTTGGATATGGAAACACATTTCATCCTTAAGAATTATTTTTTAAAAAGTGATGACAATAAAGCATTCTTGTAACTTCCATTATTCTCAAGACTCTTCTTATCAACAGATGTAAGATGAAATTTATAATCAATAGGAGGAAACCCATCGATTTTAGCTTTAAGAACATCATATCCAATATATATATGATAATGAAATATTCTATCTTTCTAGATATGATAATTATTTACATAAAACCAGAATATATATACTATTCAAACCTTTCAAATTCTTCATCATCCAAGAATAAGTGAAGGGAACCTACTTGGATCACCTACCAATTGAAAGTGACCAGTTAGGATAATTGTATCACTGAGAGGGGGAGGGGAGAATCCACGATACATTTTCATTTTATGTTTCATTGAAACAAAATTTACTTCTAGTTTAATATTTCAATCTATACTGAAAGAAATTCTAACATAAATTTATAAGAACACAAGTAATTACATGGTTTACTATTTGATAAGAATAAATATTCCCATTGTATGGTTTGGACATGATCTAATACCACACAATCTAATATAAATAAATCCTTTTGGTGGAATGAAATGAGTATGATATACCCTTTCACTTGGGTGGCACTTTGAAGTCAATATGATAGTGCATATGCACCCTCTTAGCACAAAAAGGGTAAAACAATGTTTGTTTAACAACACTTGCTACCTGTGATTCTTTTCAAATTCCACAAAAACATTCTTCAGGAAAAAATACTTTAATTTTTTACCCAGAAGATATTAATAACTTCATGGACTTTGATACAGAATTCAAATCTGATTTCATTGTCTGATATTCCAACTCCATTTCATTATATCTGATTGTTTAATATTATAGATATGAATCTTCTAGAATAAGATAAAGGCAATCCAAAACACATTATTCCACTATTAGTAAATCCCAATACGAAAATCCATATCAGAATATCCAGACTGATCCTATGAATAACTGATTACAATAATTACGAGAATACGATAGTCAACTAAATATGATGATTATCTGAATAATATTTTGATTGTGTATGTTCTTTATTCATATTAATCTGTAAAAAATTCTTCAACACAACATAATACAAAAACATCATTATATCCCTAGAAAGTCATAGCTTCTCTCACTTCCAATGAATTGTAAATAATTTCTATGTCCTTATAAATGTATGAAATTCTTATCCCCTATTATAGTCAACCAAAAGATGGTTTTGGTGGGAATCCCCAAAAACCTTCCCACTCAACCAAATTCAATGAAATTTTTATGGGTCCTCGAATTATTGGTGCATCTCTAAGACAATCAATGCTTCTCATTTATTATTTAATATTCTAAAACATCATCTCTCCCCCAAAATTTCATTATCAAATGCCAGCCACATTAAAATTCTCTATTCCGATTACTGAATAAGATAATGTTATGATATTCCCATTCAAATCATCATGATGAATTGGAATTATGTTGAATAAAATGTCTCTTGATCCAATTGAGGAAACATAACATATTCTTTGAATTTTATGAACCCCCTTGAGAATAAATCCATCCATATCCTTCAATTCTGTTATCGATCCATTTGATCATAGTTCATCTATCTCTTCTAAAACCCATCATCTTTAATCATCAAGGATTTATATGTTTTGTGTTTTGGTCTGACTAAAAACAAGTACCTTTAGTTTCTAACATTTTCCTTAAATCCCCATCCATTAAAACCCAAATTTCTCATTCGAAAAATCATTAAACCATATTAATTGGTTGACTACAGTGTTGATCTGTCTTTGTCATTATGATTATTATTAGATTAAAATCAATTATATTACCATTAGTTTTGTTGAAGTCTATTCTTCATGAATAGGATGGTATGAAAAATATGATCGACTGGATCAGTAGCTTTAAATTTAGCAACCTTTTCTTTTATGAACATCATATGGTATCATGGGTTTCTTCATGATTTTGGGAAAAAAATTACCATCCATTTCATCGTCTTATTTTTTGTGGAAGGTATTAAATATTCCCAAAACACTAACAACCAATTTTCATTTCAGCACAACATGAATATATTTATCCTGAATACAATCCAGCTGGATAGAATCTCTAGTAACCATTTTTCTTTTCCATCTAGATGTGATCAATTTGAATATGAATGATCAACATCTCTTTCAATAAATGATTATTTCATCAAGCATGAAACACAAAAAATAATGATTTATGAGAACTACAGGATCAACTAATCATTGTCACATTTGAATCATAGTCATGTAGGCTCTGAATTTCGCCATTATGATCAAACCATATATACTAGATTCAAAGAGAATTTGATGACCATTTACTTCCTTGAAGATACATTATCAATACCAATGAATTTTCTTCAATACAACTATCCTAGAATACGATGGACATTTTCATGTAATGCAAGTTAGATTCTATTTAATATAATTGTTATCCCAATTAAAATACAAAGTGAGGTGATTTTACATTTCTTCTCAAACACGCATTATTATTACACAATCATTTTTGACAACAAATGACAACATCTGAAAACAAACACCTTCATCATTATCATGGTCCTATAAACCATATTACTATATAATCATATGAGGATCTATAGTTTATCCCATCATATACTCTTATTAATGGTGTTGATGATCTTGGTGGTATCCAAACCACCTTAGAAGATGGAATTATAATCCTTATTATTGCTGTAGAAAGAAATACTGACAGTTCATATGTTATATGTCAGTGATGGATATAGTGACTAAGTCCTACACAAGGAATCCAATAATCATTTACCCAACATTACATTGGTAAATTGAATGGTTCAATAACATATTCTACTCATCATCCCCTTGAATCTAATATGTCCTTCATAGTTAAATAATATATCACTTAATTATAGTGAAAAATGATAATTCCTTATAAGTAATTATAAAAATTATATTGGCATATTTTCCATATGGTGATATTTAGTATCCTATTACAGTAGACTTCCATATAGAGAGATACCCCAATCCATTATCCTTGGGGTATTTATATATTATTCACACCCTCATAGGATGCATTAAAAAAATTATTCAACTTCTGTTTTCACTACATGGAACACATGATGGTTGAATTTATCCATTACATGGGTGACAGAATCAATGTCCAAGTCATCAATAACGTCAAAATACCCCCAAAATATGTTTAGTTTAAGGAAAAATTAACCATATATCAAATTACATCATGCACACATGATGATGAAGTAATATTTGGAACTTATTAGAAACAATTTTATCATCCATATCTTATTGAAAAAGGAAAGACGATATATTCCGTATACACATAGAATGTATTTAGATATTTTTACTCAGCCCTAGAGAATCAATTTATTGAGATATTAAGGATTAAGATTCCTAAGGAAGAATATCTATTAGATCATGCTAATTACATTACATGCCATTGTTTGTTATGAAATAATGTCAAATAAGTAATTTATCGTTAATAATTGGATTAAAAATAGATAAATGAGGGGATAATGGATCTGGAAAGATACAAATAGCCACATGATTTATATAATCACCTTGAGTAGGAGACATAAATTATATGATGGAATTAGGTCCATTTTTATAATAATGATAGATAAACCCTGGTTTATTCATTTGGGATAACCTTTTGGATTCACATTTCACATGTTCGTTATTGCGTAATGTTTTTTATATTCTTATGATCAAGATACATGATGAAGCCGTTTTGAGAGATCTTCAGGATTATTATACAAACAAACAATTTTTTTGAAATTTGATTTAAGATTTATTTACTTTTATATATTTCATCCAAAATATTATAGACCATGTAAAATTGATTTAGAGAATGTTGGGATGCATGGAAAATGTACACGAGTAATTTTTAGTTATATTGAAATGAATTATGCCCATCCCACCAAATAAGATTAATAAAGACTTATATGAACAACTATAAACTATATTGTTTATAGTCCATGACAGATGATATTAAATTGCATGTTATGTAGTCCATAAAACCTTAATTTAAACTATTTGAGGTCATATGTACTTATCAATGATAAAATAATTATATAGGTATATTTTTGTAACCATAATTTTAAAAATACCATATTATGTATGAGCTTATTCTATGTGAGAGTTATCCTTAATCCATGATCTGATGGCTAGGTATTCATCTACCATCCCAGAATTTTTGGTTTAATTAACCTATGAAAAAAATTATACTACCCAATAACTATGAATGGAATGATAACATTTACTATGGGATATATAGGGATTCTTAGATATATCATCTTTGGCCTATACATAGGTTTTATTTCCATTACTGTCACTTTCTTAGTTGTAATTCATTTTATTTCTCAAACCAAATCACCCAATGTACATGTATTAGGATTGTTCCATTTTATTTAATCATGGTCCTAAAACCCCGTTCACATTGACTTCCCTACTTGTACATGAATAAAAATCTATATTAAAACCAGGTGTCCCCTGGGTGAGCAAGATCTGTATAATGAATCTATATCGAAAAATATATATGTACTGATTACTATTACCTCATTGTACATAGTGATGCACGGATTTCCCATTTTTGACCTAGCCATAAATTTCATCACTATTAAATCATCCACCCAACATATAGTCTCCTAATTGAAGATGGGGCTTCTTGAATTAGAATATACACTACGATGAAATATTTTCTTCAAGAACTACATGTTTCATGATTCATATTACCATATGATACATAGTGACCCCACAATGTCCTATCATAATCCCATCAACAAATTTCTACTACATTAATTGGTCCAAGAACTATAAACTTTAAATAAATACGACTATCCATGAGATCGTCTAAACAACTATGGGATCTTTATTCAATACAATTTAGTTTATCACCATTCACTTTTAAGTAAATTGAGCATCAATGTTTTTTGGTCAATGACGCATGACCTTAAACAAAATCGATTTTCTTCAAAGATAAATTCATTTATACATTAACTATAATTTGTCTAAATGTATAACCTTAAACATCGATCATATAATTTTGGTATAAATTGAATGATCTAAAATTTAATGTTAATGATAAAAAATGTCTTGTCTATTTGAAAACTTGTATCAGGATACCTGAGAAAAAAAGAGTTTACCCACTAATCCAACCCATTTCATGGAATAAGAAACCATAAAAATGAAAAGGGAACAAATATTTTATGTATTTAAACGTTACCCTATAAAATATCTAGCTATTCACAATGGACCACTAGTCTTGGAAAATGATAAAGATGGTTTTATTTTATCATGAAAGTGATCTTATACTCTTCCATGGGTATATTTCCATTCATGTCAGGTATACTACTTTATATTGAGTATGATATCCCTTTTAGATGATCATGTACTTAATTTATTTTTATTTCTTATCCCTTAACCCAAATAATGTGTTCAATACACTATAAGAAACCAACCCTAAACATTACATAATCTGATTAATTCATTTATATTTCACTTATTACAATCACAAATACATTTTAGGTTTAGAGTTTTAGAAATCTAGGACATATTTAATACATATCAATCCATAATCATAATATTTGTGTATTACTAAAACAACATCCATTTCTTTCATAATAAATTTTTTTTTTAAAAAATATCAAATATTTTAATGAAAAATCGCCATGACATTCATCATGGAATCCCCTTTTCTCTTACCCATTCATAAACCCAATGAAAAAATTTAAAGCTTTTTATGAGCATAAAAATACCAGTATGGTTCATAAATATAAAGATATAAATCATTAGAACATTAATACTTATAAACTTTTTAAATCATTTCCACAAAGACATACTTTTAACCCATAATGTAACATATACTTACTTTGTAAGAACAAGAGAATTCCATTGAAAATAAAAATAAATAGATAAACAATATTGGTGACATAGGGAATTAATTACTTAATATTTTAACCCTTGCAGCTACATTATGATTTGTAACCCTCACTAATAACTTACAATGTTACCCTTGCGACTTCATTATGGTGTAACCATCATAATTACAGTTAGAGTAACCATAAAGAAAGCCTCAAAAATAAACATGAACAATTCATTGGATGGAGATATAGGTCCCACCCTTAATTATAAAAAATTATTAAGAATAATAAAATAACCATAAATTAAAATTATTTACAATATAAAAATCATTCCCTTTAAAAAATGAAAATAATTTAAAAGATTATTTTTAAATAATATTCACTTACAAATATCATATATTTTATGTTATAATTGAAAAAATAATGGAATATGGGTATAAAATGTAAATAAACATAATAAGAAATAATATAATGAAAATTAATTTAAAAATTATACTCAGTTCCACTTAATCAATCAAGTATAATATTGATCGAATAAATGGAAATTGGGTTAAGAATTCCCTTACCCCTGGTTCATATTACTTAAAATGAGATTAAAACTCCGCTATAAACATTAAAAGAGTGTTATTAATGTTTTCAAAAAAATGTTATTTTTTATAACACCTACATGATCATTTTAGAACATAATTCCACCCACTTATTAATAGTATTTTGTTATATCCATTATTTCGGGTGCGTTCTTTACAAGGTTTCCATTATGGGTTCATAATTGGTTTTCTTATTAAATGGAAGTGAAACTCCATAAGTGGAATGAAATGGTATTAATATATATCTAGAATATTAAATGATACCATAAATCATAATTTTCAGATATGATGTTGAATCATTAGATTAAACATTAATGATATTTATTTAGATTATTTTGGCGGTTATTCGATAATCAAAAAGTAGTTTCATTTTATAATTTAATAATATTATCATATGTTAATTATAGAACATAAATGAGGATATATTATACCATTTTTTCTCAATCACTATAATTGTTTTATGACCAGACATGAAGGTATTAATGGAAATTGAAAACACATTGTCCATGTTGTCCGTAAATCGACACATCACAAACTATATTTTAATTTTTAGAATAAAAGGGAGAAGAGAAGAAGTATGATGATGAAATTTTACATGAACATGATAAAATTAATTTATATTTAATATAATAGAGTTTTCCTGCCTCTTGGATAAGGTTAGGAAAATAATGTATAAGAAAAGAAAAAGAATTTAAAATAAAATAAAATAAAATGAAGGAGGATTTTTACCTCTTGAATTATCCTCATTGAGATCCTCTTTAATGAATTTGGGTTTCATCATTTTGTGATACAACCAGGTAATGGACATGGGGATGAGGATTTGGAATATTATTAGATAGAAATTGGATAAGGCTCAAAACCTTATTGGTGTGAGGGGAATAGGGGTTAAGGGGAGGTATTTTCAGTGAAAGAGAAGGGGTTTTCTATTATTTTAATCATTATTGTATTATTTTTTTCAAGATAAGAAATTATGTTGGTTATTGTGATTAAATATAGTAATTAGTGCATATTAGTTCCACCAAAGGGTTCTTAACTCAACTAAATCTCATCAATGACTCAATAATTCATGTATTTACCATATTTAAGAAATTATCGTACTTCATTATTCACCAAAAATTTATGTATTTTAGAATAAATCCCAAAATTCACCATAACCATTTTTAAGCATGTAGAATTAAAAATTAAAAAGCATTTTTTGAAAATAATTAACTAAATATGAGAAATTAAAATTTTAATTAAAATCTTCATTTACTTGAAAAATACATTTTCTAAAAATATAACGATTTTTATACAATTTGAAAAATTATTTAATATCTAATAAAATTATCCTATAATATTAAGACAAAAAAATAATAAATGAACTTATTTTATAAGAATATTTTTTCTTTTAAATTATTATATTTATTTTAAACATGTTATTAGATATTTATTACTTATAAAAATTCCAACACTAAATATATAATTTAAAAAAAATATATTTACTTTTTCAATGAAATAAATATATCATATTTTAAATTATAAGAACGATAAATTTTATTTAAACTTTATTAGGTGAGGTTACTATTCTATTTGCTAGATTACTATTCATAATGGTTATGTTACTATTCTTAAGGTCAAGTTACTACTTTATATGTATGAATTACATAATTTCTATAAAAATAAATAAATAATTTTTAATTTATAATGAATTTCATGGAAGAATTATATAATTAAAAGAAATTATTTTTTAAGTAACTGGGTTGTTACATTATCCCCACCTTTGAGAATTTATGTCCTTATAATTTTTATTAACTTATTTAACTAGTGAGGGTATATTTGACTCACAACATTTTCATATTCCCATGTTTCTTCTAAAACCATGTGGTTTCTACACAAAACATAACCTAGTGTATTTCCTTATTTTTCAATACATTATCTCTATTATAAAGAATCTGAAGAAGAATTTCCTACTACGAAAGGTTCATTTTGAGATGAACTAATTTTGTTCTCAAAGCATTAGATGAATCCATCACATACTTTCTCAACATCAAAAAATGAAAAACATTGTGTACCCGAGATAAAATCGGAGGAAAAGCTACTTGATAGAAGAATAGTCCAACTTCCTCTAGGATTTTATAATTTCCAATGAACCATGGACTTATCTTTACATTCATACAAAAATGAATAACACTTTTCCATAGTGATATTCTTAGAATAACATCATCAACTAAGTCAAATGAAAATTATTTCCTCTTATTATCTTCATAACTTTTATAATGACTCTGAGCTACCATCATGTGTTATTGGATCATATTAACTTTCTCAGACACTTCCTCTACATATTCTAGTCCCATAACCTTTAGTTTCCTGACCTTATCCCAAAAATATAGAGTTCTACATCTCCATCCATATAATTCCTTAAAATTTTCCATCTATATACTAGAATGATATCATTTATTATAAGAAAACTAAACTAATGATTGATCGTGATCCCAACATCCCAAGTAATCCGTTGAGAAACATTGAAACATGTCCTTCATTGTCTGAATTGATTAGTTAGTTTTTTCATTAGATTGAGGATAAAAATCAGGGATGAAATTTAATTTGATGCCCCGCAACTTCTAATGGAATTTAAAAAAGTAATAAGTGAACCAATGATGATTTTCAAATATAATGGAAGCCGAAATTCATTGTATCAAAATAGTCTATTTGAGTAACAACTGTAAAATCCGATCAAAAGACATCGTATCTTGAATAGGAAGAGAATGTGTAGATTTAATCAGTCGTTCAATAATAACTCAAAATTAATTGTTACATTGGGAAATCATTGGCAGTTACACAATGATGTCCCGAGATATATTTTACCATTTTCACTATGGGAGTGGAAAATGATGAAGCATCCCCTTTGGTATCTGTCTCTCTTATTTAACTCTTTGAAAAGTCGAACATTTTTTTTTTAAAATCAAGAATATCTATTTTTATTCCATCCTACTAGTAATACTCTCAATGGTATCTATGTAGATTAGTATTGCCTGGATGAACTGAAAACAAAGAATTAAGAGCTTCAAATAACAATTCAATCTTCAGGTAGAGATCACAAGGAACACATAATCTCATTCCATATCTCAAAACACAATTTTTATCAATATTTAATTTCGGACACTTATCATTATTAACAAATTATACCTTCTTCTGGAACTCACGGTGAACCTTCTATGTTTTCGTAATTTTTTATGATAGAGATGACTACACTGCCACCAAAAACAAAGAAGAGGAATCTCCTACTTGGACATATTCCAAGACAATATTTATAAAATCATTAATCATTGGGTCATTTTCCAAACATAAAATGGTTAATGATGTATGATGTTTTTTACTGAAGGAATCCTCCACTTTTTTTTAATTTCCAGGATATTATTTGGTCAGACAAAAATAATCCATTATCATTAAACCCATCTTCTCTTTCCATTGATTAATTAATTGTGAGTGAATATATAATTTATATTATAATGGTCAATATATATTTCACATTTAGATCTATATAAATTATGCCTCTAAAATTTTCAAAGAGATAACCACAATTGAAAATTCCAAATCAAGCGTGGGATATCTTAACTAAAGGGGCTTTATTTTTCTTTAAGCATAAGAAATTACCTGACCATTTTTCATCATTATATAACTAATTCCATTCAATAAAGATTTTATGTAGATGAAAAACTCACAATTTCTGGAAGGAAGGGCCAAAACTGTGGATTCACCAATCCCTTCTTTAGTTCCTGAAAAATATCATATTATTCTATCCAAATTAATTTTATCCCTAGTATTGTTTTCATAAATAGCAGTCCAGATAAGTAGAAAATGTTTTTAACAGAACTTCTATTATAACCTGATAATTCAAGAAAACTAAAAATCATTGTAACAATAGTTGCTCTTATCCATTCATTGACCAATATTTTTGGTAGGATCAAATGTTATTCTATCCCTTTTTATAATGTTCCCAATGAAAATTTATCTATAGTTTCAAAAAATTAATTTTAATAAAATTTCTCTATAAAATCTTTTCATTGTGAGTTTTTCAAGATAATCCATAATTTATTTTCATGATCCTCATAACTTTTTAAAAATACGAATATATCATTAAAAACATCAAAAAAATATCAAAATATTCATAGAATATTCAATTCATGAGATCCATGAATACGGTAGAGGCATTTTTCAAACAAAACCGATAGAAAAATACTAACAATTACCGTATCTAGTATGAAACAATATTTTCAGAATTTCATCCTCTTTTACATTTAGTTTATGGTACCCAGATCCCATGTATATCTTGGAAAAATACTAAGCTCCCTACATTTAATCAAACAAGTCATAAATATAAGGAAATGGATTCTTATTTTTAATAGTAATGATATTCAAATATCTATAATCAATGAGGAGTCCCATAGAACAATATTTGTTTTTGATGAAAAATATAGGATCACCCCATGGTGATTTAATAGGATGGATGAAGATTTTATAAATTCATTCATGAAACTAACATTTCAATTTCAGAAGTTCCACTTGAGCTATTAACTAAGGGGGTTTTAAAATTGGATGTATGTGAGCAACTATATCAATAGTAAATTCAAATTCATGATCATGTATAACATTGGGGAACTCATCAGAAAAAACATTTAGGTTTTCATTTACCACCGACACATCATTAATGTGAACAATTCCCATGTTTTCCTGAATATGAGAAATGTAATTTTCATTTTCCATCGTCCAATAGTTGTTCAGCTTTCTAATGGTTTTTATCAATAGTTTGGATTAATTATTTTATACAAACTAAAAATATTTCTAATAAAAAAACTTATTTATATCTAAAATAAAAATTATTATGATAATCATAAATCCAACCCATAAAAATAATAATATAAAACTCTACTAAGGGTAAAAAACAAGGATTGATGGTAATGTATTTCCACATAAAAGAAAAAGATGATTCCGTGAATGCATGTTTTTCTATAATATTTCCATTTGGTGTTTTAACTATAGGTTATGGTATCTTTTCTTGAGGTGGGAGTTTTAATTTAAAAGAAAATTTTTCAAAAATAAAGGAATGTCTAGACCCCATATCTAATAACACGTTAGAAAAATATTACAAAAAAAACAAAGTACCTGAAACCACTTCATTGGATGGCCCGATATTTACTGACATAGTTATAAAGGATTTCACTACACCATTTTGATTATAATATGAATGCATTCTATCACTCAAATCATTCATTATAAAGGTACTTTCATAATAAACTATCTCACCAAATTTAAAACATTATATAGTTTACTTATCAAAATTATTATTATGATCATTTTCATTACAATCTCTAAACATATGTCTAAACATACCACATAGAAAAAAGCATATTTTTTTAGGACATTCCCTTGGGAACTATTTAGAATAGTTTTCACACACTAGAAACTGGATGTTCTTACCTTCAGATAATAATTTTTTATTCTTACCCATAACTTTCTATCTAGAAATTTTATTCTACTAATTTTTAATGTATATGTGATCATTGTGAAACTCCAATTCTACAATCTCAATAAATTATACAATTTTCACAAAACTTTTAAATTTATAGAAGGATAATTCCATCAGATATCTTGGAATCAATCCCGAGTAAAAGGGATTTATTTTCCAATAAATATCCTAAATAATATTTGAAGCATACCCTTCCAATCAGATGATTTTTTATTCATACATGGCCACTGAATCCTCATGTTTTTTTCTTTAATTAAAGGAATTTATTTTCCATCCTATGTCAAACAACCTTATGAAAATATTTTTCAAATAACATATTCTTAAATTCATCCCATTCTATGGAATCAGTCACATCGTTATCCCAAATATTATTGACCGTTAACCAAAAATAGTCAGCTTCACATTTTGAAATGATATATAGAAGACTAAAATTTTGATTATATGAACACCTCATGACATAAAATTACTTTTTAAGTGATTTAATCAAACCATTATCCATTACTGGGTCAGAAGACCCACTAAAAGAAGAGGGGTGTAACCTAATAAAATGTTCCACCATCACCATGTTCCTTTGTGGTAGTTTAGCAGTTCTATTTCATGGATTCCACCACCACTTATTTTCTTCTATAGTTGCTCCATTACCATCACAAACATATTAGTTCCAATCCAAACCATTCCAGGTTGCAGAATCAGAATGATATCATCCTCTCAGTGCCTTCCATCATCACCTTCCATGTTTCTTATATAGAATCCCATTCAAAATAGGCATACCCTAGATGAATAAACATGGTAATATTTAAATTCTATATCATTACTATATAAAAAATGGTAAAACTCATTTATGTAAATATATTAACATCATCCTAACACCACAAGATATCTAAACCATGCTCTGATACCAACATTAGGGACCCGACCGTAAACATTATATAATCTAAAAATTTTATTTATAATTCAATTATTAAATTCTCAATAATCATTTTATTTTGGAGTTTTATAATGTTTGGAAATATTTCATTAATATCAACCCATATTCATACATAGTGGGTATTACTAATATAGTATCCATTTCATCCGTAAAATAATAGTTTTTAATACAAACAGGAAATATTTTTATGAAAATTATCCAAGACATTTATCTTGGATTCTTATTTTCCCTTACACACCCATATTCTTAGGAAAATACATTTTAAAACCTGCTATGTGAGTAAAATCTCAGTAAGAGTTATAAAAAGAGAGAAAGTGTTAGCACATGAATACTTATAATCTTCAGAAATTTTTTTTACAAAGACATACCTCTCACCGTTATTATATCTTATACTTTGTGAAAACAATAAACATCCACAGAATGTTGAAAAAAAAACAATATAGGTGACTTGGATAATTAATTACATAATATTTTAATCCACATGTAATCCTTGGGATTTGAAACCCTCACAACTACCATACAATGTAACCCTCCCAGATAACTTATGGTGTAACCATAATAGTTACACGTGGAGTAAACATATGTCTGAACTCTAACTTAATCATACCCAATGCATGAAGGTATATATAGATCCCACCCTTCATCATATGAAATTACAATGAACCAAAATATTAATTATCAAATAATATTATGTACTACATATAAACAACTCTCATCAAAAAATGTAGAAATGAATTTAAAAGTGTATTTTCACAGAAAATCCCCTTACAAATATAATATATCTGATGCTTGAATTGATAAAAAGAATTTAATATATGTATACACTATAAATAAACATAATAAAACATAATATTATCAAAATTAATTTTATAATTAAACATAGTACCAAGAATTCAATAAAGATGAAGCTTAACCCATAGAATGGAAATTGGGTTATGAATTCCCTTAACTCGGGTTTGTCTTAATTAAAATGTGTTTAAACCCTCAGTATAATTATTAAAATAATTGTATAAATATTTGAAATAAAAATATTCATTTTTATAAGACCTTATAGGATCATTTTATAACATCCTTCTACACATTTATTAATAATATTTTGTTATATCCATTGTTTCATGTGCGTTCTTTACATTGTATCCATGGTCGGTTTGTAATTGATCTTCTTGTTTAAAAGAAGTAATACCACAGAAGTGGAATGAAATGGTATTATTATTTCCCCAAAATATTATATAATTACATAAATAAATTTTTTCAAATATGATTATGAATCATTAGATAAAACATTAATGATATTTGATTAGATCATATTGGTGGTTATTCGATAATCAAAAATGTGTTTCTTTATATATTTTAATGTTAATTATATATTTTAATTAATGAAAATAAATGAGGTTATATTATATAATTTAAAATAGTTTTAAGCCAATAAGATAATTTTTTACCATCCATGAAGGCAGTAATTGAAATTGAAATCACATTGTCCACGATGTCGGTAAATCGACACATCACAGACGATGTTTTTACTTTTAGTAAAAAATTGGGATGAGAAGAATCATGTTATTTATTTTTTCCATAAACATGAAAATTTTTTATTATGTATAAGATACTTTAGATTTAATTCCTCATGGATATGGGGTGGGGGAGTAAATAGAGGATAAGAAAAGAAAAATAATTTAAAAGAATATAAATGAAAATGAGAGAGGACATGTACATCATGAATTATCCTCCTTGAGAACAACCTTAAGGAATTTATTTTTGGAATTTTGTTGATACCAGAAGGACTTGGACATGAGAAAGAGGCTTGGGTATAAATTTGACAAGGATTAAAACATTATAGCTGTGAAGAGAAGAGATGGTGAGGTGTGGTATTTGTAATAGAGGAGAGTGGGAGGGGTTAAATTTTTTAATCATTATTTTA
Source organism: Viscum album (assembly GCA_963277665.1). Taxonomy (NCBI): domain Eukaryota; kingdom Viridiplantae; phylum Streptophyta; class Magnoliopsida; order Santalales; family Viscaceae; genus Viscum; species Viscum album. The sequence goes on along the minus strand of OY728137.1, from coordinate 19,097,061 downwards.
TTATTTATCTCAAGACAAGAAATAGTGTTGGTTCTTATGGATAAATATAGTAATTAGTGCATGTGATATTGAACCAAGGGTGTTTACCTCAGTAGTAAATCATCCATTACTCAACAATTCATTTATTTTTCTTTTTTTGTAAATTATCATATTTCCCTATTCACTAAATATTCTTGTATTTCAAAAATATCCCCAAAATCCACCATGACCATTATTGGATGTGGAAAACTCATAACAAAATTACATTTTTTGAAAATAATTTTATAAATATGAGAAATTTAGTTTTTAATTAAAATCATAAATTATTTGAGAAATACAGCTTTTAAAACAATAACTTATTTTATCACCCATTGAAATATTTATTAAATACTCATAAAATTATATTAAAAAATAATACTACAATAATAATAATTTATGAATCTATTTAATGAAAATACTTTTTATTTTAAATAATTATATTAGTAATAAAATTATAATTAAATAATTATTACATTAAAAAATTCCAACACATAATTTATAATTTTCTGAAAATATATTTACTTGTTCAATGATATTAATATATTAGATTTTCACATATAAGATGGATAGATTTTATTTGTACTTTATTAGGTGAGGTCACTATTCTCATTGATAGATTACTATTTCTAGTGGCCTTGTTACTGTTCCTAAGGTCGTGTTACTATTCCATCATTATGAATTCCTTAATTTCTATAAATATAACATATTTAAATATATGTTTATAATGAATTTGACAAAATAATTGTATAATGAAAGGAAATTATTTTATAATAATTTGGGTTGTTATATACATGGTGTTGTAACATTTATGTTCCTCAAAACATTCTTAAATATTATTTTCTCAAATAACCTACTTCATAATTTTTATATATGAATCATCACCAACTAAAATACATGAATTGAGATTCACCATTTGGTGACTCAATAACTGAGTGTATCCTCTCGGTTTCCATTTTAATATTAATTGTTAACTTGTTGATTAAATGATCAAAATAAGTTCCCTACGAATATATGTTGAATAACATAGTTTCATTTAATCATATAAGTAACCAATTAGGGACGTTGTTTTTCCAGGATGAATGGTACCCCTTACCTAATAAAATATTTCTTTAATAGTGCTGTGTTAGAATCTCCATTTGTAGTGGATAAATTATTCCAACCTATATTAATTTTCCATCAATTTATACATTATTATATTACAATTTAAGTCAATTATACAGTAACTATTAATGTGGATTCAAGTAAACTTGATGTTACAACAATATGAATTTTACCCCCATTGAGAAATGATTATTATATAATATTCTAGTATCCATTAATATATTGGTATGCAATTTATATTTTAAGAATGTCTTGTGTTGAGATACTCTTTTTGGTCGATCAATTTCCCTAACTTGAGATGCACCTCATGGAAAGTCCAAATCCTTGAGTTGATATTATCTTCTTATAAAATTAATAATGGGTATATGATCCTCATATAATAACCTTGAACTACATGAAACAATGATTGAACTTTCAAGATATTAAACTTCCACTGGAATGATTTATGGAATCACTAGGTTGAAGACCAAAAAGGGAATCTTGTAAAATTATTGTCTCCAATCACTCAGAACTAAATTCACATTGGTAAGGAAAATTATAAGTTTTTGAAAAAAAGGAAAAGTCACAAAACATACGTGGTTGAAAAATAATATTTGGAATTCTATGAAAATGTGATGTTCATACCAAATATTACTCTTGTTATTCACTAATTAGACATAAGTATGGCGGAAATATAAAAAATACAATGATTGTAAGGGACCCCATACAACCCAATAAAAATTAAAAATATGCACTCTAGGTCTATAATCCAATGGAAAAGTTAAATTACCCGTCCATTACTTAAGAATATTCATTATATAATTTGTCTAAGGGTAAATGTTTGTAATATAATGGACTTGTTAATACATAACATCACTGAATCTGAGGTTATGAAGTTGTGACTTACCTGATATATTAATATCCATTATTTAAATAGATTCAGTTATTATGATACTACTCATTTTAGGATTTATATATTATCATAAAGTACTAGTTGAGGTAATGTTAGAGATGAGGGGTTGAAAATAATTTGAGATAGAAATGTATTCTATTTCTTAATTATATGGGTAGGGAAAGAGAAATACGTGGAGTCTCTTCTTGATGGAAATTAAAATCAATAGAGACAAAAATATTCATTTACCAAAATAATAGGTATCATATTGAATATTTATATTGTATTATTGATGAATCGATGTCATTGATATCCCAGTGAAGTCAAACTATTTTTACAACATCTTCTTTATCCTATGAAAATAACTCATAATTTTTGTTGGAAAATTCCTCTCTTATATACAAAAATTAATCACCAACCCTTATATATTGTATTATTTTTAATTTGATCTTATTTAGTCACTAAATAATTCAATTATATTCATCATGAATAAATTTATATCTTCTTATCCACTATCACAACATGCTAAGGTGGCTTATAAGGTTTTGTGACAATAAGATCTATAGATAAATAACAACCTCATACTCGGCATACAAGATATAGGTTTTATTATCCACCTCATACTCATCAATGATTTTCTCCCTTAAACGATTGGTTTCAACATAATAAAATCCAACATATTATAGATTAGTGAACATATATTCAATCTTATGTTGTTGATGGATTAACTCCAAAATGGGAGACCCATAAAACTACAATCATACATCCTCCAACACCATTTGTCTCAGAGACCATTGGAGAGAATGGAAAATTGGATTTGAACATGAGACCACTAGGGCGAAAACAATATATGATGGTATGGATTCACTTAATGTAGACATAATCTTAATATTGTCAGTGATATATGAATATTTATAAGAGGTTATTGTTTCACCAAATTGAATTATCCTACAATATATGACTATTGATGGGGTTTTTTCATTTACTTTTAATAAGAGACGTATATATATTTCATAAGATATCATATTGAAAAGAAATAAAATATCATGGTTTACCTCATTTGATAAAAAATCCGAATTTCCCATATTCCCACTACAATGATAATTGGAATAATGAGAACACCAATTTTTTCTGATGTATCATCCCCAAAAACTATATTTTTTTGGTCAGGGTTGATGATCATCATAGCCACCATCAAATCATCAGTGGGGTAGATTTCCATGTTTTCATTGGGAATAAAATAAAAAATCTATATCTAGTTCTTTTAGAATCTGTTGAAGAGATAAAGAATGATATTGGGTATCCATCCATATGATATCCCTCATACCTTCATTAATATATAAAATCACCATGACTTGATCAAGACCTATAATTAGAAAATGGATAATTTCATCACATTGTGTCATCGCTAACTCTAAATCAAAAACTAAGAAGACTCACATCATAATCATTGATAATTCTATGTTAAGACTCCCTTTATGTCTCTCCCACTATATATATTAGATTATAATGATTTCTAATCATCTCTACAACTAAGGCCACCATCTGATAAAATCATGAATTGGTTAGAGGAACCAGGATCTCATTATTGTTGGTGTTTGATTCAACTTGGAAGATCTCTACATCCATGCTTTGATGCATTGTGTTTCACTATTACTACTATCACTCTATATATTCTATATATGATGTGTAAAATAATTATGTTGGAGGATATATCATTAATATTTTAATAGGAAATAGATTGGATGAACTAATTAGAGATGAAGATAAAGATTTCTAAGGAGGTGCTAATTATGAGAAAACCTAGTTCTATACCGAATTTCCCATGTTTTCTTTATTAGGTTAACTCATTGAGAAATGATATTTTATAGTTTTTAATAGACTAGATATTAATATTTAAATTAATATTGAAGGGTAAATTTTTTTGGAAACTGACACCTCACGGTCAGATGAAACATTTCCTTCTTCTTGGGTGTCTATCCCTGAAACAATACATTTCATCATGCCACAATTGACATACTAAAGGGTCATAGATAGTACCTTTGTTTACATACTATAAAAAAGGGAATATATTTTAATTTTTTTTAAAATAATCCATATAATTTAAAACCAAAAAGGAAAATGAAATTTATCTTATATATTCATGGTTATGGGAATAATCCCAGTCTTTGTTTATATATTTTCTATGAACATATTATAATTTTATATTATTTAAAATCTCATGTATAGACATTGTGGTTATGAATATTTAGTAAGCTATGTGAACCAATATTTAGATCTCACTAATTTAAATTCATAATTTCTCTAAATTTTCATCATTTTCAATGCTTGTGGGAACATTCTCATTCTATATTAGTGGGATTCATAATCTATCTTATAGAAGAACTCATAGATCCATAAACATATATGTTATTTTATAGCCACTTTTTAAATATAATGAGTTGATATATTTATAACTTATTGAAGCCATATATCCATTTATATTGGGTAAATTTCATAGTATACAACCTTTTGACTAGGTGATATCTTTCTACATTTGGATCTGTCACCTCAAAGAAGACAAGGGATGCATTAGCACTTCAAGTATATATAGTTGTGAATATTATGGACATGTAACCTAATGATTTACAAACACTCAAGTTGTGGTATCCAAATTATGATACTTCCATGTTCCCCACTTCCCATTCTCCATAAGTGGGCCCCTTCATACCAAATGTTATTTTTGATCCTACATGTCAATAATATATAAAGAAATAAATGAATTTATAATATAGGCTATATCCTGACAATGAAATTTAAAGAAGTTGATATAATATCAGCATGAGTGAGTTATTGGGTAATAATAAAACATAATTTTCATTACACCATATAAATTTTATCTTTTTTTACATATGTGTGTGACGATGGTACTCTTAATTTTAGGAACCTAAACTAGTGTTTGAATCAATATGAAACATAATCCTCATAAATGATGTCAAATACACACTTCATGACCATATAATATCTCTTAAATCCAATATGAATGAAATATAATCAAACATGACATGACCATTATCTGTGCTAGTCTCTGTTTGGATTCCAATACAAGAGAAGAAGTTGAACTATGTAGGAATTTTAATTTCCTAGATAACCTTATTATAATTAATTTGTACGAGAAGATAGATCAATGAATATTTGATAAATGAACTAAACATGAACCATGGAAATTAAACATTATTCAGATATTTATATTCTTTGAAATGAAATTCCACCCATTCACACAAAAACTAGAATGTCCCAAAGATGAAAATTTGAGACTTCCCACTATATATGTGTAGTACACACTAGTAGATACAATGCATCACTAGAACATAAAACCCATCATTTCGTTTCCACTACAATTCTTTTATCTATAAAAATCATTATTAGACTTACCATGTTATGTAGGTTATTGGCTGGTCGAATATATTCATAGATCCAAATCATGAGAGACTCAATATGGTATTTGTAGGGGTCGATTTAGAAGTTGACATAATAACAAAATCCTTTATTTTGTCCTTAATAGATCTTTTTTAAATTGGGTGTTTTCTTATTTTACCCTCTAGAAGAATTATATGGAATTAATTAATCTTACATGGTACTAAGACTAATTCTATGAAAATCATGTACACATAAAAAGTCGTATTCCAACTCCCTCGTGCGACAAGTGTAAGTTGTAAATCTAGAGACTTCAAAATTTTACAAAATCAGGGATATGATTTTAAATATTATAAAAACATATAAATGATATATAGATGGTCATGTGGATGTTTCATTTAGTCGTCTAAGTTAAAAAAAATTGATTACAAAATTATGTATTCTCACATCCATTTATGATTTAATTATTTGATAGATCACTAATCCTACAGATTAATCTATCGTTGGTGTTGAAATATGATTTCCCCGTTGTTGGTTTAATATTAATAATATTTTTTTGGTCCTAGCTAGTACTGCTGGTTTTCAATATTTTTCTTGAAATTCCATATGATATAGTTTGGGTTTCCCATACACTCTTTAATGTAAAACCCCATGGATGGTATGTTCACCAAAACTAGATTAGTATATTTTTTGATATAAGAATCTAAAAATTATTTATCTCACTTGAGGATGAAAAAATTATTTATAATCTCATGGAAATGTAGGGGAAGTAATTCCATTTCTAGGAACCTATATTTATCTTTACAAATTACTTATGTGAGGGTTGAATGTTACCAACTATATTATTATACTAGACCATGATCAGTATCGTATACTAAGTAAGAAATGACTAATGTGACTTCAACATTAGGAAATGTAAATGATCTAACCATTTCCTATAATTGAAGTCATAAATAATAATTTTTTTTGTAAATATTAGTGATATATTGGTTAAGAAATTTTATGAGACAAGTTATAAAAAGTGAGCAGAAAATAATTAGCACAAGTATGAATTTTAGCTTAACTATCTATGTTCAGCTAATAATGCCTAGTTTCATCATATAGATTATCATTCATAGAGGTGTTTGGTCTAGTATGCATACCTCTCCATTTAGGATCAGGTTGATTTCAAGGTCAGTTTAAAATCCATCCAACCAATCCCTTCCAATCACACCTTGTTCCCTAGGTCATTCTTTCACTCTAAATTTGGAAAAATTTTAGTACATGAGAAAAAACAAGGTCATAAAACATGATTTGAGAGAAAATAAAGAACTTATATTATTTTTTTCTCTATAGTCATGCATGTACATTTATGGGATTGAATTCTCATATTTTATGGTGAAGAAATCATCCTACATCATATATTACCATCCATAGAATACACAAACACAATGTTTTAGAAAAATCTTGTTCCACACAGCACTTTAGTTTGTGACCGCTCCCCCAATTTGAGTGCCCATTCTAAGTCAAACTTACACCCAATCCATATTTACCTAAATATTTAATCAAAATAATTACTGAACATAACTACCTCTGGGGGGTGTCATTCAAATTTTAATAATGTAATATCTGTACATCAAGAAAATTAAATCCATTGGGATAAATAATAGTTGGACACCGTCTTCCACATGATTTACCATAGATAAAATGAAAAAACCCATCAATACCATGACACCTACATACATTTATTTCCTTATATTTTTCTCTTCACATGAACCCATCCTTGCTCACACCCATTCCACATGTCGTACTCTATGTTTTTGGGTGACCCAAGTGTTTACCGATGGTTACATGGTTGTCCAACTCTTGATTCATATATAAGAATAGATATGCCTCCAATTTTTTTATAATTTACAAAGGAGTTAATGATGAGTGAAAAGGAGAATACCTAGAAGAAACTAAGTTCATAAAATTGAAGACAATATCATTTAAGATCCATCAAAGGTGTTTTTTAACTAAAAACTAAGGGATGGAGGCTAGAAGTGATGATTTGTTTTGTCATTTAATGATAATAATCAATAATATACCGCTTATCATAGGTTGAACATGATATCATAGGGATGAAACCTCATTAGTAGGTGTCCCCATGTGTAATGGAGTTTAAGATGAGAAAAATGAGAATACCCAAAAGAAACTGATCATCAGAAATCTATAACGACCTCCTCCAAGTTCTTTATTATGTGATTTTTAACTCAAATATAATGGAAAGATGATATAAGGGGAGGGTATTTCTGTATTTTAATTATCTTAATCATTATAAAACTAATTATACCAGATCATTCCTAGTACTAGGGAAAAATAATATTCTTAAGAGTTGAAAATGGTTTATTAGAATACACCATTTACACACCTAATCCATCTTCATGTGTGGGAATGCCCAAGAAATCCCAAAGGTGCCACACCTAGGCCTCCATTAATAGGTGATATTTCTCCTATTACTTAACCCTATGGAGAAACATCACCCTGTCCCTATGGTTAAATAATAACTATTTACCTAATTCCCATTTATGGTTGTCTCATTCACCGTGGTCACCTACCTGGGAACCCGAATCACCCAGGTCACCTACCTAGGAACCCCAACAACCTAATTGCCGACCTGGATAAATAACCACCTATGAATATTATATTACATATTGAGGCACATAAATGGGTTATAAATTTTATATTCCCCCCATTTGACCATATATTCATTTAATCAGAGGGATTGATTGTCCCATTAAAGTAATTCCCTAGAAAATCCTCCATAACTCACGAGACCCACAGTGTGTTTACAATAATGAATTCAATTGACTATGAGGGCCTTTATCATTAATATAATGGTGGAACATCCCTTGGATAATTATTAACATCCTAACCTCCAAAAGACCTAATTGGAATTCCTACTCCACTAAATGAGCCATATCACTCTAAATGGGCCTCCTATTTTGTGTAATCCCCACCATTTACACATTGAGTTATATTCCATATGAGTCCAAACATGTTTCTTTGTACAGATACTAATAGATAAGGGGTCTGAAAGAATATAAGGGCCTTTTACAATGTGAGAAACTAAGAAAAAATCTTTTTTGTTTGACTAATAATAAAGAGGATAAACAAGTAAGTCCAACTAACACATAATCCTTATATAATTTCATGGATTCAATATAATACTCTTGGTTTCTCCAAAAAGTTGATGTCATGATTCCACCCAGTTTCATTAAATTCCTTGAGTCAAGATTCACCTATTGGTTATTATAAATACTATCAACTGATTCATATTCTATGTTAAATCCTAATGGTCTAATTCTATGTAAGTCTCACACTAACCATTTCTAGGAAAATTTCTCCATGTAGTCCTATCTATGTGATTTTAAATTGTAAATCACATAGCCCTCTTCCTGTGTAATTAAACTAAATAGATGAATTTATGGATTCATCAGATTAAAAAATAACTTCTGTAGTCCGCGTCACATTTAATTAAAAATTTATGACACGTCCCATTACGTGGTGCATAACTATTAGGGTTTTGACCGGCTTCATAGGGATGTATATAGGAATCCCCTTTTATAGACCCAATACCAACTCCACAACAATTCTTGCGTCCTTTTATAAGATATCAAATCATACATAGATGGTGATAAATTCTATAATTTACTATTATATGGATTAAAATAATAGAATACATAATTATTTTGGTCAAATTAGAGAAAATATAATTCTTATGTGTAGTGTGCTGATAAATTATTGTTGTTAATAAATAAATTTATTATGGTTAATCAATATTATTACTCGGATAGATTCATGAACATGTCTTAAATCTATATGATATTTTCTAAATTGGCATCAAAAACACTTTAGGATTGAGAAAACCTCCCATCCTATCAAATAATTCTCTACACAAAGAATCTCCGGTATGTCCTAAAAATCATATTCCCTTGGAATATAGGTATTCACTATAAAAAAATGCATGGGCATAGTAGATCATTAGAAATAGTTTTGTTTTCCTAAAAATAAAGTTATAAATCACCTTGAAAATAATTTTCAAACGATATAAAAATATATTTAAAATATAATTATAATAGAAACGTTCTAAATGACGGATCCATTAAAACAAATAAGGTTCAATTAGAGTAAATATGAAAAAGAAAAGACAAAATACATTGAAGTGGGAAGAAGTAAATTTTAGTAAATTTTAATGATTTTAATGAAAACCAATTTGAGAAAAGAATAATAAAATGTATTTTTGTATAAGGATAAATTTTAATATTAATGATACAAAATATGATATATATTAATATTTAAAATAGTTAATCAATTTTTTTGGTAAGGAATAATATTGACATGGAGTGAAAACAAATAATATAAAAGATGAGAATTATTCAAAAATATATCCAATTTTTATCATGAATTTAATATATTAAGGAAGAATAATTTGATATTAAAATTTGACACCTATATAAAGAAATGAAAAATATAGTACTAAATATATAAATTAGAAAAATCTATCAGACTTATAATTGAGAATAATTATGACTTAGGAAAAGAGATTGAGTAATGGAAAACCATTCCTTAGGATTGTATCTTTTTTTCAAACCATATATCCTCATATATAATAAATTTAGGTTTATTTTAAATGTATTATTTAACCTTATTTATTATAATTTTACAAAATAAAATTCTGTTATATTTTCTTGCAAACCATTTATTAACTTTCTATCGTCAAAATTAACATTATGGGGTTTATTATTCTATTTATTCCACATCCTATTTCATTGGTATTTTAAATACCTTCTCCATACTTATGTGTTCATAAAAAAATACCCTTGGTATTATATATATATATATCTTATATATTTATGGATCTTCATAATTCTTTCCTAGATTTTATAATTATGGTTCATAAAGAACAGCGAGAAATGAACATTTTGGGATTATTTTTTTTAATAAAATGAATTTTAGTTATCGTTGAATTTAATTTAATATATTATAATTCAAAAATTATGTCTACATAAAAAAATAATTATTATGACCAAAATATATAATTTCTACGATTTTATTAATTATTTATAAATAATGTGTTGTAATATCATTTTTTAGGTTGTAAAACTGTCCGAAATAAAAATAAATAAAAATAAATGAATGAGTAATGAAATGGTTATCAGTCATTATAATGTCTCATTTATATAATTTCAATGATTTTAAATACCTACTATTGATGTTTTAAATAAATAATATGTGTATTAATATGATAAATAAAAATGAGTAAGCAAAAAATAACACATGCGATGGAGTGTAAAACCTTTTCTTAGATACTGTGAAGACCCCAGACCCCCTTGGTCCCTTCCTTTGCCAAAAATCCGGTTTCCTTGCGAGGTACCGATCGGTGAGACCGATCGGTGAGACCGGCCCTGCCAAGTTGTTCCAGTAATATTCCTTTTTCGCAAATAGGATCTTAAACCCTATTCTTCCTTGCTAAAAAAATATCTTGGAAATCCGAAACGCGCGCAAAGGTCTTAATTAAATGCTTCATTAATTCATGGGTCAGTTAAAACCACCCAGCGCCATTAATGATGAGTCAAGCCACGTGGTCAACTCACGACTCCCTCGTCTTCCGTGGTTTTGTGTTTTCATCTCAACCGTCCCCAGCTCTTATAAATTAAGGGTTAGGCCGTGGCTTCCCCCCTTCTTCAATCGTGGCTCTTCTGGTGCACGGGACCGCCGCGTCGTTATCCGTAAAGTTCCGCGCCCCCGGCCTAAACGTCGATCATCCATCAACAAGTAGGGATTTTCTCTCGTCTCTCACTTTTGTGTATCATGTGGGGTGGGCGTTACTTTTGTTCCTATGGAATTGGTTGAACCAAACCCTAATGAAGATAATAAACGAAGTTCTAAAGGAAAAAGGGGAAGGGGTTGTGATCGTTGTTTATGCTTTATCTTGTGATCATCCCTTTTGTTGTACTGGTCTATGTTTTCTGAAAATTGAGGCCGTTGGTGGTCGTGTGTGTGCACTTGAATCCCCTCGTGATGTTTTAAATGGGTTGCTGAAATTGTGAACTCCTGCTGTGAAATTGGTTAATCACGTATACCCGGCTGAATAATTGAAAGCACCAGGATCAACCCTTCTGTGATAACTAACGGATAGAACACATGGAATTTTGAAATCATGGAGTGTGTTAAGTCGTTTAAATCTGGAAATCCCTGACTTGTGTTGGTAGTGGTTGTTGGTTGTTTTCCCTTCGGGCCGTTTGCTGGAAATGTGGGAGGGGATGGGATTCCCCGTTCTTTTTATACTCTCGGTGACTGTGTGAATTTGGGGGATGGGATCTCCTGTTGGCATGGTTTCAGTGGTTGTGAGTTTTTATCAAAAATTGGGGAGAGATCCTCTGTTGGCAGAACCGGGTGTGAGTGTTTTGGTTGATCTATGCTTGACGTTTTCCTTGGTTATGCTTATGGTAGTTGCCCAGTAGTGCTTAAAAATTAATTGAACAATTGACCGAACATGAAACAAGAATGGGACAGATGGTTTGTGGGCAAGGGTCGTGAATTTTGACTCGGACGTTGTGGTGTCGTGTTCTGTAGGTTGGCTAGGAAAACCTAAGTTTTGGGTGAGTGTTTGTTACCTATATCTATACTTGTAGCTTTGTGTTTCTTATTCGCGCCCCACCCAAGTTGAGCACTTAGTGCCGAACACCCCCATTTATGGGGGAAGGGTGTTTTTCCCAACACTATCCTTAGTGGCTGGTTATTAGCTCCTTTTCTGCTCCCTTTCCCGGATAGCCCAAGTACCTTCGGGCAGGCTGTGATGGCCTGAAGTCCATTATTAGCCCAAGAATCATCGGGCAGGGTGTTGTGGTGGTTGGCCAGGTGTGTGCGGCAGGTGGTTTCCCAAGTGTCTTCGGGATGAGGCCCAGGTGTTTTCGGGCGTGGCAGTGGATCCTTTAGCCCAGGTGTCTTCGGGCGTAGCGGTGGTTGTTCTGGCCTAGGTGTTTGCAGGCATGGTTACTTGTGACAGTTGAGGCCCAGGTGTGTGCGGGCGGGATTTGGCAGTGGGACTGCGTGTGGTTGTGGCCCAGGTGTGTGCGGGTGGGATTTGGCAGTGGGACTGCGTGTGGTGGTGGCCCAGGTGTGTGCGGGCGGGTGTGGCAGTGGGACTGCGGTGAGAATGGCGGGATTGGTCCGATGCGTAGGATGTCTCAATAACCAGTGGGAAAGTGGCGCGGGGTACCCAAACATCGATGTGCTCTTATTATATATATTACTTGACTTGCGTTATTTGGGGAGTGAGCCTTGGTGAGGCCTGGGATGGATAGTTTGCCTTGTTAGCTGTTTGGTTCACTTTTTCCTCACGGGACTTTAGTACGTTCCCCCACTTGTGCACGAGAGTCTTGGTTTTCCCTACTGAGTGTACTTGTATGCTCACCCTACGTTTACTTTCAGGTTTCCAGGAGGACTACCAGGGCTGCGCGGGACCCTATTAGTCGGACAGTTGGAGTTGTCGCTGTTGTCGTACCTTTGTTTTCTTTTGGTATTGTACTTGAGAGCTTTCTTTTCTTTTGCACCTTGTGGCTTTCACTTTTGAAACATGCATGTGGGAATGGTTTACTTTTGGCTTTACTTTCTTTCTAACTTGGTGTTGTTGGGTTTTCTCCTCCTTATCTTTCGATCCTATAAAATAAAAAGGGTAATGCCTTCCATTTGCGAGAATTTCCTATACCCTTGGTGCTAGTCGCCACTCCGGGACCTATTGAAGGCGGGTTTCGGGGGTCATTATCTCTCCTTCAACTTAAAGAAGGAAGGGCCTGGCAATCTGCTGACCCTTCCCTCCTTTTGGTGAAGGCGGGTCGTGACAGAATGGTATCAGAGGAGGTTGAGAGATAGGACGGAGTCTGGAGTTAGGCACAGTAAGGATTTCATGGGATGGTAAGGCAACAGCGTTGGGTGACCTTGGTGCGTGAAATAGGCCAGGGAGGACCGGCTAGGACACGGGATTTTAGGGCCCCCTGTGATCCGATGCAAGGACTCTGGACCTACCGAACGACCAAGTGAAGCCACACTGATTGCAGGGTAGAGACCCTAGGGAAGGTACATGCATCATAAATGACTTGTGTTCTTGTGTTTCTGGGATGTCTTGGGAAATTAAGAATAAATTAAATCTTAATAAGTTTTGAGAACGGTTTTCTTTGCACTACTGGGCTTAGGCATCCCTTGTTTACCTTGCAGCTATGGCACCTGGAAGGCGACTACGTGTGGTACAGGCGATCGAGACTCCTGAGACTACCTTGGCCAATCAGCAGAGAGCTGATCGGGAGGAAGAGGACGACCGGTGGCAGAAGACTCTTCGAGCCTTTCAGCGACAGGCCCTCGAGAAATATGAGGGCAGCACCTCCGACATGAAGATGGAAGGCTGGCTGGAGGAGCTAGTCATAGCCTTCGGCCTGATTCGGGCCCCGACAGAGTACTGGGTTCCTCTGGCTGTTAGCCAGATGCGAGGAGCGTCACGTCAGTGGTGGATGCTTCACCTGGGGAGTAGGAAAGAGTCTGAGGTTGCTTGGGCGGAATTCGAGAAGGAGTTCCGGGCGGAGTTTCTCTCCTCGACAATGAAGGCGGAGAAGAGGCAGGAGCTACTCTCCCTCCAGCAGGGGATCATGTCCGTGAGGGAACTTGGAATCAAGTTCAAGGACCTCCTGCGTTTTGCTCCAGACCTCTTTCCCGATGAGGAGTCTCGGGCAAGACGTTTGGAGGAGGCGCTCCGACCCTCCCTCCAGTATGTTGTTACTCCCTTTACCCTTCCGACATACTTAGAGGTTCAGAAGAAGGCCGAAGTGGTGGAAAGGATGCACACTCTAGGCGGACTGTCACGAGAAGGGATCCAGCTGGGACCATCGAAGGGGAAGGCCGTCAGCACCAGGCCCCCAGCATCGGGACCCTCCAGGTTCCGACCCGCAGGGAGCAGGCCGCAGCAGTTTCAGTTTCGATCCCCTGGCCCACGTTCTTTTCCTTCAGGCTCGGGACCACGGTGCTTCATCTGCGGGAGCCCTGGACATCTTCGGAGTCAGTGCCCCGATCGGGTGCAGTACAGCGGTGGCAGTCATCCCCAGCATCCGCCACAGCAGCAGTTCCCAGCCAGACCCTTCCAGCAGCAGCAGTAGGGACAGCGAGCTCCCGCTCCTCCGCAGACAGACATAGGAGGGGGAGGCCGACCTCAGGGCGCTCCCCAGGGACCTCGACCAGGGCGTGGTCGGGGAGGTGGCCGACAGCCGAGGGGTAGGGGAGCTGGGCGTGGACAGTTACACGCCGCAGAAGCAACAGTTCCAGCAGGGCCAGAGGTTGTTCGAGGTACGATCAGTGTGTTTAGCACTCTTGCTTATGCTTTGTTCGATACCGGAGCTTCGCACTCCTTTATTGCACCTGGTCTAGCCCGCGCCTTGGGACTAGATGCCGAGAGACTTCCAGTGCCCCTGGTGTTGAGCACACCAGTTGGAGGTCAGACCGACTTGCTGTTCGTTTGTCGGGGATGTAGACTGATGTTGGGGCCGCATCGGTCGGTTAGGGATCTCCTTCTACTACAGATTCGGCCGTACGATGTCATCCTAGGCATCGACTGGCTATTTTCTGTGTGTGCCTTCATCGACTGTTTCCAAAGGAGGGTGGTGTTCTCTGGTTTGGACGGCCAGCGTGTTACTTTCACCGGCGAGCGGAGCTGTCCGAAGGGAAATAGGAGGGAGGAACCTCTCCTCTCCTTGTTGACCGAACTGACGATAGAATCAACAGATGCGGAAATGGTGGAAGTGCCAGAGATAGTTCGTGAATTTATGGACGTCTTTCCTGAGGAGGTGACGACTCTACCCCCTCGACGTGATATCGAGTTCGGGATAGACCTGCAGCCCGGCTCTCGACCAATCTCGATGGCTCCTTACCGGATGGCACCTTCGGAGCTACGGGAGTTGCGGATACAGATTGACGATCTGATGAAGAGGGGTTATGTTCGTCCAAGTGCATCACCGTGGGGTGCCCCAGTCTTGTTTGCGAAGAAGGCAGATGGTGGCCTCAGGTTATGCATTGATTACAGGAGGCTGAAACAGGTAACAATCAAGAACTGCTACCCTCTCCCAAGGATAGATGATCTTTTCGACCAGCTGAAGGGGGCAGGATGGTTCTCGAAGATCGACCTGCGATCCGGGTACCACCAGCTGAGGGTAAAGGATAACGACGTCCCGAAGACGGCGTTCAGGTGCAGGTATGGGCACTTCGAGTTCGTGGTCATGCCCTTTGGTGTTACGAACGCCCCGGCCGTGTTCATGGGGCTTATGAACTCCATCTTTCGGGAGTACCTGGATCGGTTTGTGGTGGTGTTCATCGACGATATCCTGATCTATTCAAAGTCAGAAGAGGACCATGCAGAGCACCTGAGGACAGTTTTGGAGGTCCTACGACAGCACCAGCTCTATGGGAAGTTGTCAAAGTGCAAGTTCTGGGCGCGAGAAGTGCACTTCCTTGGACATGTAGTGTCTGAGCAGGGAGTAGCAGTCGACCCATCAAAGGTTGAGGCAATTGTTTCTTAGGCAGCACCCAAGAATGTGGCGGAAGTTCGGAGTTTCCTCGGACTGGCAGGCTACTACCGGAGATTCGTACCCAACTTCTCCCGGGTAGCAGCCCCTTTGACGGCTTTGACCAAGAAGGACCAAGTTTTCATGTGGAGCGAGCAATGTGAGTCGTCCTTCAGCTACCTAAAAGAAAAACTGGTTAGTGCCCCAGTGTTGAGGTTGCCAGAAGAAGGGATGGCCTATGAGGTATTCTGTGATGCTTCAGGACAGGTCCTGGGGTGCGTATTGATGCAGCGACAAGGGGTGATCTCTTACGGGTCCAGGCAGCTACGCCCCCATGAGCGGAACTATGCCACCCATGACCTGGAGCTTGCAGCGGTGGTGTTCGCATTAAGGCTGTGGCGACATTACCTCTTTGGGGAGCGCTTTGTGGTCTTCACCGACCACAAAAGCTTGCGCTATATCTTCTCCCAGCGTGACTTGAACTTGCGACAGCGGAGGTGGGTCGAGTTTCTCCAGGACTACGACTTTGAGATCTCATACACTGAAGGTAAGGGAAACGTTGTGGCTGATGCCCTGAGCAGGAAGCCGCATCAGGAGGTGGTTCGGGAATCTGCCGACGCTTGGAAGGCAATGGGGGAGTTGGCTGCCTTGCACTTGGATGCAAGGGTGGAAGGTACTAGAGGTTGTTTGTTTCAGATGACGGTACAGTCCTCCTTGTTGCAGCAAGTGGAAGAGTCTCAGTGGGGAGATCCTGAGGTGGAAGTGTTGCGGGATCGTGTCGATCAGGGGAACGCCCCGGAAGGATGGTCAGAGGACAGCCGACGTCGGATGCTCTTTCATCGGAGGTTGTTTGTTCCAGAGGTGATGCGTGATGGAGTCCTTCATGAGTTCCATAGCTCAGCCTTGGCGGTACATCCGGGTGTTTCGAAAATGTACCAAGGCCTGAGGGGAGAGTTTTGGTGGCCCGGGGTGAAACGGGCAGTGGCAGAGTTCGTGGCTAAATGCCTGGTGTGTCAGCAGGTGAAGGCTGAGCACCGTGTTCCTGGTGGTCTGTTGCATCCTCTAGATGTTCCCGAGTGGAAGTGGGACGACGTCTCAATGGACTTCGTCACGGGACTACCCAGAGCTCAGGGCGGGCATGATGCTATCTGGGTAGTGGTGGATCGATTGACAAAATCTGCTCACTTCTTGGCTATCAAGGAGTCGGGACCCGTGAGTACCTTAGCACAGAGGTACGTGGATGAGGTGGTGCGTTTGCATGGAGTTCTGAAAACGATCGTCTCAGATCGGGACACTCGATTCACCTCACGAGTCTGGAAGGGGTTACAACATGCTTTTGGCACCCAACTACGCCTTAGCACTGCTTTTCACCCTCAGACTGATGGACAGACAGAGCGGACTATCCAGACTTTGGAGGACATGCTGCGAGCATGTGTTCTGGATTTTGGAGGATCATGGGTACGACACTTGCCTTTAGTAGAGTTTGCCTACAACAACAGTTTTCACTCTACTATCGGCATGGCTCCTTTTGAGGCTTTGTATGGAAGACCATGTCGTTCACCCTTATGCTGGGCAGAGGTTGGTGAGACTGGTACTCTTGGACCAGAAGTAGTGCAGAGCACCACGGAGAAAGTCCAGCTAGTGCGGGAGAGGATGAAAGCAGCTCAGGATCGGCAGAAATCTTATGCTGATCGTCGGAGGAGGCCCCTGAGGTTCGAGGTGGGAGATCATGTGTTTTTGAAGGTTTCCCCTCGACGGGGGCAGCAGAGGTTCGGAAAGGGGAGTAAGCTCTCCCCTAGGTTCATCGGACCTTTCGAGGTGCTGAGGCGAGTTGGCGAGGTGGCATATCAGCTGGCCCTACCACCTCAGTTGGAGAGGGTCCATGACGTCTTCCATGTCTCCCAGCTTCGTCAGTACTTACATGATGACTCTCATGTCATCAACTGGGGAGAGCTAGACGTGGGAGGAGACGCGACCTTCGAGGAACGGCCAGTCAGAATTGAGGATCGCAAGGAGAAAGTGCTCCGTGGATGAACCGTCGGCCTGGTTCGTGTGTTGTGGAGACATGGCGGCCTTGAAGAGAGTACGTGGCAGAGGGAAGCACAGATGCGTGCCCAATACCCCGAGTTGTTCTGAGCTTTGAACCCTTGGTGCCTGTTGTGACAGAACGTTTGACCTTTTTGGCTATGAAATGTGCTAGGTTCCTTTCCTCTGTTATGTGTGGGAAGCCCCGGTTGAAGGGAAGGGGAAACCCGACCCCTAATCAGGACGCATTAAGGTGGATGCGATTAAACCCGTGCGGGCGAGTCAGTGCCACCCAAAGCGGATAATATCTTGACATGGGGGAGGGGAACTCCCCAAGCCCACATGACCGGGCGGTTTGGCGTGGTATGATGCTTGGTTCTTGTCAGGGAGTGTTTTCAATTAGCGGGGGTCCACTCCTAAGAGGTATCTTCGAAGATGGTTGTTCGGATCCTCTCTTTCCTTCTAGTTTGTTTTGATTCTTGGGGACGAGAATCGTTTAAGAGGTATCTGATGTGAAGACCCCAGACCCCCTTGGTCCCTTCCTTTGCCAAAAATCCGGTTTCCTTGCCGATCGGTGACACCGATCGGTGAGACCGGCCCTGCCAAGTTGTTCCAGTAATATTCCTTTTTCGCAAATAGGATCTTAAACCCTATTCTTCCTTGCTAAAAAAATATCTTGGAAATCCGAAACGCGCGCAAAGGTCTTAATTAAATGCTTCATTAATTCATGGGTCAGTTAAAACCACCCAGCGCCATTAATGATGAGTCAAGCCACGTGGTCAACTCACGACTCCCTCGTCTTCCGTGGTTTTGTATTTTCATCTCAACCGTCCCCAGCTCTTATAAATTAAGGGTTAGGCCGTGGCTTCCCCCCTTCTTCGATCGTGGCTCTTCTGGTGCACGGGACCGCCGCGTCGTTATCCGTAAAGTTCCGCGCCCCCGGCCTAAACGTCGATCATCCATCAACAAGTAGGGATTTTCTCTCGTCTCTCACTTTTGTGTATCATGTGGGGTGGGCGTTACTTTTGTTCCTATGGAATTGGTTGAACCAAACCCTAATGAAGATAATAAACGAAGTTCTAAAGGAAAAAGGGGAAGGGGTTGTGATCGTTGTTTATGCTTTATCTTGTGATCATCCCTTTTGTTGTACTGGTCTATGTTTTCTGAAAATTGAGGCCGTTGGTGGTCGTGTGTGTGCACTTGAATCCCCTCGTGATGTTTTAAATGGGTTGCTGAAATTGTGAACTCCTGCTGTGAAATTGGTTAATCACGTATACCCGGCTGAATAATTGAAAGCACCAGGATCAACCCTTCTGTGATAACTAACGGATAGAACACATGGAATTTTGAAATCATGGAGTGTGTTAAGTCGTTTAAATCTGGAAATCCCTGACTTGTGTTGGTAGTGGTTGTTGGTTGTTTTCCCTTCGGGCCGTTTGCTGGAAATGTGGGAGGGGATGGGATTCCCCGTTCTTTTTATACTCTCGGTGACTGTGTGAATTTGGGGGATGGGATCTCCTGTTGGCATGGTTTCAGTGGTTGTGAGTTTTTATCAAAAATTGGGGAGAGATCCTCTGTTGGCAGAACCGGGTGTGAGTGTTTTGGTTGATCTATGCTTGACGTTTTCCTTGGTTATGCTTATGGTAGTTGCCCAGTAGTGCTTAAAAATTAATTGAACAATTGACCGAACGTGAAACAAGAATGGGACAGATGGTTTGTGGGCAAGGGTCGTGAATTTTGACTCGGACGTTGTGGTGTCGTGTTCTGTAGGTTGGCTAGGAAAACCTAAGTTTTGGGTGAGTGTTTGTTACCTATATCTATACTTGTAGCTTTGTGTTTCTTATTCGCGCCCCACCCAAGTTGAGCACTTAGTGCCGAACACCCCCATTTATGGGGGAAGGGTGTTTTTCCCAACACTATCCTTAGTGGCTGGTTATTAGCTCCTTTTCTGCTCCCTTTCCCGGATAGCCCAAGTACCTTCGGGCAGGCTGTGATGGCCTGAAGTCCATTATTAGCCCAAGAATCATCGGGCAGGGTGTTGTGGTGGTTGGCCAGGTGTGTGCGGCAGGTGGTTTCCCAAGTGTCTTCGGGATGAGGCCCAGGTGTTTTCGGGCGTGGCAGTGGATCCTTTAGCCCAGGTGTCTTCGGGCGTAGCGGTGGTTGTTCTGGCCTAGGTGTTTGCAGGCATGGTTACTTGTGACAGTTGAGGCCCAGGTGTGTGTGGGCGGGATTTGGCAGTGGGACTGCGTGTGGTTGTGGCCCAGGTGTGTGCGGGCGGGATTTGGCAGTGGGACTGCGTGTGGTGGTGGCCCAGGTGTGTGCGGGCGGGTGTGGCAGTGGGACTGCGGTGAGAATGGCGGGATTGGTCCGATGCGTAGGATGTCTCAATAACCAGTGGGAAAGTGGCGCGGGGTACCCAAACATCGATGTGCTCTTATTATATATATTACTTGACTTGCGTTATTTGGGGAGTGAGCCTTGGTGAGGCCTGGGATGGATAGTTTGCCTTGTTAGCTGTTTGGTTCACTTTTTCCTCACGGGACTTTAGTACGTTCCCCCACTTGTGCACGAGAGTCTTGGTTTTCCCTACTGAGTGTACTTGTATGCTCACCCTACGTTTACTTTCAGGTTTCCAGGAGGAATACCAGGGCTGCGCGGGACCCTATTAGTCGGACAGTTGGAGTTGTCGCTGTTGTCGTACCTTTGTTTTCTTTTGGTATTGTACTTGAGAGCTTTCTTTTCTTTTGCACCTTGTGGCTTTCACTTTTGAAACATGCATGTGGGAATGGTTTACTTTTGGCTTTACTTTCTTTCTAACTTGGTGTTGTTGGGTTTTCTCCTCCTTATCTTTCGATCCTATAAAATAAAAAGGGTAATGCCTTCCATTTGCGAGAATTTCCTATACCCTTGGTGCTAGTCGCCACTCCGGGACCTATTGAAGGTGGGTTTCGGGGGTCATTATCTCTCCTTCAACTTAAAGAAGGAAGGGCCTGGCAATCTGCTGACCCTTCCCTCCTTTTGGTGAAGGCGGGTCGTGACAGATACCCTCTTAGAAATATAGGATTAATGACATATTATTGTGGATAGAAGTTATGAAATGTGGTGTATTATTATTGAATATATGATTTACATGGGGATTAAATATTAAAATTATTGAATGGTGTTACATGAGGTTAGTGGATGAGATATCCTTTTATCTGTGAGTTGAGTGCCATTTCAACAATTCATATTCCATAATGTGCACGATGTGTCAGTTTATAAGGAATGTTTCTTTACTATTAACAATAATGTATATGTATTGTGTATAATCTAATCCAAATAATTTATTGATAATTTTATAGATATTTTGGGACCCTACTCCTTAATTTTATAGTTTTCCCACATTTTATTCTTTTATGTGGTAACTCACTTTTTACTTGAATAAATATTTTCTGACTAAAAATTAAATTGAACTTATTACATAATTTGGAAATTTTGATTTAAAATAATAAATAAATTTCATTAAATTTATTTTCAATAGTTTTTATAATAAATTGTCAAATATAAATTCTAAATTCATAAAAATAATTTTTATATAAATTATATTTTATTCTCAAAAAAGGATTTGTTCTTATCTATTACCAAGTAAT
This sequence comes from Viscum album, assembly GCA_963277665.1. Lineage (NCBI taxonomy): Eukaryota > Viridiplantae > Streptophyta > Magnoliopsida > Santalales > Viscaceae > Viscum > Viscum album. The sequence goes on along the minus strand of OY728137.1, from coordinate 19,075,456 downwards.
AACAATTGGATTAATATTAATTTATTTTATATATATATATATATAATTTAATTGAATTCATTTTTTAATATTGATTATTTTAATTTATTATGATAAAAATACACAATATATATAAATATTCATTAAAAACATCTTTTTTAGCATTAAATGAATTTATTTCTAATTATTTAAAATTAACCACTAAAATAATCTTAGAAGTGCGTATTTCTCTGAATAATTTTATTTTCATGAATATATTTAATTTTAAATTATTTTTAAATTTAATGATAAAATATATATTTAGTATGTGTGAAAAAATATATAATAATACAAATAAAAAACATTCTTTATTTTAAAATATAATAAACAAAATGAATAATAATAATATTATATTATCATAAATGTATCCTAAGAAACCCATTATGACCTTATTAAAATATTACATAACCATATATGAAACAATATTATACATATGTTGTGATTCAGCTAGAATTTATATAATAATGATTTACACGAGATTGAGCTTCTATCATAAATGATTAATCTCAATCTGTACATGATGTCGTTCAAGTTAGGATTTGTAAATGGGAAACACTATTGATGCTACCTTCTTCCAAATATTAGATATGTGATTCTTTTATGGAATGATTCAATGTGAATATATAACTTCATTATTTTATATAAAATCTATAATGTGATTACTTCTATTTATAGCTACCATATATATTGTTATATTGTAACATTCATATTTTGTATCAAATATGTTTCCCCACGAAGGTATAATTTAACTTCATCGTCCCACTTATATCAAATGATGGTATATATTCAATTACCAAATGAGTGCAATGGTCATATATGTCCAATGTCCACATAACCAAAAACCATTCATATAACATTCATACTGTATAATTGTATATATCATTAAAATCATTATCAAAATAATTGATCTCACCCTTAAAATTATTTTATGAAGTTTTTTATCATATTTATAATGTTTTTTATTCATTAAATAGTTATCATTAGGTATATTTTCATTATGGTAAATAAATATGTTGATAACCTCAACCTTGTAGTGTTTTTATTTTCTTGTGGTTTTATTTTAATTTTAATTTTTAAAATTTTGTTTTATTTAGTTATCTTGTAATGTACATAAATTTATATTTACACTTTACATTTTATTTAAATAAAAATTGTTTTATTTTCTTTCCAATAAAATTACCTATCTAAAAATTTGTGTTCCTTATGTTAATTTTCCACTAAAAATATGGGGTGTTACATGGTATACATACAAATAGAGTAGTGGGTGAGAAATAAGTAAATGAAACAATTTATAACAAATTATAGAATATGATCCCATGTGAACCAATCCTCAAGGGAATTATATTTCCTTTTCTTTATATAATTTTAATAATTGAAACGATAATGTCCCATTGACAATAATATTTTAAAAAATTGGACTATTTTGGACAATCTTATTTAATAAATCAAGATAGTCAATGACACAATGAACTAGAATCAATTAATTTTTTTATCCTATCATAGTTTCATTGTAATCCATTGAATATTATAAAAAATTTCCTTGTACTATATACTATACATTCTACCCTAATTTATTAGGTTATGTGACAATATTGACCATCACAATTTCATTTTTCTTATTGAATCACACTATCTAGCTCAAAATTTCACACTGATAATTTAATTTCACATAGTATTCCCGGATGGTTTATATCTCGATGAACATATCAAATTTTTCTTCTCATATTTAAAGGATATTTTTTTTCAAAACATCACATCATATCAAATCATCTATCATAAATGGTAATAATAGATTAATTTTAGATCTTTGGTACCATTAAATGATCCTCTTGCATTATCATAATTTGTTATTTCACAATAAAAACAAAAACATCCTGCACTCAGAGACCATATATTTGTGTCCCTTATAGAGTCTTCACATAACCCCAAGTACAGCTCCTCGTACACCAGAGGTTTTTGACTGTAAGTGACGGTCTAGCGTATTTCCATAGAAAGACTATACCCTTATATTATAGTGAATAGAAATGATAGAATAAAGAAAATTATCCATTAAAATTATTATGATTAAATATAATAAAAAAAATACATTGATAGTAAGGAATATGGAAGCATACGTTCACATAGACATAGGATCATACATGTATACGTCATCATTGATCACCCACTAGGACAATCAACGGCACATGTAAAATAAAAGATTAAAAAACAAAAAGGCATTGCTCTATATTTGTGACTCCAATGAAAGGTACAAAACTCTATCCAATATATACCACTCAATCATGTTATAACAATCCTATAACCTACCTTAACCCATGACCATTCATGTCTGCTTGTGTACCTAGTGTCCATGACCACCTGAGTATGGTGTGTGTTCAAATCAGTATGGAACAATGAATTGGGCCTAAAAATAACAAGTAAATTTACTGAATTTTAAAGTTATATATATTTTATTTATAAATAAACAACTATATAACTATACATAAAATAATCAATATCGATCCATAAGTTCTAATATAATAAAATGACAGACCATTACTACTTAAGAAAATACTAAGGTGCCTTTATGCACATGAGGTATTCATTAAAAATAGACCCAAATTTTGGATCCTAGGTAACCAATGAGGCATTAAAAATATTCATAGAAGCTGAATCACGGTTAACCACATATGAATTGTACATATAATCAAAGGCCAAATCCTTAGCAACCACCAAAGAATTCCATATATACCAAACAACTGAATATCAGTTCATAACCCATGGAATTATTTATAGACTAAATATCTAAATCCTAATTTCGAAAACAAGTCATTATATATAGGTATAATGGATAAATTAGAGCTAACCACATATGACTTCCCCGTAAAAAAACAAAATGATTCTTAGAAGACCACCTAGTAATTCCATATCGATAATCATTCTGGGAAGTTTGTCCCTACTATTTTCCTCATATAACTATTCAATAGGCACATATCTACCTCATTACTCCACATATAATCATATGGTGGGTTGAAAATCTACCAAAACCCATCACAAATAATATTAAATAACCTCTATACACTTTTCCTATCATAATCACTACATTCATAATACGCCCACTTGAATGTTGTGGGTTCTAAGGTGACACCCACAATCATCAATTCTTATACCATTGAATAACCCTCTCAAGGGTAAACATTTAACCTGGGAATCTAAAAGAGTCCCATAGGTCACATAATGGAACAAACACTCTATATGGGTTTTCTTACCTCTTTGATAACCATCAAGTTCTATCTGACCAATTAGAGGGAGTGAAGTCTCTTAGTATCAGTATTATCAAAATTTTACCTCATATGGATCACATGATATGACATGTTAGAATTAGTATATATGGAATAATTCACATCTTTGTTTTCAAGGTCATTATTGATCAGTCTACTTTGCTATTCAAACATCAATCTACCTATGTTTACCCACATAGGTTCTCACAAAGATTGTGGGTGAGGAATAATCACCCCATTTGAAAATTGTCTATCACATGGATCTAGGTCATCTTAAGTATATTATGACCTACCTAGAGGTTATAAGATTACTCCAGAGGTCATAAATACCTAGTCCATCACTACTTCCTACTTAAGGGAGCTAAGGGAACCTATCTTAAGGCATACTATAATGTGATTCTCATTATGATACTTCTAACGGGACTATGTATCTCATGGAAAAAATTTATAACAAATCAAATAACCCTTAGGTGATCTAAACATAGACTTGTTCTCAAGGGCCTAGCATGGCCCTTTTTGTTTATGTCCTTCCATAAATATTTAATATGAACAAAAGAATCAACATAATAAAATGTCAATAGACCATAATGATGATAATTCATATCACATTAATAAAATAAAATGCATTACAATTGGGGTATTCTAAGGGTAATTCCTACCTCATATGATGTTTTCATCCTCTAAAAAAAATCCCAACCCATTCATGATCTTGGCCAGGCCATAGATCACCTCCCAATGCTATAAATCAATCCTTAAAATCAAAAAAAAAGTTATATAAAATTATAATTAATAACTCAAATATGTTCAATAATTTATATTTAATTTAAATATTAACTAATTTGTAAATAAAGTGATAATTTATTACAAATTCATACTATCATATGAAAATAAAAAAAAATATCATCAAATGTTTTATAGTGTACCGAAGAAACCATCTTAGGAATTATTATTGATAACTAACACAAATTCAATATATAATTTGATTTAATCATAATTAAATCCTTTGAAAACACATAGTGTGATATAAATTCATTAAAATAGTGAGAATTTGAAATCATATGCCATCTGGAGATATTCTATATATATTCTATGAAAAATTCCCATAATCCTCTGTCGATTCCACCATGATCTAGTGTAATTTTCACTAAAAATCTATCCAATGTTCACTAAAATATGAGGTAATGAAGGGAAACAATAATGGAAATAATTTGAAGGGAAAATATGTCTACAATACTTAGTAAAAACCCTTAAAAATAATACCCTATTATGGAGACTCTATTTGGAGGAATAATAGAGATAGTTATGATCAAAATTTATTCATCCCATGCCTAATTTCCCCTCAATATTGAAGGTGTTAATAAAGAAATTATCAATCTTCACCATGTCTAGAAAATTAATGAGCACACAGACCATTGTTTGGTCATGAAGATCAGACTTCTCTGCCTCATCATTCGGCTACACTAAAGTACAGATTACTTGGATGTGGCATGTCTAGACCATAAATGACTATGGGGAATCCTTGATATCACTGCTACATTATAGATCCCTCTATGGTTGTGCCATAGTCTTCCTTAATAAAGACCATGTTGTGGGGTGTCCCCTTGGTTGTGGAAAACCCATACTCGATGGTACCCAACCCATCTTTCACTCAAACACCAACCACGACACAAATCATATGGTTGTAGAAAAGAACTTCCCTATATACACTACCATGATACAAGATTTCACTATTTCGTTATGGTCTTTTTAGAATCATGATAACATTGTACATTATCTATATGATTTTTTGGTTATCTACTACTAAAAATTCATCTAAGGACTTCTAAGATCTCTCTACCACCCCAATAAGAACCCATAATAAAAACCAATCCTCGTTTCATGTAAAAATGTCTGCCCTTACAATTTTCTAATACTCAGATTCAAAATCCAATTATCAATTCATGAGAAATCACAAACTGAAGAACCAAAAATTATAATTCATCCTTAAATTATCAATCAACAATGACATAGGTATTTAAAAAATAGTCACAAAAATTCATATAAATCATATACTTTTAGTAAAATAACCATCACAAGTTCTCTTAATGACCCAAAAAATGATAACCTTTTATTCACTCGTGAAAACAAACCCACGTGTTTAGTTGAGGTTTTCATGAGTTGATTTTTTATAGAATCTAATGTCTAAATATTTAAAATATCATAAATTTTCATAAAAAGGCACACATTTCATCAAAAACATTACCACAGTGATATTTATTAAAAATTTAAAATGGGTTATTAGTTTAACAGTAGTAGACCATGAAATAAATAAGAATATGAGATGTTTCATTTTATTGAAAATATATATAATGTAAAAAACTATGCCAAATTAGAGATATAATATGTCACTATTAGCTCAAAAAAAGATGATTATATTAATGTCTTCTTTAAGGGATGTAGATACTAAAGAATACATTCACTAATGAGAATTAGAAAATTCAGAATGGATTTATTAGAAATGAAATATTTCTTGATCATAGATTTAGTATATATGGAATTATAGAAGAAAAAAACATAACATGTTACTTTTATGACATGTCATTTTTAATTTCGGAAATATTATGGATTTTTATTTTCAAAATTAGGATGGAATATAGAATTTCAATCATTAAATGCAATGTATTTCAGAAGTTTTCATACTAATTCAAAATGAATAAAAACCAAAGATATGGAGGTATACTATCTTTATAAAATCATATAAATAAATAAATCATATAAAATAATAATATAATATTTATTTCAACTCCATATAATTATCCTAAGTCAAATAGATCATCGAAAACTATAGAGGATACCCTGCAGACAATACATAAGGAAAAGTGTGAGTTAAAAAGACCAAAAAGAAATAAAAACTAAAATAAAGCATATCATGGGAGTCAGGAGGCATAACATGATATCATAAATAGGATGATCATAACCATGGAAACATGGAGTTAGTGTTGTATCATAAGTGTTTATGATTGATTCAATTTGGGGGTGGTTTGGTGGTGAATTTTAGTGATAAAATTGAAGTAAAAATAAAATTCTTTTTAATTAAAATACATTAGACTTAGTTATTCTGATGATCAAAGTGTTGCAATTAGAACAATAAATATTCTGATTATCTTATGGTGTTTTATTTTTCTCAATGTCACATCAATAAAAAGTTTTTTTTATAAAAATGAGTATTGAATTAATTTTCTTATGCACATGAACACAAAAATGTAAAACTTTTGTAAACCAGAAATACAAAATCAATTAAAAGTAAAAATTAATTACAAGAATTATATAATTTTTTTAATATTTTAACTTAATAGTTAATGTAGTATGAAATATAGAATAATTATATCCATAGTATTATAACTACTACATGATATATATTCCATTACTAGGAATACCTAAATATGATGATCAATATATCTTTGTCTTCATATCATCAGAATACCATGATACAATGATTGGTCTATATATTCAATGCCAATGAATCCCATGATCTGATTGATTTCATAACCATGTTTCTATCTAGGGAATCCATCAATAAATTCCTAGATCATACAGTTAATACAAAATCAAAATCATTTTAAGGAATTTACAATCCATATTAGGATTACATAGAACTTCATCTCTCAAAATTACTAAAAAGACTCAGAATGAGGTGTTCATGAAATATTTAGATAATTGGAGTTGGGAATACGTCTGCTCTGAACGCATTAAATGACTTATTATTTATAAGTGAAACCCCATCATTAATATTTCATTGTTTGTTGAAATGACCTCATAATTTTTGTAGTTTGAAAAATCATATTGATCTAGATATTGAACTTGATAGATAAGAATTTCGTAGTATTCCTTCATCTATTTTAGAAAATTTACAATTCTATTAAGTTTTCTGTATGAAATAAAAAATCTATATAATCCAATTATGAAATTTGGATTGTCTACTGGACTTACTTATTATTTTTAAATCATATAAAGTGAATAAAGGTAAATCCAATGTATCGGTACCAATGTTATCCTGAGGGTTATAATTTTTTTCAGTATGATAGAAAATACATAAATATAACTAAAATTCAGAAAAAAATTCTATTTAATACATCATAATCTCTATTATTCTGATATAACAGATTAAATAATATATGGTAATATTTAATGTAAATTTGATCTATTACCTTGTTTAGTATAAAATAATGTTCTCCATAAAAGAATAATTAAACACTTAGGAAACCCAAAGGTTAGTAAACATATATTAAGATTGTGATTGTGATTTTTAAAACAAAAAAAGGCAAATTATAATGTAAATTTTTCGACTCAACAATATTCCGCATTTCAGAAATAAATTTACCCAACACATAAAATCATAAATAATAACTTTTAAAAAAACATATATCCCATTTTTCTATTAATTACATGAAGGATATACATCAATTCTTAACTACACATATGTTTATGAAATCATTATGATCTGATGATATGAAATAAAACACTATAATATTATCCTTTTTTAAAGTATTAGTATATATTTCTACTAATTTTATAACTACCCCCTTAAACCTAACTCTAGAAACATCTCCAAAACATTCTTAAAATTGTCCATTTAGAAACATCTTTCCCTTTATAAATTTTACCCCCTTTTTGAATTAAAAATTGAATAAGAACGGAACTTATTATTTTTGGATTATTTTGAAATGTAATAACCTGTGAAACAGATATATGTAAATTAACTAATCTTCCAATAAATAAAATAGAGAATATATATACAAATAAAATTGAAAGACATTCATATATAAAGTATTTGGAAGAAAAAGATTATTAACATTAAAAATTCATTGTAAATGTTTCAAAATTATTACATCATGAGATTAAATGAATGTGTTAATTATTTAATTAACAACATCTTCATAATGGAATTTATCATTTTGAGATAATCTTAATCTTTCCGAGCTTCAATGGAAAATGCCTCCAGATTCACAATCTTGTCTTCTAATATTTTCTGCTTCCAAATTTCTATCTCCATTCTAATAACTTCCTCAATTAAATTATTATTATCTTCTATAAAAAACAACAAATCACAATCACATGAAATTATCTTACTATTTCCTCACTCCAATGTATAAACTTTTTCATTCAAAACATTCCCTTCCTTATTACAATCATCAATCATGTCTCCAAATTTCTTTATAATCAGGAATCCATCCGAGACATATTTTTATAACTTGTAAAATGATTATATCATTTCTAGAGAAATTTTCTTCAATTAAATGAGAAGATCAACATAATCCATGATATCAATGTAGACATGGTTTGACCACTTATCCATTTTATTATAATACATATTTTAAACCTTTTTCATTCCTTTAAATGATTTTATTTTCTTCATCAATGTGAAAAAATGATTATATCAAAACTACCACGGATTCTGTTTTTTCATTTGGAGTATTATGAATCAGTTGACAACTTTACTCAATGTTTGGAAGATATGGAATCAAATCAAATAACATTTCTAGGGTTTGAAAAATATAATAAAATTCTTTCTAAGCCATTGTTCCTATAGAGTCAGATAATATTGATATTTATTGAGGAGAATTTTCATGACTTTTTCTAACATATATATTCTATATTTTAATTTATATTTAATTTTCAAAAACATTGATGATATAATTATCCATATCAGATAATCTTTATGATATTTTTTTCTTATTTTGATTATATTGAAGATGAACATTCATATTTTTTAGATGATGATTTTTCTTCCCCATTATATTTTAATTATGTATCCTTACTAGATTGAGAACATAATATAGTTTATGATGATGATGACTATGATATACTACACATTTCCTTTTTATTCTAGCCAATTACCATTTATTATTCGTCATGTTATTTATCTTATTCATAAATGTATTATTTCTTTTAGTTGGTTTATTTATTTTGTTCTTTCATGTCTTCATCCTCATGTTCTATTTCTACCTGCCACACAATCTTGAGATTAACAATAATGAGATTTTTAGAAATTTTTTTTTCTTATGAACAACATTCTCTATATTTTATGAAACCAAAACCAAAACATCTTAAACCGCCAAATTTCTTTTACCCATGTAACCATCTAATGAAACCACTGATGAAAAAAATAATGATTCAAATATTTCTATTCTGGAATTAGGATGAGACTTATCAGTATGAGGAATTTTTTTGAATTAGATAATAAGTTGCATCACTGATAATGGTGATATCAAGGGAATTTTTTATTTTTAACCCATTCAATATCATTCAATAATATTTCTGATATCTTTTTGGTCACTATATTTTTATTCAATTTCTTTTTCTTCTTTTATTCCTTCAACTCATATGCAATACTAAATTTCAGGGATAAACACTAGACTTATCTAGCCCATATTATGGATCCATAGGATTCTTCTTGGCATATTTATCCATGAGTTTATTTAAATCATAACTATCCATAGAATTTAACTTCCTTTGATTATTCATAGGATAATATATTGATTTTATATTTCATATATCAATTTATTTCACCTTTATAAATTTAAGTTCATTTATAGGTCCTGTATTGGATGCAATCCTTTCTAATATTCTAAAAAATATTTTCAATTTGTTATCAAAAAATAATTTCATTCTTGTGACGATATATTCACCAATTAGGGAAATATTTTCCCTCATGGGATTAGTCTGATTCATGATTTTAGAACATTTATTCAATTCACTATGAAAATTGTTAATAAAATAAAAAAACATAAATATCATCAGCTTCATTGAATCCTTCTTAATATATTCCATCGCAATGAGAATCTCATGACAAGATTAATCCTTTTTAATTTCATCAAATAAATAAAATAAAAATTTGAAAAAATTTTGTGTATCGCTTTCATAATTTCTTGGTATGAGATTACCATTATTCCATAGCATCATGAATCTTTCATTTGACGGGAGATGATTTTTTTAACATTATCATAAGTGTAAAATAATGACTCATCAACTTTCGACATAAAAAAACATTCAAGATTATCAAGTACCTTGTGAGAAAGAATATATGATTCACCATAATAAGATACCTAAATAATATAAAATACTTGTTGATAATAAAGATTATAATATTCCAAAAACTAATTAAAAGACATCTCATCTTTATGATCATCTTATAACAATTCATTTGAAATATAAAAACCACTTTCTATTTCAGGGTAATGTACATCAAATTCCATATTTGGATTTTCTATGAAAACATTCTCCTAGTTTTTAAAATTAATGAACTTTTTATGAATTTAATCATACTTTTCATATTATTTTCTTCCCAAATTTATTTCTCTAATGATGTCAATTTTCAAAAAATCTTCAGCCGTGTCCAACTACATGAGTCTTGTATTAGTGGTCAGATGAATGGAAAATGGTTGGATTGAGAACCAAATAATGTGGAGAGAGTTAGTTTCCAAATTTTATAAAATCAATGTGGTATATTGGGTGAACCACCATTATATAAGAATGTGAAATGTTGGTTTATATTCAAAAAACCCATTCAATGTCCTACATAAAAACTCTTTTTAATCAAATGATTGAGATTTATTTAAAAAATGTTTTATAAATATAACATAAAATTGATAAATTTTATTTAAAAACACTTTTAACGGAGTGAGATTAATTATGAGTATAAAACGTTTATGTTTGAAGAAAAATATTGTAAAATAAAAAATACATATACAACAACACTGATGAGCTAGAGTAGTAAATTAGTACAACAACTAAATAAATAGAAGAGTACATTTTCAAGTAGTAGATATTCATCTATATGATTTAAAAATTATTATTAATTTTTATAATAAAAATATATCACTATATAATTTATTATAATATAGTTTATTAAAAAAAATTCATTTGTTTTTTTTATAATTATTTTATAATTTGGAAAATATTATCTATTATTTTTTTATAAAAAATTCATTACTTTAGTGTTTTATAAATAATACTAACATTAAAAATATTATAAATAATTTAGAACCCAAAAATGTTTATAAATAATTTTTACACTCAATATGAATTTATGAAAACTATAATTTAATTCGACTAAAAAAATCCACTTTAGAAACTTGATTTTTTTAAATACTTAAAATTATAGAAAAGTAAAATATTTTTAAATCAACAGACTAATGTAATCCACCTTTGAATATAATTTATTAATGTAAAGAGATTCATAAATTAGAATAATATTTTAATAATAACTTGATATTTATCATTCCTAGATTACCCTCATTATATTCAAATCTATTAGAACTATTAGGCTTAGAAAAATGTCAGCAATTTGTTCCTGTGTTCCAATGAATTGTGAAATTATATCTCTATTTTGAGTGTTATTATACAAGAAATTTTGTCTTATATCTATGTGTTTATCACATGATTGATGTGATTTATTATTTTACATTGGGAAATAGAACTTCTGTTTTTAAAAAAAAATTGTTTTAGTAAGAATCATGTCATAGTTAGTGAGTTTTTATTTCATCCACAAAACATAGCACCAAAAATTAAAACTGCCTCATATTCGACTAGAGTAGCGATAATTTCTACTAGGTTTGGTTTCATACATGACTATTAAACTAATGATTATCCTAAGAAATGAAATATTTTAGATATAATATTATTATATTTTATGCATCCTCCTAAATCCGCATCAGAATATCATTTTTGTTCAAAGTCATATTTAGAAGAAAAAAATAAGACAAAATCCAATGTTACATTAAGGTAATGATTTTTTAATAGATTTAAGATGGAAATATTTTATATGGGATTAATTTATATAACATAATAATAATCAAAATAATAAATCTGTATGGATAGAAATTTTTCAAAGAAAAAAACCAATCATACTTTTAAATGCATTTAGATCAATTGATTTCTCATATTCATAAAGAACTAATGTATTTTAGGTCCTAATAGGATTAAAAATACTTTTAGTGTTTTCATAGCAAAATTTATTAAGTAAAAATTTCATATACATATGTTGAGACATAAATATTTTTTATAGTTTTTTTGATATTTGAAAAAAAGAAAGTCTGTTCACTTGCACATAATAATCATTTCATACTCAGACATAATATGATTTTCAAAGGAATCTGTTAAATATTTTTGAGATGAACCAATAATAATCTCATCATCATATATTTGTGTGATCACAATATTTTTATTAACTTATTTGATAAAAGGAGTTGTATTTTTTTCCCATTACAATAATATATTAGAATCCAAAATCCATCTAACCAATCATACAAGGCTCTTGGTGCTTATTTAAATCCATAATGGTCCATGGTATGTTTATAAACATGTCTGGGATTATTTTATATTCAAAACAATGTAATTTTTCTACATAAAATTATTCATGAACATGTATATAAAAGAATGAATTATTCACAACCATTTGATATATATTGAAATTTATGAATGATGCATAGGCTAGAAATATACAAATAATATCTAGTCCTCCCACATGAGCATAAGATTATTCATAGTCTATTATATTTTTTTTGTTATATCACATTGAAATATGTATTTATATATTTTAACTATAATATAATTTTCAACACATTTAATCTAAAATACTCATTTTAGTTCTATTATAGAAGTATCATTAGGTCATTTATTTAATGTGTTGACTTGGATCCTATCAAAATCGTGGATTACAGCTTGTATTTCCATTATCCAATACTCTTCACCTAAATACTCATAACAATTTTTATGTTTGGATTGGGATATGAAATATATATTTCAATTTCATTTATATAAGAACATATCATCCTAACTAGTTTATAAAAATCACCAATGATATTATCATTAGAATTATTCCTAAGAAACAATAGATTTCATGGGTTTTGAAATGTCATTATTCAAGAATAAATTGAAATTTCTCTTGAGGATAAACATTAAAAATATATTTTCCAGTTTTATCCTTATGATATGAACAATCCAACATAAGTTGAAAATAAATTTCAGAAATAACATCTAAAGATTTAGGTTGGGGTATTTTGAAAAAACAAATTACGAGTTTCATGAAACATAACAGGTATTATTCCTTCAAAATTACTTGTATTGTTATTAAAAAAATCTATATGCCTTACTATTTCTAGAATAATGAAAAACTTTTACTTCATTAGAATTTGGATAATACTTATTTAGGTTATCATTAGTATTCACAATGAATAATGTCCATCAAAAAACATTAAAAGATGATTTTTTTTCTATTTTCTTCCGATCAAGAACTCATAAAAAGTTTTAATAATAAATGTTATAATAAAAAATTTATTTATATTATAATTGGATGTAATAACTACTTCATCCCAAAAAAATTATCCAATATGTATTCAATCAACATATTTCTAGTCATCTCTTAAAGAAGTCTATTTCTTCTTTCAGCAAAATTTTTTTTTGGGGTTCTATGTGATGAAAAATTAAGTTTAATAACTATTCTTAATAAAAAAATTATCCACCATGATAACTAGGATTAGTTATAAATGTGTGGATTTTATTATTTTTATCTCTCACTAAAATAGGTTTAAAAAAAATAATGGGGTTTTATTTTCTTTCTGGAAAATAGCACCATGTGTACCTAGTGTAATAATCAACTAAGATCTATAAATATTATTTTCCACAAATCATATTAGTTTTTGTAGGAACAATTAAGTACATGCTCACTATCAATAAATAATTAGAATTTGATACTATAATAATTGATTTAAAATTTGACATAATATTCTTATAAAATTGATAAGGATCATAGATTTTATAAGTATCAACTAGTATCCTGGTAGATCATTCACTAATCCATTCTTAGTCAAAAAAGATAATGTTCCAAGGTTATAGTTTCTGAATCTTCTTTTTCCTAAAACACATTGGTCTTTTATTTCACTAAGACAATGTAGATTTTATCTCACATGGTATTCTATGTTTAATTTGTAAACATTCTCATACTGATTGACAATAAGAATAAACTCATCTTGAAAACTATGTATTGTAAATTTCATATTCCTAATGTCTACAAGATAACCTTCATCACATAATTGACTTATTATTATAAGCTTATAATTCACTCCAAAAACAAATACAATATTTTAAATTAATTATATTTAAAGAAGTAAACTAATAAATCTACCAAAAATCTCTCGTTGAGAATTACATCCATATGTTAATTTTCCACCATTCATTTTTATAATCTTGTTGAAGAAGTATTTTTTCCCAATTATATGACCACAAGATCCACTATCCATGTGGAAAATAATTTTTTGTTGGTTCTTTATTAATTTTCTAGAAAAGAAATATATTATTTAAAAAAACAAATATTCGTAAGTATGATATTATCAGAAAAAAAATCTCAGGTAACCACATTTTTACAACAATAAGACATTGATAAAATGTAATATATTTTAAAAAATATAATTTATGAAATCCTAGAGATTGAAATTTACTTAGAGAATTTTTTTATAATTTCCATAAAATTGAAACTTTGTAAAAAAAGAGGGATTTCTCTGTACAAATAATTATTAATGAAGACTAGTTTTTTTTACAAAAACCCATTTTGGAAAATCCTGTATGAGGTATAATTTTTTTACATCATATGAATGTTTTCCTCCATAGTGGTTAAATTGTATAATATTTTTTTCAAACTAAATATTTCATAATTTAATTTAATATATAAATATTTATCCTCACCAGTAGTTGTTTTAGAACTATGTTTCATGAAATCATTTTATAACTTTTTTTAGAAAAACTGATTTTTTCAAATCATTAAAAGTATTTTATTTTTGAAAATTATTTTTATCACGATATCTAGAAATATATAATATCTTAGTTGTAAATATATTTATTTTCGAGTTTTCTTGAAAATCATTTCTTGGGAATTTTCATGATTTTTAAAAAAATTACAATATTAATTTTCTAGATGATTAGAAAACCAATCCAATTATTCTAAATTTGTTATGTTTTTTATCAACATCAATTGAAGATGATTCTACATCTATATGATTTATTTCACCATTATATTCATGTTAATTTTCATTTAAAGTAATTTTCGTAAGGGATTAATTATTTAGTACCTTATCCATAAAACAATTTTCCCCATTGATATTTTAAAAAATAAAAAGATATTACATTATCCATAAGATTCAATTTTTGATGAATTGTATAAGTATCCTTCCCCACCATTGGAATCCAAGGGTAAGATTCTTTAAAACCCTTTTTTCTTTTTTTCTCATAATACTTCTTATCTTTTCAATCAGAATTTCTCTCTTTCATTTCCATACTTTTAAAATTATATTATTCCACTAAAAGGTGTCTTGTCTTATTACATTTATAACATATAACTTTATAATAGGATTTATTTTATCGATTATCTCTATGATTGTTATTATATTTATATTGAAAGCCATATTTCCCATGATTTTATTCGTCATTCAAGAAAGTCTTTCAAACTAATTTTCCTATAGTGGTGAATAAATAGAATCCGATTCAACAATTAATTTATTCTTCTTTGAATATTTTACAACCTTTTAATGGAATGATACTTTTTTCAAAAATTATATTTTGTTGAAAAATCAAATCCACCATTATTCTTATTCATTTTTTTCAACGTATCTTTCCAGCCTTGATTCGTAATTTTTAAGAGTTCTAAGAAGTCCATTAAGGAAATGTTTTTTAAATACTTTTGGTATCATATAATGTTTTACATTTTTATTCCCAAACATTCGACATAATCCCTACAATAATATCAACATGAATTTCATCTCTTAGATCTTTATCTCACAGATAATTTAAACTATTTACAATAGTGATGAAATTTGGAAGTATTTTTTTAAAGATTCTACAAGTAATAAATCAAAATTTTGATAGTATACTCTCATAATAAATCATTTAGTATATAAAAAATTAGAACTTCCAAAATGTGTTATTTCTATCATTTTTTATATCCTATTGTAAGCTTCATAAGATGAAATTTGTCTCTATATATTTCTTTTCCTAGAAAAAAATTATGTATTTCTTACTCTACAATTCAACTGATATTCTTTCTTTTAATGATGAATAATGGTATTAACTTCCTTATTGAGAATGATATAATCATCATTAATAAAAAAATAGTTATAAAAAAATGTATTTAATAGATTGCCTTCATCTATTCTCTCTGATACTCATAATCCACACCATAAATAAGTTTTCTACTCAGATTCATATTTTCAAGGGTTATAATATTTAACCCTTCAATATTATAATCTATAGAATATATTTTAAAAAATAACACATTAGTGCAATAAAAATTTATGAACAGCTACAAATACATCAAAATAAGACTTTAATAACACCTGAAAAAGAACTAATAAATGGTATCTTTTATCAGTGATTTCTCTTAGCACTGATAAACAACACCCTTTTGTAGTGCTTTATTTTTAGTACTGATAAAGGGAACCCTTTATTGGTGATTTATTTTTAGCATTGATAAAGGTCCTGATTGACATGAAATAATTAAATAAATAAAAACTAGTTTATTTAAAAATAAATTTCAATTTTATTATTAAATAATTATTGATAAAAATGAGTAACTTTATTATAATATATATAAATTATAAATTCTAAAAAATAGTATATTATATATATATTGATATATGTAATATTAAAATTAATCAAATAAAAATTAAAAATAAGTTAATTATAAAAATTATTAAAAAAATTATTAATTAAATTATTATTTATACTATTAATAAATATTATTTATTAAATATATAGATATATATGAATGTATATACATATGATATATAAAATAAAATAATTATTCATTACAATAATTGGTCATATATTAACACAAGAATGGTTTATAAGAAAAAATTAACATGTATAAAAACCACTAGCTAATTTCATTGAGTAATGGACATGATTTAATGTCATATAAATATATAAGTAATTAAAGCATTTTTATATAGAACATACAAAATATATTTATGGAATTAATGAAATCATTATGTAATTTATTCAAATTTTATTATTCATTTTATAATTTCATTTTAACATGATACATTTAATAAATCATGTCTTTAATTGTCAATTTCTATTTTTTTATTTTTTTAAAGTTATGTATTAGGTCATTTTTAATATTTTTATAGAATTTAAACACTTTTTTATAATAAATTTTTATATAAATATATTAACTATGTTTTAATATTTTCAACATTTATTCATCATTATTTCAATATATATATACATTTTTTTAATATTTTATATTCAATTAACAAAACTTTTTTATTTTTTCAGTATTGTTTAAGTGTACTAATATTTAATTATTTAATTTTACTCATTTTTTATATTCATGCAATTAAAATTAAATATTAATTAATAATTTCAAAATATATTTATAAATTATTAATTATATATAAATATATTTATAAGTTCATATTTATTATATTTATAAATTTAAATATTTATAATTGTATATAAATAAAAATTATTTATAAAATTAATAATTTATGTAATTATAAATAAGTAATTATATATTTTAAAATAATTATAAAAATATAAATAATGTATTTAAATAATGAACATACTTTTTATATTTATTAAATACACATAAACACACACACACACACACACACATATATATATATAAAGATATATAATGTGATAAACATATAAATAGATATTTAAAAAAATTATTTAAATAATTATATGTAAATATTTATACATTAAAATAATTATAAAATTTTAGTAAATATAATTAAATAATATATATATAAAATATATATATATATTATATATAATTATATAAGTATATTTTTAAAAATTTTATGTATAATTATAATTCAAATCCACTATCCACTTTTAACTAATAAGAATTGAAAAAATGAATCATTATCGATGCTAAAAAAGTGTTGATAAATATTCCTTTTATCAATTCTTATTAATTTATCCTCGATAAAAGGGATTTCTATCGGTGCTTTTTTTAAAGTGTTGATTATAGTGTTCTGATATATTGTAAGAACCCCATCCATTCACGCACCAGTTACGTTATATGAATCATCCTTCAAAATCCATTTGCTTCTATTGATTGTCCTCATCAATTAAAATCTTGAATCAAGTCATTTGTAAGGCTAAAACAATTCCAAGGATCAAATCTAAGGATAAAAAAATTCAATGATCTAATGAATACAAAGATCAAATGATTTCCTTGTATAGTGATATATCTACTTTCTCTGAGACTATTCAATGTTTCAATCCACGTTATGCTATTTTATTCCTCTCCTCATGTTAGTATTGCTTCTTTGGCGATATCTATTTGTGTTTTTTAATCATAACTATTTTCACCGCCACTAAACATTTTCATCGGGATGCCCTTGATTTCCTCTTCCCCTATAACAATTATTTCAGCCACCCTATTTCCCCCAATTTTAGCAGATGGTGGCGTGCCATTACTGTGCCTAGAAATACAACACTTCTCCAGTTGGATTGTTAGGTAGGCATCTTTGGTGAGTCTTGTTGAGGTCACACAACCTCACCTGTGGTGAGGAGTACCAAATGACCGTAACTTTTTCTTATAACAATACCTAGTGAGGCATGCGCCTTTTACAATAATTCCATAATCTAATATAGACTTATTTCACATTTATTATGGATGTGATTTTGGATCAATTTTTTACTCTAATGGTAAGCTCAATTTCATATTTCATGAAAGTGACTTTCAAAATTTTCAATACCTACAACCTTCCATTTTTCCTGCCCATGTACAAAAGGGAGTCATTCTATGTAATCATGAATCAAGTTATAACCCCCCCTATAACCACTATTGACTGATTCAATGATTTTTTATGTCATGAAATTTATTTTTGGTGAGGAATGATACATCACTTGTAATCAATGTTAAAGAATTAGAAATCTATTTTTATTTATAATTGAAAATCCTAAAAAAAATTAATTGATGTTGTTGTGAAAATAAAATGGAAATTTTTAAATTTATTAATGTGTGTTTATTATTATAAAAATATTTTTATTGATTTATTGAAAAGAATTATTTAACTTCTTGAAAATTTAGAAATACTTTTATGAAATTATATATATAAATAAAATATATTTTTAAAATATTAAATATAAATAAAAAATTTGAAAATGGTAATATTTATTTTATGTTAATAACATATATTATTTGTGTACTGAATCTTTAATTACAATTAGAAAAACATATTTTGTATCCCAGACATCCCAATCTCTATTAGAATGAAAATTCCCAAAATAAAAAATGACAGAGCCTCTAAAAAATGGAAAGGAGGGTTCTCATCACATAATGCTTTATTGAATATAAATCTAACATCATGTAAACAATTAGGAGTAGAAAGACAATGGATGGGATGATAATCATAAAACATGTTGGAGTAACATAAGACCCTAAAAAGATTATTAATTAAGAATATAATTTATAACCTCGATCAAAATATAATTAAAAAATCCTATATAATGTGAGAAATCAAAAAATGTGGGGAATAATTTTAATAGAAGGTGTAATCCAAAATATAATGAATTTCATTGAAATGAAATGAACAACCAATGTCTAATATGAAAGGATGTTTCTTTTGTGAATCCTTTAGTGTGACGTCAATAATAAATTCCTCTTATATTCCATTAGGTTATATATAATACATTTTTAATAACATATTAACATTAATATATATTTTTATGAAATATTTTTAGTCCTTCATACAACTGATTAATTGGTAACTTTCTCAATAGAGATCATTAAGTGGTTGAAATTCATCATCCAATTTTACTTACAATGATTCAACTCACTTGGAAACATTTTTTGTAAGAGTCAGTCTTGTCCCATTTAGCTTAAAACTTTAATATATATCTTAAATACTATTATTTATCTCATCATTACTAAAATTTTACACTATATTGACAAAATCAAAATAGAACACAAACTGGTCTTGAAAATTAAATTTCATAAAGAAAATCATTCTCTTCATCCACTTGGAAATAATTCTTGTTTTCCACTAGTCAAGAAATAATTCTTGAATCAAATTAAAAAAGAATAATATTGATATTTTTAAAATATTTATTATTTTTTGGTATATTATTTTCCTAAAATTATTTTTTCCATTTGATAAAATTTATTAATTGAAATGATATTATAATTTTGAGATGATATCAAATATTTTATATACCATTAAAATTAAATATAACAATTACATTGGTTTTTACATCACTTGTTTAAAAAAATAAAACAATGGTTTTTAAATTAAATATATGTTGTAATAATTATTAGAAATAATTTTTAGGTATTCATAATTTTAGGTCTACATTCTATAACAATTTTAGAGAAAAAAATGGAGTAAAACTTTCATCCTCATCAGCCTCATATCTTAAATGGTTATTATTGATTTTTTTTTTGAGACTCATCCCTAAACTCATTTATGTATCTTTTACTACTCTATGTAGTATTTATACCATGTATTAATACTTCTTAGGTTATTTCAAGAAACATATGTGCATGTCCATAAGAGATGTAGGACGAGTGTCTAACAATAAAATGAAATGATAACTATTCTATAGATGAGTTGATGAGGATGAAAGTTGTCTATAAATTTCATCATTGGATGAATTATGAGGATAAAACCTATAATAGTTGAATAATTATTTCATTTAATTCAAATACCAATATTTTTTAAATGCATATAGATATTATTTAAAATAATCAAATGTTGGATTTCCCTTATTATAATTGCCTATAACTATAAATTTTTCTAATGGATATATTTTTTGTATTTATTTTTATATTGTATGAAAAAAATATTTTATGAACCCAATTCGATGGATATTACTATAATATTGGTTCATGATAATCATTGAACAAAAGATTGCGAATATGAAGTTAAAGCCTTTATCATGTTTTCAATAGGGTATCCACAAGACCCTTCCAATATCCATTGTTTTTTCTTACATTGTTGTTATTCAAGAAAAATTAGTCCATAAGAGTAGGAAGAACGTTGGATTTTAATTTCAATAGATCACATCTATTAATGTTGGACTATAAATAGGTAATCACTGAATGTTCACACTAATTAGTATGATATTATAGTTTATGGATCATTTGATATGAATACCAGTGTAAATGATGATGGATAATTCATGGAGGAAATTATGATTTAAATTGAAGATGGTTTTCATGATTGTCTATAGTTGTTTAAGAATATAAATATATATTATAAGATACCATTATATTCTAGTTATAATAAATATACATCACATCCAACAATATTGATGTTTTATAGCTTGAATGCATGTAGCTAATGGAGTGACACCATATTTATAGAACTATATGATCACATGAATGACATACTGTTAGAAAAAATAAACTACCATGCAGAGGATATGAAACTAAATGAATGTTATGTTCAATGGTAATTACCTCTAAAAAATAAATTCATTTCCAAATTATTTTAAACTTATTACCGAGGACCAAGAATCACTCATAAAATCTTAAAAGTTCTACCACGATCAATATATGAAAAATGAATCGAGTCCTTCAATATATGTACAATACATTCCTATCATTACATGATTTTGAATACTATATGGATGTTGGAAAATGATAATTAAATTGAAATATCATAATGATACATGAATTAAATTTGATAACATATGTTATTACGTATATTATCCTTGGTCGAAGAAAATATATTTTTAGTATTCTTCATTTGGAAATGATATGAGAAACGTTAGTATTGCGTTATCTATAGATAGTATAAATCTGTTTTGTGTATAGTGTAGTAATAACTATACATGGATCATCATGATGGTAAATTATATCTTGAATCCATTGTTATGCATGAAGAAAAAATAAATTATGTTTTCCCTTTTTATATCAGGACCAAAGGAACCCGATAATGATACTGATGTCTATTTGGATCCATAGATCAAAGATTTGACATTGATATGGGATAATGGTGTTATAATGAATTATACTCATAGAAGTGAATAATTCACATTGAGAATGATATTTTATGGGATGATAAATGAATTCCCCTCTTATAGAATTTTTTCTGACTGTAGAAATAATGGAATGTTGGGGTGCCCCATTTTTAAAAAATGCAGACAATGTTCGGTTAGAACATTGGCCAAAGACGGGTCTTAGGACATCAATAAATTATACCTCACTAATAGAAATAAAAATACCAGAAAACAACATTTTATGGGAATATTTGACATGGTACAAAACATTCTCTTGTAATGAGTGATTTTTTTTGAAAAAGTAAATGATATTGACATTGTTTTTGATAAACCATTTTTAAAAATCCTAATGAAATCTAGTTGTAAGAAGAGATCAATTTTCATTAGATTACCATATATGAATATTATAAATTTTATTTATGTCATGAAAGAAGGAAAATATTTATTTAATAGTTTTATTTGAACATTAGTAAATGTTATTGAAAAAATAAAATATGTCATTAAGGCTAGGTTGGAATTGATTGACATGGGTATAAGGTAAGATTTAGACATGACGAAGGGTAAAGGGAAGACTTTTCTTCCCCTAACATCTTGCACTCTATCCAGGCATGAAAAATTGTATTTTTTTTAAAATATACGTTATAGTTTAAAGGTTCCAGATGGTTATTCATCAAATATCAATAATATTATTTCAAGCACTAATTTAAAGTTACAAAGTCAAAAAATCACACAACTATCATTTTTAATGAAATATCTGATGCTTGTTGCTTTCCAGTGCATTCTGTCTCAAAATTTAAGTCATACATTAGATAGACTATACATATTTTTCAAAGCCATGTATAGTAATGTTATATACCTGATGAAGTTTACAATCATGAATAAGGTGGTTTTAGTCATATTATGTGGATTATAGATTTTCTACCCACCATCATTATTTGATATAATGGTCCACCTGATGGTTTACTTGGATTGATAGGTTATTCCATTTATTCATATTCATTATATATTGATGAACCCCATTGAACAATATATTAAGATTTTTAAAGGGTTAGTTAAGAATCTAATTCAACCAAAATGTTGTATTGCAGAACGATATATTTCTGATGAAGAAGATAAATGTTGTACTGTTTTCCTATCAGATGTTGACAACATCAGTCTCCCAATGTCTCATCATAGTGGAATCTTTATAGAAGAAGGTATTTTAAGAAGTGATAATATTACAATTACCAAAATAGAGTGGGAGAAATAAAAACATTAAATTTTACATAAAATTGAAGATGTTGATCCATACATTGAAGCCCACAAAAAAATTCATTAGATATTTGAATCCATCAAAGGGATGAAGGATGGATATCAAATATACATAATGGGTATTTATTATGATGTTTCATGGAATAAATATAAAATGAGTTATCTTAAAATAAAAATTCAATTACCAAATGAATTCAATGGCTTTCCAGGGGACAAAATGTTGATGTTATATCTTACACTAGTTTTGTAATGAATGGTTATACGTTCTATAAAAAAGAACACATTTACTGTAGTAAAAATCAAAATATTGGTGATATGTTTGTGGTGAAAGATATTTAAATATCTAGTTACATGTATTGAAATCCAATTTATGAAAAAAAATTATATTTTTAAATTATCAATCCGATATAGGATTTGAGTGGTACAACATTTCAGGTACTGATTTTCTTTTGTAAATGGAATGAAAATATGAGTGAAGTCAACATTGATAGAATGGTATTTTTGAAGGAATATATTAGAGTGGAATTGGAAAAAAGTATATAATGATAATGGAATCAGATTAAGTTCTTAATTTGTTTTGTCTCAGAACTATCAAATAGGAATTGGCCGATATTTCTCCTTGAGAGTAAAACAAATGTCAAGTAAGAAAAAAATTCAATCGAGGATGACCCTTTAATTGAGAGATGACAATAATTTTATTCTAGTCCCAATGAAGATAATATACTGTATGTTAGATGGGACCACAAATAGGGGATTCATATTCTTTATAAAGGAACCAAATTCCAAAAACTTTTAAAAAATAAAGAGAGTTTATTGAGAAGATGAAGGGGTTTTTTAATACACTATATTTTTCCTCCTAATATTTTTGTTCTTGACTGTATAAACATAATATAAATTAAATTATTGAAAAATCATGAAAATTATTTCTTCTTATCAGGATGATGTTACCAATCCTATGTAGAAGTAAAATAAAAAAATGGAAACCATTTGGGAAGATGAAAATGTAATGTTTTGATATTAATTCCCTATTTTACTAAAAAATTATATAATGAAATATGGATTTTATTTTCATTATTTATTTTAGAGATAATTTATTTTAGAATATTTTTGATCAAATTTAATTTCATTATGCACAAAAAAATCCACAAACTTCTTCACCATCATAACCTTTTCACCCATGCAGTTTGTGAATTTATCGCTTTTCTTCATGTTCCCTACACTGCTCAATCATAGAGGTAATATTGATGTTTTCCCAATCTAAAAATTGTGCATATAGCTAATGTATTTTTATATTTATGTTTCAGTTATATTTTTAGTATTACAGAAATATGAGATTTTTTTCATACAGGTGGATTCTTTTGTTCGAGTTGGGGTCGTTAATTAAAGCATCTCATAATCATGAGATATTAGATTTTGAGACTGCAAAAAATATAATGATAATAGAAAAATGGATAAAGAATGTATAAAACCATCATGAAAAGGATAATTCCTAATAATTATATAATTAACTTTTTCATCATTCTATCTATTATTTTTTGGTTAAATTACTTATTATATTTATTTATCACATATTTAGTTTTTTATAGATCTTCTGGGATGTTATATTCTCAAAATTTATTTATTTTTGATGATTTCCATCCATCTATCATTTTTTATGCACCAAAAAATCCACATATTTCATTTCCTCAAAACGTCTTCCCCTGTGCAGTGTTGGTATTTATAACGTTACATTACGTTCCCTCCAATTCTCAATAACATAGGTAATCTTGATGCTTTTATTGTAAAATCATTTTCCATAAAATTAATGTATTTTTTTATATTCATGTTATATTTATTTATTTTATGTATTACCAATATAATAATTTTTTTCTTATACAGGTAGATTATTTTGTTCCTGTTGGGGATGTCATTTATATACTTCTCATGCATATAAGGGATTTGACATCATACCTAAAACCGAGATAATGAAAATAAGGAAATATATTAAGAATGCATTCTACCATCATAAAAAGTTGAATTAATACTTATTATTTAATAATTTTTTTCATTATTTTATCTACTACTTTTATGTTATTTTAATTATCATTTTCATCTAATAACTATTTATTTTCTTTCACAGATCTTTTGGGATGTCATAGTTTGCATCCTAATATTTGAAAACAAAAAATAAAGAGATAGAATGTTACTTTATACCACTGTTACCATGCTATCCATTTCCTTTCATTGTCAAATTGGAAAACATCATATTGATTTGATGTTTTTAGCTGAAAAAGGTTTTTAGGCTAATAACATCGAGTTAATATGTAATGATGTAATTTTAAAAAATAAAACAAATAGAAAACATTATAACATTGGATGTTTTTTAAGACATTTGGACATATAGAAACAACCACACCTCAATATGATACACAGTGTGGTCAGCATTACTCCATGTCATTTTTTCATTTAAAACTGACATTAATTTTTGTAAAATTGACAAATAACATGCTAAAAATAAATTAAAATAATTTTGAATATATTGATAATTTAAAATAATTATAAATAGTTCATCTGTGATGTGTAGGAATCATTCACACCACAATCCAATACACGATGATCTGGATATGAATCAAAGTGTCAGTTTTCTATTTAAAATCCACATCATAGATCCAAAAATCTCACTTGGGGAAAAAAAATAAACCTTTCTCGAATTTTCATCATGTTTTTAAAATAGATTCATAATTCATTTTTGATGACTAGGAATCTCTCTCACAATAAATATATACATGATGTGATTGGTATGAGAAAATGTTCATGTTTCTATTTTACAATGACATATTAGTAAAAATGATATGTGATGTTCTCAAAACTGATTAAAAACATTTGAATAACTACATACTGATTATATGAAAAATATATTGATTATTTACATTAATGTATTAATTATTCCTTATGTTATCATAAAATTTTCCATTTTATGATACTTTTATTAATCTTATGAGATCCCACTTTATTTTTTCTCCGAGATACGAGGAATGAATCATTGAATGATTTTCACGGATGTAGGGAATTTTTTAATTATATTCTTTATCATACAATGTAATATGGAATTACTATATATATCTTTTTTTTCATGACTAATAAACTAATAGACCCTTCATGGTGGAAATGCATATATCATGTACCCATGTAATAAGGTAACCAAATAATCTAGGTTACTAGAGTTAGGGTTTGTGTAATTGGTATAAAAATAAAAATTGGATCCATGTAAACTATATATTATAACACCAAATATATTTTGATTATTATGACTAATATATTATAATATTTGACAGATTTTAACTCCATTTTTATTTTCAATCTGTTGTTCAATATTCATGACGATTATGAGATGACAATATGAGTTTCATTATTTAGAAATTTCTCCTATAATAGGGATGGAAATACATATCCACACTTGTGGTCTATTTATGGTTTTCCCATATGAGAATGTAAATATGACTGGTTTTTTCATTCCCCCTACCTTCAAAGATTCCCCTCTAGAGCTGGAAATGAGGGAAGAAAGATAATGTCCCTCAAGTCCCACCTCAAATAGGCCCTAGGGTGGAGTCCAATACCATGGGTATAAAAATTTGACATTATGGGAGGTATTATCCTTTTTATAGTAACCAAGACTGGAAGATAAGATGTATCAACGACAAAACAATTCCAAGATTCATATAAAAGGAAAAAAAATCAATCCCCATCCATGTTTAATGAAAAATTTCTACAAATACATTGAAAATATCCAATGTAAATACCTAGAAGTAACCAAATGAAGCACCACATCAACTGTCTCAATGTATGAGCTATCAATGCCACGTACGGTCACTATATTCATCATGGAAACCAATTTTTTTTTATAATTTAGGGAGATAATACAAAAATACTCATTATGAAAACCAATGTCTCTCGTCTACATGTGGGAGAACCATACTATTCTCCCATGAGAAAATAGGATAACCAACAACACATAACAAGGTATCCTAGCCATCCCCATGTCACCAAGTCACTCTCACCAAGTAACGTAAGTCATGTAATGTAATATAGTATGCACATCGATGTTTGGGTACCCCGCATCAATTTACCACAGATTAAACACTCTTAAACCCAAATGGAAAATGTCATGGTGCTACCAACTCTTTCAAAAGTACTACGTCACAACCTGCTCACATACACTAGGGTCTCACAGTTAGTCTCACATCCTAGGTAAACAAAGCTCATCACATCACACCCGCAAAAACCTGGCCCCCACAACCATATCTAACCTACATAAACTTGGGACACATACCATGTCACATCCCTAAAACACATGGGAAACCCAAACTCATCTCATTCCGAAGACACATATGAGAACAAAAATTTCCTGGACACACTTGGGCA
Organism: Viscum album; assembly: GCA_963277665.1. Classification (NCBI taxonomy): domain Eukaryota; kingdom Viridiplantae; phylum Streptophyta; class Magnoliopsida; order Santalales; family Viscaceae; genus Viscum; species Viscum album. The sequence goes on along the minus strand of OY728137.1, from coordinate 19,047,539 downwards.
TCCCAAAACACAACCATATGGAAGAATCTTGGGTTATCACTACCTGGAGGAGAGAGGAGAGAAGAGAAGGTGGCTAGTCATTCATGCTCCCACTGTGTAGTTTGTAGAAGACACCATCTCTCATTACAATGGGGGAGTTCGACACATAGTCCTCAACTAGGGTGGGGTGAATATATAAAACACAAGGAAAATACATGTATGTATATATAGTATCAGACACTAAAGCCCCACCTATGAGTTCTCAGTCATTCAACTATCCGCCCTATGATAATTCTAACTCTACCATTACATATATATTCAATTATTAACACCAGAAACATTCTCTTCAGTAGTTGATAAATGAAATCCATCCATGAAAATCTATAAATCAAAGATACCCCAACCAACTCATTTAAGGAATTGTCATTCATTATTATAGAATAAATATATTCATTCTATCCCTACCCTAGTAACTACCAACCAATTTACACAACAATCCACACAACATAAACCATGCTAAGGAAAAATAACTACAATAGAGAAAATCAGTATATATTTCCACTCCATATAACACCCATACTAACCACTACCATCATCATTCTTCAAAGTTATTCCTCATTGTACATTCTATCAACTATAAAATTCCCCAACTTACATCCAATCCACGTAACAAACCTTATCACAACCCACCCTACATCCCTACTATATAACAAACACTACACCCATCACACCCAGTAACAAAAACATTGCACAACCTGAACCTACAACCTCGCTACTCAATAACTGACCATCCATTCCAAAAGTATTCATAATCTCAACATGATATTCCATGACACCACCTATACCACCCCACCTTACATTCATGCTCTCAACAATAATACCAAAAAACAAGACAAGGCATTAGATAGAACAAAACCACGCCCAACAGACAAGCACACCAAATAAGGCAGGGTGTATTAAAATTTTAAAAAATAGTCATTCTTTAATTCCACATTGAATATTTCTAGGATATCGTGGACAAAGTTAGATCTCAGAGGATGAATTTATTTAAAATAATATTAATGGTTAACAAATTAAATTTGTACACCCCTTTAAGGGTTGGTTAGTCACAATCCATCACAAGTCATCTCGAGTGCATAAACAAAGAACATGAATGACTATGATTTTAAGTAGGCATAGAGTCCACACAACCCAAAATATCATGAAACAACAGAATAGTAGCATGAGACACTTTTCCCAGACCCTCTTCACTTTTTTATAGAAATTTTTTTTATATTTATTAAAATTAGATTCATATACTTTCACTTAGTAAACATTCATACACCAGACCCACATGATACAGAAATAAAATTGAGACAAAGGAATCCCTACCTCATGAAGTAGTCAATCTGAACCTCCTCCTGGAACCAAACAGGGGGTCCATAATAATCCAGGGAAACACAATCCATGGGTTAAACAAAGACATATGGTTGTTCAAAGAAAAAAGTTTTTGGGATACAAGAGTATCCAGAGAATGAGAAATAATGAATGAAAGGATGGTGTATGGATTTTATGGAAAAGATCTGAGACTCAAGGGACATGAAATCATTTTGAACTACACATTAAAAGTGATTCTTGACAATGTGTTTTGACTAACATACATCCTTTCAAGTATTTGGAAATTAAATATATATTTTATATCTTACTAACGGGTTGAAAAGCACGTAGACATGGTTTTAAACTCAGTTTACCTCAAATAAAAGGTTAATGGGTTGAATCTATGAAAAATAGGAAGATATGGAAATTTTAAAAAATTGTTGAAATGACCCACTGTTTGGTGAGTCACCATCGTGAGTCATAATTGGTTGAGTCACTAGTGGATAACTCACTAATACATGAGTCACCGGTTAGAGCTACCAAAAATGAGATACCAAGGGAAATTCACCATTCTAGGAGTCAATTTTTGGCAAGAGAACATCATGAATTAACATTTTAACTAGTCATTTTCCAGTCACTGGTTGGAGTCACTGATGGGACACACCGTCAATGTGTCACCCATGCGATTCACCATTGGGAAGACCTAATATCTACACCTACTATCAGCGACTCACCATTGAGAGTCATCTATGCGAGTCACTAATTTGACTCAACATCAGTGAGTCACCGACGTGAGTCACCAGTGGATGTACCACCTTCAAACAAGCTATCATTAGCGACTAATCGTCCGAAAACTATAATTTTGGAAAACCATTGAAATGAGTCACTATTGGCTCCAAGAATAACTGAAACACCAGATGTTTTTAAAGTAATAGAATAGGGAGGTCTAGAACATTATATTAGATACATCAGAAACTATTCTACACCTTTGATAATTGAAAAATAAACCTAGAATAAAAAGGTGTACAAATAAATACACCTTGAGATACCTATAAAGGATATTTCTATACATGAAACACCAGTCTGATTTGGACATCTGTTGTCCTTACGATAGACCACCATGTGTTTTTTGAAAGATGTAGTTCAACCTCAAAATCAATGAACTCCTCCTCCAACACATACTACTCCAATTTTTAAAAAGAAACAACACAAAAGAACCAGAAGCCACATTATCCAGACATATAATTCATGGGATTCTTTCCTCCAAGTCATGATACTATCCACTCTGGCTTAAACTGAATCACTTGTATGGGACTAATCACATCTTAATTAATGTGTCTCGATTAGGAATTTGGACTCCCACTTTCCAATGTTTGGAATTTATCACACACAGTGGAACAAGGAAACAAATCATCTCATAATAAAAAAGGATCATGCATTCCATTACACAGGGAAACAGAACAACGAAAAAATCATAACAACTATGGGTTCTGGGCATGAATATGTGTCTCCCTTTTCCATGTACTCTATTCCAGGACACTATTCACCTATAAAGCAGAATCAAAGGGAATGATCCATCAATGCATAACCTTCTCCTGATGATTGTGGATCTCGACTGGTCATTCTAAAAAGGCCTAATCATCATTAATATCCAAATCACCCTAGTAAATGACATGGGAGTCATCATAAAGATACAGAAAAAGATGAAAGACAAGAATGATATCGTTGAACTTCTCCAATTGGGGTGGTAGAGCCAACTAGTATTCCACCTCACCAACTCGCCCCAAACCCTAAAAGGGCCTGAAAAACATAGGAGAAATATTTCTCCAACATCAGAACCTCCACAAACCATGTTGAGGGGAAACCGTTAAAAACATGTAGTCCCAAATATCAAACTCCAAGGGTCTCCTCCTTTGATTATCATATGACATCTAGCAGTCTGGTGCTGCATTTATCCACTTATAGATGATATGAACCTTCTCTATTGTTCTATTCACTACTTTGAGACCAAGAGTAGCTATCCACCCAACCTATATTCATCACAAAGGTGAATAAAATGGTATTATATAAAATTCATCAAATGGAGCCTTGCCAATGGAAGAGTGATAAATATTTTTATAAGATAACTATACAAATGAAAGTGTGACACCAAAGATCGACTAATAACCAGGACACATTCTTGCAACATATCTTCCAATGTCTGGATGATACATTCTTTCTACCCATCCATCTTAGGGTAGAAAGCATTACTAAGGCATAGAAATTTTCCAAAATCATGATACCATCCCCTATATACTCATGAGGTAAAACACACATCCCAATATGAGATGATGTATCTTAGAACTCCATGAAACTACATAAAATCAACCACAAACCTCTTGGCAACATAATCCACTATGCCCGACTCCAGAATAACTTAGAAGTGAGTCGATTATGTTAGTTGATCCACCAATACCCAAGTTCCATCACTTCCACCCTGAGCCCTTGGAAACCTTATGGAAAAATACACTGAGATGTCATCAGACATATACTCGGGGAAACATGGGGGCTACAATAATCTACTAGAACATATTGCTCATCCTTCACATGCTATCACAATAAGCACCTATCCGAATACCCTTCTACCACCCATTTCATCCATGGACACAAAACATAATGGCTAAATCCATGGTATATCTTATACATTCCATTGTGTACCACTAAGGGTGAGATATGAAACTCGCAAAGAATACCCCCACACTTCAACAATGGAAAAAACATCCTTCCACAAAACAACATGTGATTATGACCACCCTATGAACATTCATTTAGAGAGTCACCATGGTCAATGAGATCACACATTACCTCTACCTTCGAGTCTCCCCACTGAGAAACCTCCACATGATACATTATGTTAGACAACACCATCATCTAAAATATACAACCTCTACCACCATCTATTCCAACATTTATGTGCAAGGAATCCCACTCCTCCATCACCTTCCAAGCATCTGCATATTTCTAATCTACCTCCATATACAAATTATTTTTCAAAGAATAAGCCACAAAATTTCACTTTCATGAGGTGTAATGGATCTTAAAATCATGATACCAGAGAAAAACCATCCACCTCCACTATCAGATGTTCAGATATCACTGGGAAAAGATATACCTCAAGAACTTTTGATCTATAGAGACCACAATGCACTCCCCAATGAGGTAATCATTCAAAAACTTCAATGTAAACACAACTTATGAAATATTCAGATCATGAGTAGAGTAGTTATATTTGTGGGGATATAACTTACTAGACAAATAAGATATCCATCCCTCCTATTTCATCTGCACACATCATATACCTAGATGGAAGTCCTAATAAAACACCACAAACATCACCCCTTCCTCAAGAAACAAGTGCATTGGAGCACTGACCAACATACCCTTTAGATAGGTGAACACTACCTGGCACTGCCCACTCCACACAAAATCCTTGCCTTTTCTTGTTATAGTTGTAAACTGAGCTGTAAATCAAGAGAAATCAGATACTAATATCCAGTGGTATCCCTCTAGACAAAGATAATTGTAATCCTCCACGATGTTCTAGTGTTCTTCCCAAGAAACAACAACTCCAACCATTGACAGGTCAATATCCACAACCTGTTATGACACCACTTGCCCAAGGAATTTTACCTATCACATCTAAAACATATAGTTAGACAACATTTCATTGAGTTGGTGGAATCGATGAACCTATAAGATGGTCTTGAGATGCTAGGTATTCTCCTCCTATGACATCGAGTATATTTGGATGTCATTAATGAATACGATGATGAACCAGTCCAAAAACTCAAAAAAGATAGAGTTCCTTAGTCCCATGAACATGAATGGTGCATTAGAAACACTGAATGGAATGAACAAGAACCTGAAGTGCTATACATTAATCTGAAATTAGTATTCAGGTTACCACCTGCTTTCACCCAAAACTGGTGTTATCATAACCATAGATCGATCTCAGATTACCAACCCACTCCCCTCAGCTGGTAAAAAATATTATATATTGTCAGGAGAGGGTAATGATTCTTAACCATTACCCAATTCAACCTCTAGTAGTATATACAAAACCTCAAACCATCATATTAATTCATGGAAATCAATACTAGAACACACCACGATGGCACACTAGTCCTGTTGAATCCCTTCTTCACTTGGTCATCAATATGAATCTTCATATCCATCAACATAGAAGGTTCCATCTGTTAGGGAGCCATCAAAATAAGACAATCATGAAGCTTTATATCTATCAATCACTCTACATCATGTTGAGGGGTAGAGTTAACACCTCCTATGGGAAGAAATCCATGAACAGACCACCAAAATTGGGAGCCTTCCCCTTCTTATCATACTTCGATTCCACTCACAACTCTTCTAACAAGGAATGAAGGGGCTTTGTACACTGACTGCCCATTTGAAAACTCTACTTTCCAACAAAATCCACACAATAGACATACAGACATTAAAAATTGACTCTCCTTCAGAGGATGTCAATGAAATAATGCATAGAGTACAATGAGTCAATCCCAAGGATAATATAATACAGTTTCATCAGTAATAGGAATGTGTCCCCGTAAGATGGATGAGGTCCCATCATCAGCCTGCAACCTCAGAACATATCAAACAAGCTGTTCTAACCACCAACTAGTGTAATAAACACCAGGGTAATGATAAGTATTTCTTCCTATAGTCCCAGATCATGGGATAGTACGAGTACAATAACAGAGTGTGATGCGCTGTAATCAAACAAAGCATAATAAAGTGTATTTAAAAAACATATCATTCCTCGTATGATCTCTAGACTTATGAAACGATTACCTTTGTGTAATGAAATAGACCACACCTAGATCTCATTCCCATTTGCTAATGATTTACTATATGACAACACCCAGGTCGAGGTCCTTGAGGTAACCACTAAGGACATCATGTACCTACTCTATATCTTCTTTGTCAAGGGTGAGGCTATTGTCAATACTACCGGGATTTTCCTATTAGAAATTTATACTGAGGCATGAATGGACCTTCCCAACTCCCTCATACTATTGAATGACCTATGGTAACTAACTCTGGATATTCACATATAATCTATATATAAAACACACTGGCCCCATGCCCATAGGATAGACATAGTGACAAGAAGGTGAAAACAGAAACTGCTGAGGTTGCCACCGCACCGGTCGAATCCTTGAAGGCCCTAATACCTGAGACCGGCTACAAATAGGATTTCCATTTAAAGAACTAGGATGAATAGCCTCTCTTGGTCGAAATCATTCCAAGTGAATCCTCTCAACTACCTCTTAATTTTTCTAGACCTCAATGTATGTCTACAAGGTAAAGGGAGTAACTGCGTACTAGAGAGAATGATGAAGTGCCTCCTCTAGGAATCTCTCTTGAGACTCCTCATCCAGATAGAGCTATATTAGAAAATATTGGAGATCCTTGAATTTGATTTGTATATCCCATACCAATATACTCCCCTTTTGGAAGGAGTGTATCTTATACCTCTTCTCAGCTTTTAGGGTGGATGAAAGGAATTATGTATGGAACTCCTTCTCATAGTTATCCTAAAAAACATCAGCCTTTTTCCTCTCTATTAGGTAAAGATTCCACCACTAACGCACAATTCCTTACATTTGGCTCGCCACCAAAGGAATCCATTGATCCATCAAATCTCGGATAAAATTGATAGTAATAACAAGATGCTTCAGCCAAATCTCTACATCCATGTTTGAAATTCTTCCATCATATATACCTAGAGTCTCCTGCTGGAGAGCTTGTTGTATATTTTACCACTGATCATCCTCCTATACCCGATCAACACTCATTTCATTTACTTGGTCAACCTGTTGAGCCTCTACTACATATACTACCTATAACACATGTTGACATTGACCATGTAAGTTTGCTGAAAAGGTAAAAAAGGAACTCCTCATTTTGAGTAGTGTGTAATTTTATTTAAGATTAATTTGAACTCATTATTTATTTATATTTGTTGAAAATTCCAATTCAAATAAAAACACAAGTCATTATGATGCATGTACGTTTCTTAGGGTCTCTGCCCTACAAAAGGTGTATCTTCAATTAGTTATTTGGTAAACTAGGAGTCCTTGCATCAAATCACATTTCCCTTAAATACCTATGTCCTAGCCATTCTTCTCTATCATATGTCACCCACCATGATCACCTGACATTGCTTACCTACCAACACTAGTAATACTAAGTATTCCTAACTTAAGAATCCATCATATATCTCAACCATCACCTCTAATACCATTTTTTATGACCTTTTCCTTTTTATATTTCCTTACTGGGTTAGAAATGAAGAAAAATAGATTATAACCACCACATCCTACCATTAGAAGGCCCTAGGGTGGTGAAAAACACCAAGAGGTGACACATCTCTCAATATGGGAGTCATTTACCTTTTTATAGTTACCACGATTGGGAGATAAAATGTATAATCCTCAAAACAACTCCATGAAATATATGAAATAAATCCAAAATTCATCACACAAGCATGTTTAATGAAAAAATATAAACCCCCAAACCCAATTACCCAGAGTTAGTGAACTATTACACAATATTGGCATGATACAACGAATCATGTCCTGAAAGACCGATCACTTTTGTATTACTAGAAGAAAAATATATACGTAAGTTTAACATCAAAACTTGAAAAGAAATACAACACTAATTTATTACAATAGAATCATCCAATCCTCTAAGATATGCATCTAAGTCACTCATAACAAACTTCTTCATTTCCTAGGAAAATGAAATATAAGAAAGGGGTGAGCTCAGACACTCAGTAAGAGTAAGAAATATAGTCGAAGATAACATAAAAACTATGCATGTTGAATAATTGAAACAAATTCCATTAAAAATAATAATCATGATTATGTTATGGAATGAATATGATATGAGTAAATAATTCCATGATAAAACATAGTCATGGGTATTCTATTAGTCAAATAACCACTTGAACCATCAATATTATTTTCATAATATGGTAATGTATAATGCTGGACATTCCGAAATATTTTGTCATGGCCCTGGAAAGACGTATAAAAATGATTATGGCCTCAGTTAAAAAAAATTTATCAAATTGAGAAATGCCTCATCCAATTCCACGTCAAATTGTCTCATAAGACTAATCAATGCCCTGGGGATCTATAGCAGGCTCCACCTATCACTTACTATGTCTAATTCATTCCTCATATGAAAAGGTTGAAACATAACATAAAAATTCATATTAAAACTTGCATTTGAAATGTCAATTCTTTACCCATAAACCATGAATGGTATAAAAATAACACATCCATAGTAAAAAATATAAACAAACCTTATATACAATATGAATGATTTGTATCATAGCAAATAATCTTCAAAAAAGTGAAAAATTAATCAATGATTTTTGACCTAGATAAAATCAAAATAATTTGAGAGGAATATATCTTTCTATTTTGAAATAATTAAAGAGTCATATAATTATAAAAGGAAACATTTATTTTGAAAATATTATTATAATCATGTAAGGGAAGAATCGAAGGTGACATAATGGTGGAGAATAACCACATCTGCCATATAAGTTAAAAACAATCATACCATAATTTGTTAAAAAGGTGATAAAGTACTATGTTTTAAAAATGGCGGAAAAATTACTTTCAAACCATTTTATAAAAAGTTAAACAGGGGTATAAATGAATTTAAAACATATTCTAGTAAATAGTAGAAAATATTTTGAAACAAATTTTTACGAATCATGCATGTGGATGATAAAGAGATCCCAATATATACTTACGTAAAAACAAACTCAGATAATAAAGAGATTGTAAAATTAACCCTTACACCGTACTTTTCTAAGGTCGAGGGTATTTTAACATCTTGTATAATAGTTAAATCACTTATATTAAATTATAAAATAACTACATATAGAAATATGATATCATACATGGTCTTCTTATATTATTTTATTAATAATAATTTAGTAGTATCATTGTTTCGGGTGATAATTGATTCATTTTAATTTATATGTTTGGCTAAGTAAGTCATGTTTTTCATGTATAAGATGCATTTGATTCATATCCCGAATCATATTATGTTACTAACTATCATTTTTAATAATAAAATGAAAATTATTCCTGAATGGTTATGATTGGGAATGAATCTCATCGCATTCATGGATACGGTAATCCGTACGTACGCACGAATGCTACTTCCATTTTTTAAAGGAAAGAAAACCAAATGATACATGGGTATAATATTATTCCAGTATAATACAATTTTTTATATATGTTACATATGTTAATTAACACCATTCTTTATACATTCTATGTATGGTATGAACGAGTCATATCACTTTGAGGGAGAAGTTGTCTGCACTTCCTCAAATTAAATTATCATATATATGAAAAATGAAAAGAATGAGGGTATTCTATAAAAAATAATTAAATAAGCATATATATAAAAAATATCATAAATATCTTATATAATTACAGTTCCATCATAATGTCCACCATAAGAGATGGTTGTAGAATAGTGAACAATCATCGTTTCGTGAGGCAGTACTTCACTATCCCAAGAAACATTATGTTTTATACCCATTAGATGTGGGTATGTGTAAGTGTAGTTAAACTAATTATCATAAAAACAGCCTAGTATATTTAGGATACAGGTGTGGTTAAAAAAGAAATGAATAAAGTGATTTTAGGGGGTTGGATAAGTCAAATAAAATACAAGAACTTAAGAGGAGATGTTAACTTTAAATCAGGTAACTCCCTTTGGTTTGAACCAAAAGGCATTCTTGAAGTGCCTTATGCCTAAGGTAAGGCTTATAAGAGGAATATAAGGATTTAGGGAGATTAATTGTGTAGAGTTTGGTTGAGCCAACTGGCTTGAGAGGTGTGATAAATGGGTTAGAGGTGAGGAATTTTTATAAAGGGGAGGAGGGGCTCTTTAGGAATGTTTGAAAATATTATTTTATTATATAAGGATTTTCAGTTTCTAAAGGTCAAAAACTCATTAATGTCCAAGAAATGATAACTTGTGTTCGAAAAAAAACCATCCAATAAGAATTGGACATGTTTTGGATATTTTTTTAATTTTTATAATCTCATTTATTTAAATCATTCTTTAATGAGGTAAACAATGAATCATTAGTGTATCAAAAAAAAATTATTTACTTGATGTCTAAAAATTATAAAAAACAACATTATGTAGGAAATAATTTTAGCTTTAAAATTAATATTTATAGTCGAGAATATAACTTCTATAACCCCTTGTAAAAATTATTTTACTAAAAGATAAATGTTTATGTAATTTTTGACTTTACTTTAAATTAATTAATATAAAGTGTCTTTATCACACTCAAGTGGCTCCATGGGGTCCCAAAATAGACCCAAGGAAGCCCATGGTCGTATATGTATCAAAAAATAGGAATATGACACACGTTAGGGTAATATTATATTATTATTATAATATTTGATTACCCTTATTTACCAGATTTACCCTTTAACCATGGTAAATAATAAAATTTCTAATGTAAATATTCCTAATATCTAAAAATTAAAGTTATATATTTACACAAGTTTTACCTCCAGATTCCAAATATGGAATCTATTTTTCCAAATTCCAAATATAGAACTGGATGAAATTAATATAAAATATGTTCCCATTTTCAAAATAAAAAACGTGATTTTGATGAAATAATAACTATCAAAAGATTGACTGTTGTTTATGTCTAGTTTAAAATGAAATTACATCCAATGACCTAAATTATATTAAATGATAAAAATAAAATCTAATGATACATAAAAACCATTCAAATTTATAATTTGAAACTATAAATTACATTGATTTTAAAAGTTGTTTTTAATTAAAATTAATATTTTTCACTATTCATCAAAAATTGAATGTTTTTAGAAAATTACCAAAAATTATCTCTAAGCCAATTTTGATATTACGAATACAAAAAATGAAGTCCATTTTGAAGAATAAAATATATAGAATTTCAAAAATATTGTATTACTATTCATAATATCTAGTTTTATTGGTTGTGGTGTGTTAGAGTCTCAAAGTTGCATACCACGCAAGCTATTGCATTATTCAAAGTGAAACATATCTTGGATGCTTGGGGTGTTATATTCTTCCCTCATTCAAATAATTTCATCCTCAAAATTTCTAGATGACTTTTAAAAAAAATATTTGGGTGGTTCTTCATCATTAGTTCCTCAGTTTCCGACAATTCCTTTTTCATCTTATGATTTCTCCATAAAACATTCTCCACATGAGTCATCTAGTTTCTCAACACTTTTTCTCTGGTATCAAGAATCTAGACAAGCTCTTCACAATAAGATAGATCAGTTTCTAGTTTTTTTTTCTCATAGGTGAGAATATGCATTGGGACAACCATTGTATTTTTTCAACAATGATACGTGGAACACTTCATGAACTTTGGAGAGACTTGGTGGCATTAGCATATGGTAATCTACAACCCCAATTTATTCTAGAATTTTGAAAGGTATAATGTACCTAGGACCCAATTTACCCTTCAAACCAAACCATATAACACCCTTCCATGGAGATTACATTAAGAAAACATGATCACCTACTTGAAATTATAAATCCTTCCTTCTATTATCATTATAGCTCTTTTGCCTACTTTGATCTTCTTTGATATGGGTTTGGATAATCTTCACCTTTTTTATTATTTACTCATCAAGTTATAGGCCTATATTATTTGTTTCATAATCATCATCCCAAAAAGTTTTTGTGCGACATCTCTTGTAATATAAATCTTCTATATGATGTCACCTGAATAATTGAATGGAATCTATTGTTATAGGAAAATTCTATCAGAGGTAAATATTGATCCCACATACACTGAAAGTCAGGTGAACGAGATCTCAATATGTCTTCAACGGTTTGAATTGTCTGTTATGATTATCCATCAGTTTGAGGGTGGTAGGTAGTGCTCAAAAAAAGTTCAGTATCCAGGGCCTTCTGAAGACTTTTCCAGAATCTTAATGTAAAATGGGGATCATGATTAGAAACAATCTATACAGTTACTCTATGAAGTCTTAAAACTTCATTAATACATAGTCTTGTTGAATGTTCAAGTGGTAAATCATCTCTTATTGTAGGAAAATTTAAAGAAATGTTAAGACAATAAAAAATGACCCATATTGCATCATTCCTTCTACGATTCCTCAGTAGTCCCATGACAAAGTCCCTCGTAATATCATCCCATTCACACTCAGGTATGGGAAGAGGTTTCAAGACTCCGCCAGGAAATATCCTTATAGCTTTCACTTGTTGACAAACCATACATCTGGACATAAAATCAGCAATGTCCCCCTTCATGCTGTCCCATCAAAAATGTTCTTTCAAATCTATATACATCTTAGTGATACCAGGGTGTATAGAGAAATTGGAGCTATGAGAATCATCCAACAGTTCCCATTTTTGATCAGGTATATCAGAAACACAATGCCTCTTCCAAAATATTAAAATTCCATCTTCATATGCACAGTCAATCAATCTCCCATCATTCACAACTTTAATTTTCTTTTGAAACTCCTCATCATCAGTCTGATAAGTTTTTTCCTTTATTGTATAGATGGTTAAACAACCATTTGAAAAAGTATCGATGTTTCACCTCCCAATATTATCCCTATATCAATCTTTACTAGATCCAAGATCATAAGATCTATTTCTACTCTCATAATGTTCATAAATCCATGATTCTTTCTGATCAAAGAATTCAACACCTTATTTTCCTTCCCTAGGTGGTTGTTTATAGTGAAATCATAGTCTTTGAGTAGTTCAATCCATCGCATTTGCCTCATGTTGAGTTCATTCTATGACAAAATATACTTCAAACAATTGTGATCGTTATGTATCTCACATTTTTCACCTTAGTGATAGTGTCTCAATATCTTCAATGCAAAGATTACAACTACCAACTCAAGATCATGAGTAGGATAGTTTTGTTAATGAATTTTTAGCTGTCGTGATGTATAGGAAATAACTCTATCATTCCACTTAATGGAACAACCATGTCCTTTCATTGAAGCATCACTATAAATAACAAACCCATCATTACTCGATGGTAGTGTCAATATAGAAGAATTGAATAATATTCTCTTCATCTCTTCCAAACATTCTTCACACTCTTTTCTTCCAAAAAAATTTAACCCCTTTACGTGTGAGCTTGGTTAATGGGATAGACAATCGTGTAAAATTCTGGACCAAATTCTAATAATAACTTGCTAAACCAATAAAATTGCGTACCTAAGTTATGCTCATCAGCACTAGACATTCTTGGATTGCTCCCGTCTTTGATGGATCAATCGTGATTCCATCTTTAGAGACAATATGGAAAAGAAATAAAATCTCCTAAATCCAGAATTCACAATTTCGAAACATCCTATACTATTCATTTCTTCTTAGGGGTTTCAGAATAGTGCGCAAATGATTTTTATGATTTTCATATATTTTTGTGTATACCATGATATCATTAATAAATACCACTACAAAGTCATCAAGATATTCCTTCAAAACTATATTCATTAGATCCACGAAGACAGAGGGTGCATTAGTCATCCCAAAAGGCATTACGGTAAACTCGTAATACTCATACCAAGTTCAAAATGACGACTCTTGAATGTCCTCCTTCATCACGCATAACTGATGGTATTTAGACCGGAGGTCAATATTTGAAAAATATTGAGCTCCATGAATTTTATTGAATAAATCATAAATGTGAGGTAGGAGATTCTTTTTCTTTATTATTATAGAATTGATCTCCCTTTATACAATGCACAACCTCATAGATCTATCTTTATTTTTAACAAAAAGGAAAAGGGATCCTCATAGAGAAAAACTAGGGAAAATAAATTCCTTATTACTTAATTCATCTATTAGTTTATTTAGTTACATTAATTACACAAAGGTCATTCTATAAGGGGTCTTCGATATTGGCTTTGATCCAGAAAATAAGTCAATGGATAACTCAATTACTCATTCTGGAGGATGTCAAGGTAAATCCTCTAGAAACACATCAACATATTCATGCACAATAGGCACATCCTATATTTTAACATTTCTTTCCTCACCATAGTTATTTCATTCTTTTCCCCCACAATAAATGAATTTAGTAGATCAACTGGGTGTAGATCTAGATAAGAATCAGATAATGATGTTTCAGCTCAAAAGTTATGGTATTCCTTAACAGCACCAAAAATAGTAACCTTCTTCTTATTACAATAAATTTTTTCATAATTTTCTGAAATACAATCCATACAGAGTATAATATAAAATTAAATCATGGTAATGACATTGAGATCAGCAAATAAAGAACATTTATATGCCCCAATGGGAACTGATTCACCGAACTTTGTTTCAATGATACTTCGCTTAGAAGTTTGGACTGACAAATCCCTTGTTAAATTAAATTGAAAATATATAATTTTCTTATCAAACTGGGAAGATATGAACAAATGTGTTGATTTCGAATCAAATAAATCATTGGCTAAACTTTAGGAAACCATTAAATTACCTACCACAACATTTTTCAGAGCTTCAACCTCAACTGTAGTGATCACATAAGCTTGGCCTTACTCCATTGGCCTTTTTGAGGAATGTTTCCATGAAGCATAGTACATTCATTTTCATAATTCCTCACATCCATTAAATTGTAGAATTGAACATTGGTATCTTATTTCTTCCCCTTACAATCACTAGAAAGATGGACTTTTTGTCCACATTTATAGAATACTCATTTTCCTTATAGATTGGCACCATGGTGATTCCATCCACAATAATCACTGGGTGTACATTCAACTCTTCCATTATTCCATGTTTCATTATTTCCTTTCAAGAGTGTTTAGTAGATCTATTCTTCTCCATCTTTTCTTTAATGTCATAAGACTTAGAGAATTCATATCCTGTATTGATAGCACATGAGACAATATCTTCGTACGATGAGAATCACTGTGATACTAATGGTCGACAGAGACATGGTTTTAACCCATCTATGAAAAAATTAATATTACTTTTTGGGTTACGTACATAATCTGAATAATTCCTTGATAACCATGTAAAGTTATCTTCATACTTTGAGACATTCTCATCCTTTTTTTCCTCAAACTCAGAAATTTCCTTTCCAGACCTGCTTGATGGTCACGAGGAATGTATTTTTCTGTGAAAATATATTTGAACTCCCTCCATTACATGCCTGATACTTATTAATCATCCTTTGTGTTTTAAATTAATGAACACCGATGATCTTCATCTACCATGAGGCGATAAATGTCCATGACATATTTTTCCATTTCGTTACTCTCAAATGCTGGAAAATTTTCCCTAAGAAACTTATTCATTGCTCAGCTAAAAATGGATTTGTAGACCCATTGAATATTAGTGGTTGTTCCCTCATGAATTGTTATAAAATGGATCCTACACGTTGTGGATCAGGTTTCTTCATACGTGTAAGGTTATTATTTATAACCTGAGTGTGTTGTCCCAATATGGTGACAAACTGATCAGTTGCATCACCAAATACACTATATTTACCTTGAGTTGTAGGGAATTTCCTCCTTGGATTATATGTGTTGATACCATTTCCATTCCTTCCACTTGGTTCCATTTCAAAATAATGGAATATAGTAGATTAGTTTTTGAATCACAATACGTAATTCCAAACTTGTAAAACACTTAACATAAATTAAAGAATTCATGGATATAATATAAAACATTTTTTCGTTGACAAAGTATATACTCATAAATCCATCATAATGGTTTGTAATGAAAATGTGAATTATCCTAAACATATCCCCCAGGAGTGTCATAACCAAGAGTGCAGCAAGGCCCATTGTAATATACTAGGATACCCTGGGTCAAGCCCGAAACTCTTTATCAGAGTTTTTACTCATAGGTACATCTGTTCCAGAGCCGCCTCTACATAGTCATATCAAGGAAAGGATGTAATGTTTGGAAAACTCTCAAAATCTCTTAATTACCAAAATTATAAGAAGTTATTATATAATTATCCATATAGATCTATCTTAGGGTAATGTGATCTAATAAATGTTTATCTAAATCTAGTTTTTTAGGATTGTACAAAACATTCTCTGAAACCAACTATAACTCCAGGAACCCAGTTAACCAGTGTCAGTTCATTATTAAATAATATAGGCATGATACAAGGAATCTTATCCCGAATAACCGATCATTTCTGTATTATTGGAAACATGATATATACATAAGTTCAACATTACAACTTGAAAAGAAATACAACACTAATTAATTCCATTTGAAACTTCCAAGCCTTATAGATATTCCTATAAGTCACTCATAACTAACTTTTTCATATCATGGAAAAATGAAATATAAGAAAGGGGAAATCTCAAATGATCAATAAGAGTAATCAATACAACATATGATAACATAAACATTAGGAATTTTCAATAATTGAAAACACGTGACTTTACAAATAATAAACATGAATAATTTGTGGTAGGAATATGAGTTGAGTAAATAATGTTATAATAAAACATAGTCATGGGTATTCTACTAGTCAAACAACCACATAATTCATCAATATTATTTTCAAATGAGGGAATTTATAATTCCATTTATTCTGAAACATTTTATCAAGGCCTTGTCCAAGACTTTTAAAAATGATTAGGGCCTCAACCAAAACCATATATCAAATTTGAGAAGGCCACATCCAATTCCACGTCTAATTGTCTCATGAGAACTACTGATGTAATGAGGAGCTATAGCTGGCACCACCCATCACTTACTAATTCCAATACATTCCTCATATGAAATGTTTGAAACATAACTTAATCATTCATATTAAAACTAGCATACAAAATGTCAATTTTTTAACCATAAAACGTGAATGGAATAAAAATAACATATCTATAGTCAAACATACCACAAAAACATAAAAACCATATTTAAGATTTGAATCATAATAAATAAAATTCAAACAAGTGTAAGTTTTTTCAAAGGATGTTGACATAGATGAAATCAAAAAAATTTGAGAGAAATTTCTCTTTCTATTATGAAATCATTTAAGAGTCACATAATTATAAAAGAAAAATTTTATTTTGAAAATATTCTTATAAGATTGTAAGGGAGTATTCAAAGGATATATAATGGTGTAGAATAACCACACCCACCATATAAGTTAAAAAAAATTCTTACCATATTTTGTCAAAATTGTTGTAAAGTAACTTGTTTGGAAAATGATGGAATGATATCCTCCAAACCATTTTGTAAAAAGTAAAATAATGGTATAAATGATTTTAAACCATATTCTAGTAAATAATAAAAAAAAGGTTTGAAATACTTTTTTAAGAATCATGGATGTGGATGATAAAGAGGTCTCAATATATTCTTACCTAAAAAAACCTCGGATAATAAAGAGATGGTGAAATTAACCCTTACCTTGTACTTTTACTTGGTCAAGGGTACATTAAAATCTTGTATAATAATTAAATCATTGTTATTAAATTATACATGAGCTACTTATATAAATATGATATCATATATGGTCTTCTAATATTTCTTTGTTAATAATATTTTAGTAGTATAATTGTTTCAGGTGTTAATTGATTCGTTTTCATTTATAAATTAAGACAAGTAATTAATGTTTATTATGTATATGATGTATTTTAATCATATCCAGAAATATATTTGGTTTTTAAATATTTTTTTAATAATAAAATTAAAATTATTTTTAATGGTTGTGATTGGTAATGAATCGCATCGGGTTCATTGAGATGATAATCCGTACGAACGCACGAACTCTACATCCTTTTTATTAAAGGAAAGAAAACTAAATGATACCATGGTATATTATTATTCAAGTATAATATAATATTTTATATATGTTACGTATGTTCCTTAACACCAGCCGTTATATGTTCTATGTATGGTATGAACGTGTCATATCACTTTGAGGGGGCGGTAGTCTGCATGTCGTTAAATGAAATTATCGTATATATAAAACATGAAAAGAATAAGGGTATGATATAATAGAAAATTAAAAAATATTATAGATAAAATTAGTATCATAAATATCATATATAATTACAGTTCAATCACAATGGCCACCATAAGAGTTGGTAGTAAAAGATTGAACAATCAACATTTCGTGAGGCTGTAGTTCTCCGTCTAAAGAAACATTATGTTCTATACCCATAATATGGAGGTGTGTGTATGTGTAGTAAAAATACCTCTCATAAAAACAACCAATAATATTTATGATAATGTTGTTGTCATAAAATGAAGTAATAAATAGTGTTTAGGCGTGTTGGAGAAGTAAAATAAAAGAAAAGAACTAAAGAGCAGCTGTTACCTTTAAATAAGGCATCTCCCTTTGGTTTGAACCAAAAGGCTTATATGGAGTGCCTTCTGCAAAACGTAAAGCATCTAAGAGGAATATATGGATGTAGGTAAGTTAAATGGGTAGTGTTTGGAAAATCCAAGTGTCTGGAGAGGTGTGAGAAATGAGATAGAGATGAGGAATTTTTATAAGGGGGAGGAGGGGCTCTTTAGGAATGTTTGAAAATATTATTTTATTATATAATGATTTTCATTTTCTAAAATTAAAAATCTCATTAAAGTAGAATATAAAATGACTCATGTTCTAAATAAAATTTTCCAATAATTATTGGATAGGTTTTGGATAATGTTTTAATATTTATAATATCATTTATTTAAATTATTCTTTAATGAGGTAAACACTGAATCCTTAGCGTATCATAAATAATATTATTTATTTGATGTCTAAAGATAATAAAGAAAATAACATGATGTAGGAAATATTTTTAGATTTCAAATGAATGGTTATTTTCGAAATGATAACTTATATATCCCCTTGTAAAAATTATTTTACTAAAAGATATATGTTTATGTCATTTTTGTCTTTACATTAAATTAATTAACATAAAGTGTTATTATCTCACTCATGTGGCCCCCTGAGGGACCAAAATTTACCCAAGGATGCCAATTGTCGGATATGTATAAACCAATAGAAATGGGCCTCATGTTATTGAAATTTAATATTATTATAATAATATTATTTTACCCATATTTACCAGATTTACCCTTTAACCATGGGAAATAAAATATTTTCTGAAGTAAATAGACATAATGTCTAAAAAAATTATCTATTTACACAATTTTGATCTCCGGATTACAAATATGGATTAAATTTTTCTAAATTCAAAACATAGAATTTGTATAGATTAATTTAATATTAATTCCCATTGTCAAAACAAAAAGATTGTTTTTTATGAAATAAGAACAATCAAAAGATTGACACTTGTTTATGTCTAGTTTAAATGAGAAATGAATCCAATGAACCAAATTATATTAAATGAAAATCATATGATATAATTATATTTAAAACCCATTCAAATGTATAATTTAACACTATAAATTATTTTGATTAAAAAGTTGTTTTTAATTAAAATTTATTATTTTTCATAATTCATCAAAAATTAAATGTTTTCAGAAAAGTACCAAAAATTCACTCAAAGAAAATTTTGATATTCCAAATACAAAAATGAAGACTATTTTGAAAATAAAATTTAAAAAATATCAAAAAGTGGGTATTAGTATTTATAGTGTCTGGTTTTGATTGGTCGTGGTGTGTTAGAATCTTGATGTTGCGTACAATAAAGGCCATTGCATTATTCAATGGGAAACATACCATGTAAGCTTGGGGTGTTACAAAAACTACTACAAATACAATGAAAACTTAAAAACTAAATACACAAAGGTAATGTTAAAATGTGACATAACTACTATCAAAAAGTTTGAGCTAGTAATGCCTATCACGGTCCCCATAGTTCTCCCAGAAACCTAAATGCCAATTTATAACATAGGGAGAGAATACAAGTATACTTTGTAGGGAGGTCAATGTCTCTCATTCACAAGTGAGGGAATCATACTGATGATCCTATGAGAAAATAGAAGATCCAACAACTCCTAATAAGGAATAATTTCCATCCCAACTTCACTAAGGCACACTCACCATGTAACACAAGGAATGCAAAGTAATATAGTAAGAAAATCAACGTTTGGGTACCCCACACCACTTTCCCACTGATTGGACTCAATAAAACCCCAATGAAAAACGTCCTGACACTCCCTCCCCTTCCAAAAGTACCACATCACTACCTACCCACACACATTTAGGGCTTACAATTAGTCCTGAAACCTGGGAAAATAAAGATGGCCACATCTTGCACAGACACACCTGGGTCTCACAACCTCATACCACCCACATACACATGGTCCATACACTACGTCACATCCCAAAAACACATGGGAAACCACAACTCATCTCTCCCTCAAGACACCTAGGAAAAAAACACACCCACACAAACCTAGGCCTTAGATACATCTTCTTGCCCGAAGAATCTTGGGCTATCACCACGTGGAAATTGGAGCAGGGAAGAGCCAGTGGGTGACATGCATCCACCCAACATGATGTTTTGAAAACACCCTCCCTATGATAATTGGGGTGTTCAGAACATAATGATCAACTATGGTGTGGTGCATATATAAATCACATGGAAAATACAGGTATGTTTATATAGTATCAAACACTCAAGCATGAACTATGGGTTCTAAATAAAACAATATACCATCTTTTTATACTTACAACTCCACTACTATCTCTAAATGCATATATTATCCGAAGAAATAGTCACTTTAGAAGTTAATAAATGATATCCATCTACACAAGTCAGAAATCAAACATAGCCCCGTCTTACTCATTTAACAAATTACCATTATTTATTAAAGAAACACATTTATTCATTCCATCCCTACCTAGGAAACTACCAACCACAGAAAGAAAAAACCCACACAACATAATCCATTCAGAAAAAACCATATTAGTGCCACTAACATCATATTTCTAATCCATTTAACACCCATACCAACTGCTTCCATCATCATTTTCTCACTCATTCTACCCCGACCATCCTCTCAATATGAAAACCCCCCATCTTACAACCAAACCCTGAATCAAACCTCATCAGAACCAACCAAATAACCCTATTATATGACAACACCACCCCGATCACACCTAGTGATATAAAAATTTCCATAACCCAACCGGAAGCCCCACTACTCAAACACAACCCATACATTCCAAAATCAGTCAAACTCTCAAACTGAGATTCCATGACACCACCCATACCAGCCATCTTACATTCGTGCACTCATCCCTAACAATGCACAACCACACAAGGATCAAGATATAAGAAAACCATATGCAACAAACATTCACACAAAATAAGACAGGGTGTATTCAGATTTAAAAACCACTCATTCTTTAAATACACATTGATAATTGAGGGGTTATCGCAAACAATTTTGATCATGGTAAATCCATTTATTTAATCGAATATACATGGATAATCCAAATAAATTTATACATATGTACAAAACATGATCAATAAAAATCTATCATGAGTCATAACGAGTGAACAAAAAAATACCACAAAAAACCATGATTATTAGGTGGCATAGAGACAATAAAACTCACAATATCAATAAACAAAAAAAAACAGAAGCATGCATCACTTTTCCCAACAACTGTTAATATTTTAAATACAATTATATTATATTTATTAAACATGGATTTATCCTCCTTCTCATGGTAAAAATTTATACACCCACCTTACATGATAAATATATAAAATAGAGATGATGGAATATGCACATTACGAAATAGATGATAAACACCTCTGCCTTTCTCCAAACATGGGGTGTGTAAGGATCCAGGGAATCACGATCCAAGTGAGAAACAAAAATGTATGGCTCCATGGGGAAGAATGGTTCATGTATGCCTGAGTATTAAGAGAAAATATGTGTAAATAATGAAGGAAAGGTGTCCAGATCTGATGGAATAGATCCAATATTTAAGGGAGATTAAACCGTTTTGAAATACCCATTAAAAGTGGGTCTTGATCATGTGTTTTGACTAAGATAAAGCCTCATGAGCATGAAAAAAATTAAATATATATATTCCATCCATTGAAATGGATTCAAAAACACATACACATGGATTTATGCTCATTTTATTTTAAATAAGATGTTAAAGGGGGTAAATATGGAGAAATTGAGAAAAGATGGAAATTTTAAAAAACTATCAAAATGAATCACTATTGGGTGAGCCAACATCATGTGTCTCTGGTGGGTGAGAAACTTATGGATGACTCACTATTGAATGAGTTACACAGGAGATCTACCAGTGAAGAGCTAAAGACTTTGAGTCACCATTCGATGAGTTACAGTTTGGTGGGTCCCTATTCGACAAACTAATGTAGAGACTCACCATCACGACCCGCTATTTGTGAGTCACTGGTGTGAGTCACTGACATAAATCACTGTCAACGACTCATTAACATGAATCACTGTTGAGATATCCTACCATCACTATCTACTGTCATATACTCACAATTGCATGTTACTGGTGCAAGTCACCGATGTGACTCACCATTTGTGAGTCACTTGCTTGACGCTCCGTTGGGACCCACCGGTGGATAACCCACTGTAAGAGGAGCTACCATTACCAACTCACCATCCAAAAATTAGAATTTTGGCATACTCTTTAAATGAGTATCCATTTCCCCCTCAACTCATCAAACACCATATTTTCATAATGTAATGGACTATGGAGTTACAAGAAATTACATGTGTAATAGGTAAATTGATTTGAACCATATTAGTGTAGTCCTCTCATGTTTTGACCAATAATAATTCACATATAAAGAAAACTCTAGATTATAATTATAGTAAAATGATTTTTGATTCCATTATGTGACTAAAGCCTAAATTGTATAATGGATGTACAAATCCATTGGAAATTTAGAAATATATCATGTTTTTGGAAAATAAATTTTTGGATTTCTGAAGTAATGAAATGGAAAAGGTTATTATTTACTAATATTATTTAATAAGACATACTGATAAAGGTTTTTAATTAATTAAAAATAATAAACATGAATAATAGATGGAAGTTAATCTTGGCGAAATATTTTACACTATAATAATGAGTTGATATTGTAATATCCTAATATTTTAAAAGGTAATACAATATTAGATAAAATACAATATACAAGAAAAACTACTGAAATGAAATGCGAAATATTATTATTTATGTGTGACCATTATAACATAATCATTTAATTGAATGTTAGGAATATTATTAACAACATTATGAATGGTTTTTAAATAAGTATGGATTTTTAGTAAAGTCATTTTATTCTTCCAAAATACATTTTATTCATAAATGTGAATTATTTATTTAATATTAGAGAATATTATAATTATTTTTTTGGAAATTTTAGATACTTAATCGAAAAAATAATCATAATTTATTGATTCACCATGTCAAAATTATCATATGATAAATTTTTTAGGATTTTATAAAAATAACCAAATTTCAAAGAATAGTGAAAACTATTGTTTTTTATTTAAAATCACAACTTTTTAAATAATTACAAATTAAAATTCATTTTTTGGTTCTTATGAAAATTTAATAAGTTAATTTTGATTAATAATAAACCAATTTATAATGTTTAAATGTATATTATATTTGAATTGAGAATAATAATATTTTATCGTTAAAAAGAAAATTTTATTGAAAATAAATTTTCATTTCAATTTGCTGCGTTAATTTTAAACTTAATTCTAAAAATAATTTGTTTTTATTTTTTTAAAATTTATTCCATATTCTTAATTAGTGGGTCCGAATTTGGAAAATATTTTCCTTTTATGTTTTTTTCAAATTGAACAATAACCATAGTAATTTTGATACCATGGTAATGTGTAAAACATGTAATTAATGTTGAGAAATAAAATGATAAGAACTATAAATGACCATATCACTCAAATTAATTTTATTTTATGAGTATTTTCAAACATAATCATCTTATATTCAGTTATAAGGAATTTTTTTATATTTTTATGAGATTATGACCTTTATAATATTTTATTTAACGAAAAGTTAAAAATATCCCACTATAATTTTAACTAAATAATTTTTTTCAAATATAATATATATATATTCATCATCAAAATTTATTTCTATTTTTTAGTGAAAAATAATTATTTAATATTATTACACAACAATAAGGACCTAATTATTCAATTAACTAAAAAACTCAAATAAATGATATTTAAAATAAAAAATGTAACATAATTTGAGACAAATAATGAGATTCATGAATTTTATATATTAACATGACATGTTAGGGATATAATAATGTTTTTATAATAATTTTACTAGTTTTATTGATATTATTAATACCAATGTAATGAATAGTTCAAAAATTTTAGAATAATTATATTTTATAATAAATTATATTTTATTAAATGATATAACATTAATAAATATATTATATTCACAAAATTTACATATTTATAGTTTATAATATCAAACCTTTATTATTTATGAGCATTTTTCTATTTAATGTTATTGTGTTGAGCCTTATAGAGTAATAATTCATGTTGTCATAGTACATTTAAAAAGGTTTACAGGGGGTTTCAACCAAATCATAAGGTATAAATGTGACCCCAAATTGACCAAAAAAGATTTTATATGATTATTTTTATCCATCCTCATCATATATGTTAAATAAATTATTTTTTATCTATTTTTAATAAAATATTTTTTTATATTAATTTGACCATTTGAGAAATTTTAAGAGTGACCCTCCCCTCTCTTATAAAAGAGAACCACTTCATAGAAATTATTTATACCTAAAAACCATTTGGTTTGAAATTACCTACAAACACATATTCCTAGAATCATACCTTTAATTCTAGATTTATTACTTTTGGTATTACACCATCTTATTTTTTTATCATAATGTATTATGAAATTGAGTTTTTTAAAAGAGGAGGAATCATTATTAGTCTAGTTTTTTTATTTTATTTCTTTTTCAACCTCATTAAAATATTATTGAATCATTATAAAATAATTAAAAAAATTTATATCCATATAAGTATATTTTTTAAAGTTATTATAATAACTTATATCTCTCTCTTCATTCATCAAATAGGAAATGAAAACATTATTTGTGTGCACAATTGAATATCACCTCACGAACGGATATAATATGTTTTTCATCACCCTATCTCATGTATATATTATAATGATGGAATTATTGTATATAAATAATATATATTAAAAAATTATTATTATTTAAACAAAATATATCATTTACTAACATACCATTCCTTTCACAGAAAAATGATAACATCATTCGTTCGTATGTTAAGACTACCAACTCCATGAAGTGATGTGATTCATTTTTCACCACCAAATAACATGGATGATATATATAAGTATATATCAAGAGTTAATATTATATTTATTATATTATGATAACTATGGAACGATAAAATTATACTTACCTAGTTTTCATAGTGATCATTGACAAATTTTAATGTTACTCATGCATATATATGACTTACCATATCCTTTAATATAACATAATTATTTTTTCATAACCATATTTAATGGAAAGATATAAATGTATAATTGATGTATAAATTTGATAATTATTCCATTAATATTATTTTAGATATGATTAAATTGTAAAATCTTACCACAGTCAATCCATCTATGTAATTTTGGACATATATTTCGAATGTTGTCAAAACATCTGACCGAAAAGTAAAAGATTAATTATTTGTATATAACATGGAAATAAGTGATATAAAAGGAATAAATATTTAAAATGGTTCTTGAGAATTAACAAATTAAACTACATTAATTATTCAGGAATATAAATAACATATGCAATGAGTTGGGATCAATGTAGGGTAATCTATTTTATATCCTCTTCTAATGTTCCAATTTCAACTCTTTTTAACAATGTAGAAGGAAAATTTATTAATATTTAAAACATGAATGGAAATTTACACTAATTCAAAACCTAAATTAATTAAAATTTCGTATTTATGTTTTTAAGGATATTGTATAATATAATTGTATCTTTATTATGTACACCGTTTTTTTGATTATACAATGTGATTTAAAAAAAGGATTTTGTGATATCATAATTTGTTTTACAAAAGGGGTTGAAAGGGTTTTTATAGGGTTTTTTCATTACATTGGCCATCTATATTATTTACAAAGTAGTGATCCACATTATAGCTCATGGGTGACATTAAAATAGGTTATACAATGGGTGTATCCAAATTGTGCTCTAATACATTGGGTAATGATCATGTTCCCTAAATAATTGTATTGGATTGGGTTCATATGGTTATTCCAATTGTAAGTGTTTTTGAGGGTTTTAGGATGGTGATGTCGCATCGAACGTAGAAGAATTTTAAAATCTTTTTATTTATTTCATGTAAATCATATAATTTAATATAGGTAAGATAATAACCCATTTAAATGTTAAATTATTTTCATTTTAGTTAAAGAGGGATGTTTTTTAGAAAAATAAATTTTTTTGGGCTTTAATTTTTTTCATTGGATTGATATTTTTAAGGTTCTATTCTTCTTACTATGATTTTTTTGGTCATACCACATTTCTAATTTTTTTTCATCGAGATTTAATGTAATGTAGTGATAGGGATAAGTTCAGGATAAAATTTGTGATGATATTTCATTAAATTAAAAAATGTTTCCTTTGAAGGTTTTATATGGTGGAAAAAGTGGATAATAGGTAAATATGAGAATATGTAGTGTATGATATTGTTATTTATTATTTATTAACTAACTGTCTAAAATTATAAATCTAAATGATATTTTGGAATATAATAATGTCAATTCGAGTTAAAATTCATTTTATTATGTTATGTTTAACCATGGGTCCCTATAGTTGGTATTAGATTTCAGTTTCTATATATTTTCATGTTTGGATGTTTTTTGACAAAAAGGTTTATGTCTTTATAACAAAAATGGGTTTCATGTGTGGGAGAATCATAGTTATTTTAGTTAAATCAACAGAGTTTGAGAAAACATGAATAAAGATATATTAGTGTTTATTATACTAAAAATAAAGTATATTTTGATATCATTGATATTCTAACACAAAAAATTTGGTTTTAGTAAATGAATTTATCTAATAATAAATAGTGTAAAATTGGATGAAAAGTAAATTGTGTTTGTTATCTGAATGAGAAACTGAATGGAATGGGATCTTTACTGAGAAGTCATGTGGTTATTATAAAAAAGATATAGAGGGAAATGATAATCAAAATTAACCTTAGTGAGCTTAGAAATTCATCAAATATGGGGGAAATGAGGCCCTATGTATATCAAGGTGATAATGACTATAAAGGTAAACATAATCAATGACAAATGTGTCATGAATATGGAAAAAATCACCCAATAAAATGTCTTAAATAATAGGAAGATGTGTTATTTTTTGGTAAAAGAGGTCATAAAGAAAAAATCATCCAAGGAAAAGGGATGAATTCAACTTACTATATAAAGTGTAAATTTGTTCTTACCAAGGTATCATTAGAATTTTTTAAATATGAGTAGAATTCTCATAATGAAAATTTATATCCTATGGGGAAGGATAATGAATGGGATTAGAAAGATTTTACATATTACTATTTAGAAATACCTAATTCCAGTACAGTTAAACATGAGGAAATTAAAAATGCAATATAAAAGGTATGAATTTGTTCTTATTTATAAATTTAGGTCGTGGAATATTAAGAATTTAATAATATTTTTGTTTGTAAAAAATAATTATTATGGAAATAGAAGAAAAATAATAACTAATTTTTTAAGAATGTTTAACTATTAAGTTATCAAAATTATAGTGTTATTATTTAGTGGTATATTAAAGTATGACCATATGTTTTTAATCATTAATTCCTTGTTGATGATGTGATTACAGTGGGATATGTTTATTGATATTTAATATACTTCTGAGGTATATGATAACCTTATGTTTATCATGTAAAAATTTTATTTGGGAATGAATAATATTTTTATTTCATGGAATTTATTTTAATGATACAGATAACCTTAAGAGTTTATATTATCATGGATTTTGAGGTAATTAAGGGTTATTACATTATTTAAATGAAAAATAAATGGTATGATTTAAAATTATAGGTTTAAGAATTTCATTAGTGTTGAAAATATAAAGTTTATTTTTTAGGATTTTTCTCACATTTATAGTAATGTTATAAGAATTTGAGATAAAAAAAGATAACACATAGGTTGAGTGAAAAACTATAACATCTAGCAAGGTCAAAAAGTTTGAACCCAAAATAAAAGGGTAAAAATTGTGTGTTACCTACCACTAGCCTATATGATGTTTGTTTAGTATGAAATTGTTTTTCATTATCTAAATAATATGATAGACCACGGTTATGTTCAATATGGGAGAATATATTTTAGATAACCATGAAATTTGAAATTGATTTAATGATCATGTGATTTAATTTATTTCTAATGAATCCCACTATAATTTTGGGTATAATTATATAATTGGGTTAAAAATAATACTATATGATTTTATGCCAGGAATAAAGGTGGAATCAAAAGTTGGATGAATATATCATTTTAATGTTTCTTTATCATGATTTATGATATTTATGGAAATAATTATCATATTTTGGAGATTCTGTGATTTAAATAATTACATTTTTGGAATGACACATTATGAGTGATTTATGTTACTTTGGAAGAAAAATACTAAATTTATTTTATACGAATTTTTGATAAAATCCTTATAATCATTTTTTTTCAATCTTATTTTTTTAATATTTTGAAGAATTTTATGGCTACCTATGCATCTAATGATCTATGTTAATATTTGGGTGTTACTTTTGAGAATTTAGTGAATAATGATGTATTTATTCATATGAAGGATTATAAAATTTTAGAATTATGCTACCATTTAATAAGAATTTTGTTTCTTGTTTATTTCAAAATACATTAGGGACATATTATCATCCAATTTGAGGATTTATTTGATCCTTTATTAGATTATTTTTGTTCTTCCAACATAAAAAATCCATCTTGAATAATAATTATTTTGAGAAGGCGATGAGATTGTATTATGAATTGATTAAAGGATAAAATTAAAATTTTTCCAGTATGTAAATCTCCTAATTATTTTAATATAGATGATAAAAGTATTCCTTAACTCTAGGAAACAGATCCTAAAATAAAAACATTATCTATTTATTTTTCCTGATAAGAGGTCAATGGCCTTTTAAAACATCATAGATTTATGGTTTTGTGATGGTCAAATTTCACAGGTCTATATTATCTATTACTCTCTATCAGTTTTTGGGAGTAAATTTTCTCTTCCAAGTCATTTTTTTCACTTCCCTCCAATTTAATCTTATATGTAACCACAATATGTATTATTCTAGATGACCTTTTTACCTCCCATTATCTCATTTGAATTCAATGTTTTATTGACATTTCTTACGATGAAGTATTTCAACAATGAAATTCTCAGTAAAAAAATCCTAGTTTCTTAGATAAAATTAAAATTGAGAGAATCAAATTTCAAAAATGGGATAAAACATAATATAATGACATTTGTAAAGTAAATACCATGTTTAATAGCATACAGTACATTCATCACCACGATTAAATGAAGAATAAATTATTACTATTTAAATTTTACTATTATAACATAATCATCATGTTAGATGGAATGAAGAGTATTAATTTCATTATAAATGGTTTGTAAAGAAGGCATTAATTTTAGTAATGTCACTTTATTATCCGAAAATAATATTTCATCAAAAATTGTGTTTCTTTATTTTTATGAGTGAATATTATAATATTTTTTTACAAATTTTATAGAAAATATATCTTAAACAATGAGCATAATTTTTTAATTTAGCATGTCAATATTTTGTTAGGATAAATGTTTGAGAATTTTATGAAAATATTTACTTCTTATAAATAGTGGAAATATTGGTTTTTATTGAAACCCATATTTTATTTTTAATGTATTTTAAAATAAAAAATGTATTTTGGATTAGTTTAAAAATTTAACTAGTTTCTTTTTATTATGAATAATGTAATTATTATTTTGAAAATTAATTTTATTAATTAATTTTGGAAAAAAATATTTTATACATTAAAATGGAAATAATTTGAAAAACATTTTTCATTTTGTTTTGTCGGTTCAATATTAAATAATTTTTTTTACTTCTTTCTGAATTTTAAAAAATAGATTCCATATTTGGAATAATCGGGTCCAAATGTTATGAATAAGACCCTTTTATTTTTTCGTAATGTGAGTAGTCACCTTAGTAATTTTTTCTACCACAATAAAAGGTAAAATGGGTAATTACTATTAAGAAAATGGAAAATGATATAAAATAAACTGAAAACATTCTTTAATTATATTAGAAAAGTCCATTTCAACTATAATAATCATATATTTGATATTATTTATCATTTTAAATATTTTGATGTGATTACCACCATAAAAATATTTTATTATGAAAAAGGAAAATAACACAATCATATTTTAGTTAACATTGATATTATAAACATAGAGATTACCAAATTATATTCAAGGTAATATATTTTATTTTTCAATAAAAATTATTTATATTAATATTGGTTATATATATTGAATTTTATTTGAATAAATAATCACCTTAAACGATTAGTCAATTATGACCCAATAATTATTAGTGTAATGAAAAACCTATAAAAATGATATTAATAATAATAAAATTAATATAATTTATGAAACATATTGTGATACATAAATTTTATAGAAAATCATGACATGTAATAGGCAAAATAATATATTTATTTCTAATTTTACATAATTTATTTATGTTATTAGAATCGATTTAATGAATAGGTCAAAAATTGATATTAATGATTTTTTATGATAAATAATGTTTTATTAAAAGATATAAAATTTTCAAAAATAATATATTCAACCAGGTTATTAGGAAAAGGTTTATAATATCTTTTATGGCCTATTTATGGGAATTTTATTTAATTTATGGTATATATATTTACCCCCAATGAGTAAAAATCATTGTTGTCATGGTACATTTAAAAATGTTTTATAAGGGGTTAAATCTAATTGATAAGGGTAAATATGTGACCAAAAATTCTATAATTGTTTTATGATATTGTTTAAAAAGTAATCATAAAATCATATACAAAATCATTTTGAATCTATTTTCTATTAATAATTAATTTATATTAACTCAATAGTTATAGAAATTCCAATAGTTCCCCCTCTATTATAAAAGGGAATCACCTGTTCTAACATATTCACAAATAAAAATCCAATTATATAAGCCATGTGTGGACTGAATGCATTCCTAGATTATATAAACTCATTATTGTGGGTTTTTAGAAATAACAACGCCCTTTTTTCTCTTAAGGTGTAAAACAATATATGTTGCTTGATGAATGGGCATTGTTTTTATCACGTATTTACGTTTTATTTCTTATTACACCTCATTAATATATTAAAAAAACTAATAAAATAACAACATGTTAATCCAAAAGATATTTATATGTTATTATATTAATATAATAACATATTTCTATTTCCTCTTCCTTCAAAAGGGAAATGAAAACATCATTCATGTTTATGGTGGACTACCACCTCACGAACCGATGTAATTTTATCCATCACCATATCACAAAGATGTATTATAATAATGGAATTAATTTTTATAAATTAAATTCATGAAATATTTATCATTATTAAAGTTCAACATCTATTTTACCTCCATACGTATCCATTCGCTAAAAAATGATAATTTTGTTCACTCGTACTTATGGACAACCACCTCCACGAAGCAATGTGATTAATTTTTCATTACCAAGTTAGATGGATGATATATATAACTTTATTTAATTGAGTATTGTTAATTTTTCAAAATTATTAATATTATGGAAAAATAAAATATAACATATGTTCTTTCCATAATGACGATTGAAAAATGGAAATGTTACTCATGCCTACATACTACGTACATTCTCTAGGATTTAATGTAAATAATTTTTCAAAACAATATTTAATCATTCAATTTAATGTTATAATTTATATATGTATGTTATAATTATGTAATGAATATTATTCAAGAGATTATTAAATTATGAAATCTTTGACACTTTTTAATCTACCAAAGTCATTTAGGACATATATGTCATATATTATCAAAAAAATATTATGTGAATTAAAATTACTATGTAATTTTATATAACATGGTAATAAATGATATAAAAGGAATAATAAGATGAAAAAATGTTCTAAATAAATTATATAATTAACCTAATTTTATTATTTGGGATGATAAAAACACATGTGACTTTTCAAGATAATGATAAAAGACATTATTTTAAATGTACTTATAAAGTTTCCCTTCGAACTCATTTTATCAAAGTAAAAATGAATTTTTTTTCTCATATATAACAAGAAAGAACATTCTACCATCACAACGCCTTAGTTATTTTAATTTTAGTTATTTTATGTTTTCATGTTTCTTTCAATAGAAAATAGTTTCTTTATTATTTTCACCGTTTTTAGTATTTTAAAAGTGATGAAAAGGGGTATTTTGATATTTGAAACTATTTGTATACAAGTTTAAAAACGATTTCTGATGGTTTTATTAATGATATGTTCATTAAAAATTATTTATGAGCAGGTGATCCACATTATAGATTATGGTTTATCTCTATATATCTTATACAAAGGGTGTGCCGAGATAGTGTTCTAATGCATTTGATAATGATCATTTTCTTTGAATATTTTTTTGGAATTCATCCTTATAGTTATAACAATTTTAAGGCTATTATAAGGGTTTTAATATGATGATATCCCAAGGAGTCTACATGACTTTTCTATTCTATGTAATGAGTTTTCATAGATATCATTTGATTTCAAAAAGTTTAGATAATGATGTATTTAATGATAAAATAAGGCTCTTTTTGTATAAATTAAATGTTTTTAGTAGAAGGTTTTTTCATGGGGTATCATGTTTTAAAATGGACTAACAGTTTTTATCTTTTATGTCAATTAAATAAATTCTTATGGTACCCCCAAAATTTAATATTTTTTTCACATATATTTTATGACGATTAGGGACATCAATGAGTTCAAAATATAATTTTTTATGAAAAGTCAAAAAAATAAATAAAAAATCTTATTAAGTGTTTTGTTATGTGGGAGAAATGGATACTGAGTAAAAGTGACCAATTTTCAATATATGGGATATTTATATAATATTTATAAACTGAATCACTAAAAAATAAAACAAAATGATCTTTGGGAATTTATTAATGTGAATTATAGTTTAAATCCACTATAATATGTAATTTCTAATGATGGTTTTATACATAGATGAAAAAAATTGTTGAATTTTCATGACTAGAATTCATGGCTATAAACATGAGACTATATCCATAAACAGAAAGAAACATATCCATTTTTAATTTACTTCCACGATAACTTCTATTCGCAAGTCAATTAGCCCACCCCACTCCCCAATTTATCGTGACCCTCACTCCCCTCCTCCTAATGACTCTTCTCCCCTACATTCTATATTCCTCCTCCTTCGATGGTTAAACCCAACCTCCCAACGATCGCTCTCCTCCGGCACGACGAATCCACTTCCTCTCCATTGCTTCTCCCACGTGTACTCCCCACCTCCTTCTACGACATGCCTCTGATGCATCCATCCCATTTAAACACAATTATACTTCTCTGTCATAACTCGGACCCAGATTCGACGTGTCCCCTACACGACTCAGACACAACCATTCCACCTCCCGGGATCCTCTTTCTTCCACACAACCATCCCTAATTGTTCTCATCTGATGTAGCAACCCCACCTTCCAGATTTCTCACACAGGCCATGTCTACCGTATAAATCCTCCTCCCGTGATTTATCATTTACCCCACTCAATGTACCCCAATGAAATCCTCACATCTTCATTTTCTCATGCGAAATCCCGAGATACTACGCTCCTTACCTTGCTAGGTATCTTCTAATTTTTAGCTCTAGTGTGGTATTTAGGTCACATCTTTTCCCTTCTATAGAATGGTGGTTAAATTTATTCTAATCATGATTTCAATATCCATTTTGAGAATTTTTTTGTAGGGGTTTACGTAAACCCACATAGTCGTGTCATCGAACTACATTGACGACCAAACAATTTAGATTGTATCATTTGATGCCATTATCCACTTATATTATGTAAATCCATCAATTTAGTCAATAATATTCTCTAGATTTTTGGGATGAAAATTTTCGGGATTCAAATCTCCCAAGGCATGATCATGTCCTATGTGATCCCATGATTAAATGGGATGATTATAATACCTCTCAGCATTGTCTCCCAAACCATTTAATCCACGACTTTGAATACATTTGGATCATCCAAATAATTTCAGTTTCATTGTTGATATGAATTATTAATTACGTATTATTAATTGTAGTGGTGAAGATAAAATTTAAAAAAAATTATAATTTCATCTATTTTTGTGTTATTGGAACAATTTTTTAAACAATTTATTTCAATTTATACATTGTTTTGTGAAGTTTTATAAATAACATTTCTTACACTATACATTACGCAATATTATAAATTCTATTTTCTAAACCTACACCATTATTTAACTAATGTATTGAATTGAATAATATTAGGATGAATGTTGAGAATATAATATTTAAATTATGTAAAAAATAGAAGGGATATGGAAGATAAGATTAAGTCACAAATTAATAAAATATATGTATTTTTTGGATGTGTTTCAAATGAAGAGACACATGAAATTAGTGAATCATTGAATTGGTTTTATGGATATTATAAAAAAATATCTAGTGTAATCGGGAAAAAATATTATGATATGACCCTTATACCCAAAAATACAATAATAGTCAACTGAGGTTAAATTTTTGAAGAAACAAGAAGTGAAAGATAATATGAAAATACATTAAGATGGTGTCTAGTCTAATTTAATTCTAAGAATGTGTTTATGTTGAAGAGTGTATGGGAATATTATGAGATTGTGCATAAAAACAAATATATTGAAATGTTATCAAACATTAATTTGTTTTAAAAGATATAGTGAAAATATTTTTGTAGTTACTTTTTCATATATAATGAATATAAACATAAGAAAATTCATCATTTAAGAATGTTTAAAATAAAATTATATGGAAGATATTTTTCACTAATAAGTCAATTGAGAAATAAATTGGGTAACCACATGAATATTTTTAATCATTTTTATGTTCTAAATAATGATTTATACACATCATATGAGAGAATGTGGGGAATTGTGATTGAAATTCAAATAATTCATAATGTTCTTCTGAAAAATGTGACGTAATGAAATTTTATATTAAGTGGATTTAAAAGAATGGTAGTGGGGGAACATAGATATTTTATAATTTAATTTCCTCTCTATAAATGAAAAAATTAATTGGTTGACAAATATAAATTCTAAGGTTAATGAAGATGTTAATTTTAGTAATGTTGGTGTAGAAAATATCAATGTCACAAGCTTATTTATTCATTTTAGCTGATAAATATCTAGAAATTGATGAGATTAAAGTAATTTATCCTTATAAATGAATGATGGATCTAGTATATGGAATAAAATATTTAGGGGTCTCAATCAAAGAATCCTGGAAGAACTAGTTCAGTAAAAAAATGATATTAATATTTTATAAGGAAAAAGTGATAGAGAAAATACTTTTCATGTATTAGAAAATAAAAAAAATCATATGTAAATATTTTAAACCTAATAAAATAAGACATATCTATGTATTATACATAGTTTATACCGATTCATGTGGACCAATGAAGTATAATATAATAAAATGATGATTGTAATATCTTTTATTTTTGTATAGATATAATAATTTAGGCTATATTATTCTAATTTATTAAAAAATTGATGTACCAGATTATATTTATAGGTATAAAAGGATAGTGGAAATATAAATAGGAATGAATATAATTTTTCCACATTATAATAATGGAATTTAATTAAATTATTATTTAGTAAATTAGTATCTAAAGAAGTATGTTTTTGTTCAGTAAGATACAATAATGTAGACACCCTAATAGAATGGGGTGGTTGAGAGTTAAAGTAGAACAGTCAATAGTAAAACAAAACTATAGTGATCTCTTGTGGTATTATAAGGTACTTATAGTAAGAGGTTGTTCAAAATTAAATATATATATATATATAATGGAGTTGTTCTCTATATAAGAAAAAAAGTTTTCTTTTGAAATAAGGTATTAAAGGAAACCAACAATGAAGTATTTAAGATTATTTGGTAGTAGGATCTATATTATTAATATATAAGGGAATCAAGGAATATATATAAATAACATGATGATGATATATTTAATATATATTCCTTAAGAATCAATTTTTATAGATTTTGTTATATGAATATCATTAGTTTTTTTTGAAAATAAAATATGTAATAACAGATATGAAAAAAATGAATCTATGATAGGATCATTGAAATAATATAGTGAAAATTAAATCTTTACAAGAGCCTAGTGAGTCTCTTAGTGGTGCTGCGAAATCCATTATATTATTTTTATGAATATGAGAAATAAAAAGAAATAAAGATTCCAGTTATAACTAATACATTTACTACAACTAAACATGTTGACGAAGAGATCATTTTTGGAGAAAAGTCTATTGTAGTATTAACTATGATTATATATAGAATTAAAAGAAATTCCCTATTATATTTACATGAGTAAAAAAGACTTTATTAAGAACCCAATAATTAAAATTGGATTAAATATATGAATGGGATGTAAAATTAGACAGAAAATAATGACACATAGAATTTTTTTCAACAAACAATAGATGAAAATATTATATTCGCTAAATAACTATTCTGAAATATGCGTAATGGAAAGGGAGAATTTATAAAATTCAATGTAATAATTTATTTAAAGGGATATTCATTGATTTATAGGGAGGTAATGGATAAAATATTTTCACCAATTGATTATATTGAGGTTATCTAATTGATTCTTACCATAGTTATAGAGAGAATATCCTGGTATATGTATTGTATATAATAAAATGTATTATTTCTTCATTAGAGTTTTTTAATGTTGTTTAAATTAGTCAAAAATGTGGATTTCAAATAATTGATTATGATAATAAATTGTTCATGTTTAATATTGATTTTTGTTGGTTAAAATAGGTACACACTTCATTGAACTCAAGGCCTAAAAATGTTAATTTTTGAGGTTTATTAGAGTATTTTACTATAATATCAATATTAGTAGGAATTTTTATAGGAAAATTACCGTGTAGGTTTATAAAATTTAAAACATCTAAAATTTAGTTATTGGATGAGCTATATGGTTGTGAAATTTGTATTCATGAGGTGTTTCTCACTTTTTGAAATTCAAATAGAAAATGCATTACCTTGGATTTCAATAAACTATGTGTGGGGGAGTGATCAAACTATAAATTTCATAAACATTGAAATATAATTCATTGTTTTATTCTATCAAATTACATTAAAATCATTGGCATTTCTATATTTTATTATTTTATATGATTTTCTATGTGAAAAATATATCTAGATTTATTTGTTGATTTTATTCATAACAATTTTGTGATTTTATTAATTAAATGGGTTATCATTTATTAAATTTCGGTATATGAGGTTTTTTATGATCCTTCCATTTATTTTGGTTCATATTCCAATGAAGATGTTTATGATGACGGTGGAATGAGAGTTGTAGATAATAATGATGGTGTTTCAGAAAGAGATGGTGAGGGTCGTGATGGTTATGGTGATACTGATATTGAGGTAAATTTTATTTGTGAATTTTATTCTTAGTTTATTCATTGAATTCTAGCATATAATTATGTTAGTGTTTGGTAGATGTTGTGGTGTATAATATTTTAGGGTGAAAGGGTTGGGTAGGTTTGTAGGGGGGTGATGGTGCAACGGGCAGGGGTAGGGGTGCAAGGGTAGGGGGTGTAGGGGCCGAGGGGGTGAGTAGGGGGAAAGGGGAAGGGGATGTGAAGGGGGTGGGAAGGGGGAAGGGGTGTGGGAAAGGGGAATGAGAAGAGGGTGTTGGTGTGCATGGGGTAGGGGTGTGTTGGAGGTGGGGGTTGGGGGTGTACTGGGGGAAGTGGTAAGGGTGTTCAAGGTGCAGGGGGATGGGGTGTACAGGGGAGGGGGTATGGGGAACTGTGGGAGTGTTCATAGGGTAGGGAACGAGGCAATGTGGGGGGTTTGTAGGGGGTGGGGGGGGTGAAGGGGGCATGGGATTGAGGGTGTATAGGGGGGTGTGTAGGTGGCTAAGTGGTGTGCTGGTGGCAGGGGGGAAGGGGGAGTGTAGGGACAGGGTAAAGGGAAGGGGGTGTGCAGGGGAGGGGCATGGGGTGTGCGGGGTGGGGGTGGGGTATTATCAGATATGATAACTACGTTTCTAATTTATATTGATTTACAATTTTTTATTGAAATCAGAAGCACATTGCTTACAAACTAAG
This sequence comes from Viscum album, assembly GCA_963277665.1. Classification (NCBI taxonomy): domain Eukaryota; kingdom Viridiplantae; phylum Streptophyta; class Magnoliopsida; order Santalales; family Viscaceae; genus Viscum; species Viscum album. Next base: position 19,008,651 of record OY728137.1, on the reverse strand, counting down.
GACACTATGTTGGTACTGACACATGATGGATTCTACATGGCCAAGTACATTCTGGCTCTAAAAGATGATGTTGGGGATATAGTCAATAATTTCAATGAGCATACAAACTATGGTCTATGGTTCCTTTTCTTTATGCACAGTTTCATGTTATATGACTGTCTTGCATGGAGTTAGAATTTTCTCACATTTATCTTATTTTTCTAATTTATTGTCTTCATCTATAGTGTTAGTTACATGTCAAAAGTTACTATTTATGGGAAGTTGTTCTAGGTAAGTGTTGTCTATGAAAAATACTATACATGTCCTACTACCAAGAATTTTATTAATTTTCCCTAGTTACAACCCATACAGTAGTTAGAGACTTATTATTATAGGTATTTTAAAACTAAGAAAATTCTCATCGAAAATTACATAGAAGTGGTTTAACATATCTCTAATGTATCAAGAAATTAAGGATGTATTATAAACTATGTTATGTTTGTCTTAATGCTTGTTTACCATTTATAAAACATTTTTTGTACATGTATTACATATTCTTATGTTATAATTGTGTAAAATGTAAACTTTATGCTCAATTTCATTAATGTATGATGTTAAATTGGATTTTCCACATCCCTATTGCATAAATGTAAACTGCATGATATGATAGATTCTAATTAGAGAGGAAAACTTAAATTCAAGTGTCTTTGCAATTATCATCATCACTTTTTCTATTATTTACTTTTTTCACTAATCTTGTTCTTCCCAATTCTGTTTTATATTTCAATTAAGGATGATTCATCAGATCATGAGCATTTTGTTGAAGTCTCCCTAGACCCATTTTTAAGTGTTGTGGAAACCAAAGTCAATGATGACACACCGCATATGTATTGGTAAGCATATATATAATATGTTCCCCCATTATATGTATATACTCCAATGGAAGCACGATTAAATATAAGGCGCCGGGTGTGATTATGTATATATAAGGAAAATGTGTATGCATGTGGATGATAATGGTCTTATGCTTCTGAGAATATACATAAGGATCCTCTTTTGTGTGTTCAAGGACTTGCATACACATACATAGGGGTTAGGGAATCCTGATGTGTATGCAAAGGTGTATATGCCCAGAGGATGGATGAAGCCACGTAGAGTTGTCACTGGTAAAAGTGTCAAACACCATGTGTGGATTGGATCCTTTGAGGCAGGGTCCTTCTCCTATCACTTTTAAATAATGAATTTTTTAAATTGAATTTAGCTGGATTATAAATTAATCTTATATTAAATTGAAATTAATTAATAAGTTCTTGTTAAGATAATTGTTTTTTTAATAAACATGTCATAGTTTTGTAATAAAACCCCTCCACCGGAGGTGTGCTATCTGCAAAATCACACAGTGGTATACCATGCTTGACATTATTTCATTGATGATTTCCTTATACATGATGTCATTTTTAGTCTTAAAACACACACGGTACTTGACCCTTTTTATAACCGTGTAGGGGGTTTTCATTTTTTTATTAAATCATTTTTTGAACAAAAACACCCTTTACATTCCATTATACTTTTATGATGAATTTTCCAAGTAGTTAAGTAGTGTACTGACCAAGTCACCACTAATTGACCTCCCTTTGATCGTATAAATGGAATTTCCATGTTTTTATTAAATGAATGAGTTTAGTGGAACCGAACATGGATAACCTAGCACATGAGATGTAATACCTCTTGTTTTGAATTAGGTAAGTGTTATGACTCTTTTCTAATTTTTAATTAGATGGATTGAAATAAATAGAGTGTCTTATACATGGTAAATTTCACTCCACTTTTGAAATACCTTAAGGTAAAGTTGTAAATGTCCAATTATAACCAAACACCTCCCATGTGATTGAACTTCTTTGTATAAGGGATTACCCAAGTAGGTAATTCCCTCTCGAGCGTTGCTCATTATAAGTGTCTTATTGCCACATTAAATCTAATCAAGTTATTTTGATAAAGTAAATAACAGGATTTGGATGGAATGGATTGTCATTGAGGAAATTTTTTCCATAGTGTATTTAATTTGAGAAGGCCTTTTTAAAATAAAATAATTGTTATACTTACTTGAATTAAATGACATATCTCTTAGTTTTTTATTATGATTTTCCTTACATTATGTGGTTGAGGTCGAATGAAATGTGAAGGGTTGAATATGGGGTGCAGGGGGTTAGTAGGAGTGTTGTGTAGGGGCGGGGGCATGAGGTAGGGGTGTGTACTGGGCGTTGGGGGATAAGGGTGTGCAAGGGGTGTGTAGGTGGTTCATAGGGTGTGTTGGGGGTGTGAAGAGGAGGGGAAAGGGGACAAAGGGTGTGTTAGGGGTAGAAGTGTGTGTAGAGGGTATGTGGGGTGGGAAGCGGGTTGCATGGGGTATGGGGTGTGCCGGGGGAGGGGGTGTGCTGGGTAATGTGGCAAGAGGCAGTGGAGAGAAAATACATATTATATATTTTTGTGATTTACATATCAAATTGAACCTAAAAGATAACAATAAAGCTTGCATGCACAAATAGGACACTACGACTCCCCACACATCGGGTCTCTAAGAATTAACTAGGATACCATGACACCCCATCATTCATGGATTCTTTCCATTCTCAAATTCCACCTGTCACACATATCTCGAAATGATCTCACAATATGAGTCAGTCATGTGCTACCCCATTGCACAACATGACTCATGTTACCCATTAATGTCTCCACAATACCATCTAAACCCATCTTAATATCTTTCAATTAATATCATCCTCCACTTATCACTCATTAGTAGAGTCACTACCCAAAGTCTCCTATGACCTAGACATTATGGAATGATTCATGTACTCATCATGATGCCTTAACAATCATGGTCCTTTTAAATGTGATATTATTGTCTCAGTGAGAGATTATATGATTAGATTATGAGAGAACATACGAAAAATGGGATTACCATCTATTATTTAGATTGAATGCACATTAATTTTTCGAAACTTCATTTTGAACCAAACATTTTTAACAAGGGATTCCTAGAGAAATAGGGGGGATGTGCAAGGTGAGAAGGGGGGTTGCACGAGGGATATGCAAGGTGAAGAGGTGGTATGGGGGTTGTATGTGTGAAGGGGGGTTCAAGGGTGTGTGTGCAAGGGGAAGGGTGTGCAAGGGACATGTGGGTGCAAGTGGGTGTGAGTAGGTGTGCGAGGAGGGGGGGGGGGGGTGCAAGGGGGATTGTGTTTTAATGGGGGAGGGTCTGTAGTGGGGGGGGGGGTTCAACTATGCAACGGTGTGTGAAAGGGGAAAAGGGGTGAAATGGGACATGAGCGGTGCAATGAGACTTGGTGGGGGGGTTGTAAGTGGGGATGGATAGGGTGAGAAGGTGTGAATGGTGGTGTGCAAGTGGATAGGGGGGGGGTCAAGGGGACATGGGTGTGCAAGGGTGGGATTGCAGGGGGGGTTGGATTTGGGTGGTGCATGTTGGCAGGGGGGATGCAAGGGGCATGTGAAAGGGGACAAGGTGTTGTGTTGAGGGGAGGGTAAGGGGGAATGGGTGAGCGAGGGGGGAGGGAGAGATGTGGGGGGGGGGGGGGGGGGGGTGCAGGTGTGTAGGGGGGTGAAAGTGTGTGGATGCACAGGGGGTTAGAGTCGGGTGGTACATGTTTGCAGGGGGGATGCAAGGGGCATGTGAAAGGGGACAAGGGGCTGTGCAGAGGGGAGGGTAAGGGGGGAATTGGTGTGGGGGGGGGGGGGGGGTTGATGTGTGTGTGGGGGGGGGGGGGGTGCAGGAGTTTAGGGGGGTTCAAGGGTGTGGATGCAATGGGATGATGGGGTTGAAAGGGGTAGGGGATGCAAGTGGTCTGGGTAGGGGGGAGGGGGTTCTGGTGTGTATGGGGGGTGCAAGGGGATTGGGGGGTGCAAGGGGGTTCGATGTGTGTGTGTGTGGGGGGTGTGCAAGGAGGGCTATGCAAGAGGATGGGGGGTAGGGGTGCAAAGAGGGTTGTGCAAGAGGATGAGGGGGGGAGGGTGTAGTTATGCGGGGGGGGGGGGGGGGTGAACGTGTGAAAGCGGCGAAAAGGGTGTGTGCATGGGGAAAAGGGGGTGTGCAGGGGGGGGTTCAAGGGGGGTGGGTGTTCGAGGGGGGAGGGTGTTCAGTTTGGAGGGGGCAAGGGGGTGGGCATGCAAGGGGGTGGGCATGGGGGGTGCATGTGTGTTGGGGTGTGTGTGAAAGGGGATATAGGGTGAACCATTCTATTTTTAATGGAATGAGGATGATGTTTCCACAGTTTGGGATTGTGGATATAGCCCTATAGCCACTGTTCAAAACCATGGAAATATCCCTAATGACACAGTTTAAAACCGTTGTTATAGGTCTTGCATTACTAAAGATACTGCCGCTGTTTGTAAACAATGGATATAAGGATGTTTCTGTGGTTCAAATATTGTCTATAGGGATATAACCATGATTAGAACTGTGGTTAAATCCCTATTGCTATGCCAATACAAGCCACATTTCCATAAACTGTGGTTATAATATATTTCCAGGGGTTTTTGGAATTGTAGCCATGGTTTTAAACCATGATCATATCATTATTTTTTGTAGTTTTTATATATAAATAATTACACTGTGTTTTTTTATAAATATAAGGATAACATTACTAGATTAACAAGGCATGCATTAGACCACACAATAAATATAGAAATTATGATTTATTGGTTCTTCGATGGGATTATTCCAATCCTTCAAAGAACCTCAACTTCAGAAACATTTTCATCCTATGATTATATAGCAATGTGTTCTATTAAGAATGAAAAATAATTCTTTAGGCATTATATTTTTAATGATAATTAGTAGAAGAAGATGACGACTAGTCTCCAAGAAAATAGAAATTCAATGATAAAGAAATTGGAAGTACTGAAACATTTGAAATATGAAAATTATTGAAAAAAAAATCCTGGAAAATGATTAAATGGAATGGTGGTTTGAAAAATGTGAAGAGATAATCTAAAAAGGCCCATTAATGTAATGGAAAAAATAAACCATTAATATTGAATGCTTTAATGATAATTATATGGTCCACGATTCAAATCAATGTTCCAAGAATCATGGATTTCACTGATAATTTCATTATGATATTTATTGATGTTTTTTTGATATATTTTAAGGGGGATAAGTATAATTAGAATCTCTTATTAATTATTTATGAGGCTTTCATTGGAAATATCTTATTCGATTAATTTTCACATGTGTGAATCCTAGATTCAAAATGATTCTTTTCATAGAAATATTTTCTCCAAGGATGGAATATTTTTTGCCATTTAAATAGAAAACCTACCTTCACTATCCTATATAGACTTTTTTGTTTGTATGTGTTTTTAAATAAGGGTAATTATTGAAATTTTTTTGGAATATATGATTATTATGTATTCAAATTTGGAGTATTATAATTTAAACATTTTAGGGTTTAATGAATAATATTGAACCCCAGGTGTTATTAATGTGTTTTTAGAGAGATTAGTCCATTTTTTGATGGTTTATGAATTTGAGTATATTTTTATTTATTGTAACCATTTTTTGGATGTTTTTGAATGTCTAGAAACAAGAGGAATTTATAGCATAATATTATTTATAAAATAAATAACATTATCCTTTAATGGATCTCAATATCCCTGGAAATTTAATATCAGTTCTTCATATATGAAAAATTTATCTCAATCATTCGTAATTTTAAATATGATATTTGTTAGAGAATGAAATCTGATTAAATCAAAACCAAGGAAAGAAATCTAGTAAATATATTTTATTATAATTCCTCAGACACAAAGAAATGGACGATAAACCTATCATGTTCTATGAAGAGGTTATCAGAAAATTATCATGGTACACTTCTGAAAATTCGTCCACAGGTGGAAGACTTATAAAGAAGTATATATTTTTTGAGAAATACTTATTTAGGAAATAATATGTCCATTATCCTTAACTATGAAATTAAAATTCTTTATAAAATATTTTATTATCTCATAATATGATTAAAATAAATTAAGACTATATGGGAGAAATTTTTTAAAGGAGGGGAGAATGTAACCCCCCACAAATTTAATTTATGAATACCATGTATACAATATTTTTATTCAAGATTCACTAAGATTAAATAAACCATGATATAATATGGAGATATTTTAATATAAATATGGATGATATAACCTAGTCATTCAATTAGAGGTTATGAAAAGGAGTAACCTCATTGTGAATTTTATATATAATTGTTTTTCAAATTGAAATATAGTTATTAATTCATATGAAAATAGTACTCAATTTTGAATGGTAAATATGAAATCACATGAATATTAAATGGATTTGCAAATGAAATATTTTTTCCTATATATTTTTTATTTACATTCAAAATATAAATTTATAAATTTTAAAAATTGAATTTGAAAAAATGGATTTCTTTTCTTTTCAAGAAAGAAATATTATTACATGGTTAATTTTTTTGAGTCTTCATAAATTTTGGTTATTTTGAAAATAATAAAAAATAACAACTTTATAAATTCTATCATTATTATGACATTGTCAAGAAATAAGAATGACTTGAATGTTAATGAAACATTTTTATAGTACCAATATATATTTAAGATGCAAAATAATGCATCTCATAATTTAATTTTGAGATTGTAAATCATAGTTAGACATTATGAAAATATATATGATATTTTAATACATATAAATACTATTTATTAGGGTTTTTATATTTTAATAAAGTATTTACAAGAATAATTTCCTTATTTTTTGGTTATTAATTTAAAATAAACCTTTTTTATTTAAAAAATTCCAAATATTTCCATTTTCATCAACATTATACTTGATTTTTTTTGTAAAATCTTTCGTATGCATAAAATGTATTTTTTTTAAAAGATGTTTTCATTGAGTTTGTGATATTATATTAAAATTAACATTTTTCACCTCTAGAAATTGAATATTTTAAAATTTAATCCATATCCTGAGCCCATATAATTTATATTAGAAAATTATGCCAATTTTTGTTTCATATTGAATAGTTTCCATGGGAAATCTATATCACCTGAGTTATGGGTAAAATAATTTATAATAATTAAAATAAAATGATATACCTTTAAGATAAGATAATAAAAATTATTGAATATAGTTTTTAATTTTAATTTTTATCTAAAAAATATAATTAATTATTTAATGAAATATTTGAGCCACTTGACCTGATTAAGACATTCATTTTATAATAAATTTTCAAGTATTTACAAGTTGAGCACCCACCTAATTCATAAATGGTAACCATATATCCTCACATATTTAGAACAATTGAATACTATAAAATAGAAAATAAATATGAAAATCCATTTCTAGCATCCTACAAAATGTCCTTGAGTTCCTAGTCACTCCAATAAACCATCCTATGAAGGATTAATGGGTCAGATAAATTATGTTTCCCAAAGAAGTTGTATAACTATTTTCCTAGTCTTTTTATATTTTTTATTATTCTTACTCCTTAAAAGTAATAATAATATTTATAATAATACTAAATTATTATCTGTATTATATTAACATTTTATTATGTTTATGATATAACCATTTTTCATTTCTTTTATAATCGATTGATTTTAAAAGCATCGCTTGTGGATACATATAGACTACTCACTTGACTAATCGACGTGTAACTGTAACTCCTCAAAATTTTATATTAATTTAATTTCTTTAATGTAATTCAATTACTTTCACTACATGAAACACCGTGTTCAAGCGCACCATGATATACCAAACTAGCTGTAAAAAATGGTTATGAATAATATTAACTACAATTTGAATTTTATATACACCATATAATTTTAACATTTATATTATGTGTTTCTTATACTTAATATAATAACAAATTCAGTTTTTTAAAATAAAAGAGGTATTTAATAAAATGAAAATTTACCACCTTTTAATGTAGAACCATTTTTAATTGAATATTTGACACTTTTATATATTCAATTTGACAAAATAAACTCTTTCATTAGAATATAGAGATAAAAATTTAGTTTGGATAAATTTTCAGTTCTTTTATGATAACTTTCATATATTTTATTAATAGTATAAAATACAAAATTTTAATTGTAAACAACATATATAATAAAAACAATTTTACTGTTTAATTATAAATTTGAATGGTTTTTATGTAAAATATGATTATATTTTTATCATTTAATCCAATTTTGGTCATTATAATTAATTATATATTTAAATTGGAATAAATACATATCAATCATTTGATAGATTTTACTTCTCAAGAAATCACTTTATGGATTTGAAAATGAAATTATTTTTTTAAATTAATTAACACAACTTACATTTTTTTTTATTTTTTAAAATGGATATTATTTTTTATTTTAGAATATATAAATTATCTTTAGGTGAATTTTTGGTATTTTTCTCAAAACATTCAATTTTTGATGAATAGTGAAAAACACCGCGTTTTTATATAAAACCTAATTTTTATTTAAATAATTATTTATTTTATTTAAATTAATTTTAGGTCAAAATAGATAAATAATACATATATAAGTTCAATGTAATTAATTGGAGTCATTTTATAATGAAATTAGATGTATAAAAATTTATTGATCATTTTAACGCCTTTTACCCACCTTCTAGGAGCATTTGAAAATTTGAATAAAATGTAATTTTAATGCATCTATAAATGGAATTTAAAATATCTAAGAGAAAAGGTTGACATAAGTAAGTAATATTTTTTTCACTAAGAAGAAAATATTTTTTGGTATACAGTATTTTTGGAATTTTATTACCACGGTTAATAGTTAATAGTGTAATTAATGGTGAAAATGATATTATAATTACCATAATACATGTCCTAATTCAATTTTATAAGTGTTTTTTGACAAAAGAGAACCTTAGGAATAAAATATGATCCTCTTTGATCCACTTGTATTAGAATTGGACATTTATTATTATTTTATTTAAATAAGAGTGAAAATTGTAAAACACAAATTTTCAGAACTAATACTTTTTTACTATAGGGTAATACAGAAGGAAAATTATTCAATAAACATTAAATATAAATATAAAAATATTTCCAACATTATGGTATTTTATTTATAATTTATATACGTTAAAAAATTATATTTATTTATGAGATAATGATGATGCAGTAATTTCCTTATTAATGAAAGTTTAAATGAATTGATATTATGAGTATACAAATAAATTTAAATTGAGACAATGATGCATTAAACTAATTTTATAGGTCAATATAACATGATAGGATTGATTTAATTTTTTTTAAGTAATTTTGTTGACTTTCACAAAAACAAAATACTAAATAGTGTCAAAATTGACATAAATGAGTTTTAAAACAAATAATATATTATTAATTGATATAATAATCCTTAAAAATAAGGATTAGATAGTGAAATTAGATAAGGTTAGATATTTCAATAATGAACCACTTTGACTTCTCTTGGGTTTTTATAGTATGTTTATAAACAATGTATTATAATAATACAAGAATACATGGTAAAATTTAGACTATTTAACTAAGAGTTAAATGGAAAATATAAAGTCAATATGGTGATATAAAACTATCAAAAACGTATTTTTTGAGTGGTTTTCTAACCATAACCACCATATACTAAAAATATATCCTTTTGGATCCATTATCAACCAAATATTATTGTATAACAAAATAACATTTCCATCTTTTCCTAAAGTGACCCTCACCTTTTTTATAAAAGGATAATTCCCCTTCTCTTAATTTCACATCTCAAAAACCATTTGGGTCCACCAAACCATGCTCAAATAACCTAACAACTACCCTAAATTCATCCTATAGGCCTTACATATATCTGAAATCCATCCTAAGGATCCCTTTTGATTAAACCAAATAGAAGAACAAGAAGAAGAGGTAATAATTTCATCATCTCTTTCAAAGTTCTTTTCTTCTTCCACATTATATTTCATATATGTTTCCATAAAAAAGTAATAAATACTCTAACTTATACATACTATGATGTTATTATAAATTTGGAACAACAAAATTCATTATTGTATCTTTCATATGAATGAAAAAAATCACCATAAGTACGTACGTATGACTTACCGTCTCCACGTCGTGGTGTAGTTTGTTATTCGACACACAATTATTTTGATGGGTATAATAATTTGTATTATTGATGTAAATAATAAATATAACATGTTATTTTTTGTTTTTGTTCAATATATCATCCAATTACATATGATTTCACCATTAATAGAATGATATTTTCGCTCGTGCGAACATAGGGATTACCATCTCCACGAACGTGATAAGATTCATTTCCCCATCGTAAATATTCAAGAAAAAATTTCATTTTATTAATAAAAATAATTTTTAATTACATAATATCATTCTATATACGAATAAAATTTGTCCTATCCATAACAAACATGACTTATGTAACAAAATATATAATGGAAAACGAATCAGTTAACACCAAAAACAATGATACAACTTAAATAATATTAACAAAGAAAAATTAGAATATCATATATGATATCATATTTATTTAAATGGTTCTTGTAGAATTTAATAACAATGATTTTACTATTATATAGTATTTCAATGTACCCTCGACAAATAAAAATTACAAGGTAAGAGGTTTTCATCTCACTTTTTATTCCTGTGAGATTCATGCTATATTTGCCACTATTTCCTTTTGTGTGGCGTATGTACTGCCCAAGTTTGTATTATTTGTGTAATATAATATAATTTAGGGGTATTTATATATTCATTGTACAATACTTATTTCTATAAGTTCATGCTTCGTATGTTTGAAAATCGGAAAAGGAACTTCAAATTTCAACTTCAACTCATTGGGGTTTACACACAATTCATTGATTAATTTACTCTATGATTTTGTGTGAAATAAATATTTACTTATTTATGTAGTAATTTAAACTCCCCTATGTGTGGATATAATTTTATACACATAATCACTCCATTGAAATATTCTCATGTCATTGATATGAACTTGATAAGGGAAATCCAAACTCAATTTCCATTTACTACGACAATAATCCATGACACTGGTATTGTTTTTACAAGAATGAGTGAGAATGTCATCTAATTGATTTATATTGAATATCCAATCATATTGAGTGTATTTATATTTTTCAGACAAAATTATTTCATTTATTAATCTTTAATCTAAGGATATGGTCTTTATAAGGTATTTTGTCTCAATTTTCATTCCATTGAGACTTATTTGTTGTTATGTGCCAATTAACTTTTATATGGTGTATATACAGTCCTATGAAATATTATATCATCAATAATTTATTATAATGATATTAAAATGTTTTTATTAATGTTATTCCTCAATTATTTGTATTCAAGCTTCTCTCATTTCGTGAGTAACTCTTTAACCAAAATATCGTTTTAAATGTTTTAATGATTTATTCTTTTAAATATCTCTAATTAATTACCATGATTAAAAAATATTTTTAATTATTTATTTATATATAATTAAATATTTTAAAATTAAAATTACTTCCAATGATTTAAATAGGTTTTAGAAATTTTGATTCAAAAATCACTTTTAAATGATATCTATGATAAATAGTGCGGCTTTTAAATGTATTTAAGAAAAAGGGTATATTTCTATCAAATATATTTATGGATTATATTTATCTATGTAAATATCCTTCATTATTATTTATTGATGTAGATTTATTATAATACAATATTCCATATTATATTGATTCAGTTATGTTTGACTGTTGATGTGCTATTTTTATACCAATCATGGTTAGTGGTTAAAATATTTACATTTTTCATGATAATTTTAATATGAATTTTTAGACTACGTTTTGACCTTTATATATGAGGAATGCATTGGACTTAGTAATTGAGGGGTGGATTCTACTATAGCTTCTCGATCCATCAGTAGGTATCACGAGAAAAACGAGTTTCATGGCATAAGGCTTTGAAAATATCTTCTTTTTAGTACTGGAATGTGGCCTTGGATATGGGGGTATGATGTCCGACATTATTCATTCCATCATGATGAAATTAGTTATTGATATTACATGTGATTATTCAACTTGTAGAATATCTATGTGAAAAAAATAAATAGAATTATTTGATTTATATTTTCAATATTATGTTGAAGTTTGAGTTTGAAAGGCCCGTGTTTTAATCTTACACTTTTCTTTAAATGTTTATGTTTATTTTTAAAGGTTCTCGCTATATTGTTATCATTAATGAGCTTCTGAACACACCCCTTTTTTATGTTTTATTTTTCCTAGGATGTGAAGATGTATATTATGATTAACTTGCAGGGAGAGGCTAAGGGACATGAGTTTGTTCAAATGGGACACGATGTTGTTGTTTATTTATTTAATAATGTAATGTAAAACATATGTATTATCTAGTACTTCCAAGGATAGTAAAATGATTGGTATTTCAGGACATGATCCCTTGTGATCATGAAAATGTTATTTAATAATGAACTGACTCTATGTAAATAAGGTCGGGCATTATAGTTTCTATCAGAAGATGTTTAGTACAAACCTTTGAATCTAGATTTTGAAAAACTATGATTAGATATCATTACTTTAAGATAGTCGTTGAGGATTAGTATAGAAGAACATCATAGAATTTTGGTATTTTAAAGATTTTCTATATTTTCCAAGAAATACATCCCTATTTGGATACAATTTGGTACTAGTGGCTCTGTCACTGATTTGTGTAGGGGTAAAATGTGAAAACAATCCTTTGAGCATGACTCAAATGGAAACCGGTGCATGACAATGGGCCTTGCTATACTCCAGCTTATGACAATCCCAGAGGGTATTTTTAGGATAACTAACATTTTCACTACAAAACTATTTAATGGATTTTAATATAATATGAGAATACATAACTTTGGTTAATACTATGTTTTTTAGATGGAAATTAAGTTGTCATTATATTCTCTTAATGATTTTAAGACTCTTTTTACTCACATTATGCTTTTTGTTTTTAGTCTATGGTTGGATTCCATGGAAGTCATGTAACATTGAACATTATGTACAAGGTGGGCATGATGGTTGAAATGAGAAACTAAATGTATTTTTGATAGGCATAAAAGATACCGTGTTCATAAAGAAGCATATTTCCAAAAATATGATCAACAATATATACATTAACCAACTCGCACACTCAACCAAGAAGAGAAAGGCGGAGAATGATAATAACTATAGCAATGGAGATAATTTAGAAAAGAAATCTCAATTTCCATTAGGTCAGAAATGTGGAAGGAGACACCCATGAATGTATCTAAAGGAAAAAAATTCTTAATGTGTGGAGAAGAATAACATAAATTAAAGAATTTATGAGGAAAAATGAATGGTACTGTGGAAGAAAATAAAAATGATCTTAATAATCCATTTATAGTCATTTTACATAAATTTAGGGGACCTGGGCATTACCTGAGTCAATTCCCTATCCTATAGGATAAACACTAGGTCAAGTAAGAACCAAGATGGAAATAAATAGATGGTGAAATGTTTAAAAGTATTTATTATCTTTGTTAATGAGATTACATTGGAAGAATTTTCTATTGTATGTGTTACCCTGAAACATTTTATATGAAAATTATATTTGAAGAAGAATTATCTTATCTTATGTGGATATACTTATAATGAACCATTCAGGTTTATATGATCCTTCAATTTGAGGTAATTACATGTAATTAATTTTTGGGATAAAATTTCGAGGTAAGATATTCCATTTGTGGTTAAATTATGTTACGGTCATTTTTAGAAATTTATTGCATTTTGGGAATGATATTAAATATTGTTTTTTAAAAAAAGACAAAATTCAGACCATGTGACAACCCGTAGTGTAGGACAATTCTATAGGAATTGAACCCACAACGAGAGTGTGACTGGGATTTATTGCATACCACTGGAATATGTGAATTCTTTGGTTAGTGTGACAAATTGTTTTTAGTTAAATTATTTTATTGATTAATAATAAGTTTATTTGTGATCATATATTTTATCTAATCTATTTCCTTAGTATAGGAAAATGATTTTGTGATTTTGTGATAAATTTTATTTGGGAAGACGTTCACTCTTTTGAGAACACTATATGCCTATGGAAAATAAAATACAATGGGATTTTATTTGAGGTGAAATGGTGTATATTTATTATTATTATTTGGATAATCAATGTTTTTATACAGAATTAGGTTATTAATGGAAATTATTAACCTATCACAGGGAATATGTGATTTGGTTAATTACACTTTTGTATGAGAATTAATGAGAAGTTGATGTTATTTGGAAATAAATGTTATGATTTATTTTGAATTACTATGTGATTAAATTATTCTGTGTTTTGGGTTTCAATCTCATTTTGGATTATATTACATGATTTTGAGGACAATTGTTTATTGAACTGTCTTTATTGAACATTGGGTATTGTTTATTTAATTTTGGAAATTATGTTTAGTATTTCATTTTTAATGGATTATCCATTTTTGGGATCATCTAATATTGCACTAACCATTTGGTTTTGGTTAATATCTATAGACAAGGGAAATATATTGTTAATCCTTGGTGGATTATGTGATTCTCTAGAAGTTGATTCTAGTGCTTCATGTGTGACCAAGTCATCATGAATACTCATCGTTTAGAGACAAGATGAGTTAATGTAAGAAATTTATTACGGATGATACTCTAGTTAAGAAGTAAGTATATCATTATTTTCATAGACAATCTCAAAAATAAATTCCTCAACTTTATGAAATGGAACGTAAAAAAAAAATAAATTCCATTTACTTTTTCTATTGTGAAACTAATGACTTTTTAACCCATAAAAAGTTTGTGGCTTTCTTGTTTTTAACATTCTACTGATCATTTTTTATATCACAGTCCATCAAAAATTGAAAATTAGTTTATCTCCCATATCCATGTTTTCCTACATGGAATCCGAGAATGGGTTAACTCGGGTGACCATTGTACAAATCTTTCTTTCTTTTAAAGTGATTTTTATAGACTCTTTTTCTAATGTGGGACCTTTAATGATGTTCCCAACCCATGTTGTAAATTTGGGAGGATGAAATTTCTAAAAGGGGGGAATAATTTAACACCCAAATATTTCATAGTAAGTAATTTTCTATAAAGTAATTCAATTTGTTGCACTACACACAACACCGAGTTCGAGCGCCCCCCGACTTACCAAACTTGTCGTTCAAAAAACAGTTATGAATAGTATTAGCTAAATTTTTATTTTTATATACTCCAAATAATTTTAACTTCAATATTAGGCTTTTTAGACATACTATAAGAACAAATTCAGTTCTTTCAGATAAAGGGAATGTTTTTCAAAAAATGAAATTTTATCGCTTTTTAAAGGAGAACCCTTTTTAATACAATATTTTACACTTATATATTAAATTTGACAAAATAAACCTTTTCATTAGAATAGATACATAAAAATTTAGTTTATATATTTTTTGGTTCTTTTCTATTAACCTTCATATTTTGATGAATAGTGAAAAATATTAAATTTTAATTGAAAACAACTTTTTTAATCAAAATTATTTTTAGTGTTAAATTATACATTTGAATGGGTTTTAAGTATAATTAGATTATATTTTTATCATTTAATATATTGTTGGTAATTTTAGAAGTAATTTTAATTTTAAATTTTACATAAACACTTATCAATCATTTGATAGTTTTTACTTGTCAAAAACCTGTTTTCTGATATTGACAGCCAGAAATTTTTTTAAAATTAATTAATTTAATAAAAATGTTCGGAATTTGGTAAAATGGAAATAATTTTTGAATTTGGAATATCTAAATTAGTTTTTGGTGAATTTTTGATATTTTTTTGAAAAAATTAAATTTTTGAGGAATAGAGAAAAACATTGTCTTATTATTTAAAATCTAATTTTAATTTAAATAATTATTTATTTTATTTAAATTTACATTTGGTAATAATAGATACCTAATACCTATATAATTTCAATGTAATTAATTGGAGATTTTATATAATTAAATTATATGTATATACTTTTATTGAACATTATAACGTCTTTATCCACCTTTTAGGAATATTTGAAAATTTGAATAAAATGTAATTTTACCACTTCTGTGAATATATCTTAAAAAATATGACATACAAAGTTGACATCAGTATGTAAAATCTGGTTCAATAGGATGAATTTTTTTTTGTGAAAAGTAACTTTAGAATTTTATTTACTATTATTAAAAGTAAATAGGGAAATTAATTGTAAATATGATATTATTATTACCCTGACATATGTCGTAATTCAAATGGAAATTATTTTTCGACGAAACAAAATATTAGGACTAATATATGATCCTCGTTGATCCACATGGATTATATTTGGAAATTTATTATTAATTTTTTAAAAGAAGAGTTAATTGTGTTAAATTGAAATATTTATACCTAAAACTTTTTTAATATAAGGATATTCATAAGAAATATTTGACTAAAAATATTTATTATAAGTCGAAAAATATTTACTACATAATGGTATTTTATATATAATTTTTAGACTTTAATTAATTAAATTTATTTATGACACAATAGTGATGCAGTATTTAACTTTTTAATTAAGTATTAAAATAATTGATATTATAAATATCCAAATAAATGTAAATTAAATCTTTTTATGCATTAAACTAATTTTCTATGAAAATATGTCTTGTTAGGATTTATTAAATTTATTTTCTTCAAATTAATCATGTTTTTTTTCTTTCACAAAAACCACATACTAAATAGTGCCAAATTGACATAAATGAGTTTTTAAAACCAATACTATATTATTAATTGATATATTATTTATAAATAAATAGTATTTTGAAAAAGAAATTAGATAAGGTTTGATATATAAATAACTAACCAATTGGGTTATCTTGGATATTTATAGCAAGTTTATTAAACATCTTTCATAATAATACAAATATACATGGTAAAAGATAAACTATTTAAATAAGAGTAAAATATAAAAGACATGTTTAATATGGTGACCTAAACCAGTCTAAAACCTTTTGGATGAGAGGATTTAGAACCATACCCACCTTATCCTTGAAATAAATTATTTTGGAGCTATTATAAACCAAATATTATTGTATAATAAAATTATATTTCAATATTTTTCTATAGTGACCCTCACCTCTCTTATAAAAGGGTAATTCCCCTCCTCATAATTTCACACCTCCAAATCCACTTGGCTTTGAAAAAACGTACTCAAATATCATCCCAAATATCCTCTCATAATCCTAAAGGCCTTATTTCAATCTTAAATCCATCCTATGGATCTATATTGATCAAATCAAAAAGAATCACCCGAAGAAGAGGTATTAATTTCATCACCTATTTCAATGTTCTTTTCTTCTTCCACTTCTTGTTTATTTGTTTTTTTCATACCAAAGTAGTAAATCCTATACATCATACATAATATGATGTTATTATAAATATGGTACAACCATATTTATTATTATATCTATCCTATGAAAGACAAAGTCACCATATGTGCGTACATAAGGCTTACCATCTCCATGTTGTGGTGTAGTTTATTATTCAAAACTGTTTTATTTGGATGGGTATAATAATGAGTATAATAGATTTAAATAATAAATATAAAATGTAAATTATAATTTCTATATGATATAACATTCAATTATATATGATTTAACCCTAAATAGAATTATATTGTCGCTCGTGCATACGTACAGATCACCGTCTCCACAAATGCGATAAGATTAATTTCCCCATTCTAAATATTCAAGAATAATTTGAATTTTATGATTAAAATTTATTTTTAAGAACATAATATCTTTATGGATATGAATAAAATACATCTTATCCATACCAATCATGTCTTACATAACAAAACAAATAAAGTAAAACAAATCAGTTAACACCGAAAATAATGATAATATTGAAATAATATTAACAACGCAATATTAAAAGATCATATATGATATCATATTTATTTATATGGTTATTTTATAATTTAATAAAAATTATTTAACTATTATACATGAGTTTAAAATACCATTAACCATGTTAAAGTACAATTTATGGGGATTCATCTCACTTACTATTTCTTCGAGATTCGTGCTATATTTTCCACTATTTCCTTTTGTATGGCGTATATTATGCCGAAGATTGTATTCATTGTGTAATATAATTTAATTTATGGGTATTTAAATCTTCATTTTATGATCCTTAGTTCATATAGTGTATGCAATGTAAGTTACCAAATTGGTAATGGAACTTCTAATTTCAATTTCAACTCATTGGGTTTTACACACACTTCATTGTTTATTTTACTCCAAGATTATGTGTAAAATCACTATTTATTTATTAATGTAGTAATTTCCACTCCCCTTTGGGTGGATATTCATTTTATAAACACAATAAAACCATTTATAAATTCCCAAATCATTGATATGAACTTGATAAGGGTAATCTTGACTCAATTTCCATTTATTGAGTTAATCATTCATGTCATTCATATTGTTTTTGCAAGAATATGTGTGAATATTCTCTGATTGACTTACACTGAATATCCTATCCAATTGAGTGTATTTAAATTTTTCACACATATTTATTTCATCGATTAATCCTTCATCTAAGGATATGAACTTTATATGGGATTTTATTTAAATTTACATCCCATAGAGACTTCTTTGTTGTAATGCGCTAATTAAAATTTATGTGGTGTATATTATATTCATTGAGATAATATATCATGAATCCCTTTATTCTCTTGATATTATATTGTTTTTATTAATGTTATTCTTCAATCATTTAAATTCAAGTTTCTCTAATTTTGGTTGGAACTCTTTAACAATTATATCATTATAAATGTTTTAAAGATCTATTATTCCAAAACTCCCTCATTAATATCCATGTTTTAAAAATGGTTTTAAGGATTTATTTATATAAACATAAATGTTTTAAAATTTAAATTACTTCCAATGTTTCATTGTGGTATAGGAATATTTGATTCAAAACTCTTTTTTAAGCAATTTCTTTGATATATACTGCGACTTTTAAATGTTTTCAAGAAAAAGTGGATATTTATCTCAAATAGTTTTACTAATTATTTTCATCTTAGTCAATATCCATAATTATTCTTTATTTTGTTAGATTTATTATAATAAAATATTACACTTTTTATTGAATGAGTTATGTTTGTTGGTGGATGTTTTATTTTTATACCATTCACAGTTTGTGTTTAGAATATCAACATTTGTTATGCTAATTTTAATACAAATGTTTTTATTATGTTTTGATCTATTCATAAGAGGAATTCATTTGACATAGTATGTGATGGGTGGAGCCCTCTATATCCCCTAGATGCATTATAAGGTCTAATGAGACATACTATTGTCATGGCACATGGCCATAAAAAATCTTAATTGTAGTTTTGGAATGAGACCTTCACATTGTTGTTATGATGTCCGATATTATGCATTCCATCATTATGAAATTACCTATTGATATTATATGTTATTATTCAACTAGTATAATAACCATGTTTATAAGTTAATATAATTACTTGATTTATCTTTTCCATATTATTCTAATTTTTATTTTTAAACGGCTTGGGTTTTAGTCTTACACATTGCCTTTGATGTTTATGATTATTTATGAATGTTTCTGTGATATTGTTATCTTGACTGATCATATGAGCTCACGCATTTTATATGTTTTATTTTACCAAGGATACAGAGAAGCTTGTTATGGTTGAATTGTAGGGATAAGATAAGTGATATGAGTGTGTTAAAAGGGCACACAATGTTGTTTTTTATTTCATAATGTAATGTAAAACTTATGTATGTATCTAATACTTCCAGGGTAACTAATCTGATCGGTCCATCGAGACTTGATCATTTGTGATCATTCCAATGTTATGTAATAATGAAATGACTCTGGGTAACTAGGGTGAGGACATTAAAATAACATTTCTCATCACCTAGTATCTTAGTTATTTAACAGATAGAATTAATGAATACATATGTTATTTATTACAAAATAAATATTCCATAAATATAACATATCACATACCTTATTACTCTTTTATCCATTGGAAACTAAAAATTCCCCACATGCATACGTGTGGACTAATACCTCCATAATGTGATGTGAATAGTTATTCATTTTTTATTTACAAGAATTTTTAAAAGAATATATTTAATGAATATATATTATATTTTTTATTTTATTATTATTAAATAAATTTTTATAATTATATACCTTATTTACATTCCACGGATTGGGAAAAAGAAAACATTATCTTGCATATACTAAGTCTATCACCCCTAAGAATGTTACATTTTATTTTTCAATTAACACTATAAATAGTTATTTAGACAATGGAATAAAATATATAATTTTTTTAATATAGTTATTAACAATAAAATGAATATGGAGTCATTTAATTACCATGTTAACCAAGTATAATATACGAATCTACTTATTGTGAAACTATCTGAACAACCTTAAGTGGTCAATGTAAGTAAAAAATAAACAATAAATGGAAATTATATAATATTTAAATAACCATAATAAATAATGATGGAAAATTTTCTCAATAATGAATTTTATAAATTAAAAATTATTATTCATGGGGATATAATTCATTTTACCATGTAGAAATCCATGTTATGGGGTTTTTTTATCTTAATTCAATTCCATTCAAATAAGGCTCATTTTTATTTTTTAATTAGTATTGTTTATATTGCATATATACTTCCCCTTTTATATAGTATATCAATAATTGAGATTTATTAAATTTATTTAATGTTTTAATAAAATTTAACTCTTTTATGTTGTTCTGATTCAAAATTTCTTTTTGTTGTAAAGGTTTATTTTACAATCTAACTCATATTTAGGATTATTAATATTTAAATTTATATTATAGTAATTATACTATTGATATATCACTAAAACCTTTATATTATTTACCTTATAGTTAATGGTTGGGATTCAATGTTTTCTAAATAAATTTCTACTCATTTGTGTTCAAAGATTCTGAATTAACATTTTTTTTGAATGGTTGACATATTTTCATTTTTTGATCGAGAAACATTACCTTCCAGATCAATATTATTTAAATTTTTTATAAATGTTTTCATTGAATTTTAAATTATTGTTAAAGGTATTTTTCTATAAAAAATTCTTTTTATACAATGAACTAAAAGAAATCTTTTTATTTAATTTTTTACAGATCTAATTTTTGACAATTTTAAAAGGTTATAATGGAATTTTTTATTTAATACACACAAATTAAATAGATTTTTACGACCAAAAAACCATCATTAACTATTAATATTTCATTACAATAATACATGTTAATTAAAATAAAATAAAATTTCTATTATTTTATGAATTTTTTATATTAATATAAAAAGGAATTTTTTTTAAATATTCAAAAGCGTTTTGAAAAATATTTATATCTTGGGTTTCAAACAATGTTAAAAAATATTTAGTAAATGATATTTTTTAAAATTTATCTACCATTTTACTCAAAAATTTAACTATAATTTCATTTATTTAAATGCTTCATTTTCTATGAATTTCTGTTAATATATAATACTTTTATGATCTATGGATTATTCCATTTTTTATCATTCACATTTGTGTAATCATTTAATTTATGAATCTATATTATCCATTTTATATTATGTTTATCCTCATTTTTTGTATTTTATTTATCATTTATTGATTCAATATCGTGTAAACACTATAGATATATAATTAAATTAATACCATTTAAATATATTAAATTTGTTTAAGTAATATTTTTAATAATGTTATTTTATTTTTTAGAGACATATTGATTCCATTTATTCTTGATTCAATATTGATATTTATATATTGAAAATGCATATTGATATTGTATTAAAAAATGATTTAGTATATATGAAATGAAGTTGACATATATAAGTTATAGGTGGGGCTAGGTTATTTATTTCCTATCATTATATCAAAATGTGCTATGAGAAAAAATGGTCAAATTATTTGGGTAAATGGTGTATAAAAATAATTTCATTAAAATTTCAAGGAAAAGGATGGATGGTAAGGTTCATGATATATTATCATGAGTACCTTGAGAAGATATCATGAATTCTAACATTATACATTTCCTTCATTAAATTTTCTGTTGTTATAATCCATGATTTTTTATATCATAATGGGATATATTTTTATGTTCAAGTTACTCATTAAATAGAATAACTATAGTTTTTTTATAAGTGAATATTTTTATTCACTATCTACTCATGATAGATTCTTCAATGTTACCCTTATTGAGAATCAATGTTTGTCATTTATTTTCATTTCATTTCCTTAGAATATAAAAAATGAATATTTGAAAATTTTTGGAGGAAGCATGAAATTTTTTGATTTTATGTTTTTATATTACAATGTGATTTGTATTCCATGTATATATCTAGTTTTCCAAGAATTCCAAATTGATCATTTCATCATGTTTTGATCCCTTATATCTTATAAAAATATAATAATGAAAACACAAGATAGGGGATTCTGGTGTTGGGGATTCAATAATAATCTCATTATCTAATGGAATGAAATATAGAGAGATATAATATGAAGCCATTTCATTGGAGTGATATATTTGTTTTGGACCACACATTTTATAATGAGAATCCCAAACTTTGTGAAAGAAATCTTAAATCAATAATAGAATAAATAATCCTATATAAATACAGGGGTGTTATGAAAATATCCACAATATCAAAAAACAATTTTCTTGGGTAAGAATTTTAATGATTCCATTTAAAAATATTCAGAATATATCATAAGACACATGAAATGATATCGAAATTGATGAAAATCAATTTGGAAAGAGAATAAAATAAAATTTACAAAATATGAATAAATATAATTTAAATTTTTATAAAATTGATAAATAAATAAATTATCAATATATGTTCATATATTTAAAATTAAATAAAGTAAAATTACTTTGATTAATCCCGAATACATGAAAATGAATATTCGTAATGAAAACTGGAGAAAACAAATAGAGATAATGATAAATTTGAGAAATATAATTGAGGATTGATAAAAACGATTCATATTACATTTTTGTATGTAAATATAAATTAGAAATATATATATTGAAATAAATCATTGAATTATGAAAAATTATATTCATGGATTAATGTGAATAATATTGACATTTTTCTTCCTAACCAGTAGTAAAACAAAAATATATTTCCCCTTGTAAATGAAATTTCAGATGAACTATGTATCAAAGAGTAGGGAAATGGTTAAAGGAAATGTAAAACAACAACTATATATTATATAAAAATGGTATTTAAAAGTAAATAAAATAAATATTCTCCCAATTTTTGTTTAGGTATTTATAATCTCATATAATAAATATTTTTTTAGTGAAAAAAATCTTACCTTCACTCTTGAATCCAACAAATATGCTTTAAATTACTGTATAGTTAACCTAATAATATTATTAACTTATTTATTTTCCTTTAAAATAAGTATTGACACATATATTATTCAATTATAATCATTTACTAGATAAATATTAGCTTGTTGTCATTTATTTTCAAAATCCAATGCTAGTAGTTTTAATTATTTTATACTAGTTTTGTAGTGGTGAGGTCGATCATCATTATTAAATGAAAATTTCAGTAGTAATATTTTATTATAGGTAGTGAAAAAATATTATTAAAATTATTTATACATTCAAAATTTGATTTTATATAATATATTATCGTTTTTCTAAAGAATTAAATTCAAAATTTACATGTTTCTGGTGACATTACTAATAAAATTGAGTTACAATATAATGATAATTTATTTTTATTTTACCCTAAAAACCATAATCACAACATTAAATAATATAGAATATCATATATTAAAATCCATTATTTTTTTATACATATCCATGATGGAATCTACGATTTTTGTTTAATATCACTCAAGTAGGTAATTGAATTAACCAAAGAAAGAGCATGTTATACTAATGAAAGAGTATGAGTATATAATTATATTATATTTATAATGTTTTTATATAATAATAATTTTACCATTAAAAACTGTTATATTGAAGAATTATGATTATAAATATTAAATATGGTGTGGCAATTGAAAAATAGAAATAATAAATACACTTACTTTTATTTAATCTCTCCTATTAATAAATGTATCTACAATGAAGGATTTATGCCTCCTTCTTGATAAATAAATATATAAAATATGGAATACGATATATGTAGATGGAATTTGGTCATGTATTAAGTAATAAATACATAAATAGATGTGGTTTCGGAGAAGTATTTGTGAGTTCAATTTATAGATGTGTTTTCGTAGAATAATTTCAACTTCTCATTCTTAAATGGTTAGGGGAGATCATTTTTATTGAAAAGATACCCAAACATGCATAAAATCAATAATTTATGTTATTAAGTCCATTATAATATGTTTTTATATGAAATATAAACTATTTTAAGCATCTATTAATTTTACCATTTTATAGTTTACCAATTCCATTCATTATCCATCCTGGTAAATATTTTTTTTTCACCAAAAATGAAATTGAACTGCTTATCAAATTTTAATTCCTTGATTTGAAAAATGAAGACCATTTTATAAAATTTAATATCTATATATGTAATATTTATCTTATAAATAAAAAATAAAAAACATAATAAATTTTTATTTCTTGATTACAAACAAATGGTTATGAAATTCTCAATTATATTTTAATTATTATCATACCTTATTTATTTAACAAGTGTAAAATATTTATTATATATTATTATAAAATGAAAATAAATAAATTATCCATTGATATAGATGGTGTTGTATTCCTGTTATATAATTATTAATATACCAATTTGTTATTTTTATCCCTAACGATCATATATATTTCCAACGATCATATCATTCATTTTCACTCTTATATATAATTTTAAATATTTCATTAAAATTAATTCATATTAATTGTTCATTTATTTATCAAAACATATATTATATTATTTATTTTTATAATTATTTCCTTTATTATAATGTTTTATATAATCTTTATCGTAGACTTTGAATCCATATAATTAAATTTCATATTGTTTTTATTTAATAGTGGGGTTTTTATAATATTTTTCCTTATATTGATTAATATTTATTTCATTAAATTTATTAATATTAATTTTATTGTAATTTTTTCCCTACTGAAATAGAGTTTCAGTCATTTTTATATGACACATATAAGAAAAGTTATTCAATTTGTTGATAAAAACAAATATCCCATGTTGAAATTATCTATTGGAAAACCACATGGAATCACTTACCCACTCACTCAGAATCACTACTGGCCATTCTCAATTTATTTCAAAAGTTACGAAAACTCTAAAGTATACTGAATGTAACTAAAGGTAATTCCTCCTAGTAAAGAAATCATTGATCGGCTATAAATTCACCAAGTCGTGCATATCATGATCAAATCACATTAAAGAAGCATTACCCAAGTCTATTACACAACTCATGATCCACACGACCCTTTCATTGAATTATCATACATATAAACTATGTAAAATACATACACATTTCATATAAAAATAAGGAATATGATGAAATAATAAAAAAACATTCATATAAGGATCAATAGAATTATCCCATACAATATAACTTCTTGATCAACTACCATATAACGAAAATCATAAAATTTGAGAAATCATTTCTAATTTTTTTTTATTCCAATATAGTTGTAAAAATATAAAAATAGTTATAGAGATCATAAAGAATACATTTTCCTTACTATGAGAACCCACCTACATAAATTGAAACATCAATCTAGTGAGACATAAAACATCAAGAGCCATTAGATGTGAATATTAAGACCAATATAGTAAGGGTAATGGGGGGGGGGGGTAGGACTAATGTTGATGAGAGAGGGGAATGTAGTATTATTTTTTTAAATCATAATATAAATTAACAAAATACACATATGGAAAATGGGGTTTAGATTTATATTGATATCACTTAGGGTTGATTTTGTTTTTGATTTTAATACATCTTTTTGAGGTCATTAAAATTTATTTGGAGTGGTTAGATATTTTTTGATGTGATTTTGATAAGTTTGTAATTTTTCTAATGTAATTTTGAAAATTTTGGTGAATTTATTTTTATTGTTGATCAGTATGTATGAGTCTTGAGAGAGTAGAGACAACAAAAGTAGAAACTGAAAACATATTCTGAAATATATTTGTTGTTTGGATTATAGAGAATATGTTTAGTTTAAATGTAACATGTTTGTTTTCCTCAATAATCAAAGGTCAATATAGGAATATATCTACATAAAATGTATGATTATTAATTTGAATGGATAAGATTGTGGTTTTCACAAATGTGAATTGTAAGAAGATTAAACATATTATATGTATTTTTATACTTGAAAAAAGTGAGATTTTGAGATGAATTTGAAAAACATTTAAAAGTAATTATATACTGATCTTCATTGAATTAATATCATAATTATTAAAAAAATTGTGATTCTAGACAAGAATAAATGACAAGATAGAGAAACATATATTAATTATGAAACTGTTGCAGTAAGAGCAGTTTATTATTGTATAAATATTGGTTGAGGAAGAGATATAAAGATATATTTACACTGCAACATAAGGTTTCATGTTGAAAAAATTATGATTAAATGAAAATTTATGGTTTGTTATTTCAATTATGTAATGGGTAGCCCTGTGAGGATGAGTATTGTAAAACATGCATTAAATAATGGAAAATAATATCCCATTGGATATTATGGGATAAAGTGATGATATTTTAAACATAACATCGAGAATTAAATCACGAATTTTATTCTAGTTTGATTAAATATATATTTTATAATAATTTAAATGAAAAAAATTATAGGAATCAATAAGGATATGATGTTGCCACTATTCTAGAATTATTTTCATATCAAGGAAATATAAATAAGTTCATGTTTAATGAAAATAGATATAAATGATGTGAGGAAGAAGGAGCGAGGGTGTTTCAGAATCTAATTCAATGTGAATGTGTTACAGAACATCCATATAAAGGGGTAAGGAAAAAGAGTATCTATGAAAAGAAGAAGGAATTGATTGCCAATGATTATTTTTGTGTCTAATAAGTGAAATATCACATTAATTTTTACCATGACATGCCAATGCTCACATGGGTTTTTTCTAAAATTACATTTTCATGATTATTAAAGTAAATTAGTCCTTGCATAAACGACCAGTTGGTACTAATAAATTATTAAGCCATAGGTCACCACATTGCATGATTTTATTCTTCTTAACATAAGAGCTATGACGTGTTCATGGGATAAAGACAACCACACAATGGGAATATAGAAATCTATTCAGTTGGTGAACCTCCTTAGAGAAAATGTTATGCAATATATTTATTTCTGTATCTATGTGATAGTACATGAGTAATGAATAATATGTTGGAGATCAATTATTATTTGGATGAAAAGGATAATAAACACTTATTAACCCCCCAATCATAGTATTTATCTCTTACATACAAATGAAAATAATTAGTATCAAACCATTGGATCACTATCAATTATATCTCTTCATAATTTCGATTGATCATCATGGACAAGTGAATAAAAATGTAACATCAATGTTCAATGGAATATAAATATATATTTTTAAGGAAGGAATAATAGAATACATTTCATATCATAGTCATAATTTTCATTATTCAAATCATCTTGAGTTCACAACTCTAATAGAGACCTCAATGTATTCTGTTTCTAATAATAGAAATGATTAAATTAATTGAAAGGTAATAAATTTTATACAATAGTATTTATATGAGAGGTAATATTAAAAAATTCGTGGGTTGATGAAATTCAAATGCAATTTGGATGAAACATTAAAGAATTTATTAACGAAACAAGAAGTCTATGAAAGAAAAGTTTCAAGTTAGTAGACAATATTTTAAAGATTTTATAATGAATATTAATCAATATATGAGTTTTTTTCGAGATATTGTGATTTTTAGTGAAATTCAATTATCTGATTAAACTCATAAATATTCTATTATAGTGAAGAGACCAATAGAAATCCTAATAGATATATTTAATTTAATATTCTCGAACCATGAGGATAGATATCTTTATTAATTCAAAATATAAGAAATTCATATAACTCTCATTACATATTATATGAGGAATGGATTATCTCTCATGATAAAAGGTAAAAATAAAAGGATATTAAATTTAAGATTTAAATAATTTTTAGAAAATAATAATCATGTCGAGTTTCATGAAATGGAAAATAAGGAATAATATTAAGGGACACTTTTTTTATTTCAATAATTTTCACACATGGTAAATTTATATATAGAAGTAATATTCTTATTCAATGCTTTAGTTTTTAAAATATTTTCCACTTTTCTACCAATAGTAAAATGAAAATCATAATAGAGATTAATGATTGTAAATAATCTTAGAAGGTAACTAATATAGGATTTTCTCAATTTGGATGTCAATCAAAAGGAAAGAAGAAAAATTAACAAAAGGTTATTAAAGAAAATTTTATTTTTATTGAAGATTGTATATCATATTGTGAGGAATGTAGTGATTGTATACAATTATATTGTTAAATTATCATAGGTTTCTCATGGATATTAAATAAAAATAAAGAGGTCTATTATAAAATGAATCAAAAGTAAATATTTCTTTTTTGCAGAAGAAAGAGAAAAAAATAAAGTATAAACTATGATAATGAAATTCAAAATTTTCGTAAAGTAAAATTGTATAATAAGATACGATGAGTCTCAAAGAAGAATAATTTTAAATAAAAAATAACATTTTTTTATAAATATATTCTCGAAGATGAATTTTAAAAACTAAATTTTTATAATGCCGATAAAAAAATTTATTAAAGATATGAATTCTAATAATATATTAGAGGATAATAATGCTGTTGAATCAAAGAAGATAATATTTGAATATGAGAATACAAATGAGAACATTAAATGTGTCTGAGGTAAATTTGTTGATAGAAAATGTGAATGATCTAGAAAATAGTTTTCAAGAACTATTTTTATTTTTCATAAACATTCACACGTTAAAGAAAAGACTATTGGAGTTTCACTTCAATATAGAAACATGGTTTTAGAGGAATACAACAGCAAATAAAAATATTATTTTAATATAAAAATTAAGGAAAATTCAAAATTGAATGAAATTGATAAGGTAAAGGACTCAATAACCTAGAAAAATTATGGCTCAAGGGTCTAAGAGAATGTTTCTTAAAAGAAATTTGTTGGACAAAAACAACAAAGAATAGAAAAGATATAGACCAAAACCTATTTTGAATTAATATCTCATTCATAGAATGTGATTATACGGAAACTAATAGTACTGCATTGTGTTTTTCAAGAAGTTTAATTATTCATGGTATAATATTACATTACTCTGTCCTAAATAAGATAATGAATCAATGAGAATAAAAAAAATTAGTGGTCGAGTGTTTATAAAATGAACAAAAAAACCTTAACTATTGATTGATATATTTAATACAATTGAGAATACTTAAAAAGTTGATAGAATAAATTTTTATAACATGACCATTTCAAATGAATGTCTCACATTCATACCATCCATAATTTTTTTTTCAAAAAATAAAAAATATTCAAAACATAATTAATTTGTTGAAATATGTAATTTTTTTAAAGATTCCATTTAGAAAAGAATGTTTTAAAATCCCTAGATTATGGATAAAAATCTATCTTCTCACATGATTTTTAATTTTAATAGTCTACAAAATATTATAAATTATAATAAATGATCTATCACATTATGTAATTATTTCTCTCTAAAAATATATGGATTTTAAAAAACAATTTGTGAAAATTGGATTAGACATTAAAATGTTGTTTTATCAAATAAACCATAATAATTTATATATATCATAGATTTTTATGATATAATTTTGTTATCAACTAGAAAAATGTTGTTTTTGACTAGATATTATAAATTATGTATTTGAAGAAATATTTATGAGGACCTCAGGTAGCCTATTTCTAGATAGATATTTTATGAAAATTATTTAATTGATCTATGAATCAAAAAATTTATCTGTATAATAGAATAATTAGCCACCTAGGGAATAATATTTTTTAAGAGACCTATTAGAGGGGAGGTTGTGATAATTATATTTAATCTGAGAGGATATACTATTATAGTTTGTTATAATTTTTCTAAAAGGAATATGGTAACCAAAAGTCATAAAGGGGCTAAAATTAAATATTCAAAAACTTTAGAGATGTTCCATTATAATTTTGGTGGACCTATAGAAATAAATTAAATAAGTAAAGATAAATAATTTATTAATTTTATTGGTTATTTCAGTATAATGACCCGTATTTCATTCATGAATCACAAGTCACATGCAACAGAATCATTCCAAATATTCCATTGATTAGTTGAATAAATAAACAAACCAATCCTTAAAGTGGTATAGACATGATAATGGTACCATGTATTTCAATATGAAATTTTCTATGCATCTAGATAAACATGTTATTAGACATGGGTTTAGTTCTTCATACACTCCCCAATAAAATGAATTTATTGATAAAAAAATTGATGACTAATTGATTTTTCTTGAACAATTTTTTTATATCATATCACCTTAACACACGTGTTATTATAATCCACTAATACTACAAGAATAATCTGTAATATATTCTTTTTAAGGATAAACTCCAACATGACTTCATATCTAATGAAGTTTTAGAGGAATTATAATTTAAAAACAATAAGATGTTTATTATTCCTATACAGGTCAATAATAATGATAAATATTATGGATAATTTAATGAAAAGGATGAAGATATATGATTTTTCATATACACAAAAAATATAATTATATATATATATATCATAAAATAAGAAATTAAAAAAATAATTTAATATTATAATGTAAATGAATTTGAAAATGAATAATAGATAAATTAAACTGTCATAATATAAGATGATGTTGGTATTGTTTATTAAAAAACAAATGTGGGAACTAATGAAGGCAGAAATATTTCAACCAAATTCATAAATTATTCCTCTACTAGTTATGATATTGAGAATGTAAAGAACACCCGAACATATTCAATAATGAGGAATCATACTAATGTTAGGAATACTATTAGAGACTATAATTGTGATGTTAAAACAGGATAAATTTCATGGAAACTAGTAAATTTTATACTATATCAAATATTAAAACTCAAACAATTGAATATTAATTTGATCATAAATATTATATCATTGTTATAAATGAAGAACATGAAAAAAAAAATGAAACATAGGATCTTGTTCCAATTTGAAGATATAAAATTGTTATTTGGGGAAAATAGGTTTTTAGAAATAAGTTGAATGATAATAATGAAGTTTCTAGAAACATGGGTATGTTGGTGTGGAATGGGTATTTAAAAATTAACGTCCTTACATTAATGAAATCCTTACTCCAATTCTCACTCTTAAATAAATATGCATTTTCCATTTATTTAAGAACATATGTTCTTTAATATTTTTCAAAATAATATACAATCATATTTTCTGGGAAGATTACATTTTTAAGAAGTATATATAGAACAAAAAAAGGGATATATTCTAATATTAGATTGTAAAAAGATATGGAAACTAAATAAACGTCTTTATGATTTTAATTAAGCTCTAAGCACAAAGTATTTTAAGTTGGATGAATTTATGATTAGCAATGAATTTAAGGGAATATATATTTAAACCAACTATAAAATAAAGAAGAAAAACAATAGATAAATCTTTCTGATTGTGGATGTTGATACCATAAATTTTCATAGTAATGAAGAATAATTATTTAAATAAATTTCACTGCATATGAAGTAGAAATTTAAATAATTTTTATTGAAGATGGTATATCATATTGTTAATGATAATGGAATACAAAATATTAGTTATAAGTCTCATGTATTTGATAACATGAATTCCTAATATTGCTTATGTTTTTATCTTTTATGCTAAATATAAAAGTAATTATAAAGAATCATATCTTTGGTAATAATAATATAATGATGAGATATATTTCAAACATATCCTATTAGGCAATAATGTATAAATATAATGTGTATATTGGTTTAAAGGGGTTAAAAATACAGATTGGGGTATGAGAAGTAAATTAAAATATTTCCTTATGTAGTGGAGCATTTTTCATTAGAATAAGGTACATTTAATTGAATTTAAAGAAAAAATCATTAGCTTTATTGATTTTTACAAAGCTTGAATATGAGGTAGCATAAATTAACCCGATCAATTAGGGCCCCACATGGGCCGGTGGAAAGTTGGATTTCCATCCCAATCCCAACACTAAAAGGCTATAGTCTGGTGACTAGATATAGTTAAACATATCTTAAAATATAGGAGGTATTAACCAATAAATTTTTTAACACACACACACACAGATATATATATATATATATATGAAATTCATAAAATATATAGAATCACATACATGATGAATTTATTTAATAAACTAAAAAATAAATGACACATGCCTTAGACAACATGTACAGATATATCACCATAGTTAAAAAAAATAAGGGAGAAAAAAATCTTACGAGTCTCTAAAATACAAAGTATTGAAATGATTATTAATTAAATATCTAATCCCAAATCCAAATCCACCATTAGTAATAACTTCTATCATAAAATATCACTAAACTCCAAAATGCATCTCAAGGAATCACCTAATGACATCTCTTAACAAGAATCACCTAAAAAACAGGTACATAGACCACCTATGAACATATTTGTTTTCTACAAAGACACAAACCATGTGGATAAAATCCATATTCATGGGTGAGTATAAAAATATCTAATGGGATACCACAACAACACAATAAAACATACATAAATTTTTCATATCAACTCTTAGAATACAAGATGTCAAGAAGATGGATGTAATGGAAGACCATAACTCCAAATTAGATCAATGCCACTGATATTAAAAATCAAATTAAATTATTTCAAGGAATAAAACTATGGTTATATTATTTATTTACAGAAATAATAGACATATTATGTCTCATTCAACTCAACTATAACATTCAATAGTCATATAACATGAGAAAACAAATAAGCATAGAATACTAAAGAGAAAATAAAACCTGATGTAGATTTTCATCATTAAATATATCATGATATACACCCTTATTGTATATAATGAGTCACATTTCCTATAAAAACCTTCACAACATTTGAAAACAAGAAACATGAAACCACTAGAATCTATAAGGGGAAGGCCACTCATCAGTAATTATTTCTCATCAGAAAGAAGAGTATTATATCCTATAGTTTATAAAATTTGTTAAATCCAATAATTTAAGCTACCTATCATAAAAATATAGATAATTTCATTAGAATAATGGATGGGAAACCATACTTCTCTATTGGATACATAATAGTATAGATCATAATAACCCAAATTGAGGACACATTCTCCACCTAAGATCTTAAGTGATAAGATAATGAGACTATAGAAATGGGAATTACATCCTAGTTATATATTGGAGACACTAACCACATCAATATATAGTTAATTTGTACACATTCCTCATTGAATGACATAACACTCAAGATTATACTAATAGTAATATCACATTAAAGATTATAGATGAATATCATCATTGATAGT
The DNA here is from genome assembly GCA_963277665.1 of Viscum album. NCBI lineage: Eukaryota > Viridiplantae > Streptophyta > Magnoliopsida > Santalales > Viscaceae > Viscum > Viscum album. The sequence continues at coordinate 18,974,909 of OY728137.1, read as the reverse complement.
ACATGCCTAAATTGAAAATATACCTAAATATCCTTGTTAAGAGACTCAAATATCCAAAATTGATGAGATATTACAATATAATAAAAAACTTCCTTGGATAAGCTATTTATTTATTTAAAATGGAAAAAATATGAAAAATGTTATTCTCATTATATCAAACATGTGATATATTACGAAAAGGGAATTATGCCAACACATATCCATGCTAGACCTCATAAAATAGCCGTTTCACAGACCTATCATTTTTTACCATTGATATCCTCATCAGTGTTTCACTACATACTATGTTGGGATGCACCCAAGACCTATCACTAACCTGCTCCCACTAAATGGAACATTCATTACCAATGTCAGCTATCCATTGAGATAAAAACCCAATTCTACATCACCCATGTGTAAACATGGGGGTTATTTAGGATTTAATGTTACAGAAATATATTGACAAGAAACCAATTCAATAAGTTTTTCAAATGATAAAAATTAATTGACACCCATTGAAAATTATATCAAATGGGGTAATAAATGTTTTATCATTTTTATCGATTTTAAAATTAAATTCTTTGATCAGACAATCAATTTGTAAATTAATTTATAATATTTATTTCCAATATGAGTTAGAGAATGAGGTGGAAAAAGATATTAAGAAATTACTTACTACCAATCCCAGGGTGATACTTTGAATACATATCGATGAATCCCACCATGGAATTTATGAATAAGTTATTATAATGAAATAGGAATGAATAAATAGAATATCCCTACATCAACGAAAATTGTTGATGCTCAAATCGATCCTAATAATTATTCTCACCTCATATATTTTACCATGAATCAGTTTAGGTTCTTATGATCTAATATCATTGGACCTAAAATCAACCCACCTTTACCGTCTTCTTCTCTTCGAGGATTATATTGTCGATAATTACTTAACCTATAAAAGAATATAACAGTGTAATCAATAGATTAATTTTAAGGATTTACAATATAATCTAATCTAATTTTTTAATTAATTAATTATATTAATTTAATTACATAAATTATCCATACACAACCTCAAGATCTATAGTGTCCCAATGAAAATCATTGTTCCAAAATCCTTAGCGTAAATCCCCTTTTCTAAACTCAACCACATTGTTGGTTTTCCAATATTATTCTCAATTAAAGAGATATAAATTATTCATCATAGTAATCATGTGATATATTTATAATATAATAAATTTAATAATAATATATTTTTTTCTATGCCATTCGAGACTCACAATTCCACATCGGTTCAATATGTAGTACAACACCATTCCCCCAAATTGATATAACATGTATAATTTTTTATAAACTTTTATACAAGTTTAAAATTACTATTTTTCTAATGAGGAGGTCTCTAGACATTAGAAAAAAAATTGATCTATGTTTCACATTGGAAAACCCGACTCATTAAACATTATTACAATTAGAGACTCAAATGATCTTGGTAAATTCAAAGGCAGAGGATCTATACGTTGAATGTAAATATGAAATGGTCATTTTATATTATTATAAAAGTACTATAAACATATTCATAAAAATTGTACACAATTATATATCTAATGACATTGTTATTAGATATCTCTTTCTAAATGAAATGTCACTAAAGTTATTCTGAAATTTTAAATTGTTCTATCCAAGGATAAAATAGCATATTCCCTCACTAATCCATTTTTAAAAATATGAGGCTACAATGGGTAGTGTATACCACTTCAGAAAACTGAGGCCTTTGATTTTTTGAAATTTATCCACTATTTATTTCTATTTAAGTTTTATACAAAATGTGATGTTATCTGTAGGGAGATAACTATTCTATGACTTTTTTAGTTTTATTAAATGTATTTGTGTAAGTGAGTGTATAACACTATGTAAAATTATTAAATTTTCTTATCATGGGTAATTTTTCGATCTAGTATCAAAAGAAAATATTTTTAAAAGAATTTTTTGATATAATAATTAATCACTATTGTTTTTTACACTAATATAGAAAAATTATAGATAGTGTTGACTGGTTCTGGAGACATTTATATAGAAAACATGATACTTCCACCCTAATAATCTCTTGGTATTTATTATTAATAAATAGGAGAAAAATGATTCATATTTCAGGTTCTTTTTATGGATTGGTTTGAAGAAATAATTTATAATTATAATAAAAATATATAACATCAGTATTAATAATGAATCTGAATGTGGTATTGTTGAAACCTCTAGAGGAAGATGTTTTGTTTTTTTTGAATACTTGTATTTGAGGTTATTGAATTTATTTGGTATGGTTAGAGATTTTTTGAGTCCGTTTTATGATTTTATAAAATTATTTTAGGAAATATAAAAAGTTTGGAGTGAATATGTTTTTATGGATTAATGCATAATATTATTGAGAAAGATGAAGTAGAAAATATGTTAATGATTTTTTTTCAAAAAATAGAATTATTGTTTTATAGATAATATTTTTTTATTAAAACATACTATAATTTTATACATTATTATTAGAAAGTGGATAATGGAACATATCTTAAATAATTCCTAAGATGAATCATTTGAAGACATAAGATTATGGGTTTTCATAGATATTATATTTAAGAAGATACAATATCTTGTGAATGTTTTTATACTTATCAAAAAATTGATATTTTATGAAGAATCTGAAAAAATTAAACTAGATGTTTCATTGTTAATTTTATCATAATGAATATTACAATGATTCAAAAGAGTGGTAATTTTAGCATTGAATGAAAAAAATTCTAATTTTTGTTCTATAAATTGTGAGGTTGTCTCACTATAAAGAGTTTTCCTCATTCAGAATCTTGATTTTTGAAAAGTATTGATGATAGTATCTCAAAACAATATAAGATTTTAGACCATGAAAATTTAGATTATAATGTAAATAGTGTTTCATTTATGATTTCATGTAGAGAGTTATAATTTCAGGACTAGCGCATGTGCACATGCATTCATGCATGGACCGTATAAATTTTCATGGATTGTTTGTGAATGATATGATATTTTTTTAAATATCACATAGAAACCAAGTTTATGAATTTATTGAATATATTATTGAAGATATTTTATTTCCAAATATAAATAACAAAAGAAACTGAAATAAATTAATTAGATAACGTTTTTACCATTACTCAATGAATACTTCTACATTTAAAATTAGTTTGATGTTACCATATTTGAAAAAATATATGATTTAGCTGAAATAGTGAGGGTTTTGAAAAATATGATATTATGTGTAGGATTTATTGAAATTTCATATCAAAGAATGTTGAGTATGATTTTTGATGAAATGGTGAATGAAGAGATTTCCCCAAGTTACTATTAAGGTGATGGGGAGGAAGATCACATACAATCTAAACTTATAGAACCCACAGTCACTAGATATATTTATCTAATGATATATAATTCTGATTATTACAGTTAATTGGTTCTCATATGAATGTTTAATAAATTCCAAATTTTGAATAGTTTCAATGACATACTATTTCATTAGTTAATTTTCGATAATTTTGGAAGAACAATGTCTGTGTTTATTTTTGATGAGAACCACCACACTCTAAAGACATAGTCAACCATCCTTGAAAAACAATCACTAAAAAAACCTATTTTTATATATTATTATTTCAGCCTTGATGTGAGAGAAAGGGTGTCATGATAGAAATGTAGAAGAGGATGTTGTATTTTTAAGGAATATTTATAAACATCTTTTCAACCCACTCAATGTTTTCTTCGTATTGAGTTATCCTGAAAAGACCCCATTGAAACACAAGTGGGAAAATAATTCAACACTTACAGGATACAAGAATTTTGGTTCACCCCTATGAAACACTCAATGGTATAGTTTGTAGCCACTACAAGCATAGTTAAAACTCATTTGACCTTAATTGTCATTTTTATACATCATTATTTCCTCTAAACACTATAACCAAATACGTGACCATCTAGACCATACCTCATGTATTTTATTACTTCTCTTACACATTTAAATTATCAAATCGTACTTCCAAAAATAGTTCAAAATAACTAATCACATTCATGATTAAAATTCCCCTTGTATTCAATTATATTTATTTTCCTCCTAGTTTTGAAAACTAGAAACTGATAATGATGTGCTTCGTTACATGAAGACATGAAGGTTAATGTTTCATACCCATTAATGATTATGTACAACAATAAAAGTGAAATTAAAATTTTAATTAATCTATTTTTCTTGGTTGAAATATATAGATATAAAATACAACATTATCAAAGACATGTTGGAACATAATGATCCTTCAGTCCATAATGTTTCAATAAAAAATGACATTGATGATATTATGAAAATATAGTTAATAAAATATTCATTCATGAATTGGAGAAGATTTTTGAATTAAATTACCTCCCAAGATCAATGAAATTTTTTATCTTATTTTACTACTATAAATCTTTGAATTTATAGATAACGTAGTAGAATAAGAAATATTAATACTTGAATAGGAGGAGTGACTCAACTTATTTTGGAATGTGACGAACAAGGGGGAGTATATTAGAGATTTAAATATAAGGGTATGCATGAAGAGTTGGAAGATAATGTTATAAAAGGGAAAATATGTGGTTTTTCATATTTATTATTGATACAATGGGGGATATTAGAAATAAATTGACTATTAGAGTTTTTTTAGGAGTCTTTGAGTTGAATATCCCTAATAAAGATAATTGACAAAGGGAGATTTGTGAGATAATCTCAATCTAAACATCATCAATATAGTACTGATCATTACATATGATAATTTTTGAACTATCCACGAACAAATAATATTCAATTTTGTGGATTTCAGATAATGTATTTAATTTAAAAAATTAATAAACTACTTATTGATACAATTAATTCATGGATCTTGATGGTATTTTTGTGTTTAATTAATTACCAAAAAGATAATAGATGAGTTGGAAGCCAATTGTAGATGAGTTTAAAAGTAAAGGAATGAAGAATTCATTATTTAAAGGGAATCACAGTTTTATGGATGATATTTCACCTTTATAGTTTTGAATCTAATGAGAAAATTACAGTTGAAAAATTAAACACAAAAATCCATGTATTTTCACCCTTATTTTTTTGAGGATTTTAAAATAGGATTCCACGATTTAACAGGGAGAACATTTTAATTTATAACATTATATTCTAAATTAGTTAATGGAAATCACACTACAAGCCATGTCATTACACAATGAAAACGTTTTTCCCTTCACAATATGAATAACCATGAATAAAGTATATCGTGACTAGAGTAGTTGAAATAATGTCTTTACTTTATGATAGTTTTTTCCATTCTATAATGAACATGTAGAATTTATTTATGTTTTCAAATATTTTGAAATTCATATATTTAATATATTTTTGATATTACTATCATGCTAAAACATTAATTATCACATTTTGACACGTGATGGGTAATCTAATATGATATGTTTTACTCTATAGCTTATGTGTGATGTTGTTGATACCATTTCTTGAGTTGAAGATTGTTTATAGTAATATGATATTGGTGGAATTTTTTGAAGAATAAAGATAATTTTATTGTTTTTTGAGATTGATAAATTTCCAAATTATTTTGGTATTTATATTGAGAAAAAATATTGGAGAAGGATTAAGTGGGTAGTGTTTTTTTGTTGGATTTTGTGTAAATATAAAAGTCAAATTTAATATTATATTTTATATGTATATTATATTTATATTATTAATGTGGTTTTAATTCATTAAATGGTTCTTTAAATAATATGAAATCAATTTAATGAAATGTATTATATTGAAGCTCATGATGAAAAAATGGCTATGTAAATTATCTTATGATGTATGATATTGTATCTAAAAATATAACCGTATCTATATGATTATTGGTATTGTTTATTGAAAATTTATTCTGATCATAAATAAATTTATCTATAATTATGATAATTTTTTCGTGTAAGGAAATATTGTATCCTATAAGATATTTTGAATTAATAAGTAAACTTAGTTATGAATATGTTTATTATGGATCCCATAATATATTTTCAACAGGAAAAAAATTATTTAAGTGAATGAAATTCATGGATATCATTTGATTTTTTTCATGTATGTAATGATAGTTATGTGTAAGAAATTTTTTCACAATTTATATTAGGAAATTTTAAAATATTGGAGATTAACTTCATTCATTATTTTTTAGATTCTTAGTATAATTTAAATAATCACTGGTAAACCTCTAGGGATTATCTCTATTGTTTTTATTTTATTTTATTTTTCCCACAGGATAATCAAATAAAAAATGAAAATAAAATTTTCATTTAGATATTAGACATTGAAATATAAAAATTTTAACAAATTAAGATTCAATAATGTGTAAAGGGAGAAGAATAATTTCTAGGAGGATAATCCTAAAACAAAATAATCTAGGACACCAACCAAATCATATAATCTGTCATGTACACATAGAGGTTGAATAAGTAATATATATGGAAAAGACTTCATTGAAATTGTAAATAGATGATTGAGTTGACTTTTGTTGATAAAGTTATATATACAATTATGTTCACTATTTTTTTAATTTAAAATAGATTATTAGAAATTCATATCATCAAATATGATTGATAAGGTTTTAGAAAAAAACTGAAAATAGAATTAATAGGAGGTCAATGATTTAGGGAATTTAAGATATTAATTATTGAAATAATATTAACTTAATTATTAATAAATATAAAATATGAAAATGAAAAGAAATAAAAATATTTATAATTTTAGAGAAGGACTAATTTATAATGATAGTGGTTATATGAGATAAAGGAAAGGAAGTAGAACATAATAGAAGATGATCTTTCTCATTTTTGTGAATGAAATTCAAGAAGAATAAAATGAGACTTGTGATAGCGTATGTTGACAATAATTAAGTAATATGGTGAAAACATTCTTGAAGTCTGAAGTCATACATGACCTTTATTATTATTTTGAAAACTCTCACACTTATTCATAATTTATTGGATAAACCTATATCATTGAGTGGTTGTGAAATATTAATAATCTATGGTTTCTTATACTTCCTATAACTTACAATATTATTTTTATTGGAATTTTTGATATTGTGTGTTTTTAATTCCAACAAAGGATTATATTATCTTCTTGTGGGGTGAAACTTTTAGAATATAATATTTTATATTCATGTGTGCATTAAGGTGTGTTTTAACAATTTAGTAAATTAATATTACTTGTCATAAGGGTTGTTTAAAAAGTGTTAACTTTATATAATTTTTTATCAATAAATCAACCATCATTCTCTATAATTTCAATGATCATGTATGTTTCATTTCAATTAGAAGCATATATATGCTCTATTTTGTTGAATTACTACTATTCAAAGAATTAATTGTAGTTTTTGCTCTCTAATTCATTAATATATAATTAATTTATGTTACCTAAATCTTAAAAAAAATTCAATTGATTGAAATGAGATTCTCAAGTTTCATGGGTTGAATTATCAGATTTAAAAGGATCATATTCATTCATATCTCTTATCATTATGTTTATATGTATTGTAGGACATACCTTATGTATTAACACACCACAATAAATTTCATATGGAGGAAATTGATAGATTTAATTTTGAGAATTATGAGAAGGCGTGAAATTTCATACACTTTTCCTTATCTTAGAATTAGTTACAAAAAGTAAAAATGATAAAGATAAAAAATTATTTTGGGGTAAACATGAAAATATATTTGAATAAAACTACAACAAAATGAAAATAATGATTTATATTTATAGATTAAATCATTATTTTCTAATGATAATGAATTATTTACATAATAATTAATTTTACATAAGAGATTGTGGAATAGTGAGCACTGTCAAATGATTTGGTGATATGTTTCAAAATTCAGCTATATTTGATAAGATTTATAGAATACTAATAGATACATTTAATTATAAAGTCTTGGATTAAGAATATTGAAATTCAATTACACTTCTGATTGACAAGTTTCATTGAATTCTCAGATCCTATGAGTTGAGGAAGGAAAATGGTACAAAAAGAAGTGTAAGATAGAAAATGTAATCTCTTTAATTACATAAAGATGAAGAAACTCATGTTTTAAAATTAAGATGATTAATATTGATATTAAAAATTGGAAGAACTAGTATATTATATATATTATGAGATAATATATTAATTCAATCATATGATGGGAAGTGTCATAGAAAGTAATATGGAGAATATTTAACTAAAATGATTTATGTTTGGAGATATTTGATGGATTGATTTAAACTATCCCACATTTATGTAAAATAAACCCATTGATAAAAGATATATAAAATCATGAATCTCATGGAAAAATAATTATATAATGTTAAATAATAATTCTAAATTTATTATTTTGAAATTATTTAAATATAAAAAAATATATTTCTAATCAAATTGTGATGGAATTAGTGAATGTGAGGGTGAATAGGACAATGAGACTTTTGAGGATGAAGTGAACGAGATGTTAGTTATTACAATGTTGAATTATAGAAAAATCATAAGAGGCGATTGTTTTTAATATATAAATGAATGAAAATAAACACATATAGAGGTTATATTAAAGAGAGAATTGAAATATTAACTCTAAAAACTTTCATCATGTTAATAGGAAACAAGAATCTATTTAATGATGATAAATTTACCTATAATAAATAATATGGACTTGTTGAAAAAAATAAATGTTCTTCAAAAAATTGACGATTTAAAGAATATTTTTGATGATGCAAATATTTATAACATCAAAAAGAAATTAATAATTCATTATAAATAGTTAAATCATTACATTGTATAATAATAAAATATTCAATGTATAAGAATAATTAAAAAAATCAACACCTGATTCCAAATAGTTCATTTAAAAACAATGGTAATTTTCTACGAGGAATGTGTATATCAAATATTATAAAAAATCACCCATTGAGGGAGAAATTATTTCTTATGGTATTTTTAATAATTATGAGAATAATTTGAATGTGATTGAAGAAAAGGTTTGTAGTTAAATGATACCGATAAAAAATCTAGAAATTATGGGAACCAAAACATAAAATCAAAAGGGTTTACAATTTGTGGTTTTGAATAGGATGAAAAAGAACATATTATGGATAATAACGTGTCATAAAATATCTATAATTGTTGTTCATGGAATAAGATAATTTTTATTAAAATAAGAATGAAATAAATGTCATAAATTTTTGGAAATAACGAAATTATAGTAGAATGAATTTTTTATGGATACCAATTGCATTGTAGTTGATTTGTTACTTTCAGAAACTAATTTGGTTCAATTATTATAATTTCAATAAAACTAGATGATTTAAAAAAAATGTGGATTCAGCCCACTGAAATAAAATATGTTGATTAGAAAGAAATATTTTTAATAGATATTGGAGAATATATTTTAAGTATATGAGGAAACATGGGGATGATGTGACTCGACATGTCACCTTGAAAATGAATGTCTCATAATTCAACCATCCTATTAGAGTATAAATTATTGTTACCAAAATATTTAAAATATAATTATTTAGGATAAAGAAAATCTATTTATTTTTTTGGTATCACTGAAGGAATGAATAGAGGAATATTGATAGATATTGTATAGTGGGTGTTCATTACATATGATAGGAGACTTAAAGGTTTTGTGTGGTGTTGAAGTCAACAAATTTGGATTAGTGGCCTTTGGGAAGGATGACTATCTCAATATAAAATGTTTTTTCTTGTTTTTATTTGTAAGGAAGAGACAATTTTCAATGATAAATTATTTTTCGATGAGTACAAACATAACCTTATAATTATTTCTTAGATCTGTTTTGAATGTAATAAGGTGTTTTTTGAAAAAATGGTTTCTATATTAAAATAAAAGAAGATGTATGTATATTTATAAGAGGTAAAAGAGCCAACAAAAAAGTTATTTAACATAAGATATTGTAATAATTCATGGAAATTGGGTATGAATGGACAAAATGAACTATGGAATTGAAAGCTTGGCCATATTTTCCAATGGAATATGAAGAATCATACATAGAGAGAAAAAATCCTTATTATTCCTAAGATGAATAGATTAAGGTAATACATATGATTCACATGCTAAAAATTGTAATATTACAAGTTCATCCTATAATAATGTTGAGATTCATAGACCTCATCAATTATAACTTTTTAATTATGACATCTGAAGACCCATGAGGAAGAAATATAAATATATATATATGTATTTTATTTAAATAGTCAAAAAATTCACTAAAATTAAACACATCATGTTTTGGAAAAATGAATCAATGGTATTTAATATTTTTAATAATTTCAGAAGAGGCACTAAAAAGGGGTGTACTGTCTCCTTGATGAGGATTTAATCCAAAAATTGTATTGAGTATAATAATTATATATTTGAAGATTATGTAAATTATAATTATATTTTCAATGTACACAATGTTCAATATACACGTAAATGGAATGGTGTGGATGAATAAATGAATATAATCATAGTGGACATGGCTTAATGATTGTTAATAGACCATGATACATCTCAGTGTTTTTTGAGATATGTTATTTCAGCTAGAGTTAATATTCATAAGCATTTCATATATATTATAGCTTCAATCATGTCACTATATGAGATGTATTACAAGATTAATTCATGGATGATGTACCTATGTGTGTTTTATTTTCCACTAACTATCAAATTCATGGGTTAAAATCATAGTAAATTTGATAAAAGAGGCATTAATTGTTGCTTTTTGGGTTTTCATATAAATTGAAGTTGATGTTGATACTATAATAAGAAAAAAGGATGATAATTTTTACTAATGATGTTAATGTGGTATAAAATTATGAGATGGAATAAAAAATAAAACATCATTTTTTACAAGTGATGAAGAAGAATCTTATTTTATTAAACAAAATGATCAAGTTGCAAATCCTGGTGGAGTCTACGAAAAAATTCATGTTAAAAGTAATGATTTACCTCACTCATGTGATGAAAAACTTCCCCTATTATATCATCCACAAATGAAAATGTATGTGGTGAATTACAAAAACATTATATATCTATTACATCATGTGAAAACCAAATAAACAGGGAGGATATAATCACAGAACACATTTTTTACATATAGATTCCATGAATAAGGAATTGGGTAATATTGATATGAATTATATAGGTTATAATGTACCACAACATTAAGAGATAAACATCATTCGAACTAAATTTTTATTATGAATAAATTTGAATGAAAAGCATGATGTGATTAAGAATTGAAAACATATACGTGTATGAGATATTCTTAGGTTGAAGGAGTGTAATTTTATGATTTTATTACACAATTTTCTCGCCACTAAACCATAATTATATTTGTTTTATTTCTACCCAAAGGAAATATAATAATATTCATATGAATTTTATATGTTTCAATACCAATGGTGTGCTAGAAGATGAGATTTATATTGACAAAACCTATTTTTTAGTACTTAGAGAAGATGAGTCAATAATTCGCATAAAATATGGAATTATTTGGGATAATAAAACTTGAAAGATATTGGTATTATATGTTTGAGATTCAACTCCATTGTATTTTATAAAATATTTTTTAAAAATAAATTTAATTTCTTCAATGGAATACATTACACATGACACCATGTATAAAAAAACATGATAAAAAACTAAAAAATTTTCAGTTTTGAAAGCTATAAACTATCTATTAAATTGGTGGGTATTTATTTGATTATAAACATTATGAAATATATATAAATTTCTGTCTCAAAGTAAATGTATTGATAATTTCCGTCTAAATTATCACTGAATTTTCAGTACATTAATTTTAATATTAAAAAATACAATTTATTAAAAAAATACTTTTATTGATTTTTGAGAGAAAAAATTATGATTAATTTCTAAAAAATTTAGAAATTTAATTTTATAAATTGAAAATCATTTTTTAAATTAGTATATTGAAACAATCTCAAGATGATTTTTTGAGAATTTTTTAAAACTATTATGTTTTCAGTGAATTTTAAATAGTGTTGAATTTTATTAAAACATTATTTAAAATGTTTCATTTTGTTTTGAAATGGTTTAAAATTTAATAATTTTTTATATTTTCTAAATCCTAATTAATTCCTTTTAATTTATTTTTTCATTTGAATTTATTATAAAAAAGTTTTATAGGTAAAAAGGCACTTCTTAAAGAAGATTATTATGTGTGCAATGTCTTTTTTACTTAATAAATAAAATTTATAAAAATTTATGAATTATTTATATAAATATGTATATTATATATTCAAAATAATTTTTTAACATTCATTAGATATTCTTCTAGGAATGGGATAAGAATAAATCAGTTGTTATGCTTTAAAATATTCTTTTTTTTAAATACTGTTTTTTGTCATATTTTGTGATGTTACATTAAAATTATTGTTGATCATATATAGGTATTGAATTATATAAAATTAATTAAATATTTAGAACAAGTAGTCTAAAATTTGGTAAATATAACCCTTTTATTTTTTGTTAATAATAACTCCAATAGTAGTCAAATTTATCACCACGTAAAGGGAAACGAAATTTATTTTGGGTAAAACTAATTGATAAAGCCATAATATTTTCATAATATTTATTATTTTAAGAAATTAATTTGACCATTATGATATTAGTATTTAATTATTAATATTTTAATGGACATTTTCCCTTGAAAATTACTTATATATTATTTAAGTCACAAAATGTTACATAATGTCACACTCTTTGTTTTTAATATATATAATTTGTCACGATAGAGAAAAAAAGAAATTTATTAGTGATTATAAATTTTAATATCGATACTAATAAACCTATTTTATTGATATGAACTTATTTTTTATTTTTACTAAATAAATAATTACCATAATTTCATATGTAAAAAAGATATCGTATTTCTCCAATTAATAAAAACAATATAATAAATGATTTTAGATATATTAAAATAAAAATAATTTGAGTTGTTCAATGTGTTAAAATAGTTATATTTGTTAATATATCATAGTAATGTTATTTTAGAGGGTTTTATTTTAATTATAAATTATAAATTATATTTATTTTAAGTCAAATTTGTTGAATATTATTTAAATTGATAAGAATAATATTTATTGAGAATATAATTTCGTTAAATCACTTAAAAAAATTACAAAAATTAAAAAAATAGGAAGGGGATAATATATGGTCCAAATGTTTATCCCATTATCATCTATTGTCCATTTTAACCACTTTTCATGAGATTCACTTAATAATTGTTTAATCTTTTATGAAATTTCAGGAGTTTCCATCCCCTCTTATATAAAATGGAACCACTTCTTCCCCTACCTAACATCACATTTATCTTTCTATGTCAACTATATTATAAAAACTTTTCCTCTAAACCTTTTGAGAAAAATTATATAGGTATAATGATTTTTAAAATACCTCTTCTATGGTCCTTAAATGGATATCTAAAGGCGTTCTTTAAAATAAGTGGTAATCACCTTAACCGATAACATTTTTTATATTATACATTAATAGCTAAAAAATATGGTAATTACCATAAAACAATTACTTATGTGACCTAAATATTCTGAAATTTTATTATGATTATGAAATCTCCATTGTAAACCATCTTTTCCACCAAATGTTCAGTGATTGTATCACTTGTGCATACATACAACTTACTGTATTCATATAACAATACCATTAATTTACCATTTCTATATTTTACAGAAAATTATTATGATGTGTTCACTATATATATATGATAAAATGGAATAACTAAAATTATATACTTTAAAAAAAATATACCTTCTTACCTTCCAACCCGTTTGAAAATGATAATCTCATTCATGCGTATGTGTAGATTGCCACCTCCATGAAAAGATGTGATGCATTTTTTGATTCTATTTTAATTGGATGAAAATAATGTAAAATTTAATTAATATATTTTATTTATATATACAAAGGCAATTATTTTATAAATTTAAATTATTATTTACATTTCTTTCATTCCATCCATGTAAAAATAAAAACAATGTTCATGTGTACATATGACCTACATTCTCAGTGAACAATATAATTCATTTTATCTCTAATTTTTGTGGAATATATATATATATATATATAACATTATTATAACTATAGAAATTTTGGAGCCATGATTAAATTATAAGGACCGAGACTGATGAGCCAAAATGTACATGAAAAACGAAGCAATAATCAAAAAGAACACTAATTTTATTGAAAAAATTATATGTAAAAATGTGATAATATTATATAGATAATTATTATATGGTCTTATATATATGAATATTTTTATGTAATAAATTTATAATAACTATATATTTATTATTCCATAGTTTCGAAGGTAATCGAAGAAAGGCGACACTTGAGGTATGTGATTTATTATTCAATATTAATTTAAATGAGATATTTTATACATTAATACCCATAGAAGAAATTATATTATTATTATATAACTAATAAATTTAATATTATTCCCATATTGTTAGTTCTTGATATTATATGGTTTTCTTTAACTTTCATCATTTTTATTATTTTTTATATTAAAAGTGTGTTTTTAATAAAATAATCATAATTTATCTCTTCAGTCAATTTTTTCCTTCCATATGAATTTATTATAAAAAATGTTTTAAAAAATGTTTTGAATATTCTAATATAGATTTTTAAATTCATTTTTACCCATTTTTTATTGTTTTGAGAATGGTTTGAAGGAAATCTTTTTATCATCTTCAAAATGAGTTACTTTGTGAATTTTTTTGATAAATGTACAAAAAGAATTTTTTTTAAACTTATATTAAATTAATTGATTTTCAAACCATCATGAATATTTATTTAACGAGTCCCTTCATATTTTATTTTTTTAATTTCAATGAGAATATTTTCCTTATAGGTATGTAGTTTTTTTTTTCAAGGTAATTTATTACAAAAATGAACTGTTATTTTCCACAAAATGTTCTAATAATATTTTAATGGTATTTATATTCATAATAGTAAATAAACATTGACTTAACCTATTATTTATAAAATATATGATCTAGAAATACCATATTAATTATTTCAATGGATGGTTTTGCAATATGATAACATAATTTTTATGAAACCCATTTCTTTTTTCATAGGTAATGCTATGATGAAATGTTTGTGAAACCAATTTCATTTCATGGATTCTAATATGATGAAAATTTTCTGATCATGTGGAACACATATGTGTGATTTTCATTATTTTGATGATGGGATCTATATGTATATTTATAACTAGGATTAATATACATTGACATTGCATTTTATGGAATATTTAGGACATTACAAAAATATATTCCTGTTGACTGTATTTGTTTAGTTTCATTGGTAACTTTGAAAAAATATTCTAACATAATAAATGATCATAATTTTTTTTCAAAACGATATTAATGTTTTTTAATTATTCTTAATCCCCTTATTAATAACATGGATAATGGAAATATTTTATATGGGTGAGATAAGATGCTAAGTAAGGGTAAACAAATGAGATATATAAGCATAACATGAGTATAATCATGTGATGAAAATATTAAAATATTTTAAGATCATTACCAACATATCAAATATCATACACATGATTCCTAGAATAATGATTGAAAATTTAGAAGATGTGAATCATACAACATTCAATACCATAATCCATGCAAGCATAATATAGGAAAAATAGATGAAATTAATGTAGAAAAATTTCCATATTAAATTATTACCATAGTATTCATGGTCTAACACTAAGGACATTTTAGTGGAACATGTTCACTCCCTAAACCCCCTTAATATTCAAAGTTCACTACCATTCCATCTTAGTGGAATAATTCATTTATTGATATGGGATCAATCACCATCACAACTTCATATTACTAAATTGAGTTTATTTCCCATTCCAGACCTGTATAATTGAACTGGTTTCCCTTATCGTTCTAGCACTTAATTATTGAACCATGATTACTTCTCATTCCATCTGTGGAATACTAAACCATGTTTACTCTTTAGTCCATCCCCATAATAATTAATCGAGTTCACTTATCATTCCTCAGAAATATTTCTCATGAGATATTATTCATTACCAAATGAATTACAAAGTGATATTGGTATCACCCATCTCATAATGAAATAATTCATACGTATTCCATAAACATTAATTTTATCATGACCCACGAAAAGAAATAATTTACCTAAACATCATATCTTAACCTTTGAAATGAAATCGGTATCAAAAAAATTTAATTATATCTTAACCTATGGAAAATATATTGATTTTATAATCATTTCATCAAATAATAACCCATAAGTGGATATGGGTTTCATAAGAATTTATCATGGTTTATCCTGATGAAGAGAAACAAGTTTTATAAAACATAATACATCAAAACATAGTCCATTAAGAGAAATAAAATGAATGGTTTCCATGGATTGTATACTATGGAATAAACTACAACATAGTATTTCATCTTATATGCATAAGTATTTTGAAAGATCACTTAGAACATAACGTTTCTTAAAAAATATCACTTTAAAACATAAAACATTTTCAAAATCGTTTTCATTGAATGAATATTGAAGATATATAAAAAATCATGAAAATTATTTGAAATAAATTTTTGAGGAAAATTCCAATTGTTTCTTGAATTTTTTTAATGAATAAATCATTTTGAAGACCATTTTCCTTTAAAATAACCTGGAAAATATATAATGTATCTTCAAAAAAATTTAAAACCCTTTTACTGGAAATTTTATAGATGAATATGGAAATTTTTTTGACAATTTCTTTTAAAATTCATTAATGAATTATATAATAATTTTTGAGATTGTTGAAATCACATTCATTCAAAAAAATGTTTTGAAAAATTATAAAATAGTCTTTGAAAATCATTTAAAACACTCTTTAAATGTCAATTTTTTAAAAACATTTTTATTTAATAACATTTAAAAATATAAAGTTTTATAGAATTTTTGGGAAAAAATTTAATTTTAAAAATATAATTTTACAATTAAGAAGGAATAATTTAGTGAATGATGGTCATGATGGTGAGAAAGTATGTATATCCTAAACATTCATCTTGCACTTTAAAAACATTGAAATTTCCCTTAATTTTAGTATGACAAGGATAATATATTTAAATATATGTTTTAAAATTTTATTAAATGGGGAAAAATTTCCATTAACCATCATAGACTAATATTAAAATATATTTGAAAACATTTTTATAATATACAGTTTTGAAAGAAGTCAGATTTATTTCCCAAAGGAGAAATAATGTAAAATTTCCAAAAAACATTCTCTTGATTATCATTAATACCAAAGAGTAATGAAATTGTACCATAATGTGGATATGACATTAATAACAATAGTATAAGAAACAAAGAGAGTTTTATTGAGATATGGATCACATTATTTCATTTAGGGAAGCATAGACAAATAAAATCTTAATAAATGATGAGATTGTAAAAATAAATCATTACCACTTTAGTAAGATTGAATCTTAATAAATTGGAATGAATATGATTAAATGAAGAATAAAATATCATGAAAATAATTAGATTCATGATATAACATGTCAAAGGAATTATAAACATCTCGTAGAAAAATACAGGTGCATAACATGGCATGTGTCTCAAAGAATGAAAATTAAGATAAAAATTACTTTTCCAATTTGGTTACTTTTGAAAAATAAAACCCTTGAAAAAAAGATCATAAATTTAAAATATAATTTCCCATAATATTATGAATAAAAATCATATAATACATTATTGGGATTTATAAAAACTACATATGAGGAATATTAGGTGAACATGACATCTGTCTCACAGAAAATAAATGTAAGATAAGAAAACCTTTACAATAAGTCTTGAATTTCTTCGTACACATTCAAACATCTTGTATAATAAATATAAGTATATTTGACATATAACATAGAACCATTTTATTATATTTAGTTCCATATAAAATTTTTAGTTAATTTATATATCCCAATTACTAACAACTCCGAGTTAATGTGACGTTTTAGGTAATATATACTTTATTTTTTGTATATGTTTCGTCTTGTTATTCATTATACTTTTACATAGATCAGGATTTCATTATTTATATAATGTAAAAAAATTTGTAAATAACATACATATTAATTATATATATGTATTAATAGTAATATATAGAATAAAAAATTATTAATTGGAATACAACATTTAAGGAGAAAGTAGGTCGTACATATGCATGACCAATATTTCCATTTTATTGTTGTATTGAATGACACATATTAATTGTTATATAGTAATATATATCTATTACAATTAAATTTTAATTATGATATATATATATATAATATACATTCCCTAAACCTATCCTTCATATGTTTCTTGTAATTTATGAACAAATCACATCGCTTTGACGAGGCAATAAAACAAATGTCCATAAACGAAGATATCATATTTACAATAATGGGAAGAATCACGGTATATTTTGTATAATTATTAAATAATCTTAAATAAATCATAAATATTCAATATATCATTTAAAAATTTATTTTTCATCATAATTTTAATCCATGATAGGTGGTAAATAAAAAATGAACAACATCATTTCATGAGACTGTATTTATTTGTAAAAAAGCTGCATATTTTTACCTATTTGATAGAAGTGTGTGTAAGTGAATGTAATAACATCATAATGAACTCATCGCGGTATATTAATTATAAAAATATTATTATATTATAATTCTTTAACAATATTTTACAGGGTTAAAAATGAAAACAAAAAACAAGGAGCTTGGGGAAAGACGCTACCTATTATTTGTGTAACTTATCTTTTTTCAACAACGTATTACTTGGTAAGATTTATTCACAATGGGAAGATTATATGAGGAAGTTAGGGATACTGGGAGCTTATTGGAGTAGTTTTTAGAAAGATAAATTGATTAAGATGTGTTTATAGGTTGGAGAGGTGAGTGCCTTTTTTTACAGTGGAAGAGGAGTGGCATTCTTGTAAATCTTTAAAAATGGAATTCCATCTATGTGTTTTCTTTAGTCACATGGCACCCATAATGGTAAAAATTTTATCCAAATATGTATAAGGCATAATTATTAACATCAAATGGATTTATAAAATTTTATAGGTCGTTTGGGCATTATTTTTAAGGAATAGTCCATTGTTGATTTAATTGTTCTATTAATCACTATAATTAATTTTAATCACATTCACTAATATTTCTGATAAAAAAATAACTTAAATTTAATATAAATTATAAATTATTATTATTGAAAACATTCAATACATTTTTATAAATTAAAATAACATAATTTGAAAAAATAATTTTTAAATTAATCCTATATACGAGGTGACACTGTAGGTTATTAAGGTGAAAAGGTCAAAAAGATTGAAATGTTTTTATATCAAATTTCACTGTGAAAATAATCCCAAATACATAAATTTAATCTAGCCATTTATTATTTATCTCATTATACTTTAAAAATAACTGACACAAAATAAAAATATAAAAATAAAGTAGATTAAAAATCAGTTTTGAATTTAAATTTAATGTATTTTAGTGTTTATAAAAAATGAATCTTCTCATAATAATTAAAAAATTCACACAAATTAATTTTTGATAATTTTATTCACAAAATTTAGTTTATTTTGTCAAATAAAAATTTAAAATGTTGCAAATATTATATCTTAAATTACATTTCCATTAAAAGGTAGTAAAATTACCTTTTATAAAGATTCATTTTTTTCATTAAATTGGATTTATTCTTATCTTATAATGGTAAAATATATTAGATGATTATAAACAACTATGACTATATATTATATATATTCAAAAAATTAATTAGAATATTCTTGTTTTATTTATTGAGATAATATTTTGTTTTTATATAGAAAAATATTTTTCTTAGAAAAGAAATTTATTTATTTCCAAATACCTCTTTCATTCATTTCTTCTAGTTGATAACCAATGGATTAATTTTAATCAGATGTGTAACCCATATTCTCATAAATTTGTTAATATTATTCACAATATCCATTCCAATATCTAGAATGTATCTATAATAATATTTCAATAATTATATTAATAGTGTATTGTAGTTTAGAAAAAATATGGTCTTGCGTGTATCACAATTTATCGAAGGGACTTAGTATTATGTATAATACAAGACAAACATAGTGATGTGTGTACTACTGTATAATCTATGTGATTATTGAAGTGTAACATGGACATATTTTTGCGTATAACGTAAGGAAAAATTGTATGTTTTACATAAAAAAATATATTTTGTGTTGTGTGAAAAGAAAAATATCAAAAAGATTATATTGATTCAAAAAAAACTTTCTCTAAATCTATTGGAATAAAAATATACCACACATAAAATTATTTTTCCATTAGAATTCATATAGTATTTAAAAGTTTTAATGATTTAAATTTTGATTTATAGAAATCCACATTATAAAAATGAATGCTAAAATTTCCTTTAAATAAGGAATGTTGGAACCATAACAGTTACCCAATGTAATTAAAAAATTGGATTCGATGTAGGCTAGGAGTGATGAGTGGAGATAGATTTATAGTTTAAATAATTAAAGATATTTATAAATGTCATTTATCATCAGTAAGTGAATGATCAATGGAATGTTATGGTCATCAAAACCTTAAATAAATGATAATTTTTAAGACAATTGGTTCAACAGAAATGCTGATATTAGGATAAATCGTTCTCAATAACATTTTCCTAGATTCATAGAATTAATTTACAATCTAAATACATAAGGAATTAAACATACTTAATTTAATTCCTTTTCATATAAGAAATCACACTCTTTGGTTAATTAATTCTTTATTTCCACTTCATCTTCTACTCTAGGGGATTATGGTTCTTTTTTATTCCAAAATTATGAACACATAATGAGTGTAACATATAATATTTTCCTTTTATTTTTTTATATTATATGGATTATTTTCAAGACCAGGTACTGAGATTTCACCTGATTATGAGGAATAATGTGCCTGTATAAAATGGTTTTAATATATTAAGTATATTAAATAGAACGTGTATGCAGTTTTCTTGAAAAAGTGGAATAAATTCTATGTGAGTTCCTATGTTAAATATTCTAGTTCACCATTGAGTTAAAAATAATGATTTCACCCAAGGCATGATTCAACATTAGATAGCATGGTGTAAATGTGAAATAGTTGGTTGAACCGTTAAAATAAATAATATTATTTAATAAAAAATATTTTTAAAAATGTCTTTGATGCAACAATTTTTTTATATTTAGGTATATCATTTTTTCTTAATATCAAGTGAAAGTCATATAACCCTAGATAACCCAGAGGACCGTTAGAAGGATATCTTGACAATCCTCTTTGGTTAACGATGAGATATCAATATAGAATCACGAATCATTATGCCAATAGAATTTGTAGACCCCATCAATGAAGAAAACATGATAATTCTTCATTTGAAATTGATTAAACTCAATGTAGGATGTTTTGTCATGTGATTTCCAATAGGTTCTTAATCCTGGATGAACACAAATCAATTCAATGAACCAGAATTTATACATGAATGCATATGTATATTTCAAATTGATTTAATTGTTTTTAGTTTGTTGGTTTATCCCTATTTGTTATATCAATTGACGATAACGAATCGAGGTTAAAAAAAACAATGGTCGAGGTTTATTCCCCACTTTTATGGTTTGAGGATTTGTCATTATGTTCTTCACATAGTCATCATGGGAACTTTATTTCAGTCCCTTGTTCAATGAATACCTGATATTTTATCAATGTGTGACTGATCTTTAGTGAAACGGATCGATATCACATGTGTAGTTAATGATCGGTGATGTGATCAAAGTGCGAAGATGGTGGTGGATGACCAAAAGTTGATCAAGGTGATTTTTCGGTATTCATTCATCCGATTATTGATATTTGGAAACAAATGGATAAATAGTGTTAATATTTAAGTGGATTAAAACTTTTAAATCCATAGATCTGGAAACTGGAGGATTGAATGAACCTTGATTTTCATGTTGTAGCCAAATTATAGGTTCTGGTGGTGTAAAAATTGATGTTGAAGAGATCCCCAATGGATCTAATAACTCCAAAATAAAAAATGGTGTTTATATTAGGAATACACACCATATCGACCTCTAGATGCAATGCTAGAGTTTTTCGATGTTAGAAATCCCATGCCTTGTGACCGCATCCACACGACGTGTGACCCTCCCTGGTTGACTTGGCATGTACTTCAGATAGTACACAGACACGAGTTTTAGTACATGGGCACATGCATGGTGTGTACTCTCACATAAACCTGGCTTGGCATACACTGACTGGTATATGGACACCACTTCTGCACATAGACACAACCAGGCGATATGTGCAAGACACCGTGTGTCTCTACACTCCATGTATATTCTTCAATACAACATCTATATGGAGACTACATGTCGTGTGGGGCCCTTCCACATGGTCATGACTTAGGAAAGATGTACACACTGTGTACCCCTTAGGACACGCCATGTAGTCACATCAAGAGTGGTTGAGGCTCTTTATTTTATTAGTTTGGAATTGTATAGGTATGGTGTGTTCCCTATATCCATTCCCTCAAGAATACAGTGATCCATTACATGCACATTACCATATTGTGATCCCCTTTAGAGTTTGAGTCTCAGTTATAGTAGCGGGGTCCCTCCATGAGAGTGGAGTGTGATCATTTATAATCTCTTGTTGTAATTTGTGGAATCAGTATGACCTCTCTGAGAAGGGATTTGATCCTTCATCTAGTATTTCATTTCGTTAGGGTTTGTGGAATTGTTGACATACGATCCCATATGTAGAAGGATGATCAATGTTGGGTTCCTGGTTTCCCCTAGATTTATTAGGTGTTATCCTTATTATTTGAATCATGGTCCCCTTGGAAAAGTGAGCTTCCTTGGGTGGGGTCCAATAACCCAGACCACTTTGTCATATGTATCCAATGGCAGCCTTTCTTGTGGAGTGAGTAATAGTAAAATGAGAATTTTATCAAGCAGAATTTAATGGCTAATAGTTCGTTATGACATCTTTATGGAATAGGGACATTTCTAAGTATATTTGGGTTCTTTTTTCTATTATACAAATATTATTATATCTTGTATATAAATAACTACACATGGTTCCTCGATTTTAGTGTTTTTGGGGGTGTCTTACTGAGTATTTGTTTAATAACTGATACACGGTCTTTTCCCACCCGTGTCATGACTTTTGTAGATGGATTCCCTATTGATGGTGTTTTGGGAGGATTGTGAGTTGGTGGAGAATATATTGTTCCTGATAGATCAAGGTGTTTAGAAGGATTGTACATTTAACATATTACTTTCTCTTGGAGTAGGTTATACTATTTACAGTTTTTATTGGGATTTTTCCCCTTTTTTATTTTAGGTACTTTACTATCATATTATGTTGTGATATCATAAATGTATTCATGTGTTGTTTCTGTTTTTTTTATCATTTTAACATTGGGTGGGATTCTAGATATGTTCATGTGCATAGGTACATTAGGATAATGTCTCCGCTTTGTGGGAAATTCCTACTCAGCACTCGTTTCCAGCCCCTTGCCTGTTGGAGGTGAGCTTGGGTTTTCTATCGGTGAGAAATCGGTCAGTCAGGTGATGAGGGAGCAATATCAGAGGTGTTAGGTTTTAACTTAGGATAGAGTTTCAGTGATATAGGTTTGGAATAATAATGTTTAGTGTTTTGATTTCTGATTTCTAGCCAGGGATTCCTGTGTTGGTTATTCATCAAACATTTCTATTCACCTGTACTCTAATCACCATCTTTTTGAATCATTAAATGAGAACACTATTTGTAGGGAAAGCAATGATACATGAATTTTATAGAAATGGGTTATATTTTCCATGTCATTATTTGGTATTCTCCCCAGATATATTATTTTGACCATGGAACATCTTGTTTTATCTCAAGATTCCTTAATGTAGACAACCATCTTGGATTCAACCGCATAATCATGAGGATCATCCTCCAAGTAACGATGCATCAGTTCAAGGTCTTATACTAGAGATATCACATCTGGGTGGTTTACTAACTATAATAGCACTCGTTGAGAAATTTATAGAACTAGAATTACTTGACCACGATGAACATATGATGAGTGCGTTGAACGAGATTATAAGGAAGCAACATCCTTGGTTTCAGGATGAGTGAGACCCCAAGGTGGTTGAGGATTGGATGAACAAATCACTCACATCTTCTTCCATGTGCTGATACATTTTGATCACATGATATTATTTTCAATTTGTCCCCTCCAAGGATATATGGGGTGATTGGGGACGTTGGGGACTCAGTCACATGATGAAAAAGCTCTTTCATGGATAGAATTTGAGCATCCCGTTAAAGAGTAGTTCTATCTAGTAATATTGCGATGACTATGAATATAAAAGCTTCCTCATATGTATCAAGATATTATGATCATGGAAGAGTACTAAAAATTTATTTCTGATCTATCATGTTACTCCTGGAACTTGGTGCATGATCAATTCTTTAGGGTTTTGACCTTTGAGAAGGTCTTCCAATAGGACATTAGGGCATTAGTGGTATTTCTTAGCATTTCCACCTATTATACTATTCATGAGAGGTCCCTTATAGTTACCAAAACTTTTAAAACATTAACATAACATAATTTCTTTAGAATACTTAATCATTATAAAAAAAGTAATCCCATAGACCATAGGTGGTATAGTTCATTTGGAAACATAGAAACATAAAAACTAGTACACAAGTTCACTATATTATCTACCACTAGGTTCTTCACGAATTTCACCCTTCTTAGACAAATCAAAATAAATACATATCTTCATAACCTCATGAAAGAAAAATAAAAAGGGGTGACCTAAAATGCTCATAAATGGTAAAAATGGGAGACTTGGAAGTATAAAAACGATCATAAGGTTATGAGAACATGATCGTGAAAATTTATGATCCTACCATGCATATCAAATATCATATACATGAATCATGGTATAATGACTGGAAATTCGTAAGACAAAAAATAAAGGAAGTAAATGAAATAATCCATTAAATAATAACATATGATTAAGACATGGAATTGTGGAAACACATAAGCATATAATGATTTTCATAGTAGCCAAGGCATCAATACCAAAACTATCTTAGTGGGCAATGAACATTACTAGACCGGGTAACCCCTATTACAGCCCTGTATTACATAACCAAGTGATCCTCATTCGAGACCTATATTATTGAACTACGTAACCCTAATTATTTCCTTTTATTACTGAACCAACTACCCCTCACTCATGTCCTGTATTATCTCAAGAGAAATAAATCTTTACCCAATGTTTTTGAGGGAGATATAGGTCCCACCGGTAACAGAATATAATCATATAAACATGTTCCATGAGACCATAAAAAACATATGATAACCCATGAAATTATATGGGTATCATAAACCTGTAAACATATCATAACCTATGGAATGTTTCAGGTTTCATAATCATTTCATCATTTACATAACACCAAAAAAGTGGGTTTCAAAAGCATATAACCCGTGAAGGAGAAACATGTTTTATAACATGATTCCATCAAAATATATCCCATTCATAGAATTAATATGAATGAAAAAATTGAATAATTTACCAATAATGGAATTAGTAACCCAATTGATGTTATATTAGTTGATAAATAATTTTGGAAGGTCTTATAAAAATATTTCCTGATGAAAAAATAATTTCTTCGATGAAAATTATTTCAATGACATAAAATATTTTGAAAACCATTTTCATTAAAAATATATTTGAAAAAATAAAATGTATTATTTTAATAAAAAAAATTAAAATCCTTTTCCCAATAATATTAACTTCAATAATGTTTTGAAAACATTTTTGAAAACAAGGTATTTTAATAGAATGGATTTCCCACTGAAGGCAGAGATGGTATGATTTTATTACAAACAATATGTTAATTAAAAAGGAATGGAAAAAATGGTACTAAAAAATTATGATATATCTATTACATATATTAGAAAGAAACTCATGAATTTTCTTGAGATATTTTATCAAAGGAAGCATAAACCTAAATTAACTTGAAAAACGACAAGATTCATTCAATAAACTCTTATAACATGGTTACCTAGGATCATACTCTCCATGTATGAAAATTAAATTACATGAAGATTAATATATCATGAAAAGAGTAAGGTTTATTATATTAAATGTATGATTTATGTATATATATATCTAAAAATAGTCTAGGTGCATTACAAAACATGTGTCTCCAAGAAGGCAAATTGAGAGAAAACTATTTTACAGATTTGGTAAATTTTGAATGTTAAACCCCATGAAAGAAGGATCCTAAAATGAATATTTGAATAAACATAAATTTAGGTATAATATACATTAAATTCAACTTTGGTTAGTACATATACCACAAAAAATGAAATAATGGTGATCATAACATGAATCTCATAGAAATTATAAGTGAGATGAATTTCCCCTAACCTTGTGTCTTGAATACCTCCATACTCATACAAGCTTCTAGTATAATAAATTTAAGTTTATTATAAATATTTTACATAAAATCTCCTTATACATAACACCATTATTTAATGAACCTATATTACCTATTGTTAACGATCCTATGTAATGTTTTAACATTGGGTACTATTCTCTTTGTTCGTCGCACATGTCTTAAATTGTTATATCGTTTGTCCTTATACTTATATCATGATTAGAGAATTTAAATAATGATATAAATATCATATATATCTAGTCTAGTTATATTATAATAATTTATAGCATATAAAATTACAAATATAATACACCATTTCTGATGATGGTAAGTTGTACCTATGCATGAACGTTGTTTCCATTTTTAATTGTCATATTGAAAGAACAATAGAAAATAACACATATAAATTTTTGTATATGTATATATATCATAATTAAATTAGCATTAATATATAATATATATCATATAATTTTATTTAACTCTTCCTTAATACATCTAATGAGGTGTGTGGGTGAATCACATCGCTTTGAGGGTGTGGTGGTCCACAGTTCATCAAATAAGATAATTGTATTAAAACTGAATGGATAGAAAAAATATGTGTGTTGTAAAAATAATAAAAAGATTAAATAAAAAATAAATATAAATTATGACATATATAAATATATTTTTCTTCATATCAGCCACCATGATTGGTGGTGGAGGATAAATTAACAGTCATCGTTTCGTGAGGCAGTAATTCACCGTACAAAGAAACAATATGATAAACATCCCATAGATGGAGGTTTTTGTAAGGGTATGTTTGAAAATTATTATAAAACCATACGATTTTATAGAATATTCTAGTGTTCTAACACAATAAGGTAATAAATAGAGTGGATGGATGAATAAGGTAAATAGAGGAAATGATCTTGATAGAAGACGTTACTATTAAATCGGGTAACACTTTTTGGTTTGTTCGCAAAAGTATTCATTGGATGGTTTTTTGCCCAATGATTGGATTCGAGGTTGGAGGAATGGTTTTTTGGAGGCTACATGGATAGATCATGGACAAAATGAAAAGGTTTACGAGGTGTGAATAATTCATAGAGGTGGTGGCCTTTATATGAAAGGAAAAAGACTCACCTGGAATTTTTAGAAATCAAGTAGGTTTTCACATGTTATTTCATAAATATAGTCTTAAAAAACAAACAAATCTAAATAATGGAAGGTTTTTATAAGATATATGGAAATTTAATTGATGTTGGTAATGTTTCTATGTCATTTGAGCCCTTAATTTTAGGTTTTACTCCCTAATTAAGCGGAATTTGGCCTAAACTGTTGTGATTAATTTTAATAAGTTTTACTAATAATATTGATAAACTATTAAAATGGACTCATTAGATGATAAATTTGTGACTGAATATAATGTTTTATGCGAGATTTTGGAAATTCACTTCATAGAATCAGAAAAATTTAGATTAGTGCTAATCCCATAGATGTGGTGAATCCATGGAATTTTAACGTAGAAAAAAGTTCAAACGTTTGTCAGGATTTTATATTTAGTATCAAAGTGAAACTTATTCCAATGAATTTATTTATACTAGTATATGTAATAATAATACAATGTGAAGTTAATACTAATTTATAAAATCATATATAATTAATAAAAAATTATACAGAAAGTTGTTTTTAACTAAAAAAAAGTATTTTTCACTATTCAACAAAAATAGATGTTTTTCTGAAAAATCCACAAAATCCACCCTATGTTTATTTAGATGATTTGAATTAAAAAAATTTATTTATTTTGAAAATTATATTTATAAATGTCTCTAAAATAACTTTTTTTATTAGAAGAAGTTTATCCAAGAAACTTATGTTTTTAAACATAATAAGGACTTTACAAAAAATCATATATTTTATTATCAATATGTTTTATTTACAAAACTAAATTATACAAATATTTGAAATATAGTTATTACTATTCATTTTAATATTCTTAACCACTAGTTTACAATTATCTAATTTAAATAATTAAAAAAATAAAATATATATTTTATAGAAACATAGTGTTGCGTGTATTTTACGCAAACTCAGAGTTTTGTGCATCATACACCATATATGTGTTTAATGGAATGTACACCAAGTTGGTGTTTCTTGTGAGAGGAATATTTGAATTATTTCCCTACAAGATATAAATGACAAATTTTAATTTACTAAAAAAAGAGGTCCATAAAAACTTGTGGTGTCACATTCAACGCCACTTAAAATAATGTTCGTCCTCGAAATTCACTACTCGGGTAAAAAAAGTTGTGGATAATTATTATTTATCATATCCTCATGATCCAACATAGCTTCCTATAATTTTTTATTTCTCAACAAAATATTGACCATGTGAATGGTTTGTGACATAGAAATTTTTCTAGATCGATCTATAATTTCAACAGTTTTCTCCTCATAAGAAGGATCATGCTCCCACAGTATGGCCTTTGAGTTCATTACATGTGAAGGGCCAGGTATGTATTTCTTCTGGACAAATTAAAGGAAGACATCATGGTCTCGAGAGAGTTCAATAGGATTTTCCAAGCGATAGGCTGTTGTCCTGATATGATCTAGAATTTCAAAGGGGCTGATATACCTAAGGTTTAGTTTCCCCTTCTTCTCAAATCTTATAACTTTATTCCAGTGTGTGATTTAAAAATAAAACTTTTCCCTAACATCAAATTCCTGATCACAGAGATAGTTATCACTATAACATTTCTACATGCTTTGAGCCTCTTTGATATGTTGTTGAATTGTTCAAAATTTTTTGACCACATCTTTGGTGTTATTTGTCCCTAACAAATTTCTTTCTCCAACGTCATCCCAGCTCAATGGTGATCTACATTTCTTCCCATATACGTCTTCATAAAGTACCATATTAATTCTTGATTGAGATCTATTTTCGTAAGAACACTCTACTGTAGGATGAATTTTCTCCCAACCACGTTTGAAATATAGAGAACATGATATTAACATATCCTATAGGGTTTGAATTTTTCTTTTAGACTAGACATCTGTTTGAGGATGATAAGAAATGATTAATCTCAATTCTGTATCAAGTGATTTCTGATGAATATTCTAGAACATTGAGTGAAATATCAGATCCTTACATGATACATTAGAATGTGGTACTCCATACAACCTTACAAATTCTTTAATGTATATTATGGAAACATGATAAAAATAAAAATATTCTCTAATAGAAATAATGTGTGATGACATAGAAAAGTGAAAAAGTACCAACAATATAAAATTAACCCCTTTAGAGGTTTTAGGTAGAACAATGAAAGAATCTATAGTGATGTTCTCCCATTTCCATTCTGGTATGGGTAATGAATGAATCATCCCTTTATACTTTTGCCTCTCATCCATAACTTTCTAGCATAACAAACACCGAGATACAAACTCTATGATATCTTTCTTCATTCCATACAACAATAAGTACTCCATCAAGTAAATATACATCTTTGTACTTACAGGGTGAATAAAGAATGATGTACTATGCACTTCCCATAAAAACTCCATCAAATATGGTATTGAAGAAATTCACACTCATTTATTGAACCTTATCATTCCATCCAAATCAATATTAAACTCAAGATCATTTCTAATCTTCTTTTTTATCTCCTCATATACCTTTTATGCCTCATTAATATTCACATGAACTGAAGGATAAACATATATTTGAGAAGGTTAACATTTTTACCCTTCCTTCAGGATTTCTAGATCCACCCTTTGAAAATCCATAAATGTTGAGTATTTTTTAATCCTCATCATAGAAAATATATCATGATCTTTAGAAATCAAAGAATCATCCACCTTGTTTGCTTTCCTAGGGTGGTAGGGTTATTTTCCATCATAATCATTTATCAAATCTAACCATATTATTTGGTGTATGTTAATGTCCTTTTGTGTGCATATATATTGCAGTATTTTATGATCAGTATATATATCATTGTTTTCAACATAAATATATTGCCTGCATATCATTAATGATAATATTACGTCCTCTAAATCCAAATCATTAGTTGTCTAATGTCTATCATGAATCATCAATTATTTTGAGGTGTAGGCTATAACCATGTTAGTTTTCATAAGAACACATCCCAAAAACTTATTGTAAACATCTATATAATAAAATAACCTTCTCTACTTCATGGTCATATAAACACAGGTTCTATAACCAAACACTTATTCAATTCTGTGAAATTTTTCTCATATTCATCTCTTAGAGGAACTTCACACCCTTTCGAGTTAACTTGGTCAGAGGATAAGATAGTCATGAGATATTCTCTACAAACCATTGATAATATCCAGCTAAACTATGAATTTTATGGATCTTAGTCACCATAGATGGGCTAGGATACCTTTAAATAGTCTTCACATTTGATGGATCTATAGCTATACTATCTATTGAAATTATGTTACTGAAAGATGAATCCTTTTTTAGATAAAATTCACACTGTGTAAATTTTTCATATAAATTATCTTTTATTAGGGTATCACGTACAGTTATATAATGATATTAATTTTCATCCTTTCACATTAAATAGATAAGAATGTCATCTTTAAAAACTACCACAGATATATCAAGGTAATCTCTAAAGACTCTATTAATTAAATCCATGTAGATAACATCATAATTAATAAGTCTAAAATGAATCACAATATATTCCTACTGACCATAACTTGTACAAAATGCAATGTTGGGTGTATCATTCTTATTTAAACTCAATTTATGGTATCCATGAAGAATTCCATTCTTTGAAATGTATTAAGCTTCTATAATTTGATTAAACAAATCATCAATATGAGGTAGATGATACTTGTTCCTGATTTTAATCATGTTCAACCCCTAAAGATCATTGAAGAGTCACATTTATCCATATTTATTATTCAAAAAAAGAACTGTTACACCCCAAGGTATCACACATGGCCAAATGAATCCCTTGTAATGTTTTTCATGGAGTTTCTTCTTCAATTACTTCAACTCAATCAGGTAAATTCTACTACAAATATTTGAAATTAATTTAGAACTAGGTAAAAGTTGTATTACGAACTCATATTTATGATTTGGTAAAATACTAGGAAAATATTGTGAAAAGACATCCAAAAAACATGAAAAATAAGAATATCATCCATTTAAATCTTCTACCGAACCATTTTAGATAAAAAAACACATTTGAATGGGAATTAAGACCCAAACACTAGATATAATCACCACATAATGTTTAGACTTATCATCACATTGGGGAATAATGTTAGTAGGGTTTGAAATATTTAATGTAATTTTATTTTTATGAAAAGTGATGTGGGATTTATGTAGATAAATATAAAACTTTCCTAAGATGAAATAAAATTAAACTAAAGGAAGAATGACAAGATTTATAGGAAGCACATTCCCACAAACATCAACCAGAGAAGAATCAAAGACATGAGATGCAATCATTGTTCCATTATGGGTTTTCACTGCTAATTCCACATTTAATTGTTTTGAGGGAATCATATCACCCTTATAAAATTATTTACATACGAAATATTGTAAATATTCAGAATCAATTATGATATAATAAGTTATGGATTGGATGGCTAGTGTACCTCTCATCCCATCATTATCACACCCCTCATAAGATATAATGACTACATGATATTTCCCCTTATCCCTTGACTTTAGAGGTTGTTTATGTCGATCATCATCACCAAACCTCATTTTTCGGAAATGGTTATCATAATTTACATTATCCATAAACATGATGTACTGAATCATGGGTGGTGAGTTATTTGTGGCTTTTTATGCATTAGTATTTTGAGAAAACTTCTTCCCATCACTTAGGAAATACGTTTCTCAATGGGCTTCCCCTCTACAATAAAAACCTTTCTTGGAGCACTTAAGAAAATTTCCTCCATTCTAATTCCCACACTTAGAGGAGTATGAAATGTTCAACCTTTTTTATTTATGGTTTTTAGAGTTTCCATTGAACTCCATCATTAGCTTCATGTAAATATCATGAGATTGGTACGTGAATGAAACCTCCATTTCAACCATAATTTCACAATTAAAAATATATTCATAACTACTAATGTCTATTATATATAACTCCCTTATGAGACTTGGAATTAATACATTAACGAACCTATCATATTTACTTCTAGTTTGTGTGATAATTCCTGAAGTATACCTCAAAAGTCTTGGGAAATGATCCTTGTAGGAACCAACTACATGATCATCCCTTTTCTTAAACTCGTGGAACTCTTTCTCCATCTGGTAATAAAGAATTTGGGGAAATTACTTATTAAAAAATAAACTCTTTAACTCATCCAAAACCATGGATTTGATCTCAACATGCTACCTCATATTCTTTATTAGAGTCCACCAAAAATCTGTTTCACCTTCCAACTGATAAAATCCATAATGGATTTCTCATGTCTCAACAATAAGAAACAGATAATATATATTCAGTGGTACCAACCCCTTTAACAAAAACAAGTGGATCAAATACCATCTAAAAAATGTCTACATTTCCTCATGAAATACTCAACTGAATGTTCTTACATCCTTTTATCATTTGGTTGTCCTCAATTATTCATAGCTTGAGAAAACTGTGTGAGCATATCAACATGATTTTTTCATTTCAGCTCTGCAAGCATTTGGTTTCTCAGGAGGAAAATATTTTCTTTTTCCATTACAATCTCCATTAATATGGTTACTTTTGGTTCCAACAATTGTCCAAAACCAAAGTCATGGAGTAAGAAATAGTAATTATAATTTGGAACCACATAATCATGAAAAGTCACTTATTGGATGTCTAACTCATGACATCTATCATAATATGTGAAAATATAGGTTTATCATAGGTTATTAACAGTCACCATTGGATTAGATCCTTTATAATTCTTCAAGAAGAGTTTGGGTATTACCTAATAATATCCCCTAGGAGTGTCAAACTGGGTTTGCAGCCATGTCTGTTGTCGTATAGCAGATTACCCTGGGTCAAGCCTGTATCACCTTGTTGAAGTTGTTTAACCTAGGAGCTTCTGTCCTTGAGCCACATCAACTTATAGTATATATACATGAATTCATTTTTTTTGGAAAATAATCACTCTATCCTTCACTAAAATTCTAGGACATTTTCTTATACTTTTCATGGATCTCAGTGTTATCCCATGACATGTTCTATAGGGGCCTCGCTAATTTTTTTATCATCCTATATTTCAATGGTTAAATATAACTTTCCTATAATACCAACTATAGAGACCTACTATTTTAAAACATTAAAATTAAATAACTTTTGTGAAATACTTAAACATTATACAAAAATACCCCCAAAGACCATAGATGGTATAGGGCCTTTGGAATCATGGGAACATAAAAACTAGTACATAAGTGAACAACATTATTTTGCACTAGGTACTTCGTGACTAGAACCCTTCTTAGAAACGTCAAACATAATAAATATATTCATAACTGGGGGAAGGAAACATAAAAATGGGTGAGATAAAATTCTCAATAATGTAAATAAGGGAGACATGTAAGAATAAACATGAACATAAGGGTTTGAGAACATGATTATGAAAATATAATATCATACTCTGTATATCCAAGATCATATACAGAAATCATGGAATAAATCATTGTAGTTAATAAGAGATGAATATAATGTAATTAAAGTAAATAATCCATGAAAGAATAACATATGAGTGATACAAGGATTTTTGGAAACAAGTATGCATATATATTGATTTCCATAGTAGCCAAGGAATCAATTCCAAGTTAATCTTAGTGGAAAAAGTCCTTTACTAGACTGGGTAACCCCTATTCCATCCTTGTTTTATTGAACCAAGTGACCCTCACTCTAGCCCTATATTATAGAGCTGAGTCACCCTCATTACAGCCATGTATTACTAAACTGAGTAACACCTATACATAATACCATATATGGTTTTATTATGACCTTATATTACCTACTTTCTAATGATCCAATGAAAAGTTTTCACTTTTGGAAATATTCACTTTGTTATTTACATGTGTCTTAATTTGTGATTTCGTTAGTCCATATACTTATATACTAATTCTAGAATTTAGATCAAGATATAAATATCAGGTATATATAGTTTATAAATATTATAATAATTTATATCATATATATATGAAATTGAATAAACCATTCATAGAGACGGTAAGCCATACGTATGCATGAATGTTGTTTCGGTTTTTAATTGTTGTATTGAAAGAACAAAAGAAAATTATATATATATGTATATTTATAATTATTAAATTATCTTGAATATATCATTTATATAATATAAATTTATTAAACTCATCTTTAATACATCCCAAGTGTTGTGTGAACTGATTACAATGCTTGAGGGGGAGGTAGTCCACACTTACTCGAACGAGATTATCGTATTAACACTCAATGGAAGGTAAAAAGATGTGTGTTTTATATTGAATAAATAATCATAAATAAATAATAAATATACTTTATAAAATATATAAATAAATTTTTCTTCATAATGGACACCAATATTGGTGGTAGAGGAGAAATGAAGAATTATTGATTCATTAGGCAGTAGTTCACCGTACACATAAATAATATGTTCATCATCAATGGGATGGAGGTGAGTATAAGGGTAGATCATCACATTTTCATAATATTAGAATATACTGGTGTTTTAGCATATTATTGGAAAAAAATAGTGGAGGGGTGATAATGAGAAATTAAGGAAAGAAGCTTGAAAGAACACATTACCTATAATTTGGGTAACTCCTTTTAGTTTGTGCCCAAAAGGATACCATGAAATGGTTTCATCCCAAATGGAGGCTTCAAGGTAGAATTAACTGTTTTTTTGTCTACATGGGAGGATATTTTATGAACATAAATTTTTTAAAAGGTAAGAGTAATGGGTATATTTGGTGGCGTTTTATAGGGAAGGAAAATGACTAAAATGGATTTTATTGAAAAACATTAGGTGTCCAATGTTCATAGATAAAAAAAGTATTACCAAACCAAAAAAATTCAATAAATGATGGTTTAGGTCCGAAATATGTAAATCCAATGGGGGGTTTTTACAACAATATAGGTCATAATGGCACTTAATTTTAAGGTTTAGTTCCTAATTATACTAATTTTAGCCTTAACTGGTGTGATTAATTTTATTCACATTTAGTAATCGTTTTCTTCAAAAATTAAAATGATATCATTCGAATAAAAATATTAGGGTGAATAAATTGATGTATATTGGATATATGAAATTCACTTCACAATAGCATAAAAATTAAGAATAGTGATAATCCTAGAGATGGGACAAAATAATATGGCTTTAAAGTAAGAAAAATATCAAAAGTTGGTTATGATTTTATATTCAGTATCGAATTGGAAATTATACTAATGAATTTAAATTTTTTAGTAGATGTAATATTTATCTAATTTTACATTTTAAAAAATTTATAATAACGTTTATCATTTATAATTTAGAAGACAAAAAATGAAATCTTAAATTAAATGGTAGTGTTTTTAACTATTTATTAAAAAATGATATTTGTAAGAAAAATATCAAAAATTAACCATAAAAATATTTAAATGTTATAATTTAATAAATAAATTTTATTTTATATGCTTATTTTTCTAAATGTATATAAAATTACATTTATTATTATAAGTTGTTGATTAGATAAAACATGGGTTTTAAACATAAAAATGGCTACTAGAAATCATATATTTTATTATCAGTGTGTTTTATTTATATAAAATAGCTATAAACTATATTATCAAATTAATTACTACTATTAATATTACTATGTTTTACAATTATGTTATAATTATCCTATTTAAATAATTAAATGAATAAAATGAGATATTTTGTAGAAACTTACTATTGTATATATCATACGCCAACTCAGGGTTGCGTGCAACATATGACAAGTTAGTGCTGCATGAAACATATGAAAATTTTTTGCTTCATGTTAATGTAATATTTTTCATAGTGAATTTTCTGATATAAAAAAATTTAAATTTATTAAAAAAATTAGGTCCATAAACACTAGAGGTATTACAATATTATTAGTGGTGTGTTTTCTAGATGAGAAGACATCAGTATAGGGATATATTAGTTGAACCCAGTATATGAAGCCTCAATAGAAGGTATAAAATGATAGTAATAGGGATCCAAGTGGGTTAGATTCTTTAGGAAGTGATCCTAAGTCTCTGGTTCAGTAGTACAGGGCTCCCGGGGTGGCTCAAATCAGCCTAGGGATAGGTGTGTTTATGTTCCAATGGTGAGGATCATCTAGCACAAAATTCAATGAACTCTCATATATCTAAATGGGATATAGTTTAGGGACCACTAATATAGAGGAAAAGTTAAGAGAAGTGTGGACCACAATATTATAGATGTGGAGGAGTTTCTGGAAGTGTGGTTTGAATTTCAACATATTACCACCACCACTTCTCGGTGGACAAAATTAGGCTCAGAGAGCTGTTGGGTTTGGACGAGGCCAGCTGCAGGCTATGGAGGCCTATGAACCTAGGCTCCAAGGGTGATACAAGACATGATCTATGTCTTTTCTCTTTTAGGTATATTATTAATAGACATAGGTTATTGGAATTTATTAAATTCCACTTCTGTGGTTGAAGACATAGTGGTTTCAGTAGAGATTTTGACTCGACCCTTATGGTTGGATACTTCTATCGGTGGAGACTCAGTGATTTCTCACTTGTGGTGATAGTGTGCCATTACACTTTGAGGAAAGATGATGGAATGAAATATCTTTTTTTCAGCAATGTTGTCTCATGACATCATCTTAAGTATGTATTTATACCTATATTTCATTAATAGGTTGACTATTTTAGGTGAATGGTGCAACGTGTATGTAATAAAATAATGAGATTTTACCTTATGGACTAAAATGAATCTTTGTAAGATTAAGGATAGATCAGTCAAAGGATATTGCAGCGGATTACTCATGAGTTTGCAAGAATGACCATTCAAACATCAAATATTTTTACTATTTTTTTCATGTAGTGGAGGCAGAGTATGAAAACATATTTCATGAGGAAATACCATGTTTAACTCTCCATCGATAGGTAGATTTCTTCATCATCTTGCTTCTCGGGATGAAACTAATATCAATACCAGCATATTAGAAGGATCCTGTAGATATTTTCATAGGTTAAGATTCATCATGAGGATTTATAAGAAATGTGATTTCTAAGACCTAGTGTTTCACTCTAGGCAGTCCCATTTTTCTTCCATCAAGGAAGAAAAGAGCTTGAGGTTTTATGGGTACTACTAGTGATTAAACCATGTGACTGTGTATAATTATTATCCATTACTAATAATCTATGAGCTCTTTGATTAGTTAAAAGGGAAATGAAGGTTCTTAAAGATTGACTTCTAATCAGGCTATCACCAGGTATGGATACTGGAAGAGGATATACAATAGATGGAATTATGACATTAGTAAGGTCACTATGAATACTAAGAGATTCTATTTGTCATAATGAACACCCTATCAATGTTCATTTGACTAATAACCTGGATATTTCATCCTTTATTAGAACGATTCATTGTAGACATCGTTTATGAGGTACTAAGGTGCAGATTTTCTTTAGATTAGATCTATACTATCATAGGTTTTCAAACAACATCTCTAGAGTGGAATCACACTTTAAATCCTTGAACTAGAAAGGGAATCCTTTTATGTGGATGGAAAAGTGGCAATAATTCATTTTGGAGCTATGTCATAGGTTGAAGAGTACTCCCATATTGAGGTTATCGAAGGAGGATTTTGAGTACATTGCATTCTGTGATGCATCGATGGTATGACATATTTTTTTTATGATATAGAAGAAAGAAGTTACTTCCTTTAGTTCACGGTATTTGTGACCACATGAGAATAACTATGCGACCCATGATCTTGAATTAATAGTAATATTTTTTGCATTGAAGACGTAGTGAATGTACCTGAAGAGAGAGGGATTTATCATATACTAAGACCACATGATTCTAAATTATGTGTTCTCTTAGAATTTTATGAAATTAATATAGAGGAAATGGAAATATTTATACAAGACATTTAATTTTAGATTTTCTAGACTTGTGGAAAGGGGAACATTGTAGAATATTATATTAGCAAGATATCTAGTTCACGGTTTATAAACAATGTGCCTGATCAATTAGACTCATTGCAGTTATCTATTGCGGATGAGGATTGATTAGATTACTTATAGTTTATGGTTTTCACCCCTTCACTCGTACAATGAGTTAGAGAGGCACAACTTGGGGATACTATTTGTGATGCTATATGTGCTCATATATCAATGTTATAAGATTCTAATAAATTTTCTAAATTAGGGAAGATAATTAATATTTTTATTTGATACAATATGGTAATTGTAAACATGTGGGTGGATGTTCTTGAGGAGTATCATACATCTACCTTGGTGGTTTATCCGGGTTTAATGGAATTCTACCATGACCTAGGTTGATTGTTTTTGTGGATAGGGATGATGAAAGGGTTTTCATAGTTTGTCTCTTGATGAATTACTTGTTAGCATGTTAAGGATGCGCACCAATTTAAAAAGGGTTTAGCTCAACCCCATGAGGTGCCATAATGGAAGTGGGATGGGTTATCTATGTACATTAGAACAGAAATACAACATAGATCTGGGCGAAATGGTTCCATATGGGTGATCGTAGACCGACCCATCAGGTTACCCCACTTTCTAGCTATTAAAGAACATAGTTTAGCCGAGAGCTAGGAATGGCTCTATTTTTTTGAGATAGATTGACTCCATGGAGTTCATTGATAATTGTTTCTTGATCATGACTCTTTTTTTAATCCCAATTTTGGAAGTGATTATAGTAGGAATTTGGGACCCAATTACCCTTGAGCATAGCATTTCACCCACAAACGGATGGCCAGTTTGATTGAGCCATTAAGGGTTTAAAGGACTTCATGTGTGCTTTCATGTTATACATTGTCCATAGTTGGAAGCATCACCTTCTAATTTTTGATTTTTCATAAAATAAATGCTATTATTACACCATTCATGTGGAACTATTATAGGATTTTTAGGGGTGACCCAGTAGGTCACCCCATTGTTGGACTAACCGAGTAGATTCAACACACATAGACCCTGAGTTAGTGAGATATTCTACAAAACAATGTGTTGAACAATCAGGAGGAGATGAATACTATACTGAGCCGTCATAAGTCTTATACTGATAGGTTACAAAGGCATTTAGTGTTTAGGGAAGGAGACCATGTGCTCCGAGAGGTATAAACATGACATGGATTACAAATATTTGGCCAAGGTAGAAAGATATCTATGAGGTTCAATGGTCTTTTGTATACACTACATATAGTTGGTGAGGTGGCGTACCACTTAGATCTACCTCGGTAGTAAGAACAGTTACACGAAATATTCCACTTGTTGTATTAGAGTAGGTACATGCAGGATCCGACAAATATTATCCACTGTGGAAAGCTGGACATGGAGGATGGAGAAACCAATGTTGAGTACTCAATAGAGATACATGATCAGATGGAGGGTATCCTTCATGGTGATGAATTTAATTGGTGTGTATTCGGTGGCACCACATGAACCTTTTGGAGAGAACATGTGAGTGGGAGGCTCAAATTTTTTCACAAGACCAATAATTTTTTAGTAGTCCATGTTTGGGATTTTCAGGTAAAAAATCCCCAAGGAGGAATGAATGTAACAAATAATATTTTTGTGTTTTTTTATATTATATGAATTATTTTTGAGAGTACGTGTTGAGATGGTGTGAAATTCGGAGTTCTGGTCTACCCAAAATAAATGGTTTAATTCTATAAGGTACATTAGATATCATGCGCATGATCTTCAAAAAAAGTGGTATAACTTCTAAATGTGTGTCTAGATTATAAATATGATGTCATCGTTCAGTTCAAAATGATGGTTTTAACCTAGATGTGACTTATCATTAGTCGATATTATTTATTTATGAAAAAGCTGTCATGGCTGTTAAAATGAATAAAACAAATAAATAAAAATTATTTTTATTTGTTTCTTTGATGTAATGATTTTTCAATATTTAAGCATATCATTTATCTAGAAATACAAGCTTAACCACATAACCTTGGAGATATCAGAGGACCATTGGAGGGAGATCAAAAGAATTATCTCAGGTTAATGATGACGAATGAAGAATGGATCACGAATCATAGCACCAATGCAATATTTAGAGCTCTTCAATGATGAAATCACTATAGCTATTCATCAAAGATAAATACAACTCAATGTTGCTTTTTTTTATTCACATCCAATTTGTAATCCTGTATCAAAAAGGATTAATTTATCTGAAAAGAATTCATATGCACATCCATATATAGATTTCAAATTGATGTAATGGTATTATGAAAATTGATTTATCCCTATTCATTCATCATTTATAAGAGAATTAATCAATGTCCAATGAACAACAGTTGATGTTCATTCATCACTTTTATGGTTTTGAGTATTTATCCCTATGTTCATTTCATGTTCAATGTGGGTTCTTCCTTTTAGTCCACAGTTTGATGAATACCATGTATTCAATCAATTCATCTCTTCTCATTGGCATACCAGATCGATACCAGAGGTGCAGCTCATGATCAGTGATGTGTTCAAGGTGCGCCAAAGGTGGTATAAAATAAAAGGTGGATTCGGATGGATTTTTAGTATCCATTCGACCTATTTTTGATGCATGGAAATGATTGAATCGACAGTGGTTATTTCCAAGCATATTAAAACTCAAAATCCATATATCTAGAGCTATAGGCTTAGACGAACCCTATTCTATATGTTTCAACCAGATGAGAGGATTTATTGGTATATTGATCGATGTAAAGAGATCCCAGATGGATCTAAAAACTCCTGAGAAACATGGTGTGAATTTCTGGATAAAACACTGTGTGGGGACCCCTAGTTGTAGTGCTAGGGTTTGGATGAATTTAAGGATCACATGAAATTTTACCCCAACCCCATGGTGTGTGACCCTCATCGGTCGACTCATCATGTACACTATAGTGTATATGGACACTAGATAGAGTACATGGGAACTTACATGCCCTGCACTCCCACACATACATGTAATAGAATATACTAACTGGTACATGGACAAAACTTTGTTACACCGACATGACTAATCGACATGGGAAGGACATCGTGTGTCTTTACTAGACATGTATATCATTCTACACACTATGTATATGGTGACTACATGTCATGTGATGCTCTTCCACATGATAAAAACATACAACAGATGTTCATGTCATGTTTTTAATGGGACACACCATGAATTACCTTCAAGAGTGATTTTGTCTCTTCATTTTCTTAGTTTGGACCAGTATAGATTGAGTGCATTCACTTGGTCATTTCCTTCGAGGATAAATTATGGTATTAAAAAAACATAACTGGATTGTGTTACCCTCTAAAAATTGATTCTTAGTTACATATATGGTGTCCCTCAGTGAGAGTCGAGTTAAATCATCCATCATATATAGATAAAGTTTTTGGAATCAATATGACCTCACTAAGTAGGGCGTTGATCCTCCATCATGCATTCTATATTAGTAGGGTTTTTGGAATAATTGACATATGATCCCCCTGTAGGG
Organism: Viscum album; assembly: GCA_963277665.1. NCBI lineage: Eukaryota > Viridiplantae > Streptophyta > Magnoliopsida > Santalales > Viscaceae > Viscum > Viscum album. Next base: position 18,932,636 of record OY728137.1, on the reverse strand, counting down.
AAGGTTGATCAAGAATGGGTTCCGGGCGTCCCCTAACATTTATTGGAACACCACTATCTATATGTATCCTAGTACACTTATACAAGTGAGCTTCATTGGGTAGTACCCAATGACCCAAACCTCTTCGTCGAGTGTCTTTGAGGGTAGCATGGGTGATGGAGTGAGTTATCCTGGAACAAATGCTGCATCAAGTAGAATCATGTGGCTGATAGTAGGTCAGGACAAACTTATGGCGTGTGTGATTCTTGGGTATATCTGGGTTTTTTTGTTTCTATTATACATATATTTTTATATATTGTATTGATATGACTAAACTCTGTGATTTTGTTTAGTGTTATCACGGTGTACAACTATGTATTGTTATAGTTACCCATATACAATATTTTATTATACATGTCTAGTCTTGTATAGAAGGTGTCCTTTTTTGATGGGTTCATGGGAGGATAGGTAGCGGGTAGAGCATAGCTGGACCATGACAGACTAAGAAGTTTATCGAGAGCATACTTCTAACATAGACCTCACCCTTGGACTCTTTAGAGTTTTGGTTAGGATTATTTTTTGAACCTTTTCTATTTTTAGTTCTATACTATTTATTCTATTATGGGATCTCAAATGTGTTCCTGCATTGTTTTTTTTTTCAATTTTTCATTGGGAGGGCTTTCAGATAAGTGTGTGTTTATTAGTAAGTTTGGATAATGTGTACCTTTTTTGGTATACTCCTACTCTGTGATGGTCACTATCCCCTAGTCTATTCAATGTAGGATTGGTGTAGTCATGGGTTGGACCTCAATGGGTTATGTTTTGAAAATGAGATTCATACATTTAATGATAAATAATTCTATTTATCCATATAAAAATTGTCAGAAAAAGTTCTCCAGTTTTCATAAATATTCAAATGTTGAAGTAACCGTTTAATATCTAAACATCATATGAATTAAAAGTTAATCCATTTCCTTAATTTACAACCTTATAATTCCTCCAAAATATAATTTACCATTCATTTATTAATAAAACCATTAACATATACCAAAATTAATTTCATTGGAAAAATTGTGTCTATCCATATACATAGAGTGTATCAACCGAGCATTTATTATACTAAGATCCTTGTAGATTAAGAAAATCAAATTAAAATTCACCAAACATTGAATAATGTGATTTTAATTGGGTGAATCCATAAAAAATGAAACATGAAATTCTCAACATGAGAATGATTATTGTTCCACATGTATCATTATTTTCTCCATCCATGGTAAAAATATATGTTTTCACTTTTTTACTTTTTAATTAGTGTTTATTGTAGATTATAATTTGAATTCTCCCTTGGATTGGGTAATTGATTTTCATAGTGGTCAAACATCCTAAAATTGAAACACTGGTGTGTAGAAGGTTCATTTTGTGTAACATTCTCTTTATTCTCATCATTTGATAAATTTTTTCCAATCACATAAACAACCATTTTCCTGATGACATTCCCTATTACACTTAAAATATTTATCATCCACATTAAGATAATTTCTTATATTCGCCCTCCAACACACTGAGTATAATGTAAAAATCACCATTTTATCTCCATTCTATTTATAAATTACTTTCAACACTATCTTAATTTTCTTGTAAATAGTATGAGAATGATATGAAACTATAACCTCCTTATCTACCTTCATAGATCCTTGAAAAACTTCTTCAGTACTGATACAATCTCCAATAACCCTATAATTTCAATGACTAGGTTTTATTCTACCAATGAATTGTTTAATTTTCATTTTAGGATGGATGATAATACCTGAAGAGTAACTGACTATACTTGTATAATTATCATTATACGATCCCAAAGATTGATCATCCTTCTTTTTATGTTATATGAATTCCATTTATATCCTTATATGAATAATATAAGTAATATAACTGTTTTAAAAAATATTTTTGAACTCATCCAGATATATTTATTGAATTTCATCTCATTTCCATGTATTTATTATAATATTTCACCATTGATCTTCCTCAGATCTTATATGGTAGACAATTAGAGAAATTTTGTTCTCTGAACGCTGGTGAAAGGAATATATTTTCTTAATTGTGCTGTTCTATTACTGAACAACTGATGGGGTTGTAGAACCACTGATAAAAGGTGGCAATTGACACATGAAGGACTCAATAGATCATTGTTCCATACTTTTCTCATTTGTACATTCACCATCATTCATATCCTTATAAATTTGTGGGATCATAGAAAATAGATTTTTTTTCACATCTCCCATAACATTAAGATTATCGAGAGTACAATCATTGCATTGTTCATTTAATTCCCCATTAATGTGGTTCCTTCTGGTTCTAGCAACTAAATAAAACTAAGTATCTTAGAGAAAAAAAATTCATCATATCAGGGAAACAAATAATCATGAAAAACTACCTATTGGATATCCATAGAATGACACCTTATATCTTAATTCATGACACCTAATGATTATCCTAGCTCATTCATAGTCATCATCTATTTAAATCCTTCATGATGTTTCATAAAGAGATTTTTAAATCCGAAATCGCATCCCCTAGGGGATCCAAACCATGTGTGTAGTGAGGCCCATTTTAGTGAAATAGTTCCCAATAGAGTCTAGCTCAATATGGTGTTTTTAGGGTTGTTACCCCTATGTACATTTGTGCAAAATACACATAAACTTTTAGTATATAGATATGGATTTATTTCTAGGAATAAAATAAAAATATCCTTTACAATAATTCAAAGACATTTTCTTGTACTTTGACATATCATAAGTCTTATTATTAATTATATCACAATAAATATCATTAGGAATATACCTAGGGATCACACTAAGGCTTTTGCATCCTCGTTTCCAAAGGATGGATAAACCTTTCCTTTGATACTTGTTATAGAATCCAAAGATTATAATACATGAATATTTCATAATTTTAGATGAATAATAAAAATATTATAAAAATACATAAATGAAGAACATAATAGTTTAGTGTCTTTGTAAACATGAAACAAAACTATATAACTTGGGGAAAGATTTATAATGTTTCTCGCAATGATATTTCCCTTCTACTTATACTTGATACCTTTATTCGTAACATGGGGAAATGAAACATAGTAAAGAGGTGATCTCAGATTCCATGTAATGGTGAACAAAGGAGATAATAGAGAATAACAATATAATAAGGGTATAATAACATGAGAACAAAATTTTATGATCATACCCTACATATTAATGATCATATACATGATTCATGGAATAAATATTTGATGTTCATAAGACATGAATGATAATTTAATTAAGAGCATTAGACAGAAAATCATAACAAATAAATCAGAAATGAAACTTTGGAAGAGACACAATAATATAAAATTATTTCTATTGTATCCAAGAATCAATGATAAGGCCATCTAGGTTTAATGGGTTCACATACCAAACCATCTAACATGTAAATGTTCACAAATATGACCATATTTGTTGAAAAAGTCATTTACTTAAGTGGGTTGAATTTCAGTTTCAGTCCAGTATTTCTAAACTGGGCTCACATACCATTCCGTCATTGTATTATTGAACCGGGTTTACTACCCGTTATGTCCCTATATTACTGGATCGGGTTCACTTCACATTCCATCCATTCCATAATAATCCGAGTTCACTCCTCATTCATGTCGTAACACACTGAACCAAGTTCACTTTTTATTCCAAAATCGTATTAATGATGATGTACATATCATTATCCAATTCATTGGAGATAGATATAGGTCCTACCAATCACACAATAATATTATACATAAGTGTTCCATAAAAATTAATCTAATCATGACTCATAAAAAGAGGTTGGTTTCACAATCATAATATCATAAACCATGAAACGAAATGGGTATCATAATAATTTAATCATATTATAACCTTTGGAAAACATATAGGTTTCATAACCATTTCATCCTATAATAACCCATGAAAGGAAGCATGTTTCAAAAGATTTAATCTTGGTATATGTTGTTGAATAGAAACAATTATCATAAAAATCTATCCGTGAAAACATAAAACATTGATAGATATAATATTAATGATATAATTTTATCATATCACACATAAAGAATAAAAAATAACTAAGTATTGCATCATATATTGTGAATGATTTTGAAACATCACCCAGAACATAACCTTTCTTTGATAATCACTTTTTAAATCATATAAAATTTTCTAAATAATTTTATTTGACACCAATTTGAAAATACATAATGGAATAATAAAGAATCATTTTAAAAAATTATCGAGGAATATATGCTTTACACTTTGATAAATTGTATTTTAAAAATAATACATTTTTAGACACTTTTTATTGAATGTACCCTTGAAAACATATAATAATGATTGAAAACATTTTGAAAAATTTTCCCTTCCAAATTATATAAAATAAAATTTTAAAAATGTAAACCCATTTTATTTGAAAATAAATTAAAAACATATAAAATAAGTTTTTTTGAAAATTTCAATCCTCCAATTAGAAAAAATTGTTTCTAAAAATTATATGCAATCATTAAAATCATCAAAACTCTTTATAAATGTACTTTTTTTATTAAAACCCTTTTTTTTCTTGAAAAAAACTACTAAATAATAAAATTCACAAAAATTTGGGATATATTTTCATTAAAAAATAAACATGTTAAATTTCAAGTAAAACATCAAGGTAATTACTATCATTATGGTTGGTATAACTGTACATGTGGAACATTCCATATACACATTATACGTACAGAAAAGTTCCTTGATCAGAAAATTAAAAGACATTTCATTTAAAAAATGTTTTTTAATTAATTTATACATAGGTAATAATTACCTAATAAAATTATTTTATAATAGTAAAACATTAATTATAACATTTTTATACAACACATTTTTTAAAGAACACATATTTAAAACCGAATGGAGAAATGAACTCAGATTTTCATCAAAATATTTTCTTAATCATATTATGTACAAAAGAGTATAAAATCGCATCATTATGTGTATATAACATGAATAAAATGTTGTTAAGAAAATTCACAAGAGTTATTGAGATATGGATCATAATATGTTTTCAATTGAATCATACTCAAAATATATCTTGATAAATGATGAGATTCTATAAATAAACCATCACCACTTTGGTAACATTGATTTAAAAAAATATAGAAATAAAAAAATCAATAAATATTATAATACTCTAAAAATAATTATATTAATTATTTAACCTTTCAATAAAATTATATACACTTCATAGAAAAATATTGATTCATAATATGACGTGTTTCTGAATGAATCAAATTGAGACAAAATTACTTTACAGATCTGGTAACTTTGGAATCATAAACCCCACCAAAGAAAGAAAAGAAATATGATATGTAAATACCCATAATTTTAAGTATAATAATAATTTAATACATTCAAGGGTATTATAAAAACGACATATATGAAATAATTGGTGAACATGGATGTGTCTCATGGAAAATAAAAGTGAGAAGACAATACCCTTACCTTAATTATTAACTTTCTTCATACATGTTCAATACTCCTGTATAAAAAATATAATATTATTATAATTATAAAACAAAAAAATATTATTATATATAATTCAATACATTTTTTTAAATTTATAACAATCATTTATTAATAACATTGTGTTAATGTTACATTTTGTGTAATATCCACTTTATTTTTTGTATATGTTTTGTCTTGTTATTATTGATACTCTTACATAGATCCTGATTTAACTATTTTTATAACATAAAATCTGCTATAAATATCACATATTTTCAGAATTTAAAATTTAATATTAATCTTTTAAATATATAAGTATGAAATGAATTTCACTATTCATGGAGACATTGGGCTGTATGTATACATAAATGTTGTTTCTATTTTATTATCATATTGAAATAAAGAAAGTAAATGAAATATAGGTATATATATTATAACTATAGTATAATTATTATTTCATATATATCATATATGTTAAATAAACCCATACTTATTACATTCCATGTAATGTTTGAACAAATCACATCGTTTTGAGGAGGTGGTAGTCCACATGTCTACAAATGAAGTTATCCTATTTACAAAAAATGAAAAGTATTAGGGTATTTTTTATATAATAATTATATATTATTAAATAAGTAAAAAATATAATATAAATGTTATAAAAACATACATTCCAACACAATTCCCTACCCTAATATTTGGTAACAGAAATATGAACAATGTTATTTTGTGATGTGTTAGTTCAACGTATACAAGAACGGTATGTTCATTAACTACTAGATGGAAGTGTGTAGATGTAGAGGTAGAACCATTAGAATTAAAACAAAAAATTAAATTTAGTACAAATATTTTATTCTAAAATATTTCAATATGAATATTTATGGGGGGAGAATGGAAATAAAAAAGAGGATCTTGTTGAATGATATTACCTCTTCATTAGATAACTTCTCATGGTTTACACCAAAATGATTTCATGGTTGGATATGTTTCTAAATGGATTATTATATAATGAAGGTTATAATGTTGGGATATTATTTTATAATATTATCCAAGATACAATAGGACTTATAGGTGTGAATAAGTCAGAGGGTTGAGTTCCATTTTATAGTGGAGGATGAGTGACAACCTTGTAAATTTATGAAAAGGGAAGTACACCCACGTTTTAACTTCGATATGTTGATAAATTAATGTTAAAAAATATATTAAATAGATTATAGGGTCTAAATTTGACCATAAAAGGATTTTGGACATGTATATAGGTCATTTTAGGCCTTCTGTTTTATGTTTATTCCTCTGTTGGGCTAGTTTTTCTCTTAATCATTATAATTAATTTTAAAAAATTTCACTAATGTTTTTTTGAAAAAAACTAGTTTCAACCTATTATAAATTATAAATTATTATTAAAAACACTGAATAATATTTTGTAAATTAAAATTTCACATGTGGAAGAAATTAAAATAAAATTAATCTCGTAGGTGAGACGACAATGCAAGGATTTAAAGAGAAAATTACCAAAATATTGAAACTTTTTTTAATTAATTTTAATCATGAAATCATTAAAAATTACATAAGTTATTTTAATTTATGGATAATTTATTTAATAAAAATTTTGAACCAAATTAATCCATTATTTTATTATATAAATAAATTAGTTGAAAAACAGTTGGAAATATAATTTTGTGTATTTCACTATTCTTCTAAAAATGAAATTTCTTAGAAAAATATCCAAAATTATCCAAGAAGTAATTATTGATATAACCCTTTCTAGAATTATGTTTTTTTTTTCAAATAAAAAATATAAAAGTTTCAAAAATAAGATTTATAATGGATTCCCCATTAAATGGCGGTAGAAATACCTTTCCAAAAAAAATATTTTTATTCCTAAAAATTGTTTTATTATTATCTAATACCTATAAAATATATTAGTTGAGTAGAAAAAATTATTGAATACATTTATATATTTTAATAAAAATATCAATATAAAGTTTTTTAAAAATTTATTTAGATAAATTTTTTATATAAAAAATAATTTTCTTAGAAAAGTAATTTCAATATTATCAAATAGTTCATTCATTCAATTATACTAATTTTTGACTAAAGGATTCATTTTATTTACATGTGTAGTTAATATTTTTATAATTTATTTATTCTTATTAATAACATCCATTTAAATGGATAGGTGGTAGCTATAAAAATAACAATTTAATCATCACATTCAATGTATACATTAGTTAGGTAAAAACTCACCCTAACATGTGATTAATTCTATTGAAGGGAATAATTATTGTGTGTAAAATTAAATCGTAGTGTTTGGTGTGACAAGAGATAATCTTTGTGTTTCATGTATCATATGATCAAATTGTTGTTGCGCATAATGCAAAAGAAACATAGTCATTTTATAAAAAAAATTCATTCAGGGATGCGTAAAATGAAAAATATAAAAAATATTATATTAATTCGAAATAATAATTTACAAAATCTAGGGGTGTTACAGAGGGTAAATATGGATAATTCTTATTGCAAATATGTAATAAATGAACCCAATTTCATGTTCACAATATTTTTTATGGAACTATCATTCATGACCAAAACATTATGTGTGGACTTGACGTTAATGTCAAAAGATTATGAATAAACTTAGTTTTTATGTCCATTGGATTATAGGTGGACTTGGTATCTTGTTAATAATTTTATGTGGGGTCTGGAATCCATTTCATTGTCATAATGAGTGATCCTATTTATATTTATATATTTTTAAGAAGTAATATGATTATGTCTGCCACAATATCATGTCTTTTTCTATTTTTATGCTCTCATTTCTCATGTTCATTGATTTATTTTTGATTCATGTCTTATGAAAATTAAATTTTCATTCCATGACTGAAGAATGTCATATTTTATATAAAGGGTATGTTTTTCATGTTCTAATGGTCATGTTATTATACCCTAATGCTCATGTTTTGATTATTTGATCATTGATATCTCCATTTTTTACCTTCAATAAGAATATGAGCTATATTTTTTTTTCTTATTACATTCCCTACGTTATGAATAATGGGTTTTGGAATGATATTTCTATTAAGGGGTCCATTAATGAAGAACACTTGGGGATTATATTATGAAAAAAAATTATATGTCAAACATTCCAATGATACTATAACTATGACATTATCGAGTTAAAAATTATGTTATGTAATAAATATTAATCTACTAGAATATAAAATATATTAATCAAATGTATTGGTTGTGATAGTTGGTATCAAATAAATATTTCTTTAGAATTTATAAATGATGATGAGAAAACATATGTGAAAGGACTATGGATATGTATATGTATAGGAAAACTTCATTATGTTTAGGTAATTATCATATATGACCTACGATAAATCTACGTTGTCATTGAATGAAAATAAGGTGTCTTTATTTAAACATCGAATGAATTATCATTCCAGAAAATGAGGTTTTATAGTATGATGATTGCATCTCCCACAATGTTTTTTGGTTTTAGTCATTTGTTTAAACCCAATGAAATTATGTGAACTATGAATGTGATTTCCATTATAAAGAATTTTCTTAGGATAAACTCAATGGAATAAGATACGGTATGCAATATCTTGTGATATATATCTCTCAACCCTTTCAAAAAATTGGTGTCAAAACTGAGCATTTTTAACTACCAAATTCCTTAAAGAGTTAATCAAATAATATTGAATATTTTATATGAAAACATCCACCCTCCATCTACGGGTCTTATGATCCATTGGTTGTTGAGAAATAAATCAATGTGATTGAATGGATATTTATAATGAAAATTCCATAACATATATGGATATTAAATCATTTTAGATGAAAATTTGGTAAATGGAAAAAAAAAATATTGAAGGTCTACAATTGTTTATTGTATTAGGAAACTTGGAATCAAAATATTATATCCTGGCCAATGATCTTCAACATGTCTCATAATCATCTCAACCTTTAGTACTTCCACAAATTTTTTTTTCATAAGCCAGTTAATGGAAATATAAATAAATAGATAACTCATATGCTTAGTAGGGGTAAATAATGAAAATGATAAAGAATAACATGGAAGATAATTCAATGGAAAATGAGAATAAAAAATAAATATCATACCCATCAAATTAGATTTTATAATAAAGATGTCCATTTCATAAGATATATATCATAAGAGAATTAAGAGAATACATAATGAAATCATAACCTATGAATAAAACATGGAATTTATGTCCACATTAGAATAAAAAAAATTTGTGAAGGATACATACCATGGCTTTTATAACATGAAATTATTGGGATATAACCCATATACCTACTTTGGGATTGGGCTAACAACTTGTGTACCCTATTACTTTTAGGCTCAGGCTACAACCCATGTATCTTATTTTTTTAGTCTTGGGATAAAACTAGTGTACCCTTTTAATTTAATTCTTGGCCTAAAAAATTATTCCTTCTTCTTTTTGGGCTTGGGATACAGCCTGTGTACCATTTTACTTTTGGGCTTCTGCTACAACACATGTACCTTCTTTTTTTTGGGTTTGGGATACAACTTGTGTACCCTCTTACTTTTAAGATTATGATACAACCCATACACCTTCATATTTGTAGTCTTGGGGTAAAACTAATGTACTCCTTGACATCATATAAATCATATAATTACAAAATTAATTAAGGGTACATATATGTCGCACCCACATCATAGTAAATTCATTCATACATGTTCTATAAAATAATAAAATTTCATTATATCATGACCCATAAAAAGAGATTGTATTTTTAAAATCATAACACATGAAATGAATTGGTTATCACTATCATTTCACCAATTCACATCAAATAATAAAATTGATGTTTTATAATCACATTGGGAAATCATAACCTATGAAATGAATCAGTTTTCAAAAGCATAAAACCTACAGGAGTGAAATAGGTGTCGTAAAAATCACATAATAAAAACATAAACCATTCAATACAGAATTTCAATGTACGCTTTGGATAATTTATTATAAGGGAATGAGTAATATCAAAAGATGATATATTATATGTAAAATATTTTTTGCAGATATTTTGGAATGTCTTATTTAGGTAAATATCATTTTACATTGGAAAATAACCTTTAAAACAAAAAAAATCGATAATAAAATTCCTTATAATCATATAAAATAATATTGAAAAACTATTTGATAAATTTTACTTGAAAATATATTTTTAAATCACTTTATTAAAAATTAACCATTTAAAAATGAGAATAAAGATTAAAATAATTGATGGTGGGTAAATTCGTACATGTCGTATGAGGTAAAACTAACATTCCTTTTTCACAGTAAAAAATTTCAAATTACTTCTCATTCAGAAAGTGACATAGAGATTCCATTGAAAAATAATTTAAAAGAAAAAATGGAATTTATTATTATTATTACTATTTAATATTAGTATATTATTCTTGCAACGAATTTCAATAAAACATTGGTTTGAATGTATAATGATTTCTGGCACAAGAGAGGGTAGTGTCAGGCATTATTAAAATACATTCTTAATTATCTTATGTACCAAAGAGTGGAAAAATAGAAAAAATACATGAATATACAACTAATAACCTGTGGATAAGAAAAAATATGAGATTTATTATTATATAGATTATAATACCACCTAAAAGGAAACATAAACATTAACAATCTCAAAAAAAATGAGAGAATATCTTTAAACTCTTACCACTTGATTACATAGGATCATAATCTTCATTTATGAAATTGAATTTTTCATGGAGAATAATTATCATTAAATTGATGTTGTTAATTATGTAAAAAATTAATTGGAATCATATACACCTAGTTAATGAACATAGGTTCATAAATTAACATATTTCATAATGAAAGCAATTTGAGACAAAACTACTTTACCAATTTTGTAACTAATGAAACATTTATCCAATGAAATAAATATCATAGAATGGATGTGCAAATACCCATAAATTTAAGTACATGATTTATATAATAAATCAATGTAATTTATAAAAAACTACACAAAAAGAATGGGTGGTGAAAAAAGGATGTATCTATTAGAAATAAATATTGGGATGAAATTCCCTTACCTTGTGTCTTGAATCTCATCATAATCGTTCCAACCACTTATTAATATCGTAACTCCATTAGTTTTATTGCATAAAGATTCTTTATATTTTTTTCTACCCAATAAAATGATTCATGGAAGAAGAAATGAATTTTTGGAATTGAATTGGGTAGATCATTGATGAACCTAAAGTGTTTGAGAGGTGTGAAGAAGAGGTAGATGTGGTGTCCTTTTATAGTGAAGGAAAAGGACATATATGGTATTATTGAAAAAATTCATATATAACCACCTTTTAACCTATAAAAGGCATAAAATATAACCCAAACTCAATAATGGATGGTTCATGGTCAAATAATGTCCATTCAATGTGTTTTGGAAAACACTCTAGGTCATTTTGGCTCTTCAATTTAATGTTTAGTACTTAGTTAACCTAAATTTTTCCATTACTAATGTAATTAATTTTAATTACCTTCCCTAATAATTTTCTAAAAAACAATTTTGAACTTATTTGACATTATAAATTATGATTATACTGAATATTAAATCCATTTTACAAAATTCAAATAATAGAATTGGTAGAAATTAATTTAAAATTAATATCGCACTCAGGTTGTCAATGCATGTTTCTAAAGTAAAAACATTCAAAATATTAATATGTTTTTATACCCAATTTAAAATTGAAATTGATATCAATGACATAAATGATATTAATTAATAAAAAATCTATGTAATTAAAATTTTGAACAAATTTAAAATATAATTTATCATTAGCAATTAATTAGAGGAATATGAATTTTTGAAATAAAAATATTTTTTTTATTCATTAAAAACAAACATAAAAAAATATAGAAAAATTATGCTATCATAATTTTTATGTTTTCTGTTCATTGATGAATCTCATTTCGACATATTGAGTCTATACAAGTTCCAAAATTATGATTTTAAATGGGTTTTACATTAAAAGCCAGTTAAAATACCTTTACAAAGAAACATATGCCTTTATGAATTCTATTGGGTTTGTTCTTTTCTTATGTCTTTTGAATAAATTAGATGAATATCAATAATATATTCGTTAATATATATATATATATATTACAATAATATCAATCAATAATTATAAATAATTTTATTTATTAGGGTAAATCGTCTTTGTGACTATAAAATAATAATATTTTTTATATATTTACCATGTTTTCATATTCATGTATAATTCATTATTAACTTATGAATTCATCATAATTTTTTTGAGACCATATATTTTCATAAGTTAGTTACTACTATTCATAACCACTAATTTACTGTCTTGGTTATATTTTATTATTTTAAATTATTTTATTTTAATGATATACAATTGTTTTGTAAAAATCAGTTATGCCTGTTACAGAAGCCATCATGGAATATCATTGTTGCATGTAATGCAAGCTAACCTCGATGTTATGTGTAGAGAAAGATAAAATTTATGTTCTGTGTAGTGAATGATTAACTTTTAGTAACATATAACTGAATATAAACATAGTGCTTTAATAAAACAAATTCATTTAGGGTTGTGTGAAATGAAAAATATAAAAAATATTAATTAATTCGAACAAAATAATTTAAAAAATCTCAGGGTTTTACATTCTACCCCCCTTAAAATTAATTTTACCCTCAAAACATTGCTGGGTAATCAATTTTTTATAATTAAATGTTTCATTTATAGAATCTCACATTGTAAAAATGAATATGAAAACTTCCCTTAAAAGGGGATTTTTGTACTATAATGATTTCTAAAGGAAACATATAACTAGGTTTCCTTGTAACATCTCGTCCTGTCTCACCACTATGTGGGTGGACAGAAAAATTACCACATGGCCTTAGGTGCACCTCCCTATATTCTAGTGGCTACAGAATACTAGCGGGGGGATTAGGATAGTAAGTTGAGGCACATTACCCTCTTATCACAATTGCACAACTTTATTATTGAGTAAATAAGAATCAATTGAAGAAGTAGTAAATAGAAATTATAATGTGGTGAAAGAATTATTTATATTAAAACTAATAAAAGTAGAAAACTCCAGTTTATAAAATTGTTGCATGTCATGGTGATACATCTATTATATCATTAAACAAAATAGAATACTTCAAATCTCTGTATATATATAATGAAAAGACTCAAAGCCCCAAGGGATATCTCCACAAGCATCTAGAGCTTCCGCTCGATCCTTTTTCCTAACTCATAGGTATATAAAATAGAAACAAGAAGGTCCATGGTTATGAGAATATGAATGTCTACATGGGTACCCTAGTGCAATGGTGGCCCGAATAGGGTGTGAGATAAAAATCTCAATAGGCTCGGACCACCAGCGTCTTCCCCAATATAGACAAAGTAATATTAATTAAATAGTATGCAAGTATTCATAACAAAGTAAGTTGAACTATAACTAAATACCCATGTACTTGCATCAGCCCATGGATAGTGTCTGAACATGAAACAAAAAATATATCATGTAATTACCATTTTAGGTTAACTGGTCACAGAAGTCATATTGAGCATATACATCACATCATGATAGTGGAATTAGTTAAGGTAATAAGGTGTAACAATGAAACCTGTAATGATATTTTACAAAAAAGTAAGATGGTAATAACCAAGGAAATGTAGACCTCATGGGTTTTCAATTCAGTAATAAATTAACCCTGGAAGGGGGTAAGAGTGTAATATTAAGAGAATATTCTATGAGATTCCATAATGAGTCACTTACCAAGTCCCAGGAGTTCATCGAATTTAAAATGGGGTTAAATAATGACTCAGCTCAATTGACATTAACTATAGTAGATACATGTCAATGCTGGATCCAAAGAGTGTATTCAAGGCATACTATTTTATAATTTTGAATCCAAGGACTGTATCCCAGACATATTGTGGTACTACATGAGGAATCTTATAGTGTCATTCTGGGCATCCATGGTTAGACAATGATTGGGTTCTAGGTGGGTCTCAACCTAAGAAAGTCATGTCCTCAAATTCGGATTGTGGTCAATAAATTCTCAATGCATTCTACAATCTGAATCCAAGAAAAGTTCAAGTCAGACCATTCCTATTTAACAATTAAGTCATGTAATATTTCCTTTTGGTTCAATCCTTTCTTTATATTGGTGTGGAAAGGTCAAGTATCATTGAAGCTGTTAATTTATCGGTTTAATCCATGGTTTCTATTTGTGTGGATGGGACAAGTAGCATTGAAACCATTTATCAAGGCATAATTAAATTTTACATACATTTGGTCTAAGAAATACCTTTAATTAGTGTGACAAGGCCAACCATCATTCAACAATTTAATCCATTCATAAGAAATTAATAATCATAGTTTATTACACTTCCTTCAATTAATGTGGTAGGGGTGCTATGAACATGCAACCTATTATCAAATTACATTAAACACGGCCAGGTAATATACTTATGTATTCTTGCCAATTCCATTTCAGATTTAGTTATCAATTTGAAAATATTTCATTAGGCAGGTTAATTGGTGAGAATACATGGTATGGGCCATTATGAAATTAAAAAATTTAATACAATCCATTTAATATAGGAAATAGAACAGTTAGAAAGGTCATGTTGAGGAACACTGAAATGGTGGCCCAAATGTGTCAAAACACTAATAAAATTATGGAAAACATCACACAAGGATAAATCCATTTTGAAACTGGGCCCAACACTTTGGCAGATCCTTTCCCAATTATGTATTTAAAATGTTAACTCGTTTTTTTAGTGCCATTAGGGAAACATCCCATACTCTCCATATTTTAATCCAACATCAAGGCAATATGAAAAACCAATACATTATTCCATGAACAAAAAAATCTAATCACTACTTTTATATCAAAGGCAGCGAACCACTATTGGAGGTGTTTTATTATAAAATCATGAAATTGATTATCAAAAAGTCATGAACCTCATTTAAAATTTAAAACATGAAACATACCAAAATTTTTGCTTAAGAGGAATTAAATAAAACCACATCACAACATCAATTTTAATCTTACAAAATGTCAGCGATAAATTATTTAATGCATTTATAAAATTAAAGGACATGGAAAGGGACCATACCTTAAGGTGGAAGCGGTTTAATAATCAGAACTATGAAATTTATTGCAGCAACTAAGCATAAACTTCCCATAGTGTCACACACACACTGTAACATCCCAGGTAAATAAAAAATAATACATTTTCATATTTATTAATATTTTCGAATTAAATATTAATATTATTTTAAATTTTAGTTAACACGTAGCCGTTATACTGGCGGGAATGGATAGAAATAACTAAAATATGATTATATATGTTTGTTAAATGTTTTTACATTTATCTAATTAATTATAAAGGCTTAAAATATGAAAAGAATTAAATTTTAGGCTTATATACTCTAATTTTCACGAAAGGTCCACTTATCAGCTTTTGACGGAGAACCATCATTAAATATAGTTTGGTCGATCTTATAAATTCTATTGGACCAAATATAACTCTTCTTTAGAATTGGGACATCAAAATTTACTTTGTGTAAATTTTTGGTATCTTTCCGATAAAGTTCATTTTTTAATGAATAGAGTAAAATGTTGTATTTTAATTCAAAACCTCTTTTTAATCTAATTTTTTAAGATGATTAGATTATCTTTTGAATTGGTTTTAATGTGAAATTAGAATATATTTTTACCATTAAATCCAATAGTGGTCGTTGGAATTAATTTCACTTTGAAATCGGACTTAAACTAGTGTCAATCTTTTGATACTTATTGTTTCATAAAAACACGCTATTTGCTCTGACAACGGGAATTAATTATTAAATTAATTAATGCAACTTATATGTTGGTAATTTTGTAAAATGGACTTCATTTTTTAATTTGGAATAACAAATATAGCTTATGGTGATGTTTTGGTATATTTCTGAAAAACTTCAATTTTTGATGAATAGTGAAACCACTAAGTGGTACTTATAAAAAATGATTTTTTGTTTAAATAATATTTTACCACTTCTGTGTTTTGAATTTCAAAAATCAGACATACATGGTTTTCATTAAGAATTAAAATGTTGTTCAATGAGAATAAAATAATTTTTTGGTGAATAGTAACTTTTATGTTCTTAATCGCGATTAGAGGTAATTAGTGCAATTTAAGGAAAAAATGACATTATAATAAAATTAAAATACCTTCACACATGTCCTACCCTTATTGGATGTGTCATGGCCAACCAAGACAAGCCATGGGACAACTTGGGTACCCCATGGAGCCACTTTGGATGGGAAATGACATAAATAACTTTTTACTTAATGTTAAAGTAAAAATGACACACACATGAGATGTTTTACTAAAACAATTTTTACATGGGGTTATAAAAGTCAGATTTTTGACTATAAATATTCATTATAAAGATAAAAATATTTCATACATCATTGTATTTTTTTAAGACATTAAATAAATTAAATTATTTATGACATCCTGATGATGCAGCGATGACCTCATTATTTAACGATTTAAATAAAATGGAAAGATAATGTAAAATCTAAGACCTACACATGGAAAAAACCTATTGGATGGGTGGATTTCGAACCCTTATCACCTTATCCTAGAAAAACATCAATGTGGGACCTCTTAAATCCGATTACCATGTTAAAATAAAGTGACTTTTCTTTACCTTCCAAGAGTGCCCCTCCTCTCCTCTTATAAAAGGCCCCCACCTCTACCTCCTTACCCAAAATTCCAAAGCCTTTGGCTCAGCCAACCCCTGTCCATTTTGGATCTCCATATCCCTCTCTTACTCCTTGAAGCATCACTTTTAGCATATGTCTTCCCAAGGAAGCCTTTGAGCTCAAATCTAAGAGAGTTACCCGATTTTAAGGTAATGTCTTCTTTTGAGTCCTTTTGTTTTATTTTGCTTCTCCAAACCCCTTAAACTCTTTTTATTCTTTTCTTTTGTAACAAATCCAGTCTCCAAAATATAATAGGATGTTGTTATAAGAAGTATTCGAGCTACACTTACACATACCTACATCTAATGGATAAAGAACATACTATTTCCGTGGATGGCGAATTTCTGCCTCCCGAAACGATGATTGTTCAAAATTATTTTAACACATTAAAAGGTGGCCATTAATATGACACTTTATTTATATATAATATATAATATGTTTATGTTTTCCTTAATCTTCTGTATTTTTTATTTTGGGAATACCTTTATGGTTTCCATTATGGGTAAACACGATAATTTCATTTTAGGAAGTGTGGACTACCGCCCCCTCAAAGTGATGTGATTCGTTAATGCCATATGTGGGACGTATAAAGGATGGATTTAAAGTTATTGTATATGATTTTATACAGGAATTATAATATACCTCTATATCATTATTATTTCTTTCCGTTAAAGTATGAGATAGAAATGAAAGTAGCGTTCATGCGTACGTATGGCTTACCGTCTCCATGAACGGTGCATTTCATTTCTTATCCCCATATGTAATGTACTGTTAAAAGTACATGTATATAATGGATATATATAATTAATGATACATCTAAATGATGAATATAATTCTGGAATTAAAATATACATACCTCTCATTTAGTTTTAATTCCATTAATATGACAAAGAAATGAAAGTAGCGTTCATGCGTACGTACGGCTTACCGTCTCCATGAACGGTGCATTTCATTTATTTCCTCTAAATGATTATGTAATATTTTAAATACTTGTATATTCTGGATATATATAATATATATTCTATCCAAATCAGTAATTTCATTATGGATATAAAGAACCTTTGACCACACGAACAACATGTAATTGTAAGAAGTCCACTTTCGACTTAAGAACCAAATATCGACAAAACAAACATTATTAACATAAATGGTTACATAAAGTTTATAACATGGAAATAAGTGATATGAAAGAAATACTGAACTTTAAAAAGGTTCTTAATCAAGTAGAAATTAACTCAAGTTTTTTATTCAGGACGTTAAAGAACGATCGAGTCAAGTCGGACCTGAGGTAAGGGACTTCGTCTCAATCTCTTTTAATTGAGGCATATTTCGTTTTATACACAACATTATTTTATACGGTGTATAAACCCCTTTTACTTTTACTTTTATAAAAAAGGAATCTTTTTCTACGAAGCGTTTTACAAAACGACAAAAATGAATGATTCTTTTAATGTACGCGGTGACAACAACCTTTTCCGCTGCGGCGAGTATTATTTTGTCTTTGGCTTCCCCAACAAGCTATAATGTTTTTAAAATAAAATAAATTTCATATACTATTTTATGTATTTTGGTATTGAAAATGTTTTTGATAAAGGATTCTATTATGTAAATATATTTATGATATATTGTGATTTAAATGTGGAAATGTTATCATTCCTTTATATTGGTTTTATGTTTTATGATGTTATATTGGTATTTGGACATTTTAACGGGTGGTTACGTGATAAACCATATGACGGGTGGTGCTGTGAATACTAGGACGGGTGGTTACGTTATAACCTCCAATGCATTGGGTATGGAAGTCGGCCGTATGGCTATTCAATTAAGTATATATAGAAGTTGGCCATATGGCTATTCCATTAAGTGATATGTGTGGAAGTCGATCGTATGGTTATTCCACTTAAGTATGTTTATGTCCCAAGTTACCTTTATATGTTATGTGTTCTTTATATGGTTTTTATGGTAATCGTTTTTTTTTACAAAAGGGTATGTAATGATATTTTATTCAGTGAAGAATTTTTACTACTTCATGAAGGTGAAGGTATTACTTTGATAAAGTAAACATGGTTTACTTGATGTTTGAAAAACTAACAGTTTTCATTGTTGGTTTATCTCTTACTGAGGTTTTTATGCTCACCCCAAGTATTTTTGAAATGTTTTTCACAGGACATAATATGGAATAAGGTCAAGGATGGTATCTAGGGAATGAAATGCTATATAAAACATGGAACTAGACATGTTTCTTCTTAAGTGTTTTTTTTATTCTATGGAAACTTGGTAAAAGTGTTACTTTGTAAATCTTTTGAGATGTAATAGTTATGTTATAATTCTCTAAAACTATAAACATGAAAAGATCCTCAATGTAAATTATTCATTTAATTCAATATTAAGTAAGGTTTAAGGCTGGGGCCTTATAGATGGTATCAGAGGTCGGTTTATACAACTTTAGGAGTCATAAAAGTGTAAAAGTATAAGTTAATTTATGGTATGATTGAAATGATATAGCATTTAACGATTACCATGTTTCTTCACCTAAGGTATTTCAGTGTTAAGAATGGTTTTTCGTAGAGGAAATAAAGAAGATTTTTTTTTGGGAAGGAATACTTAGGGAAATGACCTTCCAAATCAGTATCCTGAGATGGTCAGAATCAGAACTACACAGTTTTTTGATGTGATGGCTCAGTTGACTCAGGTTACTACCGGAGGAGTTGAAAGGAAGATTGGTGAATGCTCCAGTTTTGTCAATTCCTTCCAGGAATGGTGAGTTTGTTATATACAGTGATGCTTCATTGAAAGGACTTGGTTGTGTCCTTATGCAGAATGATCAGGTAATTGCTTTTGCTTCACGTTAGTTGAAAACTCATGAGTTAAATTACCCTACACATGATTTGGAATTAGCTGTTGTTGTTTTTGCTTTAAAATTTTTGGGGCATCATTTGTATGGAGTAACATGTGAAATATATACTGATCAAAAAAGTTTAATGTATATATTCAGTCAGAAATAATTGAACATGAGACAGAGGAGATGGCTGGAATTAATCAAGGATTATGATTGTAAAATTCATTACCATCATGGAAAAGCAAATAAAGTGGTTGATGCTTTGAGTCGAAAAAGTAATGCTTCATTAACCATGATACGTTTGGAAATAGATCCTTTGGTTTTTGATTTTATGAACTTTGGTATAGAAGGTATTGGTGTAGGAAGTTCTTCTGTTTTGTTTCAGGTATCAGTGAAATCTTCTCTATCAGACAGAATCAAGCAAGCATAGAAGAAAGACAGTGAGTTCTAGAAAAAGGTAGAGTTGCTTCAGAAGGGTAAGTTGCCAGAATTCAACATTGATAGTGATTGTGTTTTATGATTTTAAAATAGATTTTTTGTGCCTTTTGATTCATAGTTGAAGAGAGAGTTGTTGTGTGAATCTCATAGTTCTCCATTTTCAGTTCATCCTGTCAGTACTAAGATGTTTTGATATCTGCGGGAGTATTAATGGTGGGATGGAATGATAAGAGATATTGCAGATTTTACTGTGAAGTGTTTGACTTTTTAGCAGGTTAAATCAGAGCGACAGTTACCGAAAGGGATGCTTCAGCCTCTACGAGTGCCAGAGTGGAAATGGGAGAATATATCCATAGAATTTGTTGTGGAATTACCGAAGACATCTCGAGGTAATAATGCAATCTGTGTTATTGATGATCGCTTGACTAAATCTACTCATTTATTCATATTCGAGATACTTTCTCTCTAGATCAACTTTCTCGATTGTACCTTAAAGAATAGTCAGGTTGCATGGAGTTCCTCTTTCCATTGTGTCCGATCGTGATCCCAGGTTTACTTCTAACTTTTGGAAAGGCCTTCAGAAGTCGTTGGGTACTGAATTAAATTTTAGTACATCTTTTCATCCGCAATCAGATGGGCAGTCAGAACGAACAATTAAGACCTTGTAGGATATGCTACGAGCTTGTTCGATGGATTATCAGGGAAGTTGGGACCAACATCTTTCTTTGGTTGAGTTTTCTTATAATAACATTTTTCATTCTAGTATATAGATGGAACCATTTGAGGCATTATATGGTAAGTAGTGTCGAACTCCATCATTTTGGGATGAAGTGGGTGAAAGGAAGCTGATGGGACCAGAATTGGTAGAAGATATGGCAGAAAATTTCAGCTGATTCAGAGACACGTGAGAAAAGCTCCGAGCTAGCAGAAGAGTTATGCGGATAACCGGAGGAAGGATCTATCTTTCGAGGTAGGTGATCATGTTTTTCTAAAGGTTTCTCCATGGAAAAGTGTGATGAGATTTGGTAAGAAAGGAAAGCTGAGTCCAAGGTTCATTGGACCATAAGATATTCTGGAGAGAGTTGGATCAGTTGCATACAGAGTGGCTTTACCTCCGAGTTTATCTTAGGTACACAATGATTTTCATGTTTCGATGATGAGGAAGTATATGCCAGATCCATCTCATCTTTTGAGTCCAGAGGTATTTCAGCTGGAAGATAACCTATCATATGAGGAAAAACTGGTCCATATTCTTGACCACAGGGAGAAAGTGTTACGAAATAAGGTAATCCACCAGGTAATGGTTTTGTGGAAAAACCATATGGTTGAAGAGGCAACGTGGGAATCTAAAAATGCTTTGAGGGATAAATACCCCCACTTATTTTGATAAATGAATAAAATTGCGAGGACACAATTCCCAAAAGGGGGGAAGGATGTAACATCTCAGGTAAATAATGAATAATACATTTTAATATTTATTAATATTTGCGAATTAAATATTAATTTTACTTTAAAGGGGTTGCTATGTTCGATAGCGTACCTGATACGCAACAAAGAGTTTCTTTGAAATCGTACGTTGCACACTAGTAATAAAATAAAATTATTTTAAATGTTAGTTAACACGTAGCCGTTGTACTGGCAGGAATGGATAGAAATAACTAAAATATGATTATATATGTTTGTTAAATGTTTTTAAATTTATCTAATAAAGGGTAAAGGCTTAAAATACGAAAAGAATTCAATTTTAGGCTTATATACTCTAATTTTCACGAAAGGTCCACTTATCACCTTTTGACGGCGAACCGTCATTAAATATATTTTTGATCAATCTTATAAATTCTATTGGACCAAATATAACTCTTCTTTAGAATCGATACATCAAAATTTACTTTGCGTAAATTTTTGGTATCTTTCCGATAAAGTTCATTTTTTAATGAATAGTGCAAAATGTTGTATTTTTATTCAAAACCCCTTTTTATTATATTTTTTTAAGATGATTAGATTATCTTTTGAATTAGTTTTAAAGTGAAATTAGAATATATTTTTACCATTAAATCCAATAGTGGTCATTGGAATTAATTTCACTTTGAAATCAGACTTAAACTAGTCGCAATCTATTTATACTTATCGTTTCATAAAAACACTATATTTTCTCTGACAGCGGGAATTAATTATTAAATTAATTAATGCAACATATATGTTGTGAATTTATTAAAATGGAATTAATTTTTTAATTCGGAAAATCAAATATTGTTTAGGGTGATGTTTTGGTATTTTTCTGAAAAACTTCAATTTTTGATGAATAACGAAACCACTAAGTGGTAGTTATAAAAACTGATTTTTCGTTTAAATGAAATTTTACCACTTATGTGTTTTGAAATTCAAAAATCCGACATACATGGTTTTCATTAAGAAGTAAAATGTGGTTCAATGAGATTAAAATAATTTTTTGTTGAATAGTAACTTTTATGTTTTTAATCGTGATTAGAGGTAATTAGTGCAATTTAAGGCACAATTGATATTATAATAAAATGAAAATACCTTGACACATGTCCTAACTTTTTAGGATGTGTCATGGACGACCAAGACAATCCATGGATCAACTTGGGGACCCCATGGAGCCACTTTGGTTGGGAAATGACATAAATAACATTTTATTTATTGTTAAAGTAATAATGACACACACATGAGATGTTTTACTAAAACAATTTTTACATGGGGTTATACAAGTCAAGAGTTTGACTATAAATATTCATTATAAATCTAAAAATATTTCCTACATCATAGTATTTTTTTAAGACATTAAATAAATTAAATTATTTATGACATCATGATGATGCAGCGATGACCACATTATTTACGATTTAAATAAAATGGAAAGATAATGTAAATTCTAAGACCTACACATGGCCAAAACCTATTTTCTGGGTGGATATCGAACCCTTATCAGCTTATCCTAGAAACAAATCAATGTGGGACCTCTTAAATCCGAATACCATTTTAAAATAAAGTGACTTTTCTTTACCTTCCAAGAGTGCCCCTCCTCTCCTCTTATAAAAGGCCCCCAACTCTACCTCCTTACCCACACTCCCAAAGCCTTTGTCTCGGACAATCTCTAACCATTTTGTCTCTCCACATCCCTCTATTACTCCTTGAAGCATCACATTGGGCAGAAGTCTTCCCAAGGAATCCTTTGAGCTCAAATCTAAGAGAGTTACCCGATTTTAAGGTAATGTCTTCTTTTGAGTCCTTTTGTTTTATTTTGCTTCTCCAACCCAATAAAATCTTTTTATTCTTTTCTTTTGTAACAACTCTAGTATCCTCAGTATACTAGGATGTTGTTATAAGAATTATTCTAGCTACACTTACACACACCTACATCTAATGGTTAAAGAAGATAATGTTTCCGTGGATGGTGAATTTCTGCCTCCCGAAACGATGATTGTTCAACATTCTTTTAAGACCTTCAAAGGTGGCCATTAAGATGAAACTATATTTATATATGATATATAATATGTTTATTTTTTTCTTTATATTCTGTATTTTTCATTTTGGGAATACCTTTATGGTTTCCATTATGGGTAAACACGATAATTTCATTTTAGGAAGTGCGGACTACCGCCCCCTCAAAGTGATGTGATTCGTTAATGCCATATATGGGACCTATAAAGGATTGATTTAAAGTTATTATATATTATGTTATAATGGAATTATAATATACCTCTATATCATTAATATTTATTTCCATTAAAGTATGAGATAGAAATGAAAATAGCGTTCAAGCGTACGTACGGCTTACGGTCTCCATGAACGGTGCATTTCATTTATTATCCCCAAATGTAATGTACTATTAAAAGTACATGTATATAATGGATATATATAATGGATGATACATC
The DNA here is from genome assembly GCA_963277665.1 of Viscum album. Taxonomy (NCBI): domain Eukaryota; kingdom Viridiplantae; phylum Streptophyta; class Magnoliopsida; order Santalales; family Viscaceae; genus Viscum; species Viscum album. Next base: position 18,908,133 of record OY728137.1, on the reverse strand, counting down.
TAAATTATTAATATAATTATGGAATTAAAATATACATACCTCTCATTTATTTTTAATTCCATTAATATGACAAAGAAATGATTGTATCGTCCATGTGTACGTACGACTTATCGTCTCCATGAACGGTGCATTTCATTTCTTACTTCTAAATGATTATGTAATATTATAAATAAATGTATATTCTGGATTTATATGATATATATTCTATCCAAATCAGGAATTTCTTTTTGGATATAAATAACCTTTGACCACACGAACAACATGTAACTGTAAGAAGTCCACCTTCGACTTAAGAACCAAATATCGACAAAACAAACATTATTAACCTAAATGGATACATAATGTTTATAACTTTGAAATAAGTGATATAAAAGGAATAATGAACTTTAAAAAGGTTCTTAATCAAGTAGAAATTAACTCAAGTTTATTATTCAGGACGTTAAAAAACGATCGAGTCAAGTCGGACCCGAGGTAATGGACTTAGTCTCAATCTCCTTTCATTGAGGCATATTTCGTTATATACACAACTTTCTTTTATACAGTTAATAAACCCCTTTGACTATTACTTTTATACAAAAGATATATTTTTCTACGAAGCGTTTTACAAAATTACAGAAAGGAATGTTTCTTTTAATGTACGCGGTGACAACGACCTTTTCCGCCGCCGCGAGTATTATTTGGTCTTTGGCTTCCTCAACAAGTCGTAATGTTTTTAAAATAAATAAATACCATATACTCTTTTATGTATTTTGGTGTTGAAAATGGTTTTGATAAAGGATTCTATTATGTCAATATATTTATGATATATTGTGATTGAAATGTGGAAATGTTATCATTCCTTTATATTGGTTTTATGTTTTATGATTTTATATTGGTTCTTGGAAATTTTAATGGGTGGTTACGTGATAAACCATGTGACGGGTGGTGTCGTGAATACCAGGACGGGTGGTTACGTTATAACCTCCAATGCATTGGGTATGGAAGTCGGTCGTAAGGCTTTTCTATTAAGTATGTATGGAAGTTGGCCGTATGGCTATTCCATTAAGTGATATTTGTGGAAGTCGACCGTATGGTTATTCCACTTAAGTATGTTTATGTCCCAAGTTACCTTTATATGTTATGTGTTATTTATATGGGTTTTATGGTAATATTTTTTTTACAAAAGGTTATGTAATGATATTTTATTTAGTGAAGAATTTTTACTACTTCATGAAGGTGAAGGTATTACTTTGATAAAGTATACATGGTTTACTTGATGTTTGAAAAACTAACAGTTTTCATTGTTTGTGTATCCCTTACTGAGCTTTTTTATGCTCACCCCATGTTTTTTTGAAATGTTTTTCACAGGACTTAATGTGGATTAAGGTCAAGGATGGGATCAAGGGAATGTCATGCATTATAAAACATGGAACTAGACATGTTTCTTCTTGAGAGTTTTTATTATTCTATGGAAACTTGGTAGAAGTGTCTACTTTGTAAATCTTTTGAGATGTAATAGTTATTTTCTATTTCTCTAAAACACTAAACATGATAAGATCCTCAATGTGAATTATTCATTTAATTCAATATTAAGTAAGGTTTAAGGCAGGGGCCTTATACACACACCCACACCCCCCCCACAGACACACATATCCAAAATCCAATTAATTTATTCCCCACACCATCATGGAATACTTATATGGTGGATATATATATAATATATATACTTATACATGCCTTATGTATATTAATGTGTTAACTCAAATGTTCATCAAAACCCACTGTAAAAAGATGTAGAATCACCAATATGCATCAAAAACACTCCACACACCTATAATTAATTACACATAACTCATATAAACTATAAGAACATAAATTAATATGAATTAAACAAAAATTGGACATATTACCTTACCCAAATTTTACTACAATGATCCAATTCGAGTTGGACTGAAATTCCTTCAGCGGCGGTCATCTGAATATGGGACTACAAATCCAACAACAACATTATAATACCCTATCAATAGAAGAACATAAAAAATGGAGTACCCATTTAACAAGGGATTAGGTGGAATTAAATGTTGGTACTAAAAGAGAAGAACATTGTGAAAGAGATGATAGATAATGTTGGAGAAAGCCTTACATCGAAGAATCAAACCACATCCATGAACGAACTAGAAAAAACACATGCAGAATGAGGATTCATGAGAGGAGGTAGTGCGTCATAGGGTTTATGGTTGGGGGGTTCTATGACTACTGTAAATCATGTTCAAGAGAGGATCGACCTAGAAGAGTTTTACCTTGGAGAGGATGGGTGGGTTCCTCTTCTAGGTTTATCTGGAGAGGAGCTTGTGTGAGATGGGTTGCAAGGGAATGGGGTCTTGAGCCTTGTGCATGTCACGCCTCACTAGAAAATAAAGAGATCATGCAACCCCTTTAAGTTTTCTAAAAACCTAAAAATACAAAAAAAATATAATTAATAACAATATTGTTTATAATAATATTATTATTATTAATAATAACTATAAGCTTAATAAAAATAATAATAGTCATCATAATAATATCCACTAATATTTTATTTTTATTTTTATCAATTAATTAAAACACATATTTGGTAAACCCCAAACTCCCCATTTAGTATCATTTAATTAAATTACCTTCAAAAATAAATAAATTAAATAAATTCACTGAATCATTATCAATTAAAATAAATTTAAAATGTTATACATACCTATCCAGATGGTTTAACCCACACGGTTTAGAAAACAGTGTGCCAACCATGTATAACCCATGTCTACGAAACTCACATTGTACGGTTTGTACCACATAGTTTTTTTAACCATTTATAGATCATAAAATCACCTATATCCATATGAATTTACCCACACAATTTCCTGATATGGGTTGCATAGTTTCAGATAAACCATGCACCCTCAACAGGTCCCTCAAATAGGAATTTTTTGTGTCCGGTTCTCCCAAAACACATCGGGCAACCTAGGTAACTTATCAGGACTTCTGCCAAGTCCCAAAACAACATGTTTATATCATCCAAGAATCAGAATTAGGTTCTGATGCTTCAGATTACAAATGAAACATAAATAAAATGAAAAGGTTCAAAAACTTTTGTATTTTAGTTAGGTTAAAAATACAAGATTCTATAATCTACCCACCACAAAACCTTCTCTCCCCCCAGATGATTTTAGGAATAACGTGAAATTCACTAACCTAAAAGGGTCATGATTTGTTGTTCAAAAGGTTTCATTTCATTACCAAGGCCAGATGCACCATTATTAAATTTTTAAACATTATTCTCTTAAACATTTAAAAACCAATGCATCTTTCAATTTTTAATTAGATCATTGAAAAAAATCATACATGAGCCTCTTGAGATAGATATGTTCATGTCATTCTCTTAAAAAACATATGACTAATGGTTATCCCCACCATATGTCTTTACGTAAAATATGGCTAATTCTAAGATATGATACCTCCACCATTGGAATTTTCATACAAGGTACACCTCTGAGTGTTATTACGACTCTCCTAGAATAATTTCACAACAATGTAATGGTCGAATCCTGATCGTCCTAATAGATGTTGGTCAAAAAATATTTCTCAATGTACAATGGTGACCTTGAACCCACCCTTTCATTCAAATTCCAATATCTTTTGAAATGATTCCTTACAATAACTCACCTTGAAAGAGAAGAAGAAGGAAAAATTTTATCCTTTTAGAAGAATTATCTCGAAGTAGTCCAACTTAAAAGGCCAAAACATTATTAAAATGTAACACTGGAGTCCTTGAGTCTGACCTAGGTGTTTCTATGTGGGAACCTAAGAATCACTCAGAACATACTGATCCTCGATAAGAACCACACTTTACCAAGTAACACCGAAAAAGATCACCTGAAAATATCAAAATCATTTAATGATTTAGCATTAAATAATACTGACTCTCTCTTATTTCATCATGGATAGAATCAGGATAAGGGAAAAAATAATCCCTTATGAATACTATATCAATAGGATTTATGATGGGGTTTCTAGTCAAACACACCCAAAAACTGAAAGGTAAAATAGATTAACCATAACTGGTCGATTACAACGAAGAAGCTTGGCTTCACCTGCGGATGAATTGTTACTCCCCAAACAGATTCATTTTCTGCAGAATAGAATTTTGTGCTTGTTCAAAATTTACCATCGATGATCAACCCAAGACAATGTTGTTTACTGAAGATTTCACACATTGGGAACCAGATAAAAGTTGTGCCTCTATGAAACCACCAGTAGGATCTAAGACTTGAAAGCCTCAAGGAATTCAGCTGAGAATGAGAACATAGAAATGATCGTCCTTGGGTTGTGCTCCTTCTATATGGAAGGACACATTTAAAAAGTTTCACATGATAATACCGATGATACGAGTGTCCTAGACTCAAAAGAAAGAATACTAGTCTTTCATATCCACAATAGATAAAATATTAAAGGAATGGGTGACACTCCTCCGAGCCTTGATCACCATGAGAAAACATATAAAGAAGGTCATAGAAATGGGATCATCAGGTAAAAACACCCGAGTCTTAAAAAATCCATCTTCAGCATCTGGGTGAAAATGTTTCTCAAACGCTCAGGTCACTCTACTTAGAGATTACCAGAGACTATGCTCATCAACATTAGGAGTTTATTACAGAGTCGTATAATCACTTATGTCCTTTTTCCAGGATGATTCTACTCCAATTTATCTATCTCTATGAAGAAGAAAGAGTCAAACGACCAAAAAAACAACCGACCATGAACAAGGCACCTCTAACCAGTTGAAAACGAGCATTACCTGATGATTAGGCCAATAATAATGTTAAAAGAACATGACCAACCATCTGAACACGGGTGTCAATAAAAAACTGAATGTCTTACTTGCAACAAAGAAACCCAAATGACACCAAAAATTATAAATATCATAGTTCAAGCAAGGAATTAATGTTCTTAATGTGCTACCTACAATTAGTTATCCCATTATGAAGAAAAAGTTTCTACCATAACACCAGGTCATGCAATATAGAAGTATCTAAGTTCCAAATCTGATCATCAAATCCATTACTAATGAAAAGAGAACCTACGAAAAACACTCACACTTTAATTCAAGGGAAAATAAAAGGAAAAAAGCAACCTTAACTTTTGAAAAGGTATTAAATAGAGGATACCCGTAAAAGATACCTTTCCATGACCTTTATATTTAATCAAATTTAATCTTTAAGAATCAATGATTTAATCAAAACATTGTGTACCCTATTTCTAAAAAAATACAAGGTACATGATTTTTCACCAACACCCCTTGGGAAAAAATAAATGTTATATGAAACCTCATTTTAACCATTAAAAATGTACCAACATCCATAATATTATATAAATTAAATCTAAATACTTCATTTAAGATGGTATGGTGAACTACGGGTGTCCCATTTTAACAAACATGGGTTCTCTATTATAAACCCAATAAAAATAACACTAATTATTAATGTTCAAACAACCAATTGGTTATCTCAAGAAAAAAATACCCCAACTAACCTACAAAGTTCCAATTTAATTTATAAAATCTGACCATTTGATTTCAGATCAATGTTATATCTATTTCACATTTATAATAATTTCCCAAAGCTGCATGCCATCACATTTAGTGTGTGTTTCAATTTTACAATTCATGAAGCACCCATACACTACATGTATTAGAAATTGGAACACATTAATTGATACCAATGTTAATTTTGGAATTAACAGGATAAACCATAATGATCCAATTTATATGGGTGGCCATATACCAACCTGCAATGCACCCATACACATTACAGTTTGGTATTTGGATCCGTTTAGTCAAAACCAAATTTACTTATAAATTGAATTCAATATCAATTTACAATGGTTCAATTACACGAGTTACCTTTTCCCAGCTATAAGTCACCCATACACCTTACAACTAATAAATAGATCTCATGTAACCATAACGAATTAGTTAGCCCATGCAACCACTTACATTTATCAATGTAAACTTTCATGTCACTACCAGTAGCTTCAACATAGAAACATGTTGAAATCAGAGAAACATGGAATAACGAGTATTAAAAATAGAAGGCATGAGAAAATTTACATAAATACGTATAAATCTATGCATGGAACATCAATAAGGCACATAATGAAGTTAGCATGCAAACTACAATGCAACTTCATGACATGGAACTACACATGTCTTGTGAATTTCTATATACCTAATATGATGCTTGTTATGGAACTTCCATTCCATATCAGGCCAAGGGTCAAATTCCATAAGGTTCATAAATCATGAGTAGTAGAAATTAAAATAATCACCCTAGGTGGAATAATATCAATTATATCAAAGAACAATAGAAGAAACAATCCCATCCCACAGCACTTGGTTATTTCCAGCATGTGGGGTGATTAGTCCAAGAACATCTATTAACAAGGCACCAAAACATTCTTATTCTCCTATATACAAACCCAAAATAGTATGAAAATCAAAATTAAATAGCCTTTTATGAGACTTTGTAACATCTCAACCTGACTCACCACTAAGAAGGTGGTCAGACCGGTCACCAAATGGCCTCAAACATGCCTCCTCGTACACCAGAGGCTACTAACTAGCAGTGAGGGTATTAGGATCGTCAATGGGGAGACTATAAACTATTATTTTAGTTTTTCAATGGTATTATAGAGTAAATAACAATCAATAGTTAAATTAATAAATACGAATAATAAATTAGTGGAAGAATTATATATATTTAATCTAATCAATGTGTCCAACTAAAGTTTATTCAATGAATTCATGTTATGGTGATATATATCATAAAAAAGAAATCAAAACAATATACATTAAATATGATTATAGAAATAAGGAAAATAATCAAAACCCCAAGGGTGATCTTCACGATCATCCCATGCTTTTACTTTGTCCTTTATTCCTATCTCCCATGTATAGAAAACAGAAACAATGTGGTCCATGGTCATGAGAACAAGAATGTCTGCTCAGGTACCTCAATGAAATGGGGGCCTGAATAGGGCATGAGATATAAATATCATTAGGCCATGAACACCAGGGTCTAGCCCAATCCAGATAGTGTAATGCTAATTAAATATTATGCATGCATGAATAACAATGTAAGAAGCACAATAAAAAATACCAAATTTCCTACTTCAACCCTCAGCTGGTGTTCGAACCTGATACAAGTTTTTTAATTATTTCATTACCATTTTATGTTAATGGTTAATGTGATTCGTATCCAAAACTAACATGTTACATGTTTATTTATTATGTAATTAAAATTATATGTTAATATTGCAAGGAATTCCACAATGAGTCACCTAACGAGTCCAAGGAGTTCATTAAAGTTAAAATGGGGTTATGCAATGACTGTGTTTGATGGGCTTTAACCATGGAACCTACTCATCAAATCTACATCAAATGTGTGTATCTAAGTATTTATGTTTGTTAATGCTAGATACAAGGAGTGTATCGAATGAATCATGTAGTACTATATGAGGGATCCTACAGTGTCATTCTATGAATCCATGGTTAGATAAGGATCATTTTCTAGGAGGGTCTCATCCTAGTAAATTTGTGTCCTTGAATTAATAATTTGGTCCTCGAGTGCTCAAGGCATTCTACAATTAGAATAGAATAAATGATCATGTCAGACAATTGTTATCTAATAATGAATTCATGTAATATTTTTTTTGTTCAATCCTTGACATCCATTAGTGTGGAAAGGTCAAGAAGCATTGCAACCATTCACTTCATTAAATAATACCTATACCAAAGGTTTTGGGCAAACCATATGTATAGTCCACCTATATGGACCTATACTAATGGTTTGTCCAAAACCATTAATATCGGTCACTAATTTGGAAATATAGCAATAGTTTGGCAAAAAATGTTTGTATAGGGGGGTCTATACAAACAGTGTGGAGAAACCATTGGTATAGGTGCATAATAGAGACCATATACCAACGGTTTGTCTAAAACCATTTGTATACGTCCTAAAATGAAATAATTTATACCAGAGGTTATAAAAACCATTAGTATAGGTCTATACCAATGGTTTTGAGAACCATTGGTATAGTTACATGTATTTTTTATGAAATTTTCTTACAAATAACATTAAATAAATCAATGTTTAAAATATTTAAGATATTAAATATATATAGTTATGAAATTATGTTAATAAAAGTCATGTTAGGTTAGTGGTTAGGTCGTTCAATCATAAAACGTAGGTACTGGGATCAAAACTGACAGAATGGTTCTTTTTTTAAATACATAAACCAATGGTTTTATGGAACTGTTGGTATAGATTTTTCATTTTACCTATAGAAACGGTTTTGAAATCTATTGGTATAGGTCTATACATACGATTTTTTCAAAACCGTTGGTATATACCTATCCCCACGACTTACTAGCCAACGATTCTCCAAACCGTTTTTATAGGATATACCAATGATTTTCCAAACCGTTGTTATAGGATATACCAACGGTTTGGAGGCCTTTACCTATGGTTTCAATCCATTGGTATAGGTAATTTTTCTAGTAGTGATTTATGTATTGTTTTAACCCTTGCCTTTCATTACTGTTGATAGGCCATGTAACAATGTAACCATTTTCCATGACATAATTTATTATTATGTCTATTTGATCCAAGTCATTCCTTTCATTAATGTGATAAGGACATGTAGAATACAACCATTTAATTCATTCATAAAAAATAATAATCAAGGTTCATTCTACTACCTTCCATTAATATGGAATGGGTGCTACAAACATAGATCATATTACCCAATTACATTTAACACAGCCAGGTCATATACTTAAGTATGATTTCCAATTCCATTTCACATTTAAGTATTAAATTAAAACTCTTTACATTGGTGGGTTAAGTGGTGGGAACATATGGTTCTATCCATTATACAATTCACAAATTTAAAAAAATCCATTTAATATAGGAAATGTTACCCTAAGAAAGCTCAAGCCGAGGAACACCCAAATGGTGGCCCGAATGTATCAAAATAGTAAACAAAAATTATGGAAAACATCATACATGGATAAATCCAATTTGAAACTGGGCTATTCACTTTGGCGGTTCCTTGAACCTTTTATTATTTAAAATGTTATCTTTGTTTTTCTAGTGACATTAGGGCCATGTTTTAAACATGAAAAATTTCGATGCAACATCATGGCTATAAGAAAAACCAATACAACCCAAGAATGCTTAAATGCCCAATAACTACTTTTATCTTCAATATATCGCACCTCCATTGGAGGGGATTTATTATAAAATCATGATGTTTTTTATTATCAAATCACTATTCACATACAACATTTAGAACATAAAACATTCTGAATTCTTATTTAAGGGTAATTAAATCTAACAACTTCACTGCATGAATTTAAATAAAAAAATGTGCAGTAAGAAATTATTTAATGCATTTATAAAATTAGAGGACATGGAAAGGGACCCCACCTAAGAGTGAAACCAGTTTAATACACAACACTTTTACATAACTAGCGGAAACCAAGTTTAATCAGTCTGTAGTCGAATGCACAAACACACACGCACACACACACACACACATATATATATCTGTAATCCAATGCACATATTCCCTTCACCATAAAAGAATATATACATAGATTAAATGATTATATTATATATATTTAGACATTCCTTATGTATATCGGTGTTCTCACTCAAATGTTGATCAAAACCCAGTATAACATAACTTAGAATCACAAAAACATAACAACAATACTAAAAAACCTATAATAAATTATCCAGAACTCATATAAACCATGAACACATATATTAAATGGTGAGAAAAAAAGTGGTTGTATTACCATAGAAAAATTTGGATGGAGGTGAACTAAATCAAGATGGACCGCCTCACCTTCAGGGGAGGTCATCAAAATATAGACCAACCTATCCGAAGACATCATTCTCATAACCTATTTATGGAAGAAAATAAAAAATCTGAATTCCCCTTTAACAAGGGCTTCATCCAAATTCATACCGGGTTCCAAAATAGAAAAAAAATAGTGAAATTGATGAAGTAGAACATGGGTTAAATCCTTACATTGCAGAATCAGACCACATCCTTTTATGGTGCAGATGAAAAAACATACAGAAAGAGTAGCCACAATAGGGGGTCACAAATCATAGTGTTTTTTCAATGGGGTCACATGACTGCTTTATATCACTACCCAGAGAGATCTTCCCAATAGGAGTTCTACCAAGGAGAGGTTGGGGTCCTACCTCATCTAGGGTTAACTGGAGAGGAGCTCGTGCAACATGTGTCACAGGGGAAGTGGTGTCATGTGCCTGGTGTGTGTCGCCTCTAATAGGGAAAGAAGAGTGGGGGGAGATGCGTCCCATTTAGGTTATATAAAAACCCAATCAAACCCCAAAAAGAAATAATAATAAGTATTATTATAATAATAATAATAATAATAACAATAATAATAATAATAATATCAACCATTATATTATTATTATTATCAATTAAGTAGAACACCTATTTTGTTAACCCCAAACACCACATTTAAAATAATTTAATATTATTTTATTTAACATAATTTAATTACATAAATTCAACACATCATCATAATTTAAAATAATTATAAAACATTAAGCAGACCTGTCTGCATGGTTTAACCTGGTTGGTTTGGAAAACCATCCCCCAACCATGCAGAGCCCTCTGTTTATAAATCTCCCTCCGCATAGTCTATCACGTGTAGTTTTTCAAACTATGTGTACACCATGTGAGTGCCTCTTTCCATCTGAATTAACCATCAGAATTTCCTACAATAGGTCGCACAGTTTTAGAAAAATAGTTTCCCTTTTTAAGGTCCAATAAAATTAATATTTTTGGTCCACTGCTTCATAAACTCCTTGGGACACCCGATTAACTCATCGAGCCTTCATACAAGTCCAAAAAACAACACTTTTAAGTCTTGAAAGACTAAAAATTTAGAATCAAAGTTTTTTTAAAATTGATCCATCAAACAAATGAAAAATTTAAAAATATTCTTCTTTTAGTCTAGTTCAAAAACATGGGATTCCACATTCCTCATAAGGGAACATGGGTGGGAACTGAAAACATGGACATAAGAGAGAAATAATATTATTTTTTTCTAATGCAGGGTGAGAGAAAAAGTCCAAGATAATGCCACCAATCAGAAATCCATAAACATGTGATGGAATAAAAGACCATATTATTCATCAAAAATAGAGGTACATGGAAAACTTTTTTGTATTCAAGATCATTTATCCTAAATTTAATGACTTTTCATGAAATTTTATACATTCACAATTTCATGACAACGTGAACCATTGTTGTTCCTTGATATATGTCACCTCTATCTCTAAAAGGAAGTTGAATTATTCATTCCTGAAGTAATAATTGATCATGGGAACCATGATATTCCGTCTCATCTTTCATCAGTTACCATCAACAACAATTTTTTATAACAGGTAATCCAATATGCATAAATCGTCTTGTGGTAAGATAATACTTTATTCTCACAAACATCATCCATGTTTTAACTTAATCATTCCATAAACTAATAACCTAAAAACCCTTATAAAATTTTAAAATTAGAATATTTAAATAGAAATTCATGAAATAAGTTTAAAACTAATTCCCCATGTGTCATTACATACCAAATATATGAATAACTTCATCATATATTCTCTGGAAAACATGATAAAAATCATAATTTCAATAAATTCTTATTGAAAAAATATATTCTTGAAAAATATACTCCCCCCCCTATATTCCATAAAGAGGCTCTTATATTATTAAAAAAACATTTATTGGAAGATTAGGTTCATCCTTAAAAATATATAAAATAAACATGATTTTATTAATCCAATATTCATGTTGAAATATAATCAATGTTTTGACTCATTACATGTCCCACTAATGGTTCAAATTAATTTTTCTAAATTATATTTTAACGAAATCCCCTATGAATTTCTCTATTATGTAGTTCCCCAATGGCTCTGGCTCACTTCATCCACTATGATTGCATATGATTTCCTTTTGTCCATTGTATTCAGAAGTTAATTGAACTGATCACCATTATTAACCCCTCTATTTGGTTATTGTTTTGTTGAAAATAAAAATCACCCTCCAATTGATACACTAATGTGTGGGTGGTTAATCCTAAAGAGGTTTCTCATTATTCACATCATTATATAACTTTTTCCAATTACTTTGGAATTTATCCACTTGAGGTACTTCCTTTGAAAACGTTATTCATTTACTAATCCCATTAAGATAATTTCCACCATGCCTCTTTCCACGAATTATCAACAAAGGAAGGATAATCTTCTTATCTCCATGGTTTGTTGATTGTCCATTGAACACAATCTTCTACTTCTTGTCAAAACCATTATATTAATACATAACTCAAACCTATATATAAACATTTAGTAAACATTACATAACCTCTTCATCTCTAGATATGTATCTTATTAAATACTACAATTTGAGACTTGTAATTAAGCCACTGAAGAACCAATCAACCTTACATTCTGGTCGGATGACAATTCTAGAAGCGTAACATACTTGTCATGTGAAATTAGACTCATAGCCAATGGAAATGTCATCATCCTTTTTTATATACTAAAGGAACTAATTTTCCATATTTGTACACATAACATGAGTAAAATACATCCCAATATATGAATTAATTTTCATATTTCTTCCTTATATTATTGATTAGATCCCACCAATAGTCTGCTTTACCTTTTAACATATAAAAACCCATAATGAAATTCTTATGATTTGAAAATTTGATAAGAGAGAATATATTTTCAGTGGTACTGATCCAGTGTTAATTAAAAGGTATATTAGAATACCTGCTGAAAGAAGGTTAGAACGACACCATGATGGACTCAATAGAATGTTTCTCCCACATTTTATTATTTATATGTTCATCATGATTCATAGTTTGAGAAATATATGTGATCATAACAGTGAGGTTTTTGATTCTACCTCCAAAATAATTCAGACAACTATGATAACAATCATTTTATTTTCCATCAAAATAAATATTAAATTGATTCATTCAGGTTATAAACATTGACTAAATCAAAAAATCATAGAGTAAGAAACAATTATCATAGAGAGGAACCACATAATCATTAAAAGTCACTTATAGAAAGTATAAATTATAAAACCTACCTTAATCTCTATATACATAAATATTATCTAAGGTTAATTAATGAAAATTTATATTTAAATCCTTCATGATGGTTTCTGGAGAGTTTTCTAATTTCCAAAGCATATCCCATGGGTGTCTCAAACATGGTGGGAAGAAAGGGCTATTATTGTGTACCAGATTACATAAAATCAGGCCAAAAACATCTTTCCATAGTTTGTAATTCATGTTACATGTATTCTAAAGCCACATCCACATGTAGTATTTGAATAAAGACATATTTCTATGAAACCTCTCACTCTATTCTTTACCAAAATTTCAGGATATTTTCCTAAACATTAACTCATCTATATACATATCCTTTGATTTATCCCTAGTCATATCCTTTAGAATATAAATAGGAAACTCACTAGTGTTTTCTCATCCCCTATTACAAATGAATTCAAAACCTTTTCTTTGATACCGACTATAAATACCTAGGGATAACACAAAATATTATTACATCATTTTAGATAAAAATTTTATAAATAACAAAAATACATTACCATGGACTGTAATAGTTTATTTTATTTTTAAACATATATAATAAATATTATATCATAGAGAATGATATTAAAAATATCCCATAAAGTTATCAACCATTAATACTTCTTCCTAAAACATTTCTTCAAAACCTAGGTAATGGAAATATAATAAAGCAGTGTCCTTAGATGCACAGTATGGGCAAATAAAGGAAGTGCATAAGCATAACATAGAAAAGGGTATAGAACTTGAAAATAACATTTTAGTATCATAAACATCATATTATGGATCATAATAAATATTGGAATATCATAAAACATAGATCATAAGTGAATTAAGGGAAAAAGTCATAAAAGAATAACATAGGAACAAGACATGGAATTTTTGGTAGGCACATAAGTAAAGAAAATATTCTATAAAGGATACCTTACACAACATTTTAGAAATGTTAGGATTAGGATATGTATAATGAAAATGATTTAGGATGGGGATAACAACACATATAACCCCTTTCTTTTAGGCTAGGAATATAACTCATGAACCATATTGTATTCTGGCATGGGTTACAACCCATGTACCCTCTTACATTTATCCTCGGGATACAACCCATGTAACTTATGGTTTTTGATCATAGGATACATATCATGTACCAAAGTTGTTTTTTTATAGGCATAATACCCATTAACCTGCATGTTTTCATGCTTGATATCTAACCTGGTTACCCTCTAACATTTAAACATAGGCTACTACCCATGTACCTTATTGTTTCCAGGATTTGACTACAACTATTGTACCATTTGAGAGCATATAAAAGGCATAAATAACCAATTCATTAATGGAAGATATAGGACCCACCCATCTCATATTAAATTATTTATTATATGTGAGAAAATATAATTTAAATTTCATCATATCATGACCCATAAAAAGAGATAGATTTAATCAAATTGTAACCCATGAAATGAAATGGGAACCATTATCATATCATCTCATCATAACATATAAAAAAAGATAGGTTTTATAATCAAATATGGAAATCAGAACATATGAAAATAATTTGGTTTCAAAATCAAAAAATTTATGGATGTCTAATAGGTTCTTTAAGAAACATTCCATTGAAACATAAACCTTTAAGGATTATGAATTGAACAATTGGATAATTTCATAGCAGGGAATGGGTAAAATAAATAAAATTTATATTACATGGAAAATAACATGTAAGGATACTACTAAAACATTTTTTAGGTAAATATATTTTCTTATTTGAAAAATTTTATTTAAAACATAAAACCTTTTGAAAACCATTATCCATAAAAATGAATAAAAAAAGATTGAAAACCCCTTGAAAACCATTTCTTTAAAATGATATTTTCAAAATATTTTCTTCAAAATTAATCTTCTAAAAATGAAAAAAAAATATTCAATGTGTTTAATATGGATAAATTTGCAGAATTCATATGAGGTAAAAAGAACATTACTTTTTCATGGAAAAATTCTAAAATATGCTTCATTCAGAAAGTAAAAAAGAGATTCCCTATAAAAGTTTGTTGAAAGAAACAAAAGGGTAAAATGCTTTTTAATGATCATAATTGATCATAAATTATTATTGGAAACCTTTTGTAGAAGACATTTTTCGAAGGAATATATATTTCTTACTGAGGAGAGGGTAAAATCACGCTTTCTTGAAAACACTTTTGATGGAAATATTATGTACCAAAGAGTGGAAAATAGAACCAATACTTGAATATACTATGAATAACCAGGGTTAAGATAATTCTTGTGTTTTCTGAATATTTCGGTTATAATATTTCATCAGAGGAAGAAGAAATATAAATAATCTCAAAAATGATGAGTTTTTATCAACAAACTCTTACCACATGGTCACTTGGGATCATACTCATCAAATTTTAAAATGAAATTACATGATGTATTAAATATCATAAAATAATGGGAATTCGTTATATTAAATTTAAATAAAAATAATTTACACCTCATTATATAAAATAGGTTCATAAAAAAAGGTTACCAAAGAAGACAATTTTAGAAAAAACTACATTACCGATTTGGTAAATTTTGATATAATAAATCCATGAAAGAAATATCACAGAATGGATATGTAAATATCCAATAATTTAATAATATTATTCATAGGATAATTTTATGGGTATTATAAACACCAAACACAAGGACTTATTGGTGAATAATGAATTTATATCATGTAAATAAAAAATTTAGATGAAATTACATTACCTTATATGTTGACTCTAGTTGTACTCGTTTAAACCACCTCTTAACTGGGTAAATCTGATTAGTTTGGGCTAAAAGGAATGCTTGTTATTATTTCTTCCAAATGGAAGGATTCAAGGAGTAATGGATGGATTTTGGGATGTTTATTGTCTATATAATGGTAGGATATATGTGGTTTTAGGGGTCTTAAGGAGAGGGAGAGGTGGTATCCATTTATAAGGAAGGAAAAGAACACATTTTCAATTTTTTAAAACTTGTTAGGTGTAAAAAAATTACCTTAAAATAGTCATACCAGAATTACCAAACTCAATAATGGAAGGTTTATATATGAGTTATTTCTTTAAAATGTGGTTTGGAAAAGTGTCATGGTCGTTAGGGGTATTAAATTTATGGGTTAGTCCTTAGATAAGCTTAATTTTACTTTGAATAATGTAATTTATTTTAATTTTTTTACATAATAATTTTGGTGAAAAACTAAGGGAACCAAATTATAAATTATAAATTATGTTTATTTAAAATATTTAACCTTTTTTAATATACCAATATTAGAAGAGATGCAAATTAATTGAAAATGAATTCTGTTGTAGGATTGACAGTGCAAGTTTTTAAAGTAAAACCAATTCGATAGTTTACTATGTTTCTATATCCAATTTCAAATTGATATTCATATAAATGACAAAAATTATATAAATTGTTAAAAATATTATTAATTTAACCTTTTAAATTAAATTAAAATATTAATTAAGCTTATTAAAAAATTAGTTTTAAAGGACATTTTGAACTAAAATTAATTATTTTAACAATTCATTAAAAAATGGAACTGTATAGAAAAGTACCAAAAAAGTATCATAACCAAATTTTCATGTTTATATTTAAAATATTATGTTTATTTTGACATATTATGTATATAGAAGGTCCAAAATTGTGATTTAAAATGGGTTATTCCTTAAAATGGGGTAAACAACCTTTATAAAAAATATAGTTTTTATGCATAAAATTAGGTTTGTTCTTATCTTATATCTTCTGAATATTTTGGATTAATATCCAAAATATTTTGATATATATAACATTTTTATATTACATAAATATAACTCAATATTTTTAATAAATTTTATTTATTTGGTTAAAACATCATTGTTACTTTAACAATAATAATTTTTTCCATTATTTTTAATTGGTTTTCAGATTCATGTCTAATTAATTGGTAAAATTTGAATTAATATAATATTTGGGTAAAAAATATATTTTTATAAATTAGTTAAAATTATTCATAACCAATAATTTAATGTTTGGGTTATATCTTCCTATTTTAAATAAAAACATTTTAATGATATACTATTACTGATTAAAAATTGAGCATGCGTGTTATGAAAGCATTCAAGGAAATTAATTCTTGAATGTAATACAATATAACCTCAATGTTATGTATTGAGAATGTTAAAATTTATGTTTTTTGTAGTGAATTATTAACATTAAGTTTTATATAAGGAAATCCAGTCATATTTCATTAATATAAAATAATCTAATTTTAGTGTTGCCTGAAGTGAATAATATAAAGAGATTACATTAATTTGCAAAAGATTATTTCAAAAAATTTCAAAGTGTTAAAATATTTTCCATTCTCTAGTGCTTAGTCCATGAATAGTTTTTCCTTACTATTGATCATTTTGATTGTGAAGTAGATAAATAGTCACATATTATTATAAGGCCCCGGCCTTAAACCTTTCATAATATTGAATTAAATGAATAATTTACATTGAGGATCTTTTCATGTTTAGAGTTTTAGAGAATTAGAACATAACTATTACATCTCAAAATATTTAAAAAGTAGACACTTCTACTATGTTTCCATAGAATAAAAAAACACTTAAAAAGAAACATGACTAGTTCCATGTCTTATATAGCATGACATTCCCTTGATCCCATCCTTGACCCTATTCCACATTTATTCCTATGAAAAACATTTCAAAAATAACTTGGGGTGAGCATAAAAATCTCAGTAAGGGATACAAAAAGAATAAAAACAATTAGTTTATCAAAACAAAAAGTAAACCATGTATACTTTATCAAAGTAATACTTTTCACCTTTATGATGTAGTAAAAACTCTTCACTGAATAAAAGATCATTACTTACCCTTTTGTAACCAAAATATTAGCATAAAACCTATATAAAGAACACATAACATATAAAGGTAACTTGGGACATAAAAATACTTAATTGGAATAACCATACGGTCGACTTCCACACATATCACTTAATGGAATATCCATACGGCCAACATCCATTCATACTTAATGGAATAGCCATACGGCCGACATCGATTCCCAATGCATTGGAGGTTATAATGTAACCACCCATCTTGGTATTCCCGGCACCACCCTTCATATGGTTTATCATGTAACCACCCGTTAAAATGTCCAAGTACCAATATAAAATCATAAAACATAAAACCAATATAAAGGAATGATAACATTTCCACATTTCAATCACAATATATCATAAATATATTGAAATAATAGAATCCTTTTTCAAAACCAGTTTCAATACCAAAATACATAAAATAGTATATGGTATTTATTTTATTTTAAAAACATTACACCTTGTTGAGGAAGCCAAAGACCAAATAATACTCGCGACGGCGGAAAAGGTCGTTGTCACCACGTACGATAAAAAAACATTCCTTTTTGTCGTTTAGTAAAACGCTTCATAGAAAAAGATTCCTTTTGTATAAAAGTAAAAGTCAAAGGGGTTTATACACCGTATAAAAGAAAATAGTGTATAAAACGAAATATGCCTCAATGAAAGGAGATTGAGACGAAGTCCCTTACCTCGGGTCAGACTTGACTCGATCATTCTTTAACGTCCTGAATAATAAACTTGAGTTAATGTCTACTTGATTAAAAGCCTTTTTAATGTTCATTATTCCTTTTATATCACTTATTTCCATGTTATAAACATTATGTAACCATTTAATTTAATAATGTTTGTTTTGTCGATATTTGGTTCTTAAGTCGAAAGTGGACTTCTTACAATTACATGTTGTTCGTGTGGTCAAAGGTTCATTATATCAAGAATGAAATTCCTGATTTGGATAGCATATATATCATATATATCCAGCATATAAATTTATTTATAATATTACATAATCATTTAGAGGTAATAAATGAAATGCACCGTTCATGGAGACGGTAATCCGTACGTATGCTTGAACGCTAATTTCATTTCTTTGTCATATTAATGGAATTAAAACTAAATGAGAGGTATGTATATTTTAATTCCAGAATTATATTAATCATTTAGATGTATCATTAATTATATATATAAATTATATAAATGTACTTTTAATTGTACATTACATTTGGGGATAAAAATTAAATGCACCGTTCATGGAGATGATAAGCCGTACGTACGCATGAATGCTACTTTCATTTCTATATCATACTTTAATGGAAAGAAATAATAATTATATAGAGGTATATTATAATTATAGTATAACATCATATATAATAACTTTGAATCCATCCTTTATACGTCCCACATAAGGCATTAACGAATCACATCACTTTGAGGGGTGGTAGTCCGCACTTCCTTAAATGAAGATATCGTGTTTACCCATAATGGAAACCATAAAGGTATGCCCAAAATGAAAAATAAAGAAGCTTAAGGAAAACATAAATATATTATATATCATATGTAAATATAGTGTCATCTTAATGGACACCTTTGATGGTGTTAAAAGAACGTTGAACAATCATCGTTCCGGGAGGCAGAAATTCACCTTCCACGGAAACAATATTTTCTTTAACCATTAGATGTAGGTGTGTGTAAGTGTAGCTAGAATAATTCTTATAACAACATCCTGGTATATTTAGGATACTGTATTTGTTACTAAAGAAATGAATAAAAGAGTTTAGGGGGTTGGAGAAGCAAAATAAAACAAAAGGACTCAAAAGAAGACATTACCTTAAAATCGGGTAACTCTCTTAGATTTAAAATCAAAGGCTTCCTTGGGATAAATTCTTCCCAACGTGAGGCTTCAAGGAGTAATATAGTGATGTGGAGAGCCAAAATGGGCAGGGTTTTGCCGAGGCAAAGGCTTTGGGAGTGTGGGTAAGGAGGTAGAGGTGGGGGCCTTTTATAAGAGAAGAGGAGGGGCACTCTTGGAATGTAAAGAAAAGTCACATTATTTTAAAATGGTATTCGGATTTTAGATGTCCCACATTGATTTTTTTAAAGGATAAGGTGATAAAGGTTCGAAATCCACCCATAAAATAGGTTTTGTCAATGTTTAGGTCTTTGATTTTAAATTATCTTTCCATTTTATTTAAATCGTTAAATAATGAGGTCATTACTACACCATCATGATGTCATAAATAATTTAATTTATTTAAAGTATAAAAATTATAAATAAAATATAATTAAGTAGAAATATTTTTATCTTTATAATGAATATTTATTTTCAAAATTCTGACTTGTATAACCCCATGTAAAAATTGTTTAAGTAAAACATTTCATGTGTGTGTCGTTTTTTACTTTAACATTAAATAAAAAGTTATTTATGTCATTTCCCAACCAAAGTGGCTCCATGGGGTCCCCAAGTTCACCCATGGCTTTTATTGGTCATCCATGACACATATAATAAGGTTAGGACATGTTTCAAGGTATTTTCATTTTATTAAAATATCATTTGTGCCTTAAATTGCACTAATTACCTCTAATCGCGATTAAGAACTCAAAAGTTACTATTCACCAAAAAATATTTCAATCTCATTGAACCACATTTTACTTCTTAATAACAACCAAGTATGTTGGATTTTTGAAATTAAAAACACATAAGTGGTAAAATTTCATTTAAACGAAAAATCAGTTTTTATAAGTACCATTTAGTGGTTTCACTATTCATCCAAAATTGAAGTTTTTCAGAAAAATACAAAAACATCACCCTAAGCTATATTTGATATTCCGAATTCAAAAATAAAGTCCATTTTATAAAATTCACAACATATAATTTTCATTAATTAATTTAATAATTAATTCCCGTTGTCAGAGTAAATAGCGTGTTTTTATGAATCAATAAGTATCAAAATATTGACACTAGTTTAAGTCCCATTACAAAGTGAAATTAATTCCAAAGACCACTATTGGATTTAATGGTAAAAATATATTCTAATTTCAATTTAACACCAATTAAAAAGATAATCTTATCATCTTAAAAAATTAGATTAAAAAGAGGTTTTGAATTAAAATACAACATTTTACACTATTCATTAAAAAAATGAACTTTATCGGAAAGATACCAAAAATATACACAAAGTAAATTTTGATTTCCCGGTTATAAAAAAGAGTTATATTTGGTCCAATAGAATTTATAATATCGATCAAATCTATATTTAATTACGGTTTTCCGTCAAAAGGTGATAAGTGGACATTTCGTGAAAATTTGAGTATATAAGCCTAAAATTGAATTCTTTTCGTATTTTAAGACTTTATCCTTTATTATATAAATGTAAAAACATTTAAAAAACATATATAATCATATTTTAGTTATTTCTATCCATTCCCGCCAGTACAACGACTACGTGTTAACTAACATTTAAAATAATATTATTATATTATTAGTGTGCAACGTAAGTTTTCAAAGAAACTCATCATTGCGTATCGACTACGCTATCGAACATAGCAACCCCTTTTAATTAAAATTAATATTTAATTCTCAAATAAATATGAAAATATATTATTCTTTATTTACCCGGGATGTTACATCCTTCCCCCATTTTGGGAGTTGCGTCCTCGCAATTTAATTCACTTATCAAAATAAGTGGGGGTATTTATCCCTCATAGAATTTTCAGATTCCCACGTTTCTTCTTAGACCATATGGGTTTTCCACAAAACCATTACCTGGTGAATTACCTTATTTCGCAAAACTTTCTATCTTCGGTCAAAAATCTAGACTGGTTGTTCTTCATAAGATAGGTTCTCTTCCAGCTGAACTACCTCTGGACTCAAAACTTGAGATGGATCTGGCATATACTTCCTCAACATGGAAACATGAAAAACTTTGTGTACCTGAGATAAACTCGGAGGTAAAGCAACTCGGTAAGAAACTGATCCAACTTTCTCTAGAATTTCATATGGTCCAATAAACCTTGGACTCATCTTTCCTTTCTTACCAAATATCATCACACTTTTCCAAGGTGAAACCTTGTGAAAAACATAATCACCTACCTCGAAAGATAGATCCTTCCTTCGGTTATCCGCTTAACTCTTCTGCCTGCTCTGAGCTGTTCTCATGTGCTTCTGAATCAACTGAACTTTTTCTGCCATCTCTTCTACCAATTCTAGTCCCATCAACTTCCTTTCACCCACTCCATCCCAAAATACTGGAGTTCGACACCTCTTCCCATATAATGCCTCAAATGGTGCCATCTCTATACTGGAATAAAACTCTTATTATAAGAAAACTCAACCAAAGAAAGATGTTGGTCGAAACTTCCCTGATAATCAATCGAACAAACTCGTAGCATATCCTCTAAAGTCTGAATTGTTTGTTCTAACTGCCCATCTGATTGAGGATGAAATGTTGTACTAAAATTTAATTCAGTACCCAATGACTTCTGAAGGCCTTTACTAATGTTAGATGTAAACCAGGGATCACGGACAGATACAATGGAGAGAGGAACTCCATGTAACCCGACTATCTCTTTAAGATACAAACGGGAAAGTTGATCTAGGGAAAAATTATCTCGTATAGGAAGGAAATGAGCAGATTTAGTCAAGCAATCAACAATAACCCAGATTGCATTATTACCTCGAGATGTCTTCGGTAATCCCACAATAAAGTCTATGGATATATTCTTACATTTCCACTCTGGCACTGGTAGAGGATGAAGCATCCCTTTCGGTAACTGTCGCTCTACTTTAACCCGCTGAAAATTCAAACACATCATAGTAAAATCAGCAATATCTCTTTTCATTCCATCCCACCAGTAATACTCCCGCAGATCTCTATACATCATAGTACTGCCAGGATGAACTGAAAACGGAGAACTATGAGCTTCACATAACAACTCTCTCTTCAACTATGAATCACAAGGCACACACAATCTCTTCCCAAACCACAAAACACAGTCATTATCAATGTTGACTTCAGGAAACCTACCCTTCTGAACCAGCTCTACCTTTTTCTGCGACTCACTGTCTTGCTTCTGTGTTTGCTTGATTCTGTCTGATAGGGAATATGTCACTGATATCTCAAACAAAACAGAAGGACTTCCTACACAAACAACTTCCATGCCAAAGTTCATCAAATCAAAAAACAAAGGATCTCAGTCCAAACGTAGCATGGTTAATGAAGCATTATATTTTCGACTCAAAGCATCGACCACTTTATTTTCTTTTCCCGGATGGTAATGAATTTTACAATCATAATCCTTGATTAATTCCAGCCATCTCCTCTATCGCATGTTCTATTCATTCTGAGTGAATATATACTTTAAAATTTTGTGATCAGTATATATTTTAAATTTAATCCATAAAAATGATGCCTCCAAATTTTTAAAGAAAAAACAACAGCAGCTAATTTCCAAATCATTTGTAGGGTAATTTTCCTCATGAGTTTTCAACTAACGTGAAGCATAAGCAATTACCCGATCTTTCGGCATAAGGAAACAGCCAAGTCCCTTCAACAAATCATCACTGTATATAAAAAACTCACCATTCCTGGAAGGAAATTCCAAAACTGGGGCATTCACCAATCTTCTTTTCAACTCATTCGGTAGTAACCTGAGTCAACTGAGCCATCACTGCAACAAACTGTTTAGTTCTGATTCTGACCATCTCAGGATACTGATTTGAAAGGTCATTTCCCTCTGTATTCCATCCTAACATAGCTGACATGTTTCCTCTATGGAAATCCATTCTTAACATAGAAATATCTTAGGTGAAGCAACATTGTAATATTTAAATGCTATATCATTTCAGTCATACCATAAATTAATTTATAATTTAAAAATTTTATAACTCTTAAAGTTGTCTAAACCGACCTCTGATACCAACTATAAGGCCCCAGCATTAAACCTTTCTTAATATTGAATAAAATGAATAATTCACATTGAGGATTGTTTCTGGTTTAGAGTTTTAGAGATTTAGAACATAACTATTACATCTCAAAAGATTAACAAAGTAGACACCTCTACTATGTTTCCATAGAATAAAAACAACTTTTAAACTAATCATGTCTAGTTCCATGTTTTATATAGCTTCACTTTCCCTTGATCACATCCTTCACCCTATTCCACATTAAGTCCTGTGAAAAAAATTTCAAAAAAACTTGGGGTGAGAATAAAAAGCTTAGTAAGGGATACACAAAGAATAAAAACTATTAGTTTATCAAAACAAAAAGTAAACCATGTATACTTTATCAAAGTAATAATTTTCACCGTTATGAAGTAGTAAAAACTCTTCACTAAATAAAATATCATTACATACCCTTTTGTAACCAAAATATTACCATAAAACCTATATAAATAACACATAACATATAAAGGTAACATGAGACATAAACATACTTAAGTGGAATAACCATACGGTGGACTTCCACACAAATCACTTAATGGAATAGCCATACGCCCAACTTCAATACATACATAATGGAATAGCCATACGGCCGACTTCCATACCCAATGCATTGGAGGTTATAACATAAACACCCATCCTGGTATTCACGGAACCACCCGTAATATGGTTTATCACGTAACAACCCGTTAAAATGTCCAAGTACTAATATAAAATCATAAAACATAAAACCAATAAAAAGGAGTGATAACATTTCCATATTTCAATCACAATATATCATAAATATATTGACATAATAGAGTCATTTATCAAAACCATTTTCAATACAAAAATACATAAAAGAGTATATGGTATTTATTGTTTTTAAAAACATTACAGCTTGTTGAGGAAGCCAAAGACCAAATAATACTCGCGGTGACAGAAAAGGTCGCTGTCACCGCGTACGTTAAAAAAACATTCCTTTTTGTCGTTTAGTAAAACGTTTCGTAGAAAAAGATTCCTTTTGTATAAAAGTAAAAGTCAAAGGGGTTTATACACCGTATAATATAAAGTTGTGTATAAAACAAAATATGTCTCAATGAAAGGAGTTGAGACGAAGTCCCTTACCTCGGGTCCAACTTGACTCGATTGTTCTTTAACGTCCTGAATACTAAACATGAGTTAATTTATACATGATTAAGAACCTTTTTAAAGTTCATTATTCCTTTTATATCACTTATTTCCATGTTATAAACATTATGTAACCATTTAAGTTAATAATGTTTGTTTTGTCGATATTTGGTTCTTAAGTCGAAAGTGGACTTCTTACAATTACATGTTGTTCGTGTGGTCAAAGATTATTTATATCCAGAATGACATTCCTGATTTTGATAGAATATATATCATATATATCCAAGAATTACACGTATTTATAATATTACTTAATTAATTAGAGGTAAGAAATGAAATGCACCGATCATGGAGACGGTAAGCCGTATGTACGCATGATCGCTACTTTCATTTCTTTGTCATATTAATGGTATTAAAACTAAATGAAAGGTATGTATATTGTAATTCCAGAATTATATTCATCATTTAGATGTATCCTTCATTATATATATCTATTATATACATGTACTTTTAATTGTACATTACATTTGGGGATAAGAAATGAAATGCACCGCTCATGGAGACGGTAAGCCGTACGTACGCATGAACGCTACTTTCATTTCTATCTCATACATTAATGGAAAGAAATAATAATGATATAGAGGTATATTATAACTCCAGTATAACCTCATATATAATAACTTTAAATCCCTCCTTTATAGGTCCCCCATATGACATTAACGAATCACATTACTTTGAGGGGGTGGTAGTCCACACTTCCTTAAATGAAGATATCGTGTTTACCAATAATGGAAACCATAAAGGTATGCCCAAAATGAAAAATACATCAGCTTAAGGAAAACATAAACATATTATATATCAAATATAGATATAGTTTCATCTTAATGGCCACCATTGAAGGTGTTAAAAGAATGTTGAACAATCATCGTTTCGGGAGGCTGAAAATCGCCATCCACGGAAACAGTATGTTCTTTAACCATTAAATGTAGGTGTGTGTAAGTGTAGCTGGAATCCTTATTATAACGAAATACTAGTATATTGAAGATACTTTAGTGGTTACAAAAGAAAGGAATAAAAGAGTTTAGGGGGTTGGAGAAGCAAAATAAATCAAAAGGACTCAAAAGAAGACATTACATTAAAATCGGGTAACTCTCTTATATTTGAGCTCAAAGGCTTACATGGGAAGACTTCTGCCCAAAGTGAGCCTTAAAGGAGTAATAGAGGCATGTGGAGAGCCAAAATGGGCAGGGTTTGGCCGAGCCAAAGGCTTTGGGAGTGTGGGTAAGGAGGTAGAGGTGGGGGGCTTTTATAAGAGAAGAGGAGGGGCACTCTTCGTAGGTAATGAAAAGTCACTTTATTTTAAAATGGTATTCGGATTTAAGAGGACCCAAGTTGATGTGTTTTAAGGATAAGGTGATAAGGGTTCTAAATCCACCCATCCAATAGGTTTTGGCCATGTTTAGGTCTTATATTTTACATTATCTTTCCATTTTATTTAAATCGTTAAGTAATGATGTCATCGCTGCATCATCATGATGTCATAAATAATTTAGCTTATTTAATGTCTAAAAATTATAAAAAAAATATCATGATTTTTTCAATATTTTTATCTTTTTAATGAATATTTATAGTCAAAAATATGACTTGTATAACCCCATGTAAAAATTGTTTTAGTAAAACATCTCATGTGTGTGTCATTTTTACTTTAACATTAAATAAAATTTATTTATGTCATTTCCCTACCAATGTGGCTACATGGGGTCCCCATGTTGACCCATGGCTTCTCTTGGTCGGCCATGACACATCCAATATGGGTAGGACATGTGTCAAGGTATTTTCATTTTATTATAATATCATTTTTGCCTTAAATTGCACTAATGACCTCTAATCGCGATTAAGAATTTAAAAGTTACTATTCACCAAAAAAAATTCTAATTTAATTGAACCACATTTTACTTCTTAATAACAACCATGTATGTCGGATTTTTGAAATTCAAAACACATAAGTGGTAAAAGTTTATTTAAAAGAAAAATCAGATTTTATAAGTACCACTTAGTGGTTTCACTATTCATCAAACATTGAAGTTTTTCAGAAAAATACCAAAACTTCACCCTAAGCTATATTTGATATTCCGAATTCAAAAATTAAGTCCATTTTACAAAATTCACAACATATATGTTGCATTAATTAATTTAAAAATTAATTCCTGCTGTCAGAGCATATAGCGTGTTTTTATGAAACAATAAGTATCAAAAGATTGACACTAGTTTAAGTCCGATTTCAAAGTGAAATTAATTCCAAAGACCACTATTTGATTTAATGGTAAAAATATATTCTAATTTCACTTTAAAACCAATTCAAAATATAATTTAATCATCTTAAAAAATTAGATTAAAAAGAGGTTTTGAATTAAAATACAACATTTTACACTTCATTAAAAAAATGAACTTTATCGGAAAGATACCAAAAATTTACACAAAGTAAATTTTGATGTCTCGATTCTAAAAAAGAGTTATATTTGGTCCAATAGAATATATAAGATTGATCAAAACTATATTTAATGACGGTTCGCCGTCAAAAGGTGATAAGTGGACCTTTCGTGAAAATTAGAGTATATAAGCCTAAAATTGAATTCTTTTCGTATTTTAAGCCTTTATCCTTTATTATATAAATGTAAAAAAAAAATAAAAAACATATATAATAATATTTTAGTTATTTCTATCCATTCCCGCCAGTACAATGACTACGTGTTAACTAACATTTAAAATAATATTATTATATTACTAGTGTGCAACGTAAGTTTTCAAAAAAAAAAACTCAACGTTGCATATCGAGTACGCTATCAAACATAGCAACCTCTTTTAATTAAAATTAATATTTAATTCTCAAATAAATATTAAAATGTATTATTCTTTATTTACTTGGGATGTTACAATTCTTAAGAATTTAATGAATGTGGAAGAAATTGACTCTATAGAATTTGATGATTTTAAGGAAATACTACATAATAAGTACATCCCCCATATTCTACTTACAAAAATAGAGAACGAATACCCCACGAATTTTTACAAGGATATATTATCCATTTTTACCTATGAGGAAAATTTTACATGACATGAAGGGTATGAATTTGGTTTAACCACAAGCCCTGAATGAAATATTTATTTATTATTTAGTGGTCTAAAACTTTGTCATAAAAAAGAATTATCAATAATGGAAATTGGAATCAATAGAGAAATAATTTAATGTAAAATTAATGTTGACATTGAATATAGAAAACGTGAAGGATATGTTTATAAGTAAAATATGATGGAGGTTATTTAAAGGTTTAGTGGTTTCTCACATGGTGGAGGGAAAAATTATCAACCTCTTACTTGAAAAAAATGTGGGAAGGAGGAATCAAGTAAATGTCAGAAGGGAACAAGAAAAGGATTCATGTGTGTGAAGCCAATCCATTGTGTAAAATAATGTTAAAGTGATGTAAGGAAT
The DNA here is from genome assembly GCA_963277665.1 of Viscum album. Lineage (NCBI taxonomy): Eukaryota > Viridiplantae > Streptophyta > Magnoliopsida > Santalales > Viscaceae > Viscum > Viscum album. Next base: position 18,879,491 of record OY728137.1, on the reverse strand, counting down.
CCATTTAATGGAATTAATAGAGAGATAACTCATCATAATACACCACTCACACTTCAGTTCTACAAATGGATGAAAATTTAGGTATTATTAAAATCAATTTAGTAATAAAAGGGCTAATGGGGTTAATAATTCGTATTTAAATTTTAATTCGATGGACAAAGGGAAATATTAATTGATCATAATATTTTAAGTGAATCATGATTATATCAGAATATTTATCTTCTACTCTAGGGATGGATATTTCATGTTGGAGTTTTATGAAAACATCTAATAAAAATATAAATGACCCCCCTTTAGTGAAATTTGAAATTAATATGGTAACTTATTACCAATATCTACATTGATAATAGAATAAAGAAATAACATTTGATATTTTAAATCATCATATAATTTTATACTTGAGTATGGATAAACCCACAGTTCTAATGGAATGTTTTTTGGTTAAGATATGATCTCATTTGAGGAATAATGGGTGAAATATCTTTTTAAATATTATAAAATTTCATATATGGTTAACATAAATGTTGTGGACATTTTAAGGGTTTTATAGGATTAAAGATTAATATATGATAAAATTCATCAATATAACCTATTTAATTTTTTTTGTGGTAGGATTTTGATGTCAAAATTTTAGTAGGTTTTTAGAATAATAAATTACTATGGTTTAAATAACCTATGGGGTGGCTATATGAATAAATTTTATGTTAATTGCAGTCTAATATATAGTGTAATATTGATAATATTGATCTTTGAGAAATGATTCCCTAAAACTATTATATTGTTATATATATATATGGTCATGTTAAGGATTTGATTTTAGGTTATTATCAAAATATTATTCAGGAAAAGTTGGTGAATATTTTTACATTATAAGAATATATTGTGATTTAAGATGGTAAATAATTAGGTTAATGTTAATATTTCCCTTAGGTTTAGCATGAGATTTAAAATACAATAATACTTGGGAATAATACATTTATATTTTAAAATGTGGAAGAATAAAGATTTATCATTTGAGGTTAAAATAATATTTATTATCGAGGTTATTGAGGAATTAAGTATTTGGAGATTAATGTTGTATTTTATTATTTATTGTTTCATTAATTATGATAATCATCATATTCTAATTTTATTTCTTATTGGTTAATTCCTTATTATATGAGTAATGTCTTGGTATACTTTTTTGTTATGTTAAAATTTGATATTTGTGCTTAGGGCCTAAAAAATTCATCATGAATATGAATCTTTTAGAAAAAAATAGATTGTGGTGTAGATTAATTATAGTGTGAAATTATAAATTTCTTGTAAGTATATTTCCTTAAATTATTATTTTATTTGGAAACACAGTTAATCAACTATTTGAAAGTGATCTTATGACAAAAAGTTCATCCTATAACCATTAATTTTAATGAATTTATTGACTTTTAACTCCTCCCTAATATATGGGTTTTTAGTCATCAATGATCTACTAACCATGTTATATTCCCCTATATATCACTCTTTGTGTGTTAGTTTTGTATTATATTTCCATATTTTAACTTCCTACTGATATTTTCCTTATTTAAGAAACTGATTTTATACTAAATCATGTAAAAATTATGATTTAAACAGTAAATTATTAAGAGATGTTTTAATATTCCTTCGTATGATCTGGGTTTTGGAAAATGAATTTTCTTATATTACATGGATTATGACTATGAAAAATTGTGATGGTTCTATTTTTTTAATCTGGAGAAAATGAATCCCCTAAATATTTTATATATTAATTTTTACATATAAAATTATTTTCTTCAGTAACATGTGTCAAACAAAAGAAAAAGTTTAAATGAACCACAATATCATATTGAAATATTATTATTTTTGATAGTTATAACATAACTATTAAATTAGAAGATATTAATATGATTAAATAAATATGTTATATTTCTAAATATCCTTCTAAATATAAATTAACAGATAACATCTTAGTAAATAATCACTCAAAATCCAGTAAATTCATCTTTTTCTTAAAAAATATGATATATAAAAAAAAATTATGTGTTTGGGGTAAAATATTATGATTAATTATTTTAATATTTTAAAATTTTATTTTATAAATAAACATAAATTTTTAAATAATCATAATAAAATTATCTTATGGAGAATTTTCGATAATTTTCTAAAGAGATATATTTTTCAATGAATTTTAAAAATTTATACTTTTGTAGAAAAATATTTCAATAATGTTATATTTTGGTTTAAAATGGTTTTAATGGGATTTTTTATTATATTTTAAATAACCCAATTAAGTCAATGTGAATCATTTTTATCTCTAAATTTAGTATAAAAACATTTTAATAAGTAAAAATGCATTTTCTTGAAAAATTATTTTATGCGTTCAATTTTTTCTTCATAAACTAATTTAAATTGACCACTTTTGGGTAAATTATTTTTAAAAAATATAAATATTCTTTACTCAATCAATGTTTTTATCATTTAGAAAAATTTTATATGCATGGGATAAGAATAAGTATGGTTTTATGCTTGTAGACTATTCTTTTTCTAAAAAGCAGTTTTGTTAAATTTATCACACATACATCAATATTAATTCCTTACATATATAGTTATTTAACTAGATAATATTAATTACATTTTTATAATCATAATATTGAAATTTGGTAAATAGACCCCTTTTATTTTTTTGAATGTTAATTATAACTCTGGTAAAATTTATCTCCAAGATAAAGGGTAAATTTTGTTATTCTAGGTTAAAACTAAGTTATAAGTCCATAATATTTTAACTATATTCATATTGAATGATAGATATTCGTTTCATATTAACATAGGGATGGAATTTTAATACTTTAATAATTTAATAGAAACATTCCTTTGAAAATGACATATATGATATTTAAATACAATACACTTACAAAATGTACCTCTCATTTATAATATCTCTTTTGTACACACATAAGAAATATTTATGTTATGAATAAATCTATGTCTATATTATTAGATTAATACAATTATTTTATGGATATATTTTTTTGGTAATTATATAATGACCCTAATTTCTTATACATCACTATTGAAATATTTCTCATATTAATAAAAAATATAATTAAGGATTGTAAATTTTCTAAATGAAATAAAATATTATTGAGTTTATATGAGAAAAAAATTTAATAGGTTAATATAACATATAAGTGTGGTGTTGTATGTTTTTATTCAGATTAAAACATTATACTTATGTCTTTTAAGTGAAATTATGTGAAAAGTGTTTAAATTGAAAAAAATGATATTTTATGAAAATAATATTTTATAAAATGACATAAAAATAATTAAAAATGTTAAAATTTGATATATGGGATTATATATAATCTAAAATTTCATTCCTTGTCCATTTATAAACTATTTGGAAACATTTTTCGTCAGACCAACAAAATTATATTTTAATATTTTATGAAATTTCATGAGTGCAAAACCAATATATTTTATAAGGGAACATCTCCTTTCTATTCTTCAAGTCAAAATTATCCTTCTATCTAATTCTATACTCTTCCAAATTATGTTCTAAATATCCATAGAAACACTCTATATGTGATTTTCTTCTCCAAACACCAACTATAGGGTCCTTAAAAGAAGATATGAAATAGTTCTTTCCATGAAGTTTTAATCACCTTAACAGATCACATTGTTTTATACTATTTCTTTCCATATATTAATATATTATATATGTCATAATATAATAAATTCAACATTTTTAATATGCTAATATGTTATTATGATTATGAAACACCATTACACCCTCTCTTTTCTACTATATGATAGGTGAAAGTATCACTCGTTCATGTGTATGTCTTACCATCTCCACGTAAGGATACAATTCATTAGACCCAAAAAAATTATTGATGGTATTATGATGAGGTTTATATCTTTATATGTTATTAATGACATAATTACACTGATTTAATTGTAATATTTCATTTACCTTCCCACTTTATAAACTATTGGAAAATGATTACATTGTTCTTATAAATGTGTGGACTACCACCTCCACAGAGTGACGTGATTCATTTTTTATTTTAATTTTACATGGTTGGTAATAAGGATAAATTTAATTAATATATATTATATATTGAGAAATATAATTATGTATTAAAGGTTAATTTTTATTTACATTTTTTTTATTCTATATCTAATGTTCTTGTATCCTTTATTAGGGAACCTCTTGGCCGTTGATTTAAATTTATTTTCTACGGTATTTTTTTTGTAATTTAACGAGTTTCCATAGAATTTTATAATTCCTCGGTATTTTTTACGGTTGTAACATGGCTATGAAAAACATTTCAGATTGTCTTGATAACCCGTCTAGTTGATATTGAACCACTGAAAGGAGGCACTTGGATTTTCCAAACCATGAGGCCACTCATTGTAAATCATACACCCCTTAACATAATGCATCTTCATGGATAGTAATTATTTAAAAAATCCATGTAGCCAAACTGTGTACCCAAACAAATAGGCCTTTTAAGGAACAATGTTAAGTATCATGGTTACATTAAACCATGCAGACTCTCTAGCAAACCATACATATTGGTTTTTAACGCATCAAATTAATATTTAAAAATTATATAGTTCCAATTTTGTCTCTTAGTGACCCATAATATTATATATATTCAATATAATCTATCCCTAGCCTTCTATAGTCTTCTAATTTGATATTATAGGCATATCTCTTTCATTCTAGATAGATCATCTTAAGGTATGATACATTTTTGTTCCAATTTTCCTTTTATATTAGATCACCACTGGATATCTTCTTCTCAGATATTGTGGAATAGGAAGGGGATGTTTATGCGGATCTATGGTGGTTTAAAAATATTTAATGCGTTTCTTATGGATCATGGATCTCAAGGACTTGAAATACCCTTCCTCGATCTCTATTCTTGATGGAAGAGAATTATAACTCCATTATTGAGGTATAAATATCAATACAATGGGTTAATTATGTGAATTACATATCATTGAAATCAAAATTCCATTGTATTGTTCATTGAAATGAACTAATTTATTGTTTCAATGGATTTCATTGAACAATTAATGTCTTAATAGGTTTTTTCTATAAAAATGGAATTTTTCAAAACATGTGTTTCATTAAATTAGGGAATGGTTGTTTTGGTATAGAAAAGGGGTTTTAAACAATACAATATATTGTAATCGACCTGATTTTTTTATAAATTTCATTCAATATTTTTATTGAATTATTAAAAACACAGAAAATTGGGTACATTATATTTGTTAGGAAAAGGACATAGGTGACCCTAGTGTGTGTGGCGCCACAAAGGGGTTTACTTTTTTGATATTTTTGGAGAGTGGTAGGATATGATATTGATTGGTAAAAACACATTCTTGGTTTCAGATTTTTTATGTCTAGTAAGTATTAGCATAGGATAGATCCATATATAGAGTGATTTTTCATATATGGTTTATTTATGATATGATAGATTATGTAAAATATTTTGGCTCACATGTTTTATTATGAGGTTCTATCACATAGCTTCACATGATAGATTACTTCATGGATTTGTGATTAAATTTTTTACGTTATGGTTTATGGATATGAGTTCATATTGTGTCACTCACACTTTTCATAATCCGATATTTGTCAATATGAACTGAAATTTTAAAAAATAATGGAAATGATAAAAAAAAATTGATAGGATTTATGAAAAGACATTGTAATGTTTTTTAAACAAATCTAGAACTATTAAATTTTTTCTTATAGAACTTGTATCGACTATATTATAGTATCATACCAGGACTTATACTTATACCCAAATTTATTTTTTAGGTGGTTTGAAATGTTGAATTGTAGGATATAGGTAATGGTAAAGGAATATTTTACCTTTTTTCTCTCTATTCATCTTTTCTTTCATAATGGGGTGGATTGATGATGATTGTTAGTCACATGGAGACTTGTTGGTTTAGACAATTCATACACTCTATTTTTGTTGTTTTGGCTTGGATTTATAGGGTTTTTCAATATTTTCATCTAATATATACTCTGGTTGTATGTATTGTTTTTTAAAATTCAAGACATCTTTTTAATAACTTTTCATACCTCACCAGGTGAAGTTCGGCCCAGGTGGAAGGATTGGTTGAGCTAGGTTGGTTCAATACTATTTTGTATTAGAGGCTTTCAAAAATTGATGTTTGTTCACACATCTTGAATTTGATTATGTGTCTTACGTACATAGTGTATTGTACCATCATAATTCAAGTATTAAGTGTTGGAGGGTTTCTAGACATATCCCTTCTATATATAAAATCAAGTCACCATGGGTGGTTAGAATTATTTTACTATGTTTAAGGCTATGTGATTGCGGTTATTTTAATGAAATAAAATCTAATATTATTTAATAGAATCAATTACGTCTTAATGTGTGGTATTTCATTCATAGAGTTCAAAATAGCTTTAAATTCATGATTTTTTTACGCATGGATGTAAATTATTAATTTTTTTTATGTCTTTGGAATATTTTTCCGGTAAATTGGTCATTTTATTGCACTTAAAATAGAATTCAAAAAATATGTTTACTTCTAAATATAATAAGGAAAACTCTAATACTATATCATTAAGTGAATCCTCTAATATAAAATTCTCTTGTTGAATATATAATCCATAAAATTCATACTCTAGTCCAAGTGTGTGTTGGAACCATTGAGTTGTTGTGGATCTTAGATATGAATAAACAAAGAAACATCCATCAGTCACCCATTGTAATAATGTGCCCATGGAATATGAAATGTGTCTTGGGATAATTGAGAGGATCATCATCTTATTGATGAACTATGAAGTCTCTTAGGTGGGTTTCACCTTGTATATGCTTAAAGGATCAAGAATTAGATGGTGGATCTATATTGTGAAAGTTGAGTTGATCAGGTATATTACCTAGAATTATTCCAATATTATCATTTATCAATAGTGTTATTCTGGATGACCTAGACTTTTTTTACCTTAGATAAAGGGAATCATATTGTTTTGGTGTATTCAATCCACTTGTCTATGATTATGCATTAGGCACCAGAGCTAGTCACTAATGAGTACATAAATTCAATGAGGTTTGAGTTGTTTCTGAGACCTTGTATTCATTCAATGTTTATTATTATCAATATTTAAATATTTATAGATGTATTTGATAATGAATATTTATATGATGAAAAAATAAGTAGAAAGACAGGTTGGGGTGATGCTTTGGTTGGTGTTATTTATATTCAGGGTGTATTTTATGTCTAGAAAAAAAATCCATGTGGTGGTCAATTTTATTCAAGACCAATTTTAGGGGCATTATCAGGAGAGTACTATGACGTTTTCTATCAGGGTAAAAGGTCTGGTACTACCAGCCTAACTATGAAGAGGCTCGTAATACTACTTATCCTTTTCAAAAATATGGTCACTTAATGAGTCATTGTGAAAGGATATCTAAGGGTGGTAAGATTTGATCCATTCTCACCATGGTGGTAATGGTTTATAATGATTCATCAAATGGTGGTTCTTCTAATTATTAAACCAAGGGGTATATTTATTTTTCTAATAATAGATGGTTTTATGGAATAAATTATCATTTATTAGAATCTAATATAGGGTTATATATTTTTATATGTATGACATTTATTTCAACTTATATGATGTTAGATTTTATTTCATAGAGGTGATACTCATTATTATATATCATCAATGTTGGTTGATGTGTTGGGATAATGTTCAGAGCTTATAAAGTACTTGTTCAATCCTTCCACACATTTGGTAAATAGTAATGAACACAATTTTAAGTGTCTTGCATTTCAGGTGATGATGAAAGGATATGAGGTAACATGGGAACTTTTAGATCAATATATTGACATATTCAATTTGATATTTTGCATTGTTTTTATTATTAGAGTTATGGACCCAATATACTATTTTGATCATCAGTTTTTTATCTTTCAATGTATTCACTGATGTGTTTCTGGGTGGGTGGGACTCTAGATCATGTTGGGCAGGTCATGTTATTCCTTATGTTAGGGTAATATCATTCTATATTTCAAAAAATATTATTGATTTCAGTAACCCTTTTATGGGATTGTCGATTCATAATTTTTTGGGTGAGTACTAAGATATATTTCAAGATTATTTTTCTCTTTTATAACTCTATTGAGAGGCCGAGTTTTCTATTGACCCACTCTCTGCTATTATTCTAAATCCAATGTGTTCTTATCAAATTTATCATACTGATTTCCTAGAATATATGTTCCATGTTGAAGACCTAGAAGACAATGTATGTTTTTATCAACAAAAATCACTATGTGATTCTCCGGTCCTTTAATAAGACATTAGATGAAAGTATCAAACATTTCTTTGATTTTCCAAAGTCGAATCAGGTGATGATAATGAATAAATATATTTTTCTAAAGATTGAAAATACTTTTTACCATTTTAGAGTTTTATGTTGGTTTTTAAATATTGACCTTTGGTCCTCGTACAACAACATGGGAGTGAGAGAAGTAGATATACCTAATACAACAATCAGGGTTTGGTTTGAAAATTTTGAGTTATTGGTTATTTCATTTAATCTCACGAATTATCCTATAGTATTAATGGATTTGATGAATTTTTTTACTAGTTCTTAGAATATTTTTTTTATTTTATTTCATAGATTATATATTGGTGTAATCCAACAAATAGTAGTAGCATATGGACTTTTTAGATATTGTTCATCAAACCATGAAGGAACATATTTTTTTGTATGATTTATAAAATGTGATTTTGAAATCTTGGATGTGAAATTTATAGGGATTTCAATATCTGATAGGGTCACCATAGTTTATCTCGATAAGACATAGGTATTTATGTTATAGGAATATCCCATAAATGTGTTTTAGATCTAGAGATAATTGGGTCTATATGGTTATTATAAAAGGTTTGTTAAACATTTATCCAAGATCAAATATTGGATGAGAAAATTAACCTATATTGGTGTAATGTTCTAATATAATGTCATATTCCAAAGATCCATTTACGAGTTGAAGGAGAGGTTTACTTCAAATTCAATTTTGATTGTTACAGAACTATGTTCAGGATATGTTGTGTTATGTGATGCTTCTATTAGGGGTCCATGAAGTGTCTTGATATAGGGGAAATATGCGGTGACCTATTTAAATCACTAGCTAAACTCTCATGAATAACTATGTTGCCCATGATATTTAGTTTGACATGGTTATGAATGAAATTTATAAAGTTGCATCACTCCCTCATTGGGGAGAAGGTTACAATATAATAGAATTATAAATGAATAAAATATATATTTTAAAAAGAGATATCTATACTTATGATAGAGATGATAAGTGGAGTATGAATAGAATTTTAATTTTTATATTTTTCACTCTACTCAAAAAGAGAATGCGGGTGTTGATGCATCAAGTATAAAGTTATCAACACAATATATGAAGGAATCTGTTGAGGAGTTGTCTATGATGATTATTTTTTTGAGATGAGCTTGTAAGCGGAGGAGGATTATTTTCATGTGTTCTTTGATTTGATTATATCTAACATTTATTTTTATGAGTGAGATCAGTTCAAATAGGTGACATAAATTGAGTTCCATTTCTAAGGTAAAAGACTTTACGAAGGGGAGATATTGGGAGAGTGGTCTCATTCTTCCAATTGATCCTTTTGCATTTGTAAAAAGTTGGTTTTTCTATTTTATTTCTAGAAGGAGTCAATGAAAAGCGTACAACATTCATTTTGATCTGCAAAACCTATGATTTCCAAGATGTATCAAGAACTACGATGTCAGTATTGGGAAATGGAAATAATCTTGTTGATAACATGTTTTGTTTCATGGTATCTCAATTGTGATTAAATTAATGTGGAACATCAGAGACCTTCCTATCTATTAAAACCATTTCCCATTCCAATATAAAAGTGTGATGAGATTTATATGGAATTAAATTATGATTTTATGTAGTATTTAAGTGGAAAGGATGTGATTTAGTTGATCATTGATCTATATATGAAATAATCCAATTTCATACAAACTAAAGAAAATATGGAAGTGGAATAGATCATATACTTGTATGTCCAAGAGATTGTGAGACATCACAGGGTTCCCTCTATGGTTTTTTTCTAACAGGGATGAAAGTATTGTATATAGGTTCTAGAATAGGTTCTATGTGGAAATGGATTCCTGATTTAAATTGATTTGAGCTTATAGTTCATAAATGGATGGAAATACCAAGGGAACTATCCAGGTTCTTGAGGATATTCATTGGGATTTTGTGTTTGAGATTTGGTGGATCTTCATAGAATAATTGTCCCCTAGTAAAATTATTAAGAAAAATAGTTATCAGGATTCTACAAAGATTAATCCCATTGATTCATTATAAGGGTGGTGATTTAGATCTCCCTTTTGTAGGGATAAGCTGAAAGATTAGTCCTTATATGGACTGAGTATCATTCTGAAGATGGTGAAAACAATGAAATTGATCTGGAAGAGGTTGTTAATAGAATAGAGCCATTAAAAATATAATGTATACTTCCATCATTGGTTTCTATATTTTGATGTTGGTGATCATTTTTCTCTTAGAGGTTCATCTTTCTTAGTACATCATTAGTTCAGTAAGTAGGGTATGTTTTCATCGAGGTTTATTGGACCATTTAAGAATATATTGGAACTTGGAAATGTGGTATATTAGCTGTAATTACCCCTAATTGTCCATATATCCATGATACGTTTCATGATCCTATGTTGAGGAGGTATCACCAATTTCTTCTCATGTGATGGAATGGGGGGATCTTTATCTTGGACCTGTTACTACCATTGTTGAACCATATGTTTAGGTTGTTTATCATCATGATATCGTATTTCATTTAAAATGATTTCTCTATTCTTGGTCCTATGGATGTGAATATTGGATATCTATTATATATGGGGGCAGTAATAGTTGATAAGGTATAAATAGAATTTTCTTTCAATGATTCTAGAATAGTAAATACATTTTTCAAATAACAAATATTTACGGTTGGAAGATTGTAATGTTTTGTTACCATTTTCAAGGACATATTGAATTTTTTTACAATAAAATTGAAGGGAAATGATTTTGGTTCATTTCAAAAGTTTGATGATAATTTTTGAATATGTTTAAATTGTTCATTGATGGCGCAAGACTCAGAAAAATTTTGCAGTTTGGCCTAGAAAATTGTGCATCTTGTGTTAATCTACTTGAAGGAGGCACATGGTTTGTCTAAACTATGTGGGAACCCATCAAAAACTATTAACGATTATATAGTGGGGGATTTCATGGGTTGTACACAGTTAAAAACTAGGCAGCCAATCCATAAACCCCAAATAGAATGCCTAGAGTGGTTTACTATTAACGCACAAAGTTACTCCTAACAGTGCGACCTCTCTAGAAAGTCATTCGCATGAGTATTTAATTATCCTAATTTTGATCTGAAAACTACTGATACCCAAATTTAACTGCTAATGACCCTCTAATATCATTTTTCTTGACTTAATCCATCCCTAAACGATCATTGGAATCTATTTTTATATTCTAGGTGGACATCCATCAATATTGATGAATTATTTTATGTTATGTTTCATTTTTATCATGTTTTTAATTTTAGTCATATATCATCATTTAAAATCATATCCAATCATGTCAAGGAACGAAAATTATTTTTTATGAAAGATCCACGGGAAATATGTTATAGGATTGATGTGTTTCATATAGATCTATGATAACAATAACTTGATATACCATTACCCATTCTATATTATTGAAAGAGAATACATAAACATTGATTCATAAAGTAGGTGTTTCTACACAATGGTTTAATTCATTGAAATTCCTATAATTAGTACACAATTACATTGTATTATTCATATAATTGATTTTGTTTCATTGTATATCATGAATAGATACTTTTTAATGGTTTTTTAAAAATAGGACTCTACAAACAATGTGTTTATTAAATTATTGAACGCTGGATTTGGTTTGGAAATGGGGTTTAATGAACCTAATTTGATTATATTTTCTTTAAAAATTTATAAAAAATTGTGATCTTTTTTTGAAATGGATAATGATATATGTAACACATTGGGAACCTTGGGCATGTTTATAAAGGGACATAGGTGGCCAAAATATGTGTGGGTCCACATGGGTTTTATTTTTGGGATAAAATGGATTATGGTTATACTCAATAATAGTTTGTTCCGAATTATACTAAGTCCATGATTGGATTGTGTCTATTATGTATTCATATAGTGTAGGTCCAAATATAAAGTGTTCTATCATATATGGTTTATTTATCACATGTTGAATTATGTCATGAATTTCTAAACTCATATCTTATTACGAGGTTGTATCACATGGATTCACAAGATGGATTATTTCCTGGAGAAGTTTTTACATTCATACATTATGGTCCATGGATATGTATTTATGTTTTATTACATTAATTTTAATATTAATAAACTTGTTATTATGACAAGATTTTAGAAAAATCAATAGAAATGTTTTACAAATACTATTTTACTTATAATAATGACTTGTAAATTAGTTTTATTAATAGATAAAAATATTTCTTTCATTTATTAGACCATGTATATTTTTTATAGTGTAATCCTTTTAAAAATTGATCCCACACCCTAATTTTTCCTTTTTGAAGTTGTAGATGTTGTATTACAATATCCACATAAACGTGAGGGTATATTTTAGCATGTTAGTTTTTCATTACTTCATCAAATTAATAGTAGGGTAGTCTGGAGGTGATTGTGGTTCACATGGATTGTTATTGGTTCAGACATGTCATACTCTTTGGGATGGAAGTTTTTTCATTTATTATGTGGTTGTTGTTTTATCTATTTCTACCAAATATACTCTTATTATTTTTCTTGATTTAGATTTATTAAAAACTTGTTTCTACTATCCTATTACACCTATACATGCAATTCATCACCTAGGAATATTTTTTTGTTAACTTGGGGTTGGTTCGTTACACCATCTATCCAACAATGAATAAAAAATTCATACACACGTACAACCTTCCATCTCAATGAACTGAATAATTCAATTTTTATCACTAGTTTTTAAGGACATTTATTAATATGTATATAGTGAATATATATAATTTTAATTCCATTATTGAAATTCTAGAAATTTTTGAATCATGATCAAACTATAAAGAATAGGTCTGATGAACAAAAACAAACATGGAAAACAAAACATTTATCACCTAGAATAGTTATTTTAAAAACAAAATTATTAATGAACAGTTAATAATATTTTATATATTAATCATACACATAATGATAGATATGAATATTAACATGAAATAAAACAGTAATAAATCCGTATTTATTGTACATTAGTATTGAACATGAATGAGGTATGCTGAAACACGAGGTATGGTATTTATGGTTCTATCCTATTAAAAATGGGATTTGTTATTCTTTATTTTCCATGTAGGAAATTATATAAACTATATCTATTGAATTCTTTAAATTTTATTCTCTTTGATCTCTTTATTTATATAAGTTATTTAATCTTATTATTCTAATCATTTATTATTGAAGATATTAAAAGAGTGTTTTATAAAAAAAATTGAATTCATTTCTATCATCGATCGAAAAAATATATTCATTCATATCAATGTTGTATAAAAAACGTTTATAAGATGTTTTCACTATACTACTATAATTTTTAAATTATATTTTATACCATGTTTTTATTTTCCCAAAATGGTTTGAAAGGAATAATTTTTTCGATTTCCAAATGAATTTCTTTGTGAATTCTTCAAAAAAAATTATGGAATGATTTTTTTTCAAAACATATATTAAACAGGAATCTTGGCACACTTTGTAATTAGAATGTTTTTTAATGTAGTTTCTATTTATCAATGACAACAACTAATGATTTAACTTATGATTTAGTAGGGATATTATCCAAGGATATCAGCTTTATTATTTATTTTGATGGTATATGAATGTTTTAACATAGTATTTATGAAACACAATTTTTTTCCTTAATTATTATATTTTGAAAATTTTTTGCTACCCATTTAATTTCATGGGTTTAGATATTATGAATGCTTTATGATCATGTGGACCACATATGAATGATTTCCTTTATGTTATGGGTGGGGCCTATATCTCCCTCTAATGAACTGAATAAATATGGATAACATATGAGGTAAATAATATATGCATGAACCTTATTACATGTTTATAATTTTTTTTGTGTGACTATATTTCATTTCAATGAATTTATTTTTGGACCTAACACTCATATATATATGTTAATGCGCAGAGTTTTATTTAATTTCTGTTAGACTATGAGTATACTTAGTACCATGTGTATGTTTTTTGGGCTTTATTCCATGTACATAACTGAATGAGTGAACCTAATACTATTAATTTGTGTTTGGAAATTTATTATCTTAGGTATCCACAAAATCATGTATTAGGATTTTTTGATTCTCTCGTGGAACATGTTCATTAATTCTTCAGTGATTATTGTCTTATTAAATATCATGTTTTTTTACCATGACTCAATATTATGATCCTCAATAAACAAGGTGTTTTTAGGTATTAATATCATGTTCTTAAACCATTATTCTAATGTTATACTTAATTAATCATTGATATCTACCTTGATTACCCTCATCGAGCATTTGAACTCACCCATTATTATGTTTCCATTCCCTAGACTATGAGTAATGTTTTTATTAATGATATGTTAAATAAGGGTTATATTTGTGAATAAAATAATGGGTTCCCCTTATAAACTAATTTTTATAAGTCAATCATTCTAAGGATACTAAAAATATATGATTATAGCATGGATCATTATGTTTTTAATGAAAATTCATTTATTAAGATGTAATACATTTGTATGAAAAGTATGGGATAACATAGGTAACCCATTTAAAGAATATGAAATTTAGAAAAGGGATAGTGGACCTCAATCTCTATATTAATGATTATAAATGAATATCTCTCATTATTTTTGTTTATGTATATGACATCATACTAGCTAGAAAATGTGATGTTATCAATAAAATAATTATATATGATGATAAAGGAAAGTTTTCAATTTTTATGCTTGAGGAGATGAAGTAATTTATTGGATAAAAAATTTATAAAGAGAAAGATCACATTTTGATTTCTCAAGAGAATTATACATGGGAACTACTAAAAAATTAAGGGCTGGATGACTGATTAAAATTTTATACACCCACTTTTATAGGAACAACTATTCCTAAGGGAGAGTAATGAATGTAAGTGGGTGAATGGAAATTTTAAAAACTAATTTGATTTTTTAGATCATTGATATCATTCGTGCCCTATATACTTTATTATTTAACCATTTATGATAATTTACATTGTGGGTAAAATGTTTCACATGTTACTGATGGAAATATTAATTCATAAATACATAAAAACACAATTTATTTTTGGTTGAAATATAATAGTACAGGTTAGTTAAATTTGTTTTAGTATACAAATATAGATTGTGAAGGAAATGTGATGAAAGAAAAACGACATCCAGAAATGTTTTTTATCTCGGTAACAACTTTTCTTTTTGGTTCGTAGAGAAGAAAAATTATGAGGCCATGATTACTTATGATTTAGAGTATATGTCTCCATCTAAATCCACTACAAAAAATATGTGGATAGAAACACTGTTGGAAGGTCCTAAGGAGGATGTAAAGTTGAGGTATCATTTTTAATTTGATAATGAATGATCTATAAATTTTTTTAAATAATATAATTAAATACTCAAGATATAGGATCATTAATATCAAACATCATATTATTAAATAACATATGGAGAGAAATAAGTTTGAGAGAAATTTTATTCTTATAGTGGTAAAAAATTTCACCGCCTTCACCAAACCATTGTCAAAGGATTCATTTGAAAGGATTTGGTTGTAAGTGGTACTTCATTCTCCTCTGATAGTGATATTCCCCATATATCATATGTTATTTGGGTTTTTTATCAAATGAAGGAATGTGAAATTAAAATAAATAAATATTTATTTTTTTCCTAATTTTTTGGAAGGGAAAAAATTTTTATAGGTGCAGTATACATTTATATTTCTTTCTCTTAAGTGGGAGAAAACAATTATAGATAGTTTTTAAAAATCGTAATACATGAATTCATAATTTTTCATGTGTGAAAAATTTTAATTTGTTTTTGATGTACATTTAGTTATTTCATTATTATAGATTCCCAAGACATATCGTTGAATTTAAGGAAACATTTTATGTTCTAATCATGTTTTTATTGATGATGTGTTGATTGTTAGATGTGATAATGAATTATTTTTTGGAGAAATGTAAAATGCTTTATTATTTTTCATATGGAATCATTGAATCAAGAATAAATACGATAACCAACTTTAACGAAATTAAAATTAATCACCATTTTCATGGAAAACATGGTATTTTTTTTATATTATGGTTTCTAACATCGGTCTAGCTCTCATATTGTTAAAATTGTTGAATTATGATTCATTTATATGTTTTATGATCTTGATAGTGACTAATGTAACTTAATTGATAAAAAAATACAATGTGGGATATTATGGACTTCATGCATTAAATTAATGTTTTTTGAGAAGAAGATGATCGTGGTTGTATTTTTTTTATGATCTTAGATAATGTTTTTTTGATTTAACATTGATGAGGTTCATTTAAAATATGTTATTCATATAGAGAAGAACATTTATATAATTTATAATTGGTATGTTAATTTTTTTTAATTTATATTAAATACATTGATCATATACGATATTATATATTTTTGTGAAGTGAAGGATTTTTGGATGTTTTATGGAAGTTGGAATCAGTCTAAATGTGATTTTAATAAATATGGAAAAATTTAATTAAACATATTCTATTGGATCTCATTTATGTGATTTTTAAACGTAAATGTTATGATAGATTTTCTAAAGAGATATCTACAAGTGTAAGATGTTTGGGATAACATGGTGGATTTTTATATTATTTCTATCTAAATTCAATTACATATAATATATTCCTATCACATAAGATGATTATAAATCATATAATGTATTTTATATGAATAAGTAAATTCAATTATGGGTACGATTATTGTGGATTCTATAAGTTATTTACAACATATTTCAAAAAAATCTTACAAAAATTTGAATTTCTATTCATATAAGATATATTTTTTCTGTCTAAGTAAATTTCGTTATTTTTATGATATATATTCCTGATATAATAATTAGATTATAGTGTGTTTTGAAGATCATTTATAGTCATTATATTATATATTATGAAAAAAAATTAATTATGGGTTGAGAGACATGATTGGATGATCTCAATGGGTTATGTTTTATTTTATATTGCTTTAAGGGTTATCAAATTTATTATGTTTCTTATAAGTAAGATGAGATCTTGTGATTCCAAAAATCACTATTCAATTTTTGAGATTAAAGCATGATATGGGGAATTAATGGTAATTTAAGTGGGATTTATACAATAAAAGATGATGTGAGTACCAAAACCATATCATCACATGATACCATATGCATGTGGAGACTGATATAAAAGAGATAGCTATAATAATCTTGATCGGAATTTCAAGAGAAATATAAGAATCATTTTGTGGATGACACTTTTAAGAATATAACGTGTCATAATTGTGGAAATTTCGTATTAAATATTTGAAATTTAAATATATGAAAAAACGTTCAATGGTTTTAAGAATGTCTGACCCAAATTTCAAAGAGTATGATCATCATGGAAATTTCTATAAAAAACCATGGAAATAGAATTAAAAAAATGGTGAATATTAAAGAAAAAAATAAAGAGGAATAATTATGTTATGAACTTTAGAGAATAAGTGATGCAATGTCACATTGGATATAGTAAAGTAATATGGTGATTAAAAATAAATGGATATGATTTTAATTCCAATTATAGTGAAATAAAAAAAAGAAGTGGAAATGAAAACATACAATAGTGAAGGTTGAAGATTATTAAGTAGAATTTTGACAATGATATTGATGTTAGCGACGATGGTACACATTTATGTTGATTAAAAAAATCTGTAAATCATTTTTACTAAGTGAGATACACATGTAAAATTATGAGAATTTAGTGTATTGCATGTTTCTTGTTATTCTATACAGTCTATGTTCTACATGATATTTTCTAGTACACTATGTGATATTTGGTATTTCAAAATTATGTTAAGTATTTAGTACTCTTATTTTGTAGTGAACATTGTAAAATATTTTTTTTCATTTTTTTATGTGTATAAAAGTGTTTTTAATAGAAAATAAAATTATTCATACCAATACTGATGTTTTTTTAAGGTAAGAATAAATATTATTATTACTTATTCTTCCCCTATCAATGATTTTATTGATCTTGTTGGTTGAAGTTCTGATGTGAGAGATTTAACATTGAAGAATATATCCTTACAGCCAAGGGAGTGTTTGAAGAATGTTATTGGTCAATATTAAGGAAAGTAATAAGGCTGAACACTTGACCCAAATTATGAAGGATCATCAGGTGGGATTAAAAGATTTAATGACTTGTTGAAACTCATCTATCCATATTATAAACTTATTTTAGGGTAATACTTTTAATACCTCAAGTATGAACGTGTTATGGAATTGAGTAGAAATTTATATTTTTAATTTAGTGTAGGGACTATTTTGATTATTGGAAATCATACATGGAATATAATAATTTAAGGAACACTAAATGAAGATCTGATATATTCTATGTTGTTTGTTTGATGCATAAGGAATTAGGTTGCATGTTGTGGTAGTGATTGGGTTGAATTATTTCTAAATTTTGGGAGTAGTAGTCTATTTACAATGTGACGTGTTATTCCATCAATGAAAGTTGTTTTCATTGGGTGGCCTAAAGATGATTAGGCAGTGAATTCGGCTGGATAAGGGAAGTGCCTTGAAATTATTGGGTGTGAACCTCTATTTGATTTAAAAATGATTGTTTAGTGAATTTTATTTTAAATAGTGGAAAACCCATTTTTTGGGGTTTCATCTCCCTCTATCTCAAGAGAAGAAGTGTATAGGAGGTAATATTTATTACCAGTGCTACTCCTCCTCACCCACTCTTGACTTCCTCATGGTCTATTGTGGGTCTTGTTCTGTGTTTATAGTAACTAATGTGTGATTCACCTTTTTTCATATTTTCATCCTTTCCTTTTAATTATAATGATATTAGTTTTCTATAAGCTGGGATTCAATTCTCATTCCATCTGAGTATTATAGAATGTTACATTGTATGGGGTTTTAGGTAATATATTAATTATAAATCTTGAGGTGAGGTTTTCTTTTTTATCATATTTCATTTCGATTGAGGCGCATCACTATTTTTTTATGGTTTTTTTAAATTAATATAATTTAGTGGTGTTTTTTTTGGTATTTCCCCTTGAATGGAATTTTTAGTGTGTTGTGGAACACCCTTGGGAGATGGTTGGAACGTCAATGTGATAGGGTAACCTACTAAATTTTCATATGTCAGGTAAAAATAAATTAAAATATAAATTAATTATGAATTTTTTATTAAATTTTTTATTTTATAATATGTGGTAGAAAATTATTTATTGGCTATTTTGGTGTGATTTAGGGCCTCATGGTGATGGGTGATGGGTGGTTATACATAGATGGTATTATTCATGCATTGTAAGGAATTAGACGACAGAAATAACTACATTTTATAGATGGAGGTCCTTATGAAATCCTTATGGTATGGTGTGACTTATTTATAGAATCTGATACATGAAATCCCCAATAAAAGTGAATTACTTATTTAAATTAATTAAATTTATTAAAATACATTGAATAACTATGGATATACTGAAAATAATTTCAAAATCATGAGGGACCATGTAAAATTAATTTTTTCCTAAGAAACCGATGGTAGAGAAAATGATTGTAACATACCAATAAATTCATCTATTAAATAATATTTATTAAATTAAATTATTTTACTGTTAAAAAACCATGGTATAATTTAATTTAAAATTTTTTATTTTTTTGAAATTTTTTAATAAATTAAGATAATGAATATTTATATTATTTAAATAAATGTATATTCTTCATAATAAGACTTAATATATAATTATTTAATTAAAATTATTTTTTCCAAACTTCATGTATTAATTTTTTATTTTTATAATAAATTATTACTTATGAACAGAAATTAATTCCAACATATATAGTAATTCCCATTTTAAATATCATATAAAATTTTTATAGTTTATAGTTTATATTGGTAATTATTTAAAATATTATTTGTTTTGATATATTAAATTTGTGTTTATAATATCATGACTTTTAATTATATGGTACATTAAATAAACAATATTAAAATTTTTTTAGATATAATATTATTATTTTAGTAATAATATCTAATAATAATTATTTATATCAAAATATTTTTTTTATAAAATAATATAAAACAATGATTTTTTATTTTATTTTAATGAGGATCTACTAAAAAATTATTTTCCAAGAAAATAATAATAGAACAACGTTTTAATTAGTAAGCTTCATATTATGTAATTGTATTAACACAAAATTTATAATCATTTATAAAATAAAATTCTTAATAAATTAACTATGTGGTCTATTTAGAATTAAAATCTGTCCCATATTAAGGAATTCCAAAACTGGAATAAGTTATAGTTGAAATATAATGAAATAAGTAAATAAATTAATGAATATATGTTTATATAATAATACTATTTAAAAAATGTGGAATACAAATATATATATATATATACGTGTGTGTCATTGTGCATTTATATATACACAAAACAATAATTATAACACAGAAAAAAATTTCCAACAAAAAAATAGTGGAGATAACATTTAATAAAAAATAAAGAAAACTAGAAAAAAAATCATGGGGTTTGATGAGATCTTATTCAGAGAGACCTACCAGCCTCTATATCTACTATGCATCCCTTTGCACAGACACCCTATCATGATCCAATGGTAAAAACTACGGCAACTAAGCCCAATTGGCGTCATAGTAGCCCAACTCAACATTTTCATATGGTCCAAGACCCTTAGGTACCCCCAGTTTCCCAAAAAGCATGTCTTCCCATCCCTAGGTCGAACCAAAATTCTTTAATGGGTCATCTAACTAATGAAAATCTCCCAATTCCAAAATTTTTTCTTTACAATGTTCTTTTTCCTCACTCTAACACATCCTATGAATCATCCAGAAGGGTCACCCATCTTGATTAGTACTCCAAATAATGCATGCTTAACAATGAAGTTCTAATCATGTAGTTTCCCTAAAAGAATGTTTCCCATTATATACATGATTCATATAATTAGGTAATTTAATCATTTATCATTCTATGGTGTTATATGCACCCCCATTTAGAATATAACTTCTTTTTTAATCAATATCTAATCCTAGGTAGGGCCACTACACTTATGTCTAGGTTCCTGCAGTAATACAAATATGACAACTAGGCCCTACAGATAACACAAACACCTCGCTTTAAAATGGTTGTCATGAACTACCTCTGCAAGTACCAATAGTTTCCCAATAGACACATGTCCATCTCTTTAAGGCTCATCCACGTGCCTGAATAGTTCTTCTAACAAATTTAAATCCCCACATGCCAAAATATTGTCTTTCTAGTGTGACTTGTCCTCACATGTACACCCCCTGATAAGCATCCAAAAATGTCACCCATCCCAGATACTAATAAAAACCCATAATGGTTATCCTTGGAGTTATAATCAGGAATCTTCTCGAAAAGAAAATTAAACCTTGTTGACATGATTTAATATCATTTAGTCCTTAGAAATTTATCATTCTAGGGTTTTACAATAATTATAATTCTATAACATGAGATGAATTGGCCTAGAGGGGGAGATGTGATTATTTTAATGATTTTACTGTCCCTTAATGTTGGGTCCATGGATTTATTCATATATGAAAAAATGTTGTATATGTAATGAGTGTCCTATGTTCACCTTCAAGGAACCATGAGACACCATAAAGCAATTGAGATAGTATACTAAGAATGAAATGTACAATTATCCCCTTTCAAATGTGAACACCCAAGTGGGTTGACCCTAGGTACTTTGATAGTTAGGTTGGGTGTACAAGTAATAACATAGTAATTATATATAATGTGAGAGGGGAATTATCCCTCTTTATAGATAGGTTTTTGTGTTTAGTTTTATATTATTATAGTGATTCAGTGATATGATTATCATGAAATTGAGGGGAATTACTCCATCTGAGTGATTCTTGTCAAAATAATAGTTTTGAATGAGATAAGGGACCACATTAGAAGTGTCTTGGTAGAGATTTGAATTAGGGTATCGCTTAGGGTGATATAGTGATATAACGACCCCTGTAAGGGAGTATTCCAGAATATTTGTTGATAATTTCAAGTGTTTCTCTAGAAATATAATTGATGTTGAGCCAGATGATAATGGTGTGGTGGGGGGGGGGTCTTTTTTCAAAGATATGTATTGAGATAAATGGGGTGACTAAAATATTATCCTTGGTTCATTTTTGATCTTGATATATACATATGGTTTGGGATTCCTGGGACATGCATCGTGGATTTATATAGTGAGAGGTACAGTCCCCTGAGGCAAGGATATTATGGTTGTGAATTAATTTTTCATTGTATATAGATCCATGTGTGAGATTATTTTTTTATTTCCCATACATGATACATGAATTTTAATGATCTTCTATGTGATTGCTTTCCCCAAAGAGTAATACTCGTATTTTTAGAAGAGATTTTGTTCCCAGAATGCTGAGACATAACAAATCATATTAGTATGTATTTCCATGAATGGAAAGGAATCTATTATTGAGCCTAATACTACATGATTTTCCTCTAATTCATTGGAATATATTCCTGAGCCTGACACTATTTGATTTCCCATGACACCTGGGAAATATATATATTGAGACTGAAATAATAATACTTCCCAATAATCCTATTAATTTTTTAATGAGCCTAAATCATTAAGATTAACCAGGATTCTTGGGAATCAATAACTAATCTTGACCGTACTGGATTGACCATGATTCTTGGGAATAGACTTTGATGCCTTTCACTAATATATTATATAGAACATGATAAAATGACGTTTTTATGGGCTTTATATTGTGTGGAAAAGTTTTCTGGAATTCATAGAGGCACCCTGACACTGCCCAAAGACTGTTTGGGTCTATCCATTCTTTAATGTTACAACCTAAGGATTGAAAGTGGTTATTTATATATAAATCCACAATATTTTATTTAATAATATATTAATATCACACGCTTATCACTTTATTTACTACTCATATATAGAACAACTCTAGTGGTATCTTATTGAGAATTACTCACACTCTATTTGAGTGGCCATGATAGTTGGGTAATCTAGTAGACATCCTTTGTAGTAGACCTATAGAGGGAAGTGGCCTAGTTTTTCCTGATTTAGCATGATATCTCAGATTTATATTGATCACTTATAAGAGTTTATGATTAGGGATTTAATTTAGACATTCATTCCTTTATTTTATTTCATATTCATTTGGGATATGTGGTCAGAACAGTAGATGCAGTAGGAAATTATATAGTCTTATTCTCCATCAAGATCATATTGATATAAATAAATATTTTTTATTTTACGTACTCTAATATTAAGTTTTTTATTGATAATTTTTAGTTATTCTTCAACATATAATATACAATTTGATATGGGGGTATAATATCCCATGGTATTACCTTTTACCCCTATACCAGTTGGAATTATTTGGTATACTGTGTGGTGCACCTAGGGTCCTAGTGACTAATCCTGTTTTTTGGGAACCAATCATTGGTCACAATCTAGGAGAAGATGTTTCATTTTTAGTATCAATTTTACTATATGATAGATATCTCATAGTATATCAGTGTTTTTCTTTTATCATTAAATTTGAGAATGTGGTAGGATTGTTACATAGAAATGTGTTGTATATTATAATGGATGTCAGATTGGTGCATCATGAACACCATTCAAATTAATAATTATAAATTAATAGGTGATTTTTATTAACATTATTGTGGTTTGATGTTATGGTTAGATGATCTCACCGATAATGAAATATAGTTATTTTTTTAGATTCATGATTTATTATGGGTTTTTATCATTTCATATGGGAAGATGTCCATTTTCAAGAATAAATTTTTAAACATAGAATTTACATGATATAATCTTAATGGATGTGATCTTTATCACTTATGATAGGGTTTAACTATTTTAAATGTCACTAACACATTAGATATATATATTTTCACATATAAAATTATGCTAGAATTTCACATAGTGGGACCAAAATTTAGCTTCTTTATAATGATAGGATATGAATATCTATAATGAGATACTACATGATGAAGAATATGAAGTTCCTTGGTGTATGAATTTTATAAATAACCTAGTAAGTTAGTACAAGCATGAGATTTCCTTAATAATATACCCCATCGTGGTTTTCATGACATTGGTTATGAAAAGTTAAATAATATTGGTTCAATTATTAAATATTTTCAAAAAAATCATCTATGTTGTTCTTTATTATATATTCATAGTGAAATTATACTCAAATAAACTAAATTAAAATATATTAATCAATTTGGATCATGTTATTTTGAGGATGTTTTTTATGTTATATGACTTATTATACTGTGGTCATTGAGGTGGGGAATCTCATATGTGGAGACCTGATAAGGACCAACCTGATATTTTTGGACCCTAAAAGTGGTTGTTCTATATGTGTATGCCTAATAAGAATTAGTTTCATAGCAGTTGAATGATTTTTCTTGTGATTCTTGAGATAAATATAAATTCTCTATACTTGGACGTTTGGAAAAAGTGTTTCCATGTGATATTTTAGAATAGAACATGTAGGCGTTTCTTGTGAGCTATCGATTTTCCTATACATTTTTTTGGTCTAGGAGAGAGTTCCTAACTTTTGAAATATATTTTAGGATATACAATTTAGTTTATATGGATGAGATGAGGTTTTTTATGTTAACCCACTTCTGTGGTTAGCCTATGTTTGTGAGTACTATTAGATACCAAATCATCGATTTATGTTTCAGGTAGTGAGATTGGGGAATTAGGGGTGGTACAAAGTATGTGGTATATGTGAGAATATGACTTGTATTTGTGATGATAACAACATTAAGAGATTTTGTGTGATTTTTTTATTCATAGGTATGGATCAATAAGATGATAGATCCTTGTTTTTTGTTAGTGGTTTCTAATGATATGGTAGATTTAGAACCATAACGGTAGAATGTACGATGCATAAAAAGTGTAGATTCATTATTGTTTTAAGATGATATCGATTGGTTGGTGATCCTATGATAGATAACTATAGAAACCCAACACTATTACAGATATTTTTACATGATTCATAACATACATATCAAATATTAAAAACCGTGTATCAAAAGGGGATAATTTCATTGGAAGACTAGGTTCACAATACATCAAAATTAGAAATCAATAATACTCCCTTATTTTAACTTCAATAATGATATCCTAATTTATTTGGAGACACCTAACCAACATGTAGGAACCTAGGGAAAATATTATGAATGTAGTGATAAAAAAATATCATTAAGGGAATAAACATGACATGAAAAAAAACATATAAGTTAAAGGTATATCATGGTATCATAAAAGAGAAGGCATGTGAGCAACCACATGGAAGAATATCAAAATGAACATGGTATCATAAAATCATGCTAACATATAAAATGTTGTAGAAACACATAAAATGAAAAAAAACATAAGTTAAGTCTAATTTACCAAACAATATCAGTCGGCGGAAACGACCCAAAATGGATTAGGGTTCCCCCTAAATTTTATACAGGAGGCCTTAGGGGACTAAACCATCATCCAATAGATTAGGGGTTCTATCTTAGTGTAGAAACCTCATAATAAATACATTTACAAAATGATCTTGAGGAATTTATTAACCCATAAAAGGAAGGTAGAATAAGAAATGTATGTATTTAAGATACATATATATAGAATCTATAATAATTCAATAAAATGATATAGATAGATAATTTTAGTTAGAGAGATAAAGCTCCAAACCCAAAGGAAATAAGGATTTTGAGAGATCCCTTATTTCAAGTATGATTCGTCACGTATGTTAATTATATTCCAAAATATAAAAAAATGTATGTTAATTATATAATTGTAAATAATTTTTTTCTTGTTTATTATTACTTTAATAATATTTAATATTATTTAATATTAAATTAAATATCCAATTAACATCATCATGAATATTTGAATGGTAAACAGCTCAAATATCCAAAATCAATTTGGTAAGTTTACTAAGTTTAGATACATTATTAATTAATCATATTTAGAATTGGATATATGAAATAATACACAAAATATATCTTCTAAACTAACCATGAAATATGATTATGAAAAATTATATACCTTTCAATCATTTGGATAGTAGGACTTAAATACGCATGAGTAACATTTCCATATTTTATTGATCATAGGAAATAGAATGTATGTTTTATTTTGTCTCTATTGGGAAATATTATTAAATAATATAATTTTTTCCTTAAAAACCCTTATATATACCATAAACATGATTTGGTGTTAATTTAATGAAAAAAATGATTTACAACTATCCACAAGGCGATAGTCTTCCATATACGGACCGAGATTATCATTTTTAATGGATGATGAGGTAAAAAGACATATGATATAATTATTTTCCCTGATGGTTAAAATGTCATTATTATCATATATAAAAATTACATTTATCCTTATTAAATTCCATATAAATGTTAAGTGAAAAAGAAATCACATCACTTCACAAATAAGTACTCCATTATAAATAGGAGTGACATTATTTTTTTACCTAAGTAGTGTAATAAAAGAAGTATTAGGTTATATTGTAAATTAGTAATTATAATTATATCAAAAATTTAATATATATACATTAAATACAAAATTATTTATATTTGTGAACTGTTATGATGGAAAATGAATTCATTTAGTTAATTAGGAGATAATCTGCCGTACAATTAATCAATGATTTAGATTCCGATCTAGTAGGAGGAGATGGATTTAGGTAATTCAATTTAAATAAAAATATCTCAGTATATGTAACATAATGAGTTGATTATATCATAATTTTTTGATTTCATTTTAAATAGGTGGAAGAAAAAATAAAATATAACGCTTGGTTATGGATGTTTCTTCTTCTTCAACAACTTTAGGTTTTCACCAAAATCCATTATACGATGAATTATTCCTAAAACAAAGGATTATAGGATGATTTATAGAATGAAAAATGGTTTTTGATGTTTTTAAATTTTTGGAAAGGTGGTGGCCTTTCATAAGTGGGGAGAAGATATATTTTATATTTTTGGAATGAAAGAATTAAACCAACAATTTTCACATGAAAAAATGAAAAATAATTGATTATCAATGAATATTATGATATATAATGACTAAATATTACAAACTATGTTAACTAATCTAGTTTTGGCTCATTTGTTATCATTATATATTTAGTTTATCCCCTCAAAAATCTTTTTTTAACTTAACCACGATAATTAATTTTTCCTGTTTTCATAATTCATTATAATGAAAATTTATTAGAAAAAATTAGATAATATAAATTATTAATATTGAAAATATTGAATCCATTTTTCTAAATTATCTCTCAAAAGTTGATTAATATTAATTAAAAATTATTACTATAGATGTGTCCAAAAATTTGTTTTTAATGATAATTATTTGTTTGAAGAATAATATTATATTATAATAGAAATATGAAAAGTAATATTTATTATATTTATTTAAAATGACTTTTTTAATATATAATATATAAATTAAATATAAATAAGTTCTTTTTATGTGTTATTTTAATATATTAAAATATAGAAACATCATTCACTTTAATACCATTTTTAGAAAGTCGTGTTTTAAGAATAACAATAAACTTATAGTTAAATCATGTATAAATATGATTTAAATTACATTAGATGGATTTAGTATAAAATAATTATTTCAATTTGAAATAAAATGAAATTAATAATTTTAATTAAAATTTTATAAATAAAAAATTATAAAAATAGATACTTGTTTCTATTCATTAAAAGCGTAATTATACCGTCGCAACATTAACATACATAGATATTACATCATTTTAGATGAATATTCAAAAAATAAAAAATTTGCATGCCTTATGACCATAATATTTTAGTTTTTTTGAAACATGGAACATAATATTCAAAATTCAAGAAAGATCTTCATTGTTTCCCGTAAAGATCTTCCTATTTAGTAATCCTAGTAAAAACCTTTATTCATAACATTAGAAGATCATACCTTGCATATCATTGATCGTAATCATGAGTCGTGTCAAAAATATCAGTAATTAAAAAGACATGAATCATGATAGAATCAGGATAATATATGAACAAAAAAAGGAATAAGTCATGGAATGTTGTTATAAACATATAAAAAATCATTCTAAAAATTTCTGAGATATTTTCAAAAATTTATCTATGAACATCAAGGAGGCTATAACTATTGGGCACGACACACCACCATTCCCAGTCATAACCCTATCCTTATAATGGAATGAGTTCACGAACTAAACCAACCTCTTAGTAACGACTTATTTAAAAAATATCTTCGTAGTCATTTATCCCTTTGAAGACCATATTAGTAGTCAATATTCACTCCCAATACCATCTTAATAGTTAATGATCACTCTCAAGAGAATCCTAGTAGCCGTGGTTCATTCTGAAGACCATATTTGCGAGCAAAGTCTTTTTTTAACTGAGTTCACTCCCCTTTTTAGACATGTATATCTTGTGACATATAAATAATATCCTAATTTATTGGAGGTAGACATGGATCCCACCTATATCCTAATTATATCATATAACCATTTGTGACATGTTAATAAAAACATTCATCATATCATGTCCCATAGAAAGATATAGGATTCATCAAAATCATATCATTAATCCTAAAATAAAATTGGTGTCATAATTTTTTAATCATATAATAAACTATATAAAAGAGATATGCTTCATAATCATATACTAATCCGTAAAATATTAACAAGATTCATAAGCATACAACCTTTGAAAGTTATTAGTTCCATAAGAATAAAACCAAAAAAGATAAATGAGTTTCATTAATATTCTGAAATAAAAACATAATCCATTTTGACAATGGATATGAACGGTTCCCTAAGATCATATCCCCAGTAAGGTATGTGTAACAACATTGGATACCACCTTAGGTGGAAAATATTTTTAAGACATATTCTAAAAAAATTCATCGAGAGAAATCTCATTTCTTTGGAAAACATGTTGACCATATTTTGCTTTGAAAATAAACTTTTTAAGACATATAAAATAATATTTGAAAATTATTTTAAACACTATTTGAACACTGATTTTGTTTGAAAACATTTTTCATTGAAAATAGCATTGAAAACATTTTATATGAATCATTGAAATCGTTGAAAAACTTTTCTATTAAATTATACATGAATATTTTTAAGTGAACCTAGAAAAAAATTATAAATCCTTTTACAGGAAAATATATATTGAAAACATATAAATTAACCTTGAAAACATTTTTGAAATATTTTTCATGAAAATATATTTGAGAAATTATAAATTAATCATTAAAACATTTTGAAAACATTTTGAAAACATAAAAAACATTTAAAATCCCTTTTCATGAAAGTGAGATTAATAGATCATTCAGAAATTATTTTGGAATTTTTTTTGGGAAACATGGTAATTAAATAAAATGGATTATTTGACTGAAGAGAGAAACATTGTCAGGTGTTAATAATTTTTTATTAATTTTATTAAGTACAATAGAGTAGAAAAATATCATTATTACATGAATATGTCATTAATAACTATAGAATTATAAAATTCATAATAATTTTTGGGATATGTATAATAATATTTCATCGATAGTATCATAATAAAAAAAAACCATTATAAATGATGAGATTATAACATTAAACTCTTACCACATTATTGACATTAAATCCCAATCCTTATGAAGTAATGACATTACATGAAGCTCATGATATTATTAGATGAATAATATTCATTATTATTAATTTAAAATGTAATTATATACATGTTATTATATAATATATGTGCATAACAAAACATGCGTCTCAAAGAAGGAAAAAACGAAAAAATTATATTACTGATTTGGCAGCTTTTAAAATATAAAACTCTATGAGAAAAAGGACATAAATTTTTTATTTTAATTCCCCTAAATTTTATGAATGTAATCAAATAATTAAATTATTATATTTAAATACTACATAAAAATTAAATGATTAGTGAATAAGGCATAAGTCCAACAAAAATAAAAGATAGAGTATAAACCACCTTACAAATTTAGAAACATTTGAATCATGTGATCCATGAATGAATAAAATTAATTTAAATGTTTAACATAATTAAATAATTTAAATTCAGGAAATAAATTTTCATTGGGATGAATACACACAACTTAACAAGAATAAGTTGTGAATATAGCATTTATCTCACATAAATAAAAATGATACAATCAGACCCTTACATATGTCTTTACATTATTTGGTGAACATAGGACCTCATATAAAATAAATATAAGTTTATTAAAAATATAAATAAAACATATTATTATATATCCTTACACATATGATTTTATTATTAATTTATAAAACATTTTTATTACCAATTTGAAGTTAATGTTATGTTTCAGGTAATACTCACTTTGTTTTTTATATATGTTTTGACATGTTATTTTTTATCATATTTAATTGATTATAATTTACATAATTACCAAATTTATACCATGATATTAATATAATATAAATTCATTATATTAGTATTTATAATAATCTAATAAATATAAAAATATGAAATAGAGTACACTGTTTAAGGAGACAATAGGCCATATACATACGTGAACACTATTTCCAAATTCATGATATATAAAAAGAAATAATTTAAATTACATATATTTATATATATGTTATAAATAAATTATAATTATTTTTTCAAATATATCATATTTTTTTTCTTATCCCATCTTTAATGCAATCTAGGAAAAGCGTGAACGAATTACATCTCTTTGAGGAGGCGGAAATCCACTTGTCCACAAAATAAAGATATCATATTTCTAAAAAATTGAATGAATGAGGTTATGTATTATATAAAAACTCCAAGAGCATAAATAAATCATAAATATAAAATATATTATTAAAAAAACATTTCATCCATCATTGTTTCCAACCATGAAAGGTGGTAATTGATGAATGAAAAACATCGGTTTTCATGGTCGTAGTCCTCCGTACACATGAACAATGATTGTGTATCCAATTTGATGGAAGTGTGTGTGAGTGTAGGTATCAAACATAAAAAATATCAATATATTTAATTTTAATTTCAATTTTATATTCATTTAATAATAGTAATTTTCTCGGTGGGGAAGGACATAAAACAAAAGTGCATCATGAAA
This sequence comes from Viscum album, assembly GCA_963277665.1. Classification (NCBI taxonomy): domain Eukaryota; kingdom Viridiplantae; phylum Streptophyta; class Magnoliopsida; order Santalales; family Viscaceae; genus Viscum; species Viscum album. The sequence continues at coordinate 18,847,900 of OY728137.1, read as the reverse complement.
GATATAACCTTTTATTGGGGTAGATAATTTTGGTTGTTACAAAATGACTAAATTGGATTGATTTATATCCAATGTAAGGCATACATGACGATATGAAGGAATTTGGGAGATAATTTGGGAAGGTTTTTATGAGAAAAATAAATTCGTAGTTGTGAATAAGTGGGATGGTGAGGTTTCTTTTATTGTAGAGTAGTGGAATTCTTAAAAATATATAGAGGTAAACACTATTGAGGGGTATCTGATACATAATCTTCCCACAATAATGGTCATTTTTATAAAATTTAGGATTTTTTAAAATATGTAAATAAAATTTATCTTTGATATGTTTCTTGGTTATTTGGTCTCTTAAGTAAAAGATTAACTACTATGTAAACATTATTTTTACCTTAATTGTTATAATTAATTTTAATTTAATTCACTAATATTTTATTAAAAAACTAGGTTTACCATTATATAAATTATATATTATTATGATTCTAAAAATGGAATAAATTATTTGAAATTCTAATCATATAATTTGAAGAAATTTGATTAAATTTTTTTATACAAACGGGGTGAGACAATGTGTTTTTAAAGAAAAAATGGTCAAATGATTGAAATTTTGTTATATCCAATTGAAATGGGAAAATTATTCCAATGATCTAAATAGAATTAAGTTATTTATAATTTATCTAATAATAACTTAGAACTAAATTAAAACAAAATTTATTTATATAATTAAATTACACCAAAACCATTTTCAATTTAAATTTGGTATTTTTGACTACTCATCCATAAATGAATCTTCTTAGAAAAAAATTAATTTAACCTATGATATGAATGAAGATTATATATAAAATATAAAGAATATTTTTGAAATAGCATTTAGAAATGTTTCAAAATTTATATTTAAAATTGTACACTGTAATAGGGCAACAAAATTACACTTTCGAAAAATATATATCATTATGTATAAAATTGGTTTTATCCTTATCACTTATCTAGAAAACACATAATATGATTTTTATGTAGTTTATTGAATATAATATAACATGGTGATTTTATATAACATAAGATATATTCATTGTTTTTAAAATGATAAATATTTAAAAGATAGAATTAATTCAGAAAAATAATTATGATATTATAGTGTTGTTACATTCCACCCACCTTAAAATGAATCTCTCCATCAAAATTATTCTATGTTACCAAAATTTTAATATGATAAATTCCTTTGCATATAAAATCAATTTGTAAAAATTAATACTAATATATCTTTTAAAAAGTGAATGCTGGAAAAAAATGGTTACCTAATGTAACACATAACTAGGTTTCCTCAAAAAAGAACATATGATGACAGTAAAATGTGGAAATGGAAGAGAAATTTATAAATAAAATTTTGTTGGATAGTGATATAAAACATGGTTATTAGAAAAAAATCAGAAATTTATAAACAAAAAAGGCATCAAAATGGACATTGATATCATAAAAATTATGACAACAGAACACATTTTATTTGAATAAATTTTTCTTTAAATTGGATATTTTTTTGGAAATTAACTTACTCAATTTCATTCTATATCATAATCACAATCTCACCCATGGTTTGTGACTTGGTCAATTTTAAATTCATATCTTATTCGAGGAATTGAAGGAGGCATTTTAATTCCTAAATCATTAGAAGATCACGAAATCTATAAATACAATGCTAAGTCATTCTGTATGTATTTAGTTTACATCACAAAAAATTGTTAGAAAAATTTATCCCATTAAACAATACTCATATGGTGAGATAATACAAGAGTATTTAAAATCTCATCTGATGTTTAAAATTAACCATTCCCTATACAGTAAACCGTATAACCATTCCAAAAGATAAAAATCCAAAACATTATAATGAATGTCATAATATTTCTCAAAATCATATTAACATTTGTCTACCATATATCATAAAGTATATATTGGTTGTCACATACTAAATATTTTAATACCATAATTTTGTTTTTTATTGAAACATCATAATAACCTTAATTATGATAATAATTTATTTAAGACATGCATTCTTTTTTGTTCCAAGTATTATTTGATATATTCCATAAATCGAAAAAAATGATTCATTATTCATCCACGATAACATTGAAAAATATTCAAAAATAAATTATCTATTCCATTGTTATCAATACAATCAGGTTTTATTTATTCATAATCATATATTTATTGAAGAGAATCAAAATTTTATCAACATCAAGAACACATTAAAGGTTATTTTCCTTAATAAAAATATCAAATTTACCTAATATAACATTCAAAGGTCATCAAAACCCTTATATATATATATATATTTTAAACTAATTAATTAAAAATATATACTTAATTATTAATATTACATAAATCTTGAATTATTATAAATATAATATTAATTCATTCCACATTATTCTTAAGCGATTTCTTAGGATTCATCATCTTATTACGTAATACCCCTTTACTAGAATATGAAATATGAATCATTTCATAAGGTTACTAAACCTAAATTTATTCTTGTAAACAATTAATTTAGAACATTCAACACACATCCAATGTCATTTGTAGTCACTTTATCTACACCATAATAACCAATACTTGGTCCATGTCCTTAATTCACTTCATGAGATTTTAATTTAGAACAATAATTTGAATAATTCCCATAATGTCCGCATATTATGCATTCAATTTACACCTGTCCCCTAATGGTTCCGACAATTGACTAAGACATAAAATAATTGTGTAAGAATCACTTATCATAGCATGAAACCACATAATCATGCTAAATTTCTTATATGATGTCTAAATCATGATGCTTTATTTTAGATTAAGGAGACTATACAGAAATCCTTAGAGTAAAACATGGGGATAACATTAGTTTTTTCTCATCCATGTCTATAATGATGGAATAATCATTTATTTTCATACTAACTTTAAGAACATGGGCTTAAAATACATGGATAATATATCATTTTAGATGAATATTCAACACATTAAAAAAGTGAATTTCTAAGGAACATAATTTTTTAGTGTCTTTGGAAACATGGAACACAATATTCTATCTTTTTGAATAATCTTCTATGTTTCCTAAAAATATCTACCACTTTAGTTCCCCCACTAATAAAATCCTAAAAAAATAAATAATGGAAATAAAATAAAGGGTGATTTGAGATTTTCATTAAGGCTATAAAAATGATTTATATAATAAAAATCATGAAAATAAGGGAATTTTAACAAGATAAAAAAATACATTTTCTTACCCTGCATAACTAATATCAATAACATGGCCATCACATAAATATTATAATTTTATAAGACCTGAATCATAAGAAAATAAAGAGAATAATCCTTGAAATAATAAAATAGGAATACAACATTAAATTGGGTAAGATATATAATTTGGAAAAATAATTCCCTATAAGTCAAGGATATTTTCCAAAACATATCAGGGAACTTCATGGGGGATATACCTACTAGGTGGGAAACACAATTCTCCTTAGTAGTAGACCTTTCCATAAAATTGGATGAGTTTACTCCCCAACCTATATTTGAATTCATGGTTTTCTCTCAATACCATGTTAGCAGTCACATATTACTCAAAATACCATCTTAGTAGTCGTAGTTCCCTCCCATGTCCATCATAGTTGTCACGGTTCACTCTGAATATCATCTTAATATCTGGGAATACCTTCCTGGAATATCACAGTGGACAAAGAGATTTATTTAATTGAGTTTACTCCCCATTAATATTATTTCTATCTCATGGGATATAAATATTTATCCAATGTACTTGTTATAGATATAGGTCACACCCATTTAATAATGAAATCATATATACGTGTTCCACATGATAATAAAACATTCATCATATCATGAGATAGAAAAATATATGGGCTTCATAAAAATCATATCATAACTCATGAAATGAAATGGGTTTTTGAAATATTTCATCAAATCATAACATGTGGAAACAACGATTTTCATAATAATAGAATATCCCATCAAAGATATACACATGTAAGAATCATGTAAACTATTAGATAGAAATAAGATTTATAAACATATAACCTGTGAAAGAGAAATGTGTTTCATAAACACCATCCAATCAAAACATAAAGCATTCCTAGAATAGATATGAATGGAACCCTTGGGTGAAATATCCAATAAGAAAACAATAACACTAACAGATGTCGTAATATATAGAAAATAACTATTTTTAAATGAAAATAAACTTTTGAAAACATATAAAAGAATATTTTAAATTAATTTAAAATCCATCTTGAACATAATTTTTTTGAAAACCATATTCATTGAAAATAGATTTAAAAACATATAAAAGGAATATTTGAAATAATTGAAAACATTATCACAGAAAATGTACTTTCAAACATATACAAGAATATTTAAAAAATATTAAAATATTTTACTTCAAAATATATTTGAAAACTTATAAAGGATGTTTGAAAACATTTTAAAAACTTTTTCTTTGAAAATATATTTGAAAACATAAAAAGTAATATTGAAAAAATATTGAGTGATTTTTTAATTCAAAACATGATTTTGAGATCAAATTCCTTGAAAATGATCTTAAAATATCATTAAAAAAATTTACAAATATTACTCAGAATCATGATAATTGAATAAAATTGATTTTTGAGAGACTATTGAAATAATGTTAGATTTCGTATAATTATATTATGTAATAATGTGAGAGAAAATGGAATCATTACTTGAGGATATCATTAATAATGAAATTATAAGATAAATAATTATAATTATTTAGATATTGATAATAATATTTAATCAATATAAGCATAATAATAAACTATCTCTATATGTGAGTGGTATATGGCACCGCACTCCCCAGGAGAGAAGTGCTCGTAGGGTTCTACGATGCACAGCCAGCCCAACCGAGAGTGGGCACCTTTGATCCATCCTCAACTTCTTTTCTCTGATGGTCTTCATTGGATTTTACTTCTTTCTGCTTCATTATTCTTTTGCGCCTGGCCTCCTGATTTATTATAACACTGTTGCACACATCCCTTCTTCCTTAATTTGATGTGTTTATTTTGTCACTCATCGTTGTATCCTGATCTAGCCGTCTCTGAGTCCAGTGAGTTTCAAAACACTCTTTCATCATTCCAGAGACTTACGGACGGTGTTTTCATCATTCTTGCAGCAGACACGGTTCATCCTTACCTTCAGATCTGTTTTCTGATCTGTGCAACACTAAGCTGGATCGTCTTGCATTTTGTGTCGGCATTCCATGCTCCCGGTGGTGGTTATTAATAGAAAAATTATTAAAGAGAAAAGAAAAAAGAACAATAAAAATACAAACAAAAAACACCAAAACCATAAAAAATGGTTAAGGTGAAAAAGAAAGAAACCAAAGCCGACAAACACCCAATAAAAAAGGGTGGGCTATGGGATGAGGCCGCCAAAGCCGCCAATGAAGATCAAAGCCGGATCAAGTAAGATATCTCCACAACAAAAGAATCTCCATCATCCCTGGCCTTTATTAGCCAAAAAACAGCAACAAAAAAGCCATCCATCCACCAAAAGAATCCAGCAACTAAGCCTCCAGCCCGCTCCAAACAGCACATTGATTCCCAGAATTTGGGAAAAAAAATGAAGCCAACAACTCTGCAGACTCTAGCCTGCTCCAGATCAGCACACTGAATCCCAGAATTTGGGAAACCACAGCAACTCGACACAGCAAAGCTCTACTTCCATCCTGAAGAAAAAGAAACAAGACACTCCAAAAAAACAAACAGGTCCCAAAAGAAACTTACAAAAGTATAAAAATGGGGTATTTTTCAGGGTCCTTATTAATATAAATAAGGAGATCATCAGGAACATGATCAAACCAAACAAAATCAACACCATTAACACCTTTATTAGCCAGACCATCAGCAACAGAATTGGCTTCCCTATAAACGTGAGTGATAATATGATTCAAAGAAAAAAGAGTCTCCAAACAATTAATCCAGCGATTAGTAAGCTTCCAGGACAAGTGATAAAAACCCATCCTAATTACAGAAACAACAACAAAAGAATCACTCTCAAACCATAAATTATCCCAAACACGCTGCACAGCTTGATCGACAGCAACAATAATGCCAAGGATTTCGGCCTCAAGTGAAGAGGCAAAGCCACAAGAACCATGAAAACAACCAAGGACATCCCCTTTATGATTCCTGAAAAAAGCACCATAACCAGAATTCCCCGGATTGCCCCTAGAAGCACCATCTGAATTTAGTTTTACCCAACCAAAAAAAGGTTCCTTTCAGAGAACTTCTAAAGTACCACGCGGAGGCTTGAAATTAACCTTAACACCTATCCTGTTCAGAACGGACAAATCATGAATCGAGTTAAAGCAAAAATTCTTCCTTGGAATAACAACATTACGCATAGCACCAAGAATAGCGGATAAAACCCCACTAACTGAGAAGGAAAATTTATCATGAATCATATTTTTTCGAGAAAACAAAATAAAATGAAGGAGTTCAGAATCAGCGACTCTAAAAAGATCCAACAATTGGGGAGAGAGAGAAATAGAATTCCAGCTTTGAAGTAAATGATGAATTGAAGACATATTAGGCATGGGAATTTCAAAGAGATGAAAAACAGCCTTCCACATTGAAGAGGAATTGACACAACTAATAAACAAATGATAAATATCTTCCATATGTTGATGAAAAAACACACACGAAGAGCAGAGAGAGATGATTGGTGACTTTTCTTCCTCTGACGGTTATGATTTGGGTGATGGATACAGTCTCTTTGGATAGCATTTTGGTGCTTGGTTTTCTTTTTTTTTCTTTGGTTTGGTGTTCTTAGTTTGGTTTTAATAAGTTATTCATTTTAATTTCATCCTGTTTTGAATCTAGTCTCAATGGGTTTGTTTGGTCTTGAGTAGATGATTTCTTTGTGATCCCTTGCTTGCCTTGTTTCATTTTGTGTGGTGCAGATTATGCATCTGTCACTGGGTGGGCAGACTCAAATGAGGGATGGGTGTGTTGAAATCCATCATCCAGCCATTGTTCATCATCTTGATGGACAAATAGATGCCTTTCTATTGAATTTTGCTTAGTTTTTTCTTGTCTGGTCTCACATCACATGAGGCGACATATACTTGTCAAGCTTTATATGGGTGGGTGACTCATTTGAGAGAAATGTGTATTGGAACCTTTCATCCATCTCTTCTCCATAGTCTTGTGTTGGTTCGAGAGGTGCTCTAACATGTTGTACTGCCATCATGGTGAAACTTTTTGATAGAGGAGGTGATGAATCATTTAGACTGATCTCAATTTGCACTGTCTGGAAAGGGGGTAAACGAGGATTTCACTTGTTCATTCATGGTCGTTTGCTCATTTTGAACTTAAATCCCCATTTTTACCATCTTTATTATTTTGTTTCCATTGACTTTGGATCATCATTGTAACAGGTTCCATCATACCTAGTTGTAAATGAGGTTCTTTGTTCAATAAATAGGGATTGAACCACCATCTTAAAAAAACTATCCCTATAAACGATCTATATTAATTAACTGTTACCACTTACGTAAAATAGAATCATAACCCAAAGAATGAAAAAAATTACATGAATATTACTGTATCATGTGAATAAGTATATTAATGATATAACATTTAAAAGGGAAATATTTAAACCTTACAAAATAATATATGTGCCTAACATTACATGTTTTTCAAATAATGCAAAATTGAGACAAAATTACATTACTGATTTGGTAACTTTTGAACCGTAAAAACCCCTTGAAAGAGAGATAAAAAATAGATATGTGAATAACCATAAATTTAATGATAATAATAATATAATAAATTCCTTGGAATTTGATACACCATAAATAATAATTTATTTCTAGGTCAAGAAGATGTCTCGTAGAAGTAAACGTGAGACCGGATATCCCCTTACTACTTGAATAACTTTTTATTCATGACATCTTTCAAAGAATAACATAATGTGAAACATTAAATATAATAAAATAATGTAAATTCCTGATTTAAAATATCTTAGGGAATTATATACACCAAAAAACAAGTAAATGTGTTGAATATTGCATATATCTTAAAGAAATAAAAGCGAGATGATAAAACTCTTACTTTAAGTATTGAATTTCTTCATACACATAAAATCCAATTATATGATAAAAATATGTTTATTATACATATAAAATAAAGATATTCATATATATCATACCATATATGAGTTAATTATGACTTTATTACCTATTTATTAATAATTTCATGTTAATGTTACATTTTAGCTAATAACTGATTTATTTTTCTTATATGTTTTGACGTGTTATTCTTGATCCTTGTACTTATATCCCGATATAATATTTTAAATAGTGTAAAACATGAAATAAAAAATCATAAAAAATAATAATATACGTATTTATAATAATCTATAGAAGATATAAATATGAAATAGAATTAACCATTCATGGATATGGTATACCATACATATGCATGAATGTTATTTAATATTTCATTTCATATATAAATAATTAATGTATATGAAATATATTTATATAAAAATATGTATTATAATTATAGTAGAAATTTAATTTAATATATATCATATCATTTTAATATACCATTCACTACTACATTCCATGTAATGTGTGAATGAATCACATCATATTGAGTATGTGGTAGTCTACACATCCACAAAAAATGTTAGTGTATTCCCACAAAATGGAAATCATGATGGTAGGTGTCATATAATAATTAAAGAAGAAAAAATACTTCATAAATATAATATATATAATATAAAAACATTAATTTCATCACTAATATCTACCATGAAGGGTTGTAATGTAAGAACGGATTATATCAGTTTATATGGCAGCATTCCTCCATACACACGAATGATTATTTTGTATCCCATTTGATAATAGTGTGTATGAGTGTAGGTATAGCCCTTAAAATAAAATCATCTCACTATTTTTAGTATATTGAATATATTATATAACTAGGGAATAATAAAAATTTTACGGGTGGATAAGGATATAAAACAAAATATCTTTTTGATGGATGCTATATTTTTTTTGGAAATTTTTTTTGTTGGCACTGAAGGACTATGTTTGTTTTCATTCATCTAAAAAGTGAGTCTTATAGGATTATATTATGGAATATTGTAGATTATATAGGTAGGTATTTGATAATCAAATGGTCTTGAGATGTTTGATATATGAGGGGGTGGGGGGGGCTTAATGCCCTTTTTGTGGTAGAGGAGTGACATTATTTTAAACATGAAAAGGTAAACACTATTTCTAGGACTCACTTACATAATCTGACACTAATTATGGAAAATTAATAATTAAAGTGATTATATTGTTTAACTCTATCCATGAAATAGATTTTTTATATTTTTATAGCTTATTTGACCCCTTAAGATAAAATTTAATCCCAATATAATAACATTATTACCTTAATCACTGTAATTAATTTATGTTACACTCAATAATATTTTGGGTAAAACAATTATTTGAACATAATAGAAATTATAAACTATAATAATTACAATTATTAAATCTATTTTAAAAAATTATTATCATATAAGTGGTATAAATTAATTTAAAATTTACCCACAGTGATGATGAGACAACATGTTTTTAATGTAAAAATGTTATTAAGATTGAAATGTTTTAATATACATTTAAAATGTGAAATTGTTTCTAATGAAGTAAATTGAATTATTTGATTTATAATTTATCTTATAATACTTTTAAACCATATTAAATGTTAATTTAAATATATTAATATATTATATGAAAAATCATATTATGATTAAAATTTATTGATATTCATTATTCATCAAAAAATGTTAATTCTTAGAAAAATTCCAAAAAATCACCCTATTCTAATTTATATGTTCCACTTTAATAAATAAAAATTATTTTTACTATAAATTTTAAAAACGTTTCCAAAATTATATTTCAATTAATATATCTATTTAAAGGTGGTAAAATTAACTTTTAGAAATATATATATGTATGCTTAAATTATTTTTATAATTATATACGGTCGCAAAAAAACATAATATGAACGTTAAATAGTTGGTTGAATATAATATGTATATATTTCATTAAAATCCTTCATTAAAATTTTTTAATTTTATTTATTATTGTAAAATTTGATTTATTTTAAAAGCACAATTTTACACTAAATTATTTTCTATATTTTCATAAGGGTTAAATTTTCAATTTTTAATAATTAGTCCAAAAATAATATTTCATATATACATATGTAAAAATTATTTTCATAATTTAATTAATCATAGTCATGACCATAATTCCAAACACTATGTGAAAACTATAACAAAAATTTAAAAATAATATTAATAATATATTGTAGTTTTGTAAGACAAGTTATTTCTTGTAATGCATGGTATAGATAGAACTCTTCATAGTGTATAACACAAGAAAAACATATTATTTTGTGTAGAACTTTATTATATATGTTTTTCAAAACTAATAGATAGACATTTTGTTTCAAATAAAAAAATAACAACTTTGTGCCTTCATATAAATCATGCTCCATTCAATGATCTCTAAAATGAAAATTCCATAAATATTAAATTATTTCGAAAAAAAATAATTCCAAAAAAAGTCTTATAGTATTATTTCAGAAAAATACCAAAATTTCACATATTTTATTATCTATATTCTAATTTAAAAAATGATTTCAATTTCATGAAATCCATTTTCTAAGAGTTAAAAAAAATTATATTATTTTATCACAAAAATAATTAAAAGATATTTTTTTGAAGAAAATGAATTTTCAATTTATAAATTTTAACTACTTAAAATTGAGTGACTAGTTGAGTAGAATTTATGAATACATTTATATTGAGTATTAACTTTATATAAATTTCATAAATTAGATAATGCTTTTCACACCCACCCATTTAACAGTTTGGTTAAAATAATCATATTTATATAAATATATTTTAAAATATGTAATAGTTTTCTTAAAATTAAATGTTGTGGGGTTAATACACTATCCAACACAGTAAACATATGGGTGTTAAATTATAACCCCCTTAAATAAATTTAAACATCGGAATTTTAACATAAACAAGGTAATCAATTTTTTTACCATTGAAAATTTCTTTTCAGAAAACCCAATATTGAAAAACAAGTTAATTAAAATTTGTTTAATGTGAATATATGGATTTATAAAATAATAATATATAATTAGGGGGAGTGGTAGAGATGATTTCCCACAATAATGTAAATGATCCAGATAAAGTCAACATCGACAAAACAATATGTACATATTGAATTAAAACAACCTAAACTCATCAAATATGAAGTAAATAAAATAAAATTATGGTTTAAGATCTATTCCCTTGATTTGAGGTATTCATATATTATTGTGATATAAAACACTATAAAATATAATTACCCCATACATGTTTATTTCATAAACACAATATATTCCCTTGGTTCTACTTTAATAGTTTTCTACTTCACCTATTAATCTACAGAATTAATATCCAATATAAATTATTTTATACCTGAAACACTAAAATTAAATTTTCACAAATCATAATATCTATAAAATAGTAACTTACTATTCCACAAATGATTACTAAAACCAAAATTTCTAGTAAAAATATGATAACCCCAAAGTAGAATTTTTATATTTATCTCAAAAATTCAACAATAAAACCAATAGTTTAACATATATAATATCATAAATAAATAATCATATATCCCAAATAATATCAATATAAGAGAATGTTTTAAAAACAATGTTTATCTCAGACATATTAAACATTCATCTTTAAAACATGACAACATTATTCTAAAATAATCATTTATGTTAAAACTATTGGTTATATATATATCCTAACCAAGTAAAAGTTTCCCACAATATCATTAATCTAATAAAAATACTAAAAATTAAATAATATGTTATCCTCTAATATGAAATCAAAAATTAAATCAACATTTATCCATCAAAGACATCATGTAGACCAGTGGAAGGTTCTATACCAACAACACCATTCAGTTATAGATTCATTCCCCATAACGTTTCCAGCTATGATGGGTTCTCACAGGGGTAATGGTTTATCCTTTTTTTAGAGCTATTAGAAAACTTATGTGATATTCATATACATAATTCTCTATAATCCTATAATGTTCTCAATAATATTATAAACATCTTAAACACAAATTTTTCTTAAAATCACTTTATCTAACCACTAATTCTTTATATAGAACTACTTATCTTCCATAAAATAAAATAATTTTAACTAAATATAATGAACTCAACATCAAGACCATATCAAAACATATCTCCTCCACAATCATGTGTGTTTTCTAAGAGTATCACCACACCATTATATCACTTTTCCAATTAATTATTACAATTCAACATATTTATTAAAATCATTAAATAAAAATTAATACATAATGTTCATTATATGTTTTATGAAAACAATAATAAAAATATTTCAAAAATGATATTCTCAAATTATATAACCAAAACATTAAAATAATTCCACTTTAATTATTTTCATAACATAGTACCTTATGAATTAATCCATGGATTTTTGAATTCACTCAGATAATGACCAAGTTCCCCACATTTATGACATTTAACAGTTAGTGGTGCCTTTGGTTGATAATTATTTTTCCCTATCTTGTTAACCACACTATTAATTTTTATTCAGCAATTAGTATATTTTTCCCTATTCTTAATCACCTAATGGATCACAATGTTCTTTTATGTAATTATATAGGGTTCATATGCCCACATTTTTGGCATGTAAGAAATTTAATCTTATTTTATTTTCATATTTATCACATGAAAATACATTACCATCCATATTTATATTCATATATTTATTTCTAAATTCAATTATGTTTCATATATTAATAAAAAATTTAAAAAGACCATTTTTCATGATCAGAAGACACATAAAACCCGCTCACATTGGGTCACTCATCTCATTAGAAAATTGTTACATTTCCCATCATACAGTATGTTGGCATGCATTATCTTATTTTAACACATTAAATAAAAGAAACAAGAAAAGTTAAAAATACATTAATAAATAATAATACAAAATGTTAACTTACAAACATAAGAGGAATACAATATAAATTTTTTGAAAATCCTAACTTATAAGTCACTAAATTTCAATATATTTTAACCATGGTAATCATTAATATTATCTTTAATATCCTATATTTTTTTCATGTTCTTCACAATTGTTCGTAAATAGTATTTTAATTTCTAAAACATATTCCCGGTGAGTGTCAAATAAGGTGCACAATAAAGCCCTATTTTCTGTAAAAGTTAACACTCGAATCATTCCAAACACACCTTTTATGGAGTTATTACCCCAAGGAATATAATTTCTAAAAATATGTCCACTTTTAGTATCCATTCATGGATTTAATTTCATAGAAACCACTTAATCTACACATTACCAAAATTACAAGATATTTTCTTATACTTAGTCATATACTTAGACTTGTCCTTATAGTTCTCTATAATGATTTTCAATACTAATTTTTAAAGGTTAAATAATCCTTTTATTTGATACCGAATATAGATAACGATTCTTTTTACACATATAATAACATGATTTTGGAATATATGTATGTAACAGAACAACATATGTATAAAAATTGTTATTTTATATTGAAGACTAGGTTCACAATACATGAAATATATATTAAAATAATGATTATTTATTTTATCATCTATAATGAGCTCTTATATTTTTTTTGATATCCTAAAAATTCATAGGATAACTTGGGGAATACATAAATAAAGGACTTAACTAAAAAATTTAGTAAGGTAATAAGCATTGTAAGACCGTATAACATGATATTCAAAATTAAAACATGATATTCTATAAGAGATGGTGCATGGGTAATCACATGGTGGAAAAACATAATTGATATTGTATTATCAGATAATGGTTATATATTTGAATTTTAGACAAAATATATAACAAGACAAAAACATGAGTCAATGCTAACTATATAGACAACATCACATGGTGGAAAAAGACCCATAATGGATTTGGTTTAATCCCCAATCACATACATAATGACTCTTGAGGAAAAATATTTACTCAATGTATAGGAGTGATATATGGTCTCTCTCATAATGATGTGTTCATTATATATGTGTTCCATATAAATGAAATCGATAAAAAGTAATAATATAATAATTACCCCTATAATGGAAATTGGTTGCATGATCTTGCATCATATCATAATCAAAGGAAATTTCATAATGAAGTAATTTGAGTAATTATTATAGAGAATGTATTACCTGATTAAAAGAAGAATGAATAGGATTGGTATGTGTGTATGAGAATTATTTTTAAAATTTATAATAATTATATAACATTAAAGAGAGATATAATGTGAGTTAGAGATATAATGTTCAAAACAGAAAGGAAATGGTGATTTAGAGAGACCCCTTACATCGAGTTTGATTTGTCACATGGGTTCTTAATATTACTGATTTAATAATTATTTTAATTAAATAATACCATAATTTATTTCCTATGTTTAATATTAATATTATTTGATTTATTATCATTTTATATTCAGTCACATAACCAATTAATTTCACATCAAACATTTTAACAATAAATAAGTCATATGATAATAAAATTTATAAGTTGACTAAGGTCAAAGATATTAATATTTAATCATAATTTTTTTTAATAATTTCATAATTTTAATTTTAATAAAAAAATTACACATTTAAAACTAAATAATAAATATTTCGATGAAAAATTAACTATATAACAAGCATGGAGATGACAACTTATATGTACGCATAAGTAAGGTTCCCTTTTTTCGATGATCAAGATGAAAATAAGGTATGTGTAATTTTATATTTATTTTATTATAATATCATCATTAATATCTTATTAATTTTCTGAATAACCTTAAATATTCCATACATGATATTTGGTAAATTTAAAATTTAAAAAAATGAATCAAATCACATTACGAGGTAGTAGTCCGTCGTAAGCCAAATAATGTAAATATTATTAATTGACATTAAATTAAAAGCATACATGATATATGAATTAAATATAAGCTATATTATTTCATATTTATAATATATAATAATTAAATTAATCCTTATTACATTCTATGGAAAGCGTAGTTGAAAAATGAATCACATCACTTTGTGAGGTTCTAATCTATTGTACACATGCGTGACATTATCATATTTTCAATAGAATGGAAATTAAGAAGAAAATTTTGATATTATAATTATAAAAATACAATTATATCTAAATTATCATATAAATACATCAAATATATCTTTATATTCATCTGTGATAAATAGCGAGGAAAAATGAATTATGTCATCTTGTATGGCGGTAGTTTTCCATTCACATGACCAATTGTTTTTTTCCCATTTGAGGGAGGAGGATATGGGTTTAGGTAATGACCATTAAATAAATATATCTCAATTTATATAATATATTTATTTTATTATACCATCATGCTTAAATATCATTTTATATAGGTGGACTAAAAAATAAAATAGAACGCTTGGTTATTGAAATTACATCTTCTTCCAAAAACCTCTTTAGGTTTTCACAACTATACCTTATTGATTAGATTTTCTATTAGAAATGTATTATATGATTAGGTATGGGAAATAATGAAATTTTTACAAAAGGTATTGACTAAATGAATGGTTTTTTGGAATGTTGAGAGGATAGAAGAGTAGGTGGACTTTTATAAGTGAGGGAGGACACATTTGAATTTTTTGAAATGAATAAATTTCAACTAAATTTTCCCCATGAAAAATCCACAAAATAGAAATATTTTGAACCAAAGAATCTAAACTGTTTATATATGACCATAAAATGATATTTATACGTGTTAATATAAAGTCTTGATTAGTTTATACTCAACTTTGTTTGTTTAATATATAAGTGATAATTGATATCATTTAAATTGACGAAGTTGTATAATTAAGGAATAATGGAAATTATTTGTTTTTTATATAGATCACACTGGGATCTTCTTAATAAATGAGAGTTAAATATCATGTATCATGTTTAGTTCTTGAGTCATGTGAGGCTAATTTCGGTGATGTAAAAATCATTGGATCATGTGTCTGATTTAAAATATTGGTTATACTATAGATTTCACCCATTTGACATGGATGGGATAAATGACTTCTTCATTGGATTCATGAAGTTTTATTAAATTATTGATTATAAATAGGCCACATGTGAGCTGAGTGGTGATTGAATTAAATATATTCTTGTGTGTTGGATAAACTAGTTCATTGGATGAGAATGATGAAGGATGACTCTATGATGAATATAACATTGTGGAATGTACGGTGTTAGAAATTTATTGTGGTTGGGTGTCGATCTTGGTGAGTGGAAACCATGTATTAATGTAACATATTGTGTCTGCACATGAGGAGTGGAATGAGGATATCCATATAGTGGAACATACACCATATATTTTTGGAGGGTGTGACCCTCATTAAAGATGTAATTTTAGAATATTAATGAGGGAAACAATATCATAATACATGAATGGGGATTAGTTAATTTTTTTTGTTGGAAATTAGGCATGGGTGGGATGTTCCTCTCCATCTATTAAATGTATATATATAAAGAACATGGGTTGTAGTGGTGCAACCACAAGATTGTAAGGCTATGTGCATGATGAGATATGTTTATGGATGGTTGAGGTGGAATTAAGTTTCAAATAAGTAGGTAGATCCTATTATATTTCTTCTTGAGTTAAAATATCTGATTTATGTATTTGATGTGGTATTAGGAGTTATTTCATTGTAATTTATCTTGGTATTCTTTTGACATGATCTGGACATGATTCTAATCAGAGGTATAATCGTCCTCAGTTGAGAGAACAACAAATATTTGGGTAGGTTGATGATCCATCTAAAGAATTTCATTAAAATATCGGTTCATAATTTTTCATGGGCATTGGATGATCTGGGGAATCCTATGGGGGTTTAGGGTTCTTCATTGAGTGAATGAGACAAAGAATCAGTGGGTGGGAAAGATGTTTCATGAAATGTTACTCATAGTTTGTTGAAATAGATTTTCATATATAATTTGGTGCATTAACATGAAGACGATCATGAGAATGTCATTAGTAAACTATAATTGTGTTTCTATAGTCATTTATCATAGTGGAAAACATTTTGGATTGGGTTTATCCAATTTTGGATGAGGATTATTGTAGATATCACTATAATATTAAAGATGAGTTTGTCGATTAAAGTATCATGTCCCAAGATTGATGGTTGTGAGTAATCATTTTCTCGAGGTTTCATTGGGGATGATGAGTGATAGATTTGTTTTCAATGAAAATTTTGTGTGGTGTTTTTATTTTTTTTATTATAATCTTTTTTGGAATTATAAGGTTGAATATGGTGAGATGACCATGATTTGGAGATTGGGTAGTCTTTGATTAATTATTAAAATATTAGTGAGACATATTAAGGAATATGAATTTTATAGTGGGGATATTTTAATACCCTATTACTATATTGGTGATGAAATTAAATATAAATTTGATTTTTCTACTTGGTAATGGGTTAGTTTTGAAAACTAATACATCAATTTTTAATCCAAATGTTTGATATCCCTAAATGATGTTTTTTGGTAATGAATTGATGTTCATTGGATTCATATTAAATTCACACTCACATTGGAGCTATTGAAGGAGGATAGAGTACTGAATTTTAGTTATAATAGTCTATTCAAAACATTTAGGGTAACCTACAATGTAATTTTTTTGGGGTATATTTAGGTCGTGAATGGGTTTGGTTGATGGAAGTGCCCTAAGATTTGATACTATGATCCATTGTGTATGTCTTGAATGCGTGATTTGTGATTTTTAAGAAGGAGGAAGAACACAATTTTTATTAGTATTCTATATTTTTTTTCATGAGATTACTGGATTGAGAGGTAATCATTTTTTCTGGTGCTCCTCCACCTCATCTTTTCATGTTCTCACTATGATATAGGTTGATTTTGGTGTTTTTTTCAATAATTAAGGTGACATTTCTCCTCTGGCATCCTCCATTCATTAATTCCTCTAATTCCCAATTGTTTTTGTTTTCATTGGATATGGGTTTTGTGTCTATTCTACAAGATAATAATGGAATCCTCCATTTCTAGGTGTATTTCATACATCCTTATAAGATGACCTCCAAATAAGATGTTTTCATGTTGAAAACACCATTTCAAATGAGTTATAACAATGTTTTGATTTTTAAGGATTTTTGATTTAGGTAACATATTTTAGTGGTGTTTTTAACTCTTATTTATTGGATATTTTTCCCCAAATAGCACTAGGAGCTTGTTATGTACCTCCCATAGGTGTTAGTTGCTATTTTAGTGTGACCGGAGAAAACATCGAGGATTTATAAGACATTCTAAATTTTATAAAATTAAATAAAAAATGATTTCTTCAACAAAATTAAATAATTTATTATAATTTGTTTATAATTAATTACCAAATATTTCTCTTTGTAATTTATATCATTGTGATGATATGTGATGGTTGAATGTACATGGAATATATTGGATGACTGTTGTTAGATGAGAGTCAAAGGAAATGATTTTGTTTTATGGTTGGTGGTAGTTGTGCATGCCCTATGGTATTTTGTACATTTTTTATATTGTGTGATATATTGTATTTAAAAAAATGGTGTTGAACCTATTTAAATTTGATAGATCATGACCTTTCTGGAGTCGTATAATTCTTATATTAATGTATTAATTTACCCATGAATTAAGTATAACTTTGTTTGATTTTTTTAGGACTATTTGTATTGAAATTTGAGAAATTTTAAATTTAATAGGTCTTTTTACAGTTGATGAACTATTATGGAAACCCAAGACGTATTCCCTTGGAAACTATGTGATCCTGTTTAGTTCTATAGAAGGTGGTGCAAGATTTGACCAAACCATGCAACCACCCTCCCCAAACCATGAATGCTGAGATTGTGGGTGTCTACATTTTTGGTGCATGACATATCAAACCATGTCCCACATAAGAGAAACTATGCACACCATTATTAGACATTCAAGTTAAAGTCACATGTGTTGGAAAATCATGGATCTCCAACTAGGAAAAATTCCACATGGAAATTAAAACCTCAGAAAGATATTATAAAAAAATCCCAAATTTCTTTATTTTTTTAACATTTTCTCCTTCTCAACCAAACATGAATTCCAATGATTTTATAGGATTATTAGAGGATTTAGATTCTCATTTAACCCCTTTTTTATAATTTCAATGATCCTGTTGAAGGAATCTACAAACCTGGGTATGCCATCTCCTCTTCATTTGGGCTCCTCTCTATGTCATCTATCTTTATATTTATATGGGGATAATTTTCCATCAATAATTGTTGGATTATATATATGTTTTTAGGGATATTTTTGTGTTGGTTTCTAATACATTGTTTTGAACCTAGATCTCATCCTTCATTGTGAATTTTACCGTTCAGCAGCATGCAGAGGGTTTTAGTTCGATGAACATTCATCAATGATCTAATGATAGGTGAATTAGTTTCCTATTCAAATTGTACTGATTGAATTTGTGTGTATATAACTATCTAGTTTAAATTATCACATTCTTCAATCAATAATTATATTTAATTATGAAAGTAATTTTCACATGTTATTTTTTAATTTGATAAATAATAGATTGTGAATATTTTTGGAAAATCGAATTATGAAATTGGTTGAATAAAAGATTATGAATATGGTTGACATATGGGTTTATTATTATTTTTTGAATAATGGGTAATGAAAATGTTTGACAAATGGTTTATGAATGTGGAATCATGTCATGTGAAATTTTTGATTGATGTGAATAATTAGTCTTGGGTCATGGACAACTACTCTAAATTCCCAGGGGGTTTTATAATGTATATATAGGCCCGAGATATATAAATGTATTTACCATTGTGTGTTTATGTGTGTATTTTATGTGTGTTTATATATTTTCCATGAGATCCCTAAGTTTAGGGTTAGGAACTACTTCTCAAAATACCCATGGTATTCTAGTCTACTTCTCTAGTCCATCAATATATAGATATATATCACTATGTAGTGTTTCATCGATTGGTACTCCAAACACCCATGAGGTTCAAGAATAACGACCTAGGTCCTAAATGTGTAAATTTTAAATTGGAATTATATTAAAGTTGTGAGCCACTAAAAGAAGGATATGTGAAATTTTTTTGGTGCATGGTTCAGACTCTATCATGAGCCAAAGTTGGTTTTTTTGATCGTGTGTCACTATGAACCTAGGAGACTATATGGTTAATTAAGGAATAATTAATTGTGAAGCCTATTTACATATTTATTCATTTATTATTCATTATAAAACATCATACACTATTATAGAAATGATATATTGGTTTATAAGTCATTAATGGTGTCCTATTAGTTTGTACTTTCATCCTACATGGGCTATATAATCATTGTCTGAATAAACATCATGTTTGTAGGATATGATAATGGTTAGAGAAATATGTTTGATGGTTGAGTTGTTATTCAAGATAGACAATGGATGAGGTAATAAAAAATGATTTCGGGACCTAGTTAAGAGTTTTATTCCTATTTTATTTTGGATTTTCATTTCACACATCAAATTTATATGGAATCAAAAAATATTCCTCTTTGGTTTATAGTCATTTTCTTGGTTTTGGGATTATATTGTGATGTTGGTCTTTACGGATTATGGTACAATCGTGGTTATTTTTTATTATAATATGGATATTGTTTATTTGTTAAACCAAATTTGTTCTTCAATAAATAGGGAATATTATCCCCATGTACTTATTATATTCCTTCCAAGTTAGTAGGAAACCTATGGAATATAAGGAGGTATTCGTGAGGTCATGTGATTAACCTGATCGAGGGGCTTGTATGTCGCACATATGTTAGAATTCCAAAATGTTGTATTTGGGGATGTTTCATTTTTATTTTAAAATATTTATTATTAATTGTGATAGGTAGATAGGATACTAGGTTGATTCTATCCATGTTCATGAGCCTATTCAAGGGATTAATAAACCCATGTGTGGGGGGGAACCAAAGAACCAAGGGTGGGATCAGTGGTATTTATGTTTTTTGTTACATGTGAATGTTATATAACATTGGTTGATGCACATATTATGTGATATTATAAATTTTCCGGAATTATACTTGTTCCCCATATTTTCATTGATGTTGAGTATACATGTCTCATTCTAGGATCTTAAAATTTTATGTGACATGAAACATTTTAGGCATTCTTGGAAAACCATGTTTTTTGTCAGTTATTGAAATAAAAATGATTCTATATATCTTTTTTGATTATTATAAAATGGTTCCTATTAAGAATATTATAATTGTAAATGATGTAAAAATAAGTAATTTTAAATGATTTAAATAGGCGTCTCATGGAAATATTTGAAATATGGAAGTGTTTTACCCGATGTTAGCCATTACCTAGGTGAGGGATGATTGAGGGTAGGGATATATCCTCAATATACAAAATGTGGAAGGGTATGGGGGATAACATATAATATGTTTATATAAATCCCAATAGATAAAAAATGTAATGATGATGTCTTATGTGTCATAAACTAGGTGTTCTGATTTATCAAGATATACCTCCACGATGACTCTTGTTGATAATAATACCAGAGGACATGGCTAGAAATGTGTCTTTATACAAGGAAATAGTGTCTTATATTGTTTTAGGTGTAGAAGATAGAGAAAACTCGTGATAACTTTTCTTGTTTTACATATTTTGTTGATAGTGATACTAGGAGTGTTTTTTGGAATATGTCGTACCACACATGTGTGTTATAGACGTATCAGTATTCGATCTTAACTAAAGGGGGAGGAAATGAGGGAGGTGAGTTTTTGATTGAGAATATCTATTATATCCATGACTATTGAGAGAATCCTATAGAGACTATATTCATAATGGATGGTTAAACATTGAATATTTATGTGAAGCGTAGGAGGGATAATCAGACTTGGGATTGGAATCTAGAGAACATGGTATAAAAAGAGATTGAATACTTTTTCTGGAAAACTTCTACCTAGAGAAAAATTGGTAGGAGAGTGCAACCAAGTTTATGAGGTTGATCATGGGGGCTCTGTCCATGATAATCTAATCTAGGTTCTTCACCAACATTCTTTGATTTTTCCCAATTTTTGTTTGGTATGAGGACTATGTGGTAAAACATTTTTAAAATAGAATTAAATGTGAGATTCATTCCTAGAGATATATCATTTAAAAAAGAAGATCTATGAAGCAGTGAATTCAAATATTATTTCAACGGGAAACCTGAAGAAGTATTCCAGTGGAATTTAGGTTTTTTCTACTGGATGATCATGAGGTACGTATTTTGAGTGTAGGAGCCATCACTATGAGAATATCAAGTATGGATAATTCAATATAGTGTCTAGGGAGATATATCAGTTACATGGAGTAGTAACTGAGTGTACTTCCACCAATGGGGTAGGTCAGGTCTCATTCATTCCTAGTGTCCAGGACCAATAGTGGTGTCATGATCCTATTATAGTATGGTTCATATACATAGGTATTATAGAAAACATCAAATGATGGGTAGTGATGTAGGATATAGTCTAAATTAATACAAGTTTTGTGGGTCTCCAACCTCGTATCATTTCTGGGGTTGGGGTTTTTATGGACATGGTGGTCGAAGTAGTTGATGTGGAACTTTGGGGAAAGAGAGTCCATATTTGTAAAGTGTATCATCTCAAGGGACTCAGAGTGTAGTACACAAAATAATGTAATTAAAATTTCACAATTTATAGCTTATAATTATGGATAGGGGGTCGAGACATCTATTGTCATAGGTAATATTCTTATAAATTATTGTCATTATAGTTCCTTATTTGTTACACGATCCTATTATTCTTGTATATATTCTCAAATTATTAATGGTTTGAGTCTAACAATAGAGTTTTTTAGTGGTGTTATGACAATTAACACTTTGTTTGTAATAAAATTGATTGAAATCTATTAATACAATGGGTGATCTATCCAGGATGTTGAATATCATTTCCTTTGAGATCATTACATACATAATATTCTAGGTTTTGACTTGATTTTGGACATGTAATGGTTTGTATTGTACTGATCCCACATATTTTTTTACCGTATGAGATTTACAATTATATCTCATAAGGGTTAAATTTATGTTAATCATTGAGAGTGTAATATTTAGTAAGACCATTCTGGGCTAGTTCATTAGAAACATGGGAATCTCACAACCTAGATTACAAGTATTTTGGTAGATGAAGGGGGTTCAAAACATGACATCATTACAAATATATTAGACTAGTTTTAGGACCAGTCTCCCAAGGACCTATTAGGGCTACCACTTGAGAGATAGGTTTATTTTACCATTGATATCATGTATAGAGATAAACCAGTTTCCATTCCACATTACTGAATATAATGAATAATGATTAACGATATTATGACACAACTGCCAGAGTTTATGGATAAGGGATTTATCTATTAAAGTAATTTTCCTTGGGTATGTCCCATTTCAATTTCCAATATGGTGCATACGATATTTTGTTTATGTGACGATTAAACAATGTTAATCCATATGATAGTGAAGAACCAATACCCTCTTATATATATATATAACTTTTTTATCCTGTTTAAGGGAGATTCTACATTCCCCATGACTGACATAAGATTTGGGTATCATCAGTTTAGTGTTAAAGCTCTTGATATAAAAAAATCTTCTTTCAAAATTGGGTATAGAATAAATGAGTACAGGATGATCAAATTCATCTTGATGAATGTTCCAATTGTGTTTTTGGTATTCATGAATTGAATCATTTCTTTTTACCTAGACCTATTTTTTGTTATTTTAGTGGACGAAATCATTTTGTACTCCAAAAAACATGTTGATTATGAAAAATAATATGACTTCATACTATATAAAGTGATAAAAAATGTCTAAATGAAGAGATATCTATGATTCAATTATATATCAACATGGTACATTTTCTAGGTCACATCATTAATAAGGATAGTTTTTTAGTTTTCCTATTCAATTGTTGCGAAGTGGTTTCTTGAAAGCACTACAAAATTTTTTTGTGCGATGATTTTTTTATCATAGATGGTTATTATTAGAGGTTTGTATAAGGAATTTCCTATTTGTAGGAATACTTTTCTGATTTAACAATAATATGATCATGTTTGAATGGTCTAGAGAAAGTGATAATTCTTTCCATGAGTTTAGTTGGAACATGAAAACTATAAAATTTTCAATCCTATCTGATATAGGTGAGGAGTATACCATGTTCTGTGATGCACTAAATGTTAGACATTGAAAATTATTGATGCATATGGATTGAGATGTGGAGTATGATTCATGGAAGTTGATGCCATATAAAGGGAAATAACCAATAGATGATCTTGAATTAACTATAGATGTTTATGAATTAAAATTATGGATAAAATTACTTATTGGGAGAAATATTAACAATGTATACCAAAAAAACATTTAAATGCATATTTTAGAAGTGAGATTTGAATCTCAGGAAGCATATGTGGGATGAGTTTTGGAAGTCTTTTGAATTTGAGTAAAAAATCACACCCATGAAGGGAAATAGTTTTGTTTGCCTTTTGAGAAGGAAGAGACAGACTCAGGTAGTTCAGGAGTCCATTTCGGAGTGGAAAATAATGAAAATACTAGCTATGATGCATTTTTAGATTCATGATATAAAGTATTATGTTACCATTTTATCCTTATTAGTTGATTCCACCCTTCTGAGCATTATCAGTGAGAGGATGTATGAGGATTCAGAGGGTCTGACCTTGATAGAAATCCATGAAGGTGGATAGTCACATTCTAATTAGACTATAGATGAGGATGACATCATCTATTTCAAGAACCATGTTTTTGTGCCAAATTGTATTTCTGGGGAGATGATGCATGATTTCTATTCCCTTAAGTGTGTGGTGCATCCTTCTTTGACAAAAATTAACAATGAACTAGAGAAACAAATTTTTTGGATGAGCATGAAAATGGGGATTGTAGGTTTTGTGACATGATGCAATAATTTTTTGTAGGTGAAGGATGAGAATCAATGACCTAGTGGTTTATTATAGGCATTTCTCATTCTATAATATAAGTGGGCTGACATGACAAGGGATTTTTTGGGTGTTTTTTGGATTCCATGGAAGAATTTTTTAATTTGTATGATTGTGGAATGGATAAAAATAATAGCCCATTTCAGGCATATCATGGAGTCATTAAAGTTTTTTAGTCGGCTGATACGTATGTTTGGGAGGTAATCTGTTTTTAGGGGTGACATGGAGTGTAGTTTCAGACCATGATTTTCACATTTCATCATGCTTCTAAACAGGTTTAAAAAAGGGGATGGGTGCATTAGTGTTCCTGAGTAAGGATTTCGACTGGTTGATAGAATGATAACAAGAGCACACTATATAGGTGATATAAAGCATGTGAAGGGAAAGTATAACGACCCATACTTTACATACATTATTAATAATTCAAAATTGATGTACACTTATTACAACATATGACAAAACCACAAAGGACCGTATAGGTATAGTGTCTTTAGAAACTGGGAAACATAAACAACTGGTTCATAAATCTTCTACAGTGTCTCCCATTTATTTCATCATATCTAGGGTCCCTTTTAGCATATTCTACTTAATATCCATCTTCCTGACCTGGGGAAAAGAAAACATAAAAGGGTGAGCTCAAATGCTCTGCAAGGGCAAATAAAGGAAATAAAAATCAAATCATATCTTTTTTAAAATCATAACCTACAAAAGAGATCATAATATCTTAACATGGAACAAATCATAGAAGTGAAAATGAGATCCCCATAATCATAACATAAAACTTGAAACTTTGTGGCATGCACACATAATCATGGAAAATCATTTCTTGTCAGTCATGACTCATTGCCAAGACTATCTTAGTGGACAAAGTCCCTTTCTGAATCGAGTAACCCTCGTTTCAGTCCTGTTTCACTGAACCGGTATAACCTACCGTTCCAGCCGTGTCTATCTCATGAGATATAAAATCTTTAACCAATGCATTGGAGGGAGATATAGGTCCCACCCATCTTATAATGAATCCTTTCTTATGTGTGCCACATAATCATAAACCATACATCATAGCGTAACCCATGTAATAAAAATGAGATTCTTAAACAACATGACATCATAAAACAATTCATATAAGATAAATAAATTCATAAAAATATTTCCATAACATTATAATCAAATCCATGTAATAATAGGGATAAAAACAGAACCCTTTTATTATCTTAGATGGAAAATAATTTTTATAAAATACTTGAACTCCATTCTTGAGGAAAATATCCTTTCTACTTCAAAAACACGTTTCCTTTCTTATCATGTCATACAATTTTAAACTAAAATAAGTTGATTAAAAATAAAATTGAATACTTGTAAAGGAAGCTTCTTGGAAATAATGTTTTAGAAATCCATTCATGCCGTATAAGTTAAAAAAATTCTTTGTACGTTTTTCGGAAAAGTCAAAAAGTACCTCGTATGACAAAAGATTCCTTTAATAGATATTACTAAAAACTCACCGAAGGATAAAAATGGATTTAAACAACTGTAGGTGGATGGAAATAATATTACATATTGATGAAACATGGATTTGGATGATAAAATACACCCCAGTAAATACTTACGAATAAACAATCTCGGATAAAAATGAGATTGTGATATTTCCCTTACCTTAGGTCTGATTTGCTTTGTATGTGTCCGAAGCTCCTGTATAATGGTTAAAATAATGTTATTGACTTATTCCAGAATCATACATATTGATATGATATCATATATGGTGATATTCTTAGCTTCTTGATAGTAATATTTCATTGTTACTTGTTACTCGGGTCTTTATTGCCCCTATTCTTATGCGTGTTTTGCCGAATACATTATTATTCTTCTTTTATGTTTATAGATACCTTATATACAGAATGGTATTAGTGTAACATATATCATATTTATTCATTCAATTCATTTATATAATTACTATGTAATGATGATCATGTCGAACGAGTCGCTTCACATCGTGGAGACGGTATTCCGTACGTACACACGAGTAAAGATATCTTTCCTATGATCGTGGAATTGTATTGGAGTATATATATATATTATTTCAGTATCAATATTACTTTATAATAATCATAAATAGTTACTCATTACACCATTATACCCATCCTTGTAAAGTGATGGGGAAAAATAGATTACACCACGGCATGGAGACGGTATTCCGTACGTACGCATGCGCGGTGATTTCATTTTTCCGTAGGATGGATAGAAGGTGAATTATAGTTGTTTCATAATTATAATAAAATATCAGTATGTAAGTAATACTGATGTTATTACTTTATCATGAAGCAACTAATGAAGAAGAAGTTGAAGAAGAAAGAAATTGAAAAGATCGGTAATGGATATTACCTCTTCTTTGGAACGCTTCTTTGAATCCTCCACTTAGGGAACTAAGATTGGTCTTTGAAGAAGACCAGGACCTCTAGGATTATTCTAGGGAAGTGGAGAAGAGAAAATGGCAGGGGTTGGCAGATCTTGAGTGCTCAAATTGGTGTGAGGAGGAGGGGGAGGAGGTGCCCTTTTATAAGGGAGGAGAGGGGCACCTTAGGAATATCTCAAAATATTATTTTATATTAAAGTCAAAATCGGTTTATAATGGTTCCAAAGGGTCTTATTTCGAAGCTAAAGTGGGGATGGGTCGAAATCCTATCAACCAATATGATTTAGAAAAGTTTAGGGTATTATTTTAACCTTATCAATTAGATTTAACTCTAAGTTAAATAATTTAACTTTTACCATGTCTTTTTGTTTTCTTTCACTATATGGTTAATACACTTACTATAACATGCCAAACGAACCCCAAATTGTTTATTATTAGTATATATATCCTTATCTAAGTCATTTGGCCAAGCCTTATATTTTTAGGAATAAAATAACAATTAATAATATAATATTTCATTTAAAAACTATTTTGTTTCAATTTTGACACTATTTGATATATGATTTTTGTGAAAGTCATTACAGAATTATATGTTCGAACCAAGTTGATTAAATCAACATTAATATATAATAGTAACCTAGAAAATTATTGGAATTCATAAAACGTCTCAAATTACATTTATTTTGGTGTTTATAACATCAATTATGTCTATATTTCATTAATAAGATAATTACTGCATCATCATTGTGTCATAAATAAATTAAATTATTTAATGTCTAAAATTTACAAATAAAATACCATTATGTATGAAATCTTTTTATCTTTCTAATGAATATTTATAGTCGAATTTATCTTATGTATAACCCCATATTAAAAATGATTTACTTATTAAACATTGATTTTAACTATTTTAACCATTCTTTAAATAAATTAATAATAAATGTCCTAATCTAATCCAAGTGGGCCTAAATGGTCATATTTTATTCCTAAGTTTGTTTTTGGTCGAATTAAACTTGTACAATAGAATTAAGACATGTGTTAGGGTAATAGTAATATCATATTTACCCTTAGTTACCCTATTTACTATTAACCGCGGTAAAAAAGGTAAAAAGTTACTATTCACCAAAAAATTATTTTCATCTCATTGAACCACATTTTAGTCCTTGATATTAACCGTGTCTCTCGATTTTTCGAAATTCCATTCACAGAAGCGGTAAAATTATGTTTTATGCGAAATTCAGTTTTTAACCTACCACTTAGTGGTTTCACTATTCATCAAAAATTGAAAGTTTTCAGAAAAATACCAAAATTTCACCCTAGGCTAATTTCGGTATTCCGAATCCAAAAATGAAGTCCATTTTGAAAAATAAAATTTATAAAATTTAAAAAAGTGGTTATTACTATTTATAACGGCTAGTTTTAATAATATTTTAATAGCATATCGTTGTTTAGTGAAACTCGGTATTGCGTACGACGCAAGCTATCGAGGAAGGTCGCGATTGCGTGTAATGCAAGCCAAGCAAGTGTTGTGTAGAAAACGATTCCTTTGATGATTTATATAACATAAAAGTCTCGGGTGTTACATTTTACCCCCCTTAAAATGAATTTCTCCCTCGAAATTTGTCACTTTGTAACAAACAGATGAGGATACTTCTCCCTCATCATATCCTCAAGCTCCCATGTAGCTTCTTCAAGTTGGTGGTTCCTCCATAAAACTTTCACCAAGCGAGTGGTCTTGTTTCGTAGGACTTTTTCGCTACGATCCAGAATCTCTATCAGTTGTTCTTCATAAGAATGATCTTGCTCCTGCGGTACAACTTCTGAGCTGAGTACATGTGAAGGATCTGGTATGTACTTTCTCAGGAGAGATACATGGAACACATCGTGAACTTGAGAGAGATTCGGTGGAAGCGCCAATCAGTAAGCTACCTTCCCAACACGATCCAGTATTTCGAAAGGACCGATATATCTAGGGCTCAACTTCCCCTTCTTTCCAAATCTCATAACCCTCTTCCAGGGAGATATTCATAAGAACACTTTATCACCCACTTCAAACTCTAGGTCTTTTCTTCGGTTGTCGGCATAACTTTTCTGTCGACTCTTAGCTGCTCTTATGTGTTGTTGAATATATCTGACCTTTTCTGCCATTTCATCAACGAGATCAGGTCCTAATAGCTTTCTTTCCCCAACTTCATCCCAGCAAGTTGGAGTCCTGCATTTCTTTCCATAGAGAGCTTCATAAGGAGCCATCTGAATACTGGAGTGAAAGCTATTATTATAAGAAAATTCCACCAAAGGTAGGTGTTGATCCCAACCTCCTTTGAAATCCATCGAGCAAGCTCTCAACATATCTTCTAGGGATTGAATTGTTCTCTCAGACTGACCGTCTGTCTGGGGATGATAAGCAGTGCTGAAACTCAACTCTGTATCCAGAGTATGCTGAAGACTTTGCCAGAA
Source organism: Viscum album (assembly GCA_963277665.1). Classification (NCBI taxonomy): domain Eukaryota; kingdom Viridiplantae; phylum Streptophyta; class Magnoliopsida; order Santalales; family Viscaceae; genus Viscum; species Viscum album. Next base: position 18,817,862 of record OY728137.1, on the reverse strand, counting down.
CTTCGAGGTAAATCTCGGATCCCGATCAGATATAATAGAAAGTGGTACTCCATGAAATCTTACCACTTCCTTTACATATATCCTGGCAAGCTGATCCAGAGAGAAATCCTCTCTAATAGCAATGAAGTGTGCAGACTTTGTAAGACGATCAACTATGACCCAGATAGCATTATTGCCTTTGGATGTTTTAGGAAGTCCTGTGACAAATTCCGTAGTGATGTTTTCACATTTCCATTCGGGTATGGGTAATGGTTGTAAAATTCCCTTAGACTTTTGTCTCTCAGCTTTATCTTGTTGACAAACCAAGCATCGAGAGACATATTCAGCAACATCTCTTTTCATGCCATCCCGCCAGAAGTACTCTTTCTGGTCCCTATACATCTTCGTGCTTCCAGGATGAATAGAGAATGAAGAACTATGAGCCTCATCCAGCATCTCCTTCTTTAATTTGGGGATGGGAGGAACACAAACCCGATTCCTGAACTTTATTATCCCATCACAATCAAGGTTGAATTCAGGAACATTTCTCACCTTCTATTGTAACTCGACATCTTCTTTCTGTGCCTCTTTAATCTTCACATGTATAGATTGTTGAACATTCATTTGAGAAAGATAAGATTTTTCCCCTTCCATTATAATTCCAAGATCCATCCTTTGTAAATCCATAAATATTGGATCTTTTGTGATCCTCATCATGGATAAACTAGGATGGTCTTGTCGACTTAATGCATCTGCCACCTTGTTTGCTTTCCCAGGGTGGTAATGGATTGAGCAGTCATAATCCTTAATCAGCTCCAACCATCTTCTTTGACGCATATTCAGCTCCTTTTGTGTGAAAATACACTTTAAACTTTTATGATCAGTATAAATATCACACCTTTCACCATAAAGGTAATGCCTCCAAATCTTTAATGCAATGATTACCACAGCCAACTCCAAATCATGTGTTGGGTAATTTTGCTAATTGATTTTCAACTGTCGTGAGGCATAAGAAATCACCATATCATTTTGCCTAAGAACACACCCCAATCCCTTCTTGGATGTATCACTGTAGATCACAAACCTTTCTCCACTACAAGGCAGTGTGAGCACAGGTGCACTGGATAACCTTCTTTTCAACTCCTTGAAATTCTCTTCACATTCCTCTGTCCAAACAAACTTAACTCCTTTCCGAGTCAACTTGGTGAGTGGATTATATAATCGTGAAAAATCCTTTACAAAACGTCGATAATATCCAGCCAAACCAAGAAAACTTCGGATCTCAGTTACTGTTGTTGGTCTTGACCATCTTTTGATAACCTCTGTTTTTGCTGGATCCACAGATATCCCCTCTTTTGAGATTATGTGACCCAAAAATGCAACTTTTTTAAGCCAAAATTCACTCTTGGTAAATTTGGCATAAAGCCTCCTCTTTCTCAGGGTCTTCAATATAATTCTCAAGTGATCTTCATGCTCTTCCTTGCTCTTTGAATAGACAAGAATATCTTCTATAAAGACTACCACAAATTGATCAAGATAGTCTCTAAAGACTCTATTCATTAGATCCATGAAGATAGCAGGGGCATTAGTAAGACCAAATGGCATCACTATAAATTCATAGTGTCCATACCTTGTACGGAAAGTCGTATTTGGTATATCCTCCCTTTTGACCCTTAATTGATGATACCCTGAACGAATATCAATCTTGGAAAAGTATTGAGCTCCGTCTAGTTGGTCAAATAAGTCATCAATGCGTGGGAGAGGATATTTGTTCTTGATAGTGATCTTGTTAAGTTCTCGATAATCAATGCAGAGTCTCATTGATCCATCTTTCTTCTTAACAAATAGAACAGGTGCTCCCCAAGGTGACGCACTAGGGCTTATGAATCCCTTATGAAGATTCTCTTGGAGTTTCTTCTTCAATTCCTGCAACTCAATTGGGTCCATTCTATAAGGTGTATTTGAAATTGGCAAAGCGCCCGGTACGAGTTCTATTGAAAACTCAACTTCACGATTTGGTGGAAGACCCGGTAATTCCTCTGGAAATACATCATAAAACTCCCATACGATGGGCATATTCTTAATCGTGATCTTCTCACCAACCATTTGAGGTAAATAACCTTCATTTAGTGGAATCAATACCCATAAATGGAAGAAATTTCCACTAGAAGGTTATGTTCATCCTTGCATTGGTAGACGATCGTAGATTGATCTGGAATATGAAATGTGACTTCCCTTCTTTGGCAATTGATATGAGCTCCATGTAGAGAAAGCCAATCCATGCCAAGAATCACATCAAATTCCACTAAAGGAAGGATCACAAGATTTGCAGGAAGCACTTTCCCACAAACTTCGATCGGAGAATAATTATAAACTTTTGATGAGATTGATGTTCCATTAGGTGTTGTCACAGCTAACTCAACATCTAATTGTTGAGGTAATACGGTGATACCCTTAGATAATTCTTTAGAAATAAAAGAGTGGGTGTATCCAGAATCAAATAAAACATTTGCTACTTTAGAGTGGACGGTAAGTGTACCTTTCACCACTTCGTTATCGTACTCCACATCGCTGATAGAAATTGCATGTGACTTTCCTTTGTCTTTAGCCTTAAGATTTTGTTGACGTCAACCATCATCATCAACCCTTGGATTTGGGCATTGATTGGCATAATGCCCCATCTCCTTGCACTTGAAACATTGAAGTGTAGTAGGTTCATTCTGTGTATCCCTTCCTTTGTTTGCGTCATTAGACATCTTCTTCCCATTATCACGGCATTCAAATGCCCGATGACCTTCTTTTCCACATTTAAAACATTTACTTGTCCCTTTAAGACAACTCCCTCCATGTTTCTTTCCACACTTTGAGCATAAGGAAAAGCTCATCTTCTTTTCCGTGTGCTCTTTAGATTTTTCTTTGAATTCCATCTTCCTCTTCTTATCAAACCCATGCGACTGATGGGTTATTCCAATCTCCATATCTACTTTGAGAGCACATCGAACGATTTCCTCATAGCTATTGAAGTCCCTTATGGCTAACACCCTTCGATGACTTGGTTTTAAGCCACTAAAGAATCGATCGATCTTACTCTCAGGTTGGATAATAATACCAGAAGCTTACCTTGCAAGTCTTGTAAAATTTGCTTCATAGGTACCAACAGATTGATCATCCCTTTGCTTCAGTTCAAGAAACTCTTTCTCCATCTTTGTTCGGAGAATACGAGGGAAGTATTTATTGAAAAATAAGTTCTTGAACTCGTCCCATTCCATAGACTCAATTTCATCCCTTTGCCTCATATTCTTAATAAGATTCCACCATTGATCAGCATCTCCTTCCAAAGGATACACTGCTAGGATGACTTTATCATGCTCAGAACATTGAAGAACTGAAAATATCTTTTCAGTAGTACTAATCCATTGTTCAGCAACTAATGGACCAGTAGACCCGCTGAAAGAAGGTGGAAGCTGCCTCATGAAGGATTCAACAGAATGTTGCTCCTTCCTTTGCTCGTTTGGAAGTCCTGCATGATTCATAGCATGAGAAAGTTGTGTGAGCATGGCTACAAGATTTTTCATTCCATCTCCCATATCATTTGGTTTCTCAGGGGGACAATCATTGCATTGCCCATCGCATTCCGCATTAACACGGTTCCTTCGGGTTCCAGCCATTGACAAAAACCAAGAAGAATAGTGTGAGCAACACTAATTATAATAGGAAAACCACATAATTCAAGAATAAAATTTTCATTCTTACGGTCTAATCCTAGGTTATTCAAGGACATTTCTAAAACACTATGATTGTGTTCTATTCTTAGACTTATCCTTAGGGTTCTTACTAAGGCTTTCACATCCTAGTTTCCAAAGGTTGACTATACCTTTCCTCTGATCCCAACTATAACGACCCATACTTTACATACATTGTTAATACATCAAAATTGAAGTACACTTATTACAACATATGACAAAACCACAAAGGACCGTATAGGTATAGTGTCTTTAGAAACTGGGAAACATAAACAACTGGTTCATAAATCTTCTACAGTGTCTCCCATTTATTTCATCATATCTAGGGTCCCTTTTAGCATATTCTACTTAATATCCATCTTCCTGACCTGGGGAAAAGAAAACATAAAAGGGTGAGCTCAAATGCTCAGCAAGGGAAAATAAAGGAAATAAAAATCATATCATATCTTTTTGAAAATCATAACCTGCAAAAGAGATCATAATATCTTAACATGGAACAAATCATAGAAGTGAAAATGAGATCCCCGTAATCATAACATAAAACTTGAAACTTTGTGGCATGCACACATAATCATGGAAAATCATTTCTTGTTAGTCATGACTCATTTCCAAGACTATCTTAGTGGACAAAGTCCCTTTCTGAATCGAGTAACCGTCGTTTCAGTCCTGTTTCACTGAACCGGTATAACTTACCGTTCCAGCCCTGTCTATCTCATGAGATATAAAATCTTTACCCAATGCATTGGAGGGAGATATAGGTCCGACCCATCTTATAATGAATCCTTTCTTATGTGTGCCACATAATCATAAACCATACATCATAGCGTAACCCATGTAATAAAAATGAGATTCTTAAACAACATGACAACATAAAACAATTCATATAAGATAAAGAAATTCATAAAAATATTTACATAACATCATCATCAAATCCATGTAATAATAGGGATAAAAACAGAACCCTTTTATTATCTTAGATGGAAAATAATTTTTATAATATACTTGAACTCCATTCATGAGTAAAATATCCTTTCTACTTCAAAAACACTTTTCCTTTCTTAGCATGTCATACAATTTTAAACTAAAAGAAGTTGATTAAAAATAAAATTGAAAAATTGTAAAGGAAGCTTCTTGGAAATAATGTTTTAGGAATCCATTCATGCCGTATAAGTTAAAAAAACATTCTTTGTACTTTTGTCGGAAAAGTCAAAAAGTACCTCGTACGACAAAAGATTCCTTTAATAGATATTACTAAAAACTCACCAAAGGGTAAAAATGGATTTAAACAATTGTAGGTGGATGGAAATAATATTACATATTGATGAAACATGGATGTGGATGATAAAATACACCCCAGTAAATACTTACGAATAAACAATCTCGGATAAAAATGAGATTGTGATATTTCCCTTACCTTAGGTCTGATTTGCTTTGTATGTGTCCGAAGCTCCTGTATAATGGTATAAATAATGTTATTGACTTATTCCAGAATCATACATATTGATATGATATCATATATGGTCATATTCTTAGCTTCTTGATAGTAATATTTCATTGTTACTTGTTACTCGGGTCTTTATTGCGTTTTGTTCTTATGCGTGTTTTGCAGAATACATTATTATTCTTCTTTTATGGTTATAGATACCTTATATCCAGAATGGTATTTGTGTAACATATATCATATTTATTCATTCATTTCATTCAATTCATTTATATAATTACTATGTAATGATGATCATGTTGAACGAGTCGCTTCACATCGTGGAGACGGTATTCCGTACTTACGCACGAGTGATGATATAGTTCCTATGATCGTGGAATTGTATTAGAGTATATATATATATATTATTTCAGTATCAATATTACTTTATAATTATCATAAATAGTTACTCATAACATCATTATACCCATCCTTGTAAAGTGATGGTGGAAAATAGATTACACCACGGCGTGGAGACGGTATTCCGTACGTACGCACGCACGGTGATTTCATTTTTCCGTAGGATGGATAGAAGGTGAATTATAGTTGTTTCATAATTACAATAACATATCATTATGTAAGTAATACTGATGTTATTACTTTATCATGAAACAACTAATGAAGAAGAAGTTAAAGAAGAAAGAAATTGAAAAGATCGGTAATGGATATTACCTCTTCCTTGGAACGCTTCTTTGAATCCTCCACTTAGGAAACTAAGATTGGTCTTTGAAGAAGACCAGGATCTCTAGGATTATTATAGGGAAGTGGAGAGGAGAAAATGGAAGGGTTTGGCCGAGCTTGAGTGCTCAAATTGGTGTGAGGAGGAGGGGGAGGAGGTGCCCTTTTATAAGGGAGGAGAGGGGCACCTTAATTATCTCTCAAAATATTATTTTATATTAAAGGCAAAATCGTTTTATAATGGTTCCAAAGGGTCTTATTTCGAAGCTAAAGTGGGGATGGGTCTAAATCCTATCAACCAATAGGATTTAGACATGTTTAGGGTATTATTTTAACCTTATCAATTTTATTTAACTCTAAGTTAAATAATTTAACTTTTACCATGTCTTTTTGTTTTCTTTCTCTATATGGTTATTACACTTACTATAACATGCCAAACGAACCCCAAATTGTTTATTATTAGTATATATATCCTTATATAAGTCATTTGGCCGAACCTTAGATTTTTAGGAATAAAATAACAATTAATAATATAATATTTTATTTAAAAACTATTTTGTGTCAATTTTGACACTATTTGATATATGATTTTTGTGAAAGTTATAACAGAATTATATGTTCGAACCAAGTTTATTAAATCAACATTAATATATCATAGTAACCTATAAAATTATTTAAATTCATAAAAAGTCTCAAATTACATTTATTTTGGTGTTTATAACATCAATTATGTCAATATTTCATTAATAAGATAATTACTGCATCATCATTGTGTCATAAATAAATTAACTTATTTAATGTCTAAAAATTACAAATAAAATACCATTATGTAGTAAATCGTTTTATCTTTCTAATGAATATTTATAGTCGAATTTATCTTATGTATAACCCCATATTAAAAATGATTTACTTATTAAACTTTGATTTTAACTATTTTAACCCTTCTTTAAATAAATTAATAATAAATGTCCTAATCTAATCCAAGTGGGCCTAAATGGTCATATTTTATTCCTAAGTTTCTTTTTGGTTGAATTACACTTGTCCAATAGAATTATGACATGTGTAAGGGTAATAGTAATATCATATTTACCATTAGTTACCCTATTTACTATTAACCGCGGTAAAAAAGGTAAAAAGTTACTATTCACCAAAAAATTATTTTCATCTCATTGAACCACATTTTAGTCCTTGATATTAACCGTGTCTCTCGGATTTTCGAAATTCCATTCACAGAAGCGGTAAAATTATGTTTTATGCAAAATTCCGTTTTTAACCTACCACTTAGTGGTTTCACTATTCATCAAAAATTGAAAGTTTTCAGAAAAATACCAAAATTTCACCCTAGGCTAATTTCGGTATTCCGAATCCAAAAATGAAGTCCATTTTGAAAAATAAAATTTATAAAATTTCAAAAAGTGGTTATTACTATTCATAATGGCTAGTTTTAATAATATTTTAATAGCATATCGTTGTTTAGTGAAACTTGGTATTGCGTACGACGCAAGCTATCGAGGAAGGTCGCGATTGCGTGTAAAGCATGCCAAGCAAGTGTTGTGTAGAAAAAGATTCCTTTGATGATTTATATAACATAAAAGTCTTGGGTGTTACAGAAAGCATCCTTAATTTTTGTGGGAATTGGGATACTTACATTACACTAATTTATTTCTCTTATAAAATAATTTATCACATGACTATTCAAATTGTACCATATGAGGGAATTTATGTCAGGCCATGAAATCCACTTCTATGATGAATGGAGGTAGGAATGTTATAGTTTTTGGGACATAATCTCTTGCTTGAGATGCTAGAACATGTTTCTATTATTCCTAAACATATAGATATAGAACAGATTAGGTGGAAGTCATATGTGGATAGAAATATTATACGCCTTGTGTTTATAGTGGGTGATTGGGTATTCATTTAGGTGTCCCAAAGATTAGTTCAAAATAGGATTTAATGTTAGGGAATGTTGGAATATTAGATTTTTGGAGAATTTAATGATATGGAGAGGATCATACTTATGGTGTAACGATTAGATATTACACATAGGTATAGTTCTATGTCTAATCTTTTTATGTTTTACAACTTCAATAGTATCACCCCAACTCTTATGATGTTATCAATATTGATGATTTTGAGAATGAGAGGGATGTATCCTATATAGATCATTTGAATGATGTTGTGAATATGAGTGGGAATGTATTATTAGGAAGTAACATGATGATAGTATGAGTCTTTTGGATGCGTTGGCGTGCTTAAGAAGAAACATGTGGGAGGGAAGTAGATATGTAGGCTTAGTGGATTGACGTACATACCTCATAATCATTAGTTGGGTATTTCATGGGGGTATTCATGGGTGAACATGGAGAAATTTGGATGTCCCTAGGGGATTCCACTGTTGGTGTATAGTTAAAGAAAACCATAAGGACTCCCCAAGAATCTATGTGTTAATTTTTTGAGCTATGGAAGGTGGATAACAAATTTACCGAACCTCAATTCCAACTCGTCCAAACCATTCAACCCATTATAGTGTGTGTTTTCATAGTTAGCGTTTGAATTTTCAAACCACACACCACTATAGAAAAACCAAGAACCACAATAGTATGGGTATATGGTTACGTGGTATTCATTAAAAAACCATGTCCCTCAACCTAAGAAACCTTGAAAAAAATAAATGAATGCAACATTTTTTTAATATAAATATTATGAATCCCCATGATTTTTATTAACAATTTCTCTAATAAACCTAACTCAATTTACAACAATTTTGGGGGATCTTGATTGGATTCCATGCCTCCTAAAACCTATTTCATTTCAAACAAGAGATTTAGTGCAAGGGGTCAACACCTCTTTGGTATGTGATCTCTTCCATATTTGGGATCCTCTATCTCCCATCATTATTTCTAATTAGAGATATACTTATTTCCGCTATTTTTATTTTATATATATATGTTTTTATGGATGTTGATTCATTTGATTTTGGACCATGTTTTGGATCACAAATCTCTTCCACCATTGTGACCATGACTATTTGAAATCAAATTGACGTTTTTTATTTGGCGAATATTCGTAATAAAATTTTAAGGTAGGTGGTTTTTTTAAATTATCATGGTCTTGATTAAAATTGTGTGTTTGTAAATATGAAATTGAAATGTCCCCATTCGAAAAATACATATTAAATTGAATTAATTAACTAATTTTCCGATGTGATTATGAAGTAGGATAAATAAAAAATTATTAAATTAGCTGATAAATTGGATTTTGAAATTTTTATAATAACATATTGTGAATATGGTTGATATATGGTTTTATACATTTTGTTGAATAATTGGTTATGAAAATGGTTTATAAATTTGGTATTAATGTGGAATCCAGACATGTTATATTTTTGAATGTTGTGAACAATGAGTAATGATTCATGAACTATTAATCTAAATACATATGAGGTTACAGAGTACTTCTCTAGGACCCCATGATATATATATATATTAGTATGTGTGTGTCTATATGTGTTTTCATGTGATCAATGAGTTTTTGGTTAGAGGCTTCTAGTCCAAAAACCCATTGGGTTCTGGAATACTCTTATAGGTTCTTAATATATATATATATATATGTGTGTGTGTGTGTGTGTGTGTGTGTGTGGGTGAATTTATATGTGGTCACTGAGTTGTGGGTTATGGATCACTCTTCCAAATACACTTGAGGTTCCAGACTGCTACCTTAGGCCACCAATGAGTGAATATGTAATCTAAATGAAATAAATTATGAAAGACCATAAAATATTGATATTTGAAGTTCATATGTTGTATGGTTCAGAATATTGAATACTCTGATGATGGTATTATTTATTCAGGTGTCACTGTAAAACAAGGGGAATTTGTGGTAAATTAAAAAATAATTAAATGGGAATCTTGTTTACATTGTAATTTATTTCTTATCCATTATACAACTGAATACATGGTGATATGATAGATATTTTTTTAAATATCATTGGCGGTGGCTACTGAGTTGCACTCACACCCTAATCGATTTTCAAGATCAGTACCAGAATAGACTTCATGTTTTCAAGAAAAGATAAGGGAATGAGATGTATATTAGATGGATGAGTTGGTATTTAGGTTAAATCATGGATAAGGGAACCGAACATGATGTTGGGACCCACGTGGGAGTTTTCAGTGTGTCTGTTTTTTGGGTTTTCATACACATGAAACATTATGGTGTGAAATATCTACTACTTTACATCTGATCATTTTATTTATTCTGGATTATCATGTAATGTTGTTCCTAACTAATTATTGTAAAAAATTTGTTATATTTAATTTCATTTGGATAAATTGTTTGAATTTAATATTTATTTATTCTTTGATAAATAGGGTATATTCTCCCCACAAAACTTATTAGTGCTTTGTTGATAGTTAACATCCTCCGAAATACAGGTTGCTGAAACTGAGGTGACATGAAGAACTGACACTGGGAATAAGTATGTGGAACCCAGTTTGGGATGATTTAATGTTAAATAAAACATTCATTTTAAATTGAATGTATATGGATAAATTAAAATAATTTCAAAGTTCACAAGAGATTTTATGGATGGTATTGATTCTTTAAAAACCAATGGATGAGATCATGATTATAAGTTATCATCAAGAGATAAACAAACCCTAAGGGGTAATTCATTAATATTGTAATGTAAATTGAGTCCCTTAGTGTAGGATCCCTAGATGGATTCTAGAAGAGGAGAATAACAGACTAGTAATGTGTAGCCCATATAGTCCATGAAAGAACTATGATATGTATTCAAGTAATTGGGCTATTATATTGATCATGAGGTGAGTTCCCCATCCCCACCCCATGATATGTGATCACAATGGTGGGTAGAACATATCAAGTTCAATGAATAGGCTTTGTATGTGAGGTCCAACCTAGTGATGACATGGAATGTGGGATTATATTTTTCCCTCTCTCTTATGAGGTTATTATATGACTTTCCTGGAGAGGAATCTATTGGTTTGATATTATTATAATGATATTGAGAGGAAATATAACCACTAAGTGATAGTTTTGTACCCAATAAATGAGAATGGGGCAAAGGAAACCATGATGGCATCCTCTTAGAGATGTTACCTATTAATTTTTTTGGATTTCCCATTTATTTAATATCCCCTGAGAGGGACTGTGTGGTAAAAGTGGATTATAATTATGGGTTTCATCCTAAAACCTAAAACAATGATGTGCCTAATGTTTATAGTGTGTATTTGGAGGATGGTTAATTTCCCATTGGGAAGTACTATGATACGTGGGATTCCTATGACTTTCATTGAGGATTATATTTTTTAATATGATACATACATAAAATTTGAGATGCATTATAAATTATCCATTGATTCAAATATTGGGATATATAGTTCAATATGATATAGATACGATGTTTTGGAATTCCATACACATTATCCTTGTATTGTGATGCATGAGTGGTCTTTAATTCCTGGGATACACTCATGGGATATGGATGAGTCACTATGTGATTAGTTTTCCCTATAAAAAATTCCCAAAGTGTTTGGATGAGATTATGTGTCTTGGATACAATTATACATTCATTTATGTCTATATGTAAAAAATTGGATTCAAAGGAATCAATTTATGGGTATGAAACTTTTAGATTTCATTGGACACCATTGAGTTAGCTACTAAGATTGACACAAATAGATTTTCTCTGATGACTATGAATATTCTTCTATTACTAACACTACTAAATTTCACATAATATATCGAAATTGAATATTGGTCCTGAATCTATTAGATTTCCTTAGAAACATGGGAATATTATGATTATCATAACAATAGAAGATTAAGAAGAACTATTTGGAATTAGATAATGATGAAAATACTATTTGGGGGCCTATTAAATAAACCTAAGTATTATACATGGGATTTATATTTATCAGAAATATTTGGTAAAATTCTCCAAGATATGGAAAAAATGGTAGAATGAGGTTTGATTTGATCCTGAGTTCCATGGTAGAACCTAGGGATCGACAATGGTTGTTTTTTTATGATTTTTCATTATATAAACAATTCACCTTATTATATTACATGTATATCAATATATTTACTAGTTTTTTTGGGACCACATTGGTGGTGTCCTACTATGTTATACTCACACCTATCTCAGGTTTTCTATATCACTTGTGTATCTAAGTAAAATTTATTGGATGTATGTTTAGTTTTGGTAGAGGCAATAAGATACATGATCGATTGGGATTGGTCAAATGGATTATAATGAATGGGAGAAGGTATGGGTCAATTATATTGTAGTGCCCCTTGTTCATTCATTTTATTATTATATTCAGTGTTTTTAAATTTTTGTCACCTTGGGTGTCTAGTGAGTCTGTACAAATATTCTCTTACGAATAATCATTTTGATATTGATGGATATTTGTTAATTTTATATACACATGTGTTTATTGTTGAGGGATGATGATTGGTTTATTTTTACTTTTATTACACACTCTAATCATTGTCCAATTCTCCCTAAAATATTTCCTTAGACCCCTATTTCTAATTAACATCCTCTGGTTTCTAAAGTGGCAATCCTAGGGTCCCATTGCCAAATCATTTTATCTGGGAACCTCTCAGTGGCCATGACCAAGGGGTGGAGGTTATAATATTCCATAATCATTCCTTTTTCTTATATATAATATTATAATATTTTATACTATATGATCAAAACTATTTTACTTTAAGGATAAAAAATTCATTTAAAATAGTGATTGAACTTTTTAGAAAGTATTATTAAATGTATGTTTTCATTCCCTCGCTATATTTTCTAATCACATCATTTTGTTCGAGGAACAATTGCACATACCATTGATGAAAAGATACTATTAAGATCTATTGTTTTGGTATCCTAAAATTTATCCCCACATTTATTAATGGTATATTATCAATTGAGACTATCATGTATTATATTCCTTACTACCCACTTCTAATATCATAGAGGACTGAGAATCACTACCCAAAACCTATAGTAATATAATGAGATTTTTTCTTTACCCAATCCGTTGAAGGGATATAAAATTTTAGTCCCTACCATGACATATGATATATACATACTTATTTATGACTCATGAAATCAATCATACATCATAATCTTATTATCCCATAGAAATTAAATAGTTCACATAGAATCTCTTTTGAGATATAAAGTGTACAAAAAATAAAATAGATGGTACTGTTAATATAAATCACTATATAAATAATTGAATTAGTAATTTATTATTGATTACTTGGATTACCATATATGATAAAAGGATATATGTTTATATTAATATATTTCCCCAGTTAATTTTGATGTATAATGATCTTGTTGAACACCCTTCAACCAGGGATACAAAATATATTGTATTAAAATAGGGTATGTATTGGTAAAATGGTTAAAATTATGTATAATTGATGTTATGTAACGGTAATGGTTGTGATGTAACAATACATTCATTGAGATTTAATTTCATTATCACCATTTATACATAATTTTTTTTGGTATTTAATCATATGATTATTAATGAAATTGAATTTTTTGTCATTTCATCCCTATAGGCCTGTTTGGTTACATTTCAAGGAAAATAAAATTATAAATATTTAGTATCATAGCATGAAGTACAATATAATGTATAATAATTTCTATAAATTAACACTCTCATAGAATTAATTTTTTATATAATCTTTTTACATAATAATATTAGTTTTCGTTTTATGAAATCAATCCACCAAAACTAATTCTTTTAAAATGACACTACAAAAGGGAATTTTATTATCTCTTATATAACAAAAATTACTGATCAATATATAGTTTATATCTATATAGAAAATAAAAATGGAATTTAATTCCATATATGATGTAATATCAAATAAGTGTAGTTATGTAATCTCATGATAGAGAGATTTAGACCATAAAAAAGTCTTCTTATGTATCCCTATAATGGACATAAAAACCCAGCTGGTTTGGTGATCTATATCAACCCACATGATAAATTTTACGATATTTTTACAAGGACCAATGCAATTCTATTTAGAGTGTTGGAAAAAAGGAATATTGGGTCATTTTAATGTCAAAAATCAAGGAATATGTGGTTTATTGTTTAAGGAAAATTGACTAAGACAATTAAGTGACATGCGCCTAATTTTTTTATGTGAGAATTGTGAATTAGTAAAAAATTATGGTTTACCCAACATATATTATTCATGTTTATGTACGATATAATTACATTGAAAAAGTATCAGATATATATAAAGTCATTTGACAAACCCAATTATGGTGTGAGCATAACATTGTTATATGGATATCTATTGGATTATTTTTTATTATATTGAATTTTTTTCAACTTGTAAGTGTGAAGAAATATATTCAATAAACCTAGTTGATAATTTCCAGAAAATTTCGTAATTTTTAATGTTATGGAATATTGAACTGATTGTAAAGTCAAAAGACATATGAAAATTAAATTTAAACAAGTACATAATATTTACAAAACATTTAATTAGAAAAGTGAAATATTTCAAGTATTTTTATATTATATATTTTAAATATTTTATAAATGAGAGGAATACTATTATAATCATATATTTATATTTATATTTCTATGGGATATGCCCAAAAAATATAGAAAACTATAGGCCATTAAAATACCACCTAAAGCACACATGTGGGAAAGTAGTGGTCAACCACATGGGTGGATGTCGATCGGGCACCGCAAATGGTGGAACGTGAATAGAACACCTATATAAAGTAGTAAGGTGTGTGAATAGCGGTGTATAGGTATGTGACATAATTCATTTCTCTCATAGGGTGTGCACAGTGGCACCCATGGAAGAATCCCGGTCAGCCAACATGATATAACTATATGTTGTGCTTCTAGGTGCCAAAATTGGTTCCATGAATAGATTGATAACATAAAAAAAGTTTATATATCCTACCAAAACTAAAGACGAAATCGATGTTGGATTTATAAGAATATAACAATGTATGTCTACCTAAAAAAGATGTTAATGAAAGTATGAACATCAAGCTGATCTTCACTATCTGAACTCTTTTGGCATCATCAAATTTCTCTATGAATTTTCAGGTCTTAATTTATGTAATTCATCCACCATTTTCAAGCCACAAATATCATTTCCTAATTCCATTTTTTTCCATGAACATAAAAACTCTACAATACATTTTTTACTAATGGATGAGATCATTATAAAATTGATACACAAAGCACGGGGAGCCCAAGATCCATACAAATAAAATATTATATGGATAATTCACTAGAGCCCAAACTATTAACTCAAGTTATGATAATGCTTGATTTAAGGATCTAAAGAAATTGAAATAGTGATGTATGTATCCTCTAATTACAATATGATAGCTGAATGATGGAGAACGTTCCATATTAAAGAATCTTTAATCGAAGAATGTGTTCATGAATGTTTTGATTTTATCACATTTTCTTGTGTGTTTTTTTGTAAAAGAAGATTTATCTTTACAATAAGTAAGATACATGGAGGAACAAATTTTATCAGTATCATGTGATAGACACTCCCATAGATTTTTTAAAATATAAAAATAATAGAATATATTATTATCTAGATAAAATGTGGAATGTAATTAAATATGTTATATTAAGAATTTAAATGAAATTTATATCATTGATGATGTGGTTTACCTCACCAATAATAGAAATGCACCTAAAACCAATAGTTCTTTTTCTAAAAAGATATTGGGCCTTTTGTTTTTATGAAAAAAAAACAACAATAAACTCCTATCATAAAGGGTATATATATGATACACATATTTTTTCTGGTATCTTGATCCCATAAACAAACTATATTTCATGAATTTTCATTCTATTTTTTTAATAATTCCATGTTTTCTGATCATATGTGATATACTTTTTATAGCTTTTTTCTTGGATGAAGATGTTTTCTATTGAACACTTTCTTGGAGGAGTAGTAAACTCAATTAAATATTATTATATGAATTTGTTTATTATTCTTGTTCATTATATAAACACAGCATAAATAATTATTTTTTAGTTTTTAGTTATGAAATGTTCTTACACCATTGTTCACTTATGTGAAGGAGATAATTTTTTTGAGTAGATCATATGCCTATTAACATACACTAAAGTGATGGACAATATTCACATACATGCATTCTGTCCTGTATAAGAATTCTATATTGATATAATTAGAATTTAACCTATAATATTGAAACTAAACATATTTAATTAATGCATTTGAGAAATTCATTGAATAAGATATATATATTATTTGATTGGATATCTTGAAAATAAAAGTAGATAAATTTTTATCATCAATATAAAGGATATCTTTTATGAATAGATGTATTCATTTTAAATAAATCTTTAAAATTTTTACAAGAAGTGGTGGATATTTATATGAAACATTTTTGAATGTGGTGTTTTAGTTTTCATCAATATAGTTTATCATTATAATAAAATACGTGAAACCACCAAAGGTTGATCATGATAAGGATTATTTTCTCACAAAGAGTCCAATCCTTGAAAAAAATATCATGTGTTATTTTTATCTACAGTTTCATAAAAATTATAGAGATATAGAGAGGCTAAAGAGTTTAAAATGACTTTAATTGGTATTTGGTGGGTTTATTTTTTTGATGGGAACACACATAACTTATTGAGTGTAGGTAAATTATGTGATTAATGAAATGAGTTAATATTTAATAATATTTTCTTATTATTATGATAATTGATGGAAAACTTGTAATAACAGGAGAATTAATAGCTGAAAATTTATGTTAGGAAAGAGATTCTAGTAATTATTGTCAACTAAATTTTAGTGAATAAAATAATATCTTCTCTAGCATACATGGGAATATTTGTAAAACGAATTTGAGTAAGATATATAAAAAAAATTAGATTGGGATTTGAATAATTTAATCTAAGAAAATGATATTGTTTTTATAACATTTCAGAGATGGAAAATAGTTCACGAGAAATACAAGAGAGTGAAGAAAAAATCAACAATCCCTCTATAATTAATTCAAATATATTTTTGTTATACTTTGAAACATCAATATATAAAAGGTGTATTTTTATTTATAAAATTTATCAATGATTTCACAATAATTAAAAGAATACTATTTTAAAAGAATAAGTTATAAGAAGTTGATATATATAAAATTTATCAGAGTGAATTTGAAGGATTGATTTGAATTTACATAAATAAATTGACACATGATAATGTGTTTGAATTAACAGAAAGATATTTTCAATCTTGTCTTGAAATGTGTGGGAAAAAAATTAGAACCCCTCAAACACTAAAAAAATAGATTTTTTAAAAATATGAATAGAAGTATTATGGAAATGGGGAGAATAATGGTTTATGTGTTTTATTAATAGAAATTACATTAGAGAGAATAAGTGTTTACATCGTTGAACATTAAATACTGATTCATCCATTGAAATAATTCTAATCATAAATCATAATGAATATTTTATAATAGGATGATTTCAGTTAGATACATTTGTATCTCTAGGAGCCCCTTCATCAAGAAAATCTAAGACATAAATCTTGTAAATTTTCATTAGAATGATAAGGAAGGTGTCATTATTGTAAATTTATATATTTGGGATGGATATACACTTTAGGTGAAGTGACATAACAAAATGGATGAATGTTTTGGTTTCATAATATTTGAGAACCAAACCATAATGAATGGTTCATATTTAACAATTTTTGAAGAATATGATGTAGATAAGTGTATAGTTTCTTAAAAAGTTGTTCGAAAAATTCTGAAATTAAACCCTATATAGGATGCGTTGATTTAGATTGAATAGATGATGAAGACATGATTATTGAAACTAATGAAATATTGACTGTTTATAAATTATGTGGAATTATAAAATATTATTGGAGAACAAACTACACCAGCAAAGACATGAAGAGTGTTAAGATATGATGAGCATGAAAAAGATGCATCTAGAAGATAGTTGAACAGTGAAAATAAAAAATAATATGTCTCTCAAATTGAGACTAAATTATTAATGCAATCATTAAAAAAATAGTGGAATAAAAATTTTAATGAATAACTGATTCAAATTGTATAAAATTCTATATGGTAGCTTATTCGAATATGTCATGGTAAATTGTTTTCTGAACCATGTAGATATTTTGAAACAATTGACTAGGGAATGGTTTTTTATAATAAATCCATAAATTGAATGAAAGGGATACTTCAATGTAGAAGTTGTTAATTATAATGTGACTATTTTTCCAATATAATGGATGTATTCTATTATAATGTTCCTTATGGTTCCATCCTACATGAAATATAATATTTTTTCAAATAAATGTTAAATCTATATTTATAAATAGTAATCATTAATAAGGAGTGTTTATTTGGAAATGTGATGGTTTTTTTATCTAAAATGATTAATCAAGAGTTTTTAAATTGATGTGGGGTATTTATAGCTTAAAACATGCCCCAAATGACCTAGTATTCAGAGTTTATCAAATTATTGAAAGAGATAAATTTTCTTTATGGATTAGGAGGTAAAAACAAATATATCAACTAAATGAAGACACATACCGTTATTATAATTGTATATATAGATGATATCATTATTAATGGTGATCATGAAAATGTTTTTTAATAAATTTTAAATTAATTGAAACAATATTTTCAGTTTTCATTGATCGGGGTGAACATACACTATTCTTGATTAAAAACGTATAAAAAATGTTACATTATTTTAATAAGATAAGTACACCAGATAATTAATGAAGAAATTTGAAATGGAAGAATCAATGATTTTATACACTCATTACAGTGGGTGTGAAGTTATCAATGTATGTAAATAGAGAAAATGCTAGTCAAAGAGAATTCAAAAGAAAAATTTGGAGTCTATATTATCTTATATCTTCTAAAGAGGATATTTTATATGAAGTGAGTCTCTGTGATCAATATTTTATAGATCCAAACGAATCACATCTTGTTGATAATAAAAGGGTACTCATACATATCAAAGGGACTACAAATTATGGTCTTCATTATAATAAAGAAATTCATTTGAATATTTCTGGGTTAATATGTGGTGATTTGGTAGGTTATTATGATCATAGAAGGTCAAAATCAGGTGTCATTTTCCTGTTGGATGATAGTTGGGGGAGTTGGAAATAAAAAAATAGAATTCAGTCATATTAAGAACTAAAAAGGCCAAATATGTTTTTGCAACACATTCTTGCACACAAATAAATTATGTGAAGGGACAATGAAGTAATGTAACATTGAAAATTGAAAACCCAATCAGAATTAACTATGTTAATTCAACTTCAATAGTTATTTCTAAAAATCAAGGGAACCATTCAAAATCCAAGCGTAATGATATTCAATTTCATTTAATCACCGAGAAAGTGAAAAATTGAGACATAAATATGACATTTTTTCCATCTAAAAAACTATTGGAAGATATCATTACCAATTCTATCCCTATGGATAGATTTAAAACACTATCACTGAACATGGTTTTTCAGCCCCTTGAAAGACAATATAAAATATGTTCTTGAGTCCCCCACATCTTGTTGGATTTTATTGATTAACAAAGAGAATATTTTAAATTTTCTTCCTCTATAGAGACTAGATTATAAATTTAAAAGATGTGATTACTATTAGAATAGGGTTAAATGGGAGTGAAAATTAAGGGGAAGCATCTAAGTTACTTTTCCAAAAAACTACTTATGACCAAGTGAAATTAACAAAATTCATTATTGGGAAGGGGCCCAAACTCTATTGATTTGCACTAAAACTTTTAAATTTATTATGTAAAATGGGTATACTATTAATATCATGTATTTAAGACCATGATTTCATAAATTCTAATTCAATTAAACAAGGAATACTAAGAAATATGTTCCTAATAATGGCTGGGATTGGACTTTTACATGAATAACCTTCACTAATTTATCTTGACAATTCAGTTTGGTAATTTCATGTTGGAAAATCTCAATAAAGCTAAACCATATATCTCAAGACATTGGAAAAACATAGAGGGGGAAATATATTACACAATAATCTTTACCATGATGAGAAATTTGTAGTGAACTCTATTAAGGTTAAACATATGTATGACGGTTCCATTAAACCATCATTTTAAAGGAAGAAACTATTTGCAAACATGTCACATAGGTTAAATGATCTAATTGGGGAAATGGGTATATTTATCCTGGGAGGGTGACCTGTTTGATTTTTTATCCCAGGTTAATCCAATATAGCATAAAAAAACATTCACAATAGGAAAGAATATATGTGAAATTGTTTCGTTGTTATTTGGTCATGCACTATGGTGAAATTGAATTTATTTCCCCATATAGGTTAATTAGGTGAGTGATACATCCAATTCGATACTAGAGGGATAAATGTGATCATATTAGATTTTATGATCCAAAAAAGATGTTATTTTTATGTTTTTTATCCAGAAATATAGTACAAATTATTACTTATCCAAAGTCTATATAAAGGCAAGGGAGACATGGTATCTCATGAGGTTTTATGTGTGAAAATCTTTATGGACTCATATACCCCCATTTTCTACCATGTTCTCTTAATTTTATATTTATAAATAACTATATGTATTTCATGGAGTACTGTACTGATCAAACTATGGATTTGTGAACATTATAACATGGGGTCCCCCACCTAGTTAAATTTAGAGGTTGTGATGTCCTTTTGTAGAAAAGGTATCTCTAGGTTCCCAATAATTTCTATAGTTATTATTTTCTCCTAGGATTCAATGGGGGTTTCCTATTGTCTTGTTTGAGGTATTTCATGGTATATAATAATTGAAAATGTTTACTTTCATAATTTGGTACATGATTGGGTCTTGAGAAGGGTGCATTGGGACTTGAGTAGTTGTACTTGAGACACCAACCTGGATTTTTTTCATTTTACTATAGCAGACACCATGCCATCACATTGGTTTACATTTACCCTTTAAAATTTAGTGAACTCATCCATAAAAATTCACACTTATGACATAAATAATTTATGATTTTTTTTTCAATTTTTTCTCCATGATTTTTTAAAGCAATGAGACAAGAATGATTTAACCATGTATATTTAGTATACGAATAGTGTAATAATTTAAGAACCAAAATAGATCATAATGAAAATAAAAAAAGTAAATGAAATTTTACATGTGTTTTTCATTCAACAATGGATAATATCATTAAAATTCCTTGAATAATAGGTTATCGTTTTCATATCTCCGAATTGGTTTGAAGGATATATATACCCTAGTTAATGAGTTTAAAAAATAAAGGGATATCGTATCCATATCAACATATTGGGAATATTTTAAAGTGATTTTATCCCTGAGTGAATGATTATTTTTCAGCCCATGGGTTTGTTATTTTTTTTATCTGAAGGTAATGTTGTACTCTTATATATTTGTGTGATTTATGTTAGGATCATATCATTTTCTTCACAATAAAGTATGTGGTTCATGTTTTGGTACTAACATAAACTTATTATTACAAATATATAAATATATGAGATAATAAAAATAAATCGACATAGATGAAAAATATTTCCTAAGGATGATAATAAATAATGGATAATTTACAAAATCAGATCATTATATTTTTTACAACCTTATGATATTAAAAAAATTATAATATATTTTTTTGAAAACGACCTAATAATATGTATATTTAAATTGGAGTTGTTTTTACATACTTTTTAACACATAATAATTTCATTGAAATTGATTTAGGATAACTAATAGAAAAAATGGAATATATATATTGATAAATATTCCGTATCATTATTGGGGATTGTTCCAAAAAAAATATTTATGTCACATTTAAAATATATTTCAAAAGGTAAAAAATGTATTATTAAACATTATTTTAATAATAACCATACCAATAAAAGAAACAGGAAATGAAATAAAATCACAGTTTATTAAAAATGATTTGAAATATTGGAAATGATTTGGATATTAAATGGATTACTTTCTAGAATTTGAATAGTATTTCTGAAAAAATAAACATTGATAAAAGAGAAATAGAATTTCATTTTGAAAATAAAAATTGGTTAAAAAAATATAGATATATAAGTTAGTATATATTTTATTCATAGAATAAGATAATTAATATTTTTGGTCTAAAAACATATAAATGGAAGATACATACTCTAAATATATGGTGGAAATTAACCATTACAATGTTGTATTTTTATAAAACTAGAATCAATATAAAATTGTTTTCTGTGGAGGACATGAAAATACACATGAATGAAAAGGAAAATAATATATAATAGATTCAAGGTCTATAAAGTATCATACTTGTATGATCTTAGTCAAGTAATAAATATTATTCTATACTGAAACAAACATGGCTCATGAAAATTATTAGTCCCATATATGTGAGATACATAGAGATAGGAGTGAATTATGGTACATTAATTTAAAATAACTCTTCTAAATATATTGTTAAATTAATTTTTGAAACAAAATTATATGTTGTAAATATATCATGAATTGAATAACAATGAAATAGAGAAACATGTCATTTTTTTGTAGTTCAGCATCACTAGGACTCATCCAAGGACCATCATCTCTGTGATGTGTATGTGAATAAAAACTAAATAATATTAATTATTTTTTAAAATTCTAGAAAATATTTACCGACCTTCTAGTTTTATATCCAAAATAATTTTTGAAATCATTATTATATTAATCATTTAGGAAACACAATTATCCTCAAAGCGGTTCATTGGTCTTCCATAGACCAAGAATAAGAAATACACAAATTATAGTGTAACTCTTGGGTATCACATTCTCATTTATAGTAAGATATATAATAACATTATATTTTTCATCTGGTATTTTATTTTTTACACTATTTCTTGTATAATAATAATAATAGTAAATATTTATAGAGAAAAACATATCCCTTTATATTTTACTCTAAATATATTTTTTATATCTCAAGAGAAATTCTTTATTTTTAAGTGATTTATGATATTAAATTTTCAATGATTATGATGGTAAAAATAATTCATCCATCATGATAAAATTAAATTCAAATTCATGGATCAATATTGATGATTTCCGTAAAAGAGGTAGTAAAATTAAAATTCAGATAACTATATTACTCGTCCATATTGCGGTGTGAGAATTGCCATCAATATAAAATATATGACTCCTCGATGTATTATTATTTTACCAACATAAAAAACTATAATTTTTGGAATGTGGATTATTAATTATATTTTAACAATATATTATAAAATAGTTTATTTTTCCAAGACTCAAACCCTTATCCATAGTTCACTAAAACTACAACTTAGTTTTATATTGTTATCATTATAGTGAACCTGTATATTCACAAAGTGACCCATTTTATTAAAAACCCATAATTCTTCCATAGATCCATAGTAAAATTCTAGGTCATATGTAGGTGTGGTGTTGAACATCATATATGACATGATATCAGTAACAATATTATTATATTGAACCATGTCATTGTGAATTTATTATTTATATTGAAATAAATATTCAATATTTTGATAGTCCTTTTAAAAAATTCAACGGGTTTCTAATTGTGTTACCATCCTATACTTTATAATGTAGTAGAAATCACTGTAGCAAGATTTATTTAATGTATGTTACAATATATTTAAGGTTACTCAATTTTTTTTGAAATGATATAAAACAAATTCCCCACCATTATTTGATAAATATATAAGATCCTTCATATTCATTATTAATAAATAGAATCCAAAGATATATAAAAGTTATTTATTTATATAAATATTTTCTTTTGGGTTTATTTATACCACTTCATCATCACTTCAACCAAATTCGTAATCTTTAATCACCACTCCATAACAAAAAAACAACAAACCCAATAAAATATAACCAATGATTTACTAACATTAAGACTACAATCACGCTATTTGTTCTTATTATGGGAAACATGAGTAAAATGAAAATTTTCCTTATTATGAAATTCATTGAACATCAGTCATTATGAAACCACTAATTTCCAAAACATGATAGCCCGTCCTATTTAATATAACACCATGAAATTTTATAATATATCTAAATTTTAGTATGTTTAATTTACATGATAGCTCTCTATATA
Source organism: Viscum album (assembly GCA_963277665.1). NCBI lineage: Eukaryota > Viridiplantae > Streptophyta > Magnoliopsida > Santalales > Viscaceae > Viscum > Viscum album. The sequence continues at coordinate 18,793,808 of OY728137.1, read as the reverse complement.
TTCCACCTCTAGATTTAATAAACTATAATATACAATAGAATTATTATAATTTAATGTGATGCATGATGCCTATACAATATATTTATAGTTTTGAAAAAGACTATAATAACTTTATTAAAAGTGTTGATTACATAATTATAAAATGAATAAATTTGTTTTCAACATTATATAAATAAAAATAAAGAAAATTGAAGGAAGAAAAGTTGTTTGATAATATTTTGTATGAAAATAATATGATTTCATATTATTAAATTAAATTAATCTCTATTTGTGAATGATATTAAATATATGTGCTTATAATATGTCTAATAAAATATTTTTAATATTCATATAACAGTTTTTTCTTTGAAATTAATGATTGTAAACGATGTTTTATATTAAAATATGTATTTTTTAAAAATTATTTTATAGCATTTAGAAAATATTTTTTTATATGAATATCATGATATTATATAAATTGAATAATGGAAGATAGATTCCATAATTTTAATCACAATAATTAATATTATGTAATATGCTCTGCTTATTTTTTTCAATTATGAATTATAATTGTAGTAAAAATTCATTACTATAGTAAATGTTAAAAAGGGATAATAAGGGGTTATACTAAGATTATATTAGATTAAATGAGCTGAAAACTTGTCTAAGTACTAGTTTTGAATATTTTTTTATTATATATCATCCTATATTTGAACATGAATAAATTTTGATCAAATTACATTTAATGTGTCTTTATTGTATTGTAATATTCCTAATAATTATTACTATGTCACTCCACTAACTTATAAAATGATACCCCATACACAATCTTATCTAGACCACTTGATACCATTATCTCATCCAGAACTATAGAATATATGATTTAATTTTCTATATACATATCCTATATGTTATTCAATTTTTAAAGGACCATCCCATTGGTCCTTAAGAAGAGATTCCTTAAAGGTCTCTAAAAGAAGAGGTACACATTCTTACCAATATTTTTAAAGTATAATTCATCTTATAAAATAACAAAATCATGTATATATATATAAAATTAATTTAATATAATTTATATACTATTATATTTTTATTATATTATTTTCTATCTCACTTGCATCAATTGGGAAATGAATATTTCTCTCATGCATAAGAGTGGATGAACTCCTCCACCCAGCCATATGATTAATTTTATATGGAAATAATTCATGGTTGATTATTATGATGGATATCATGTTTATATATGAGATTTATGGGATAATTATTCATATATAATTATATTATATTTTCTACCTTATTACCTACTCATCTATAGTAAAATGGTAATGTCACTCTTACTTTTATGTGGACTACAACCTCCATAAAATGTTATTATGATTATTTAAATTCTATTTTAAATTGATGTTAATAAATATTTTCTTAATTAATATATATTATAATAATGATATAATAATTATTCTATTATGTCTAAATAATATTTAGCATTTATTCATTCTATCGATATAAACCTAGAAACATCACTAAAGGGTATGTAAGAACTATCATCTCTCTGAAGGGGTTAAATTTCTTTTTCATCATCTCATTATATGAATGGTTATAAAATTGTATATAATTACTAATTTCTATAAGTATATCATTATTAATATTTTTATATGACCAAACCATAACATATTTGAAATGACTATAACTGTCAAACTGATACATTCTTTAAATTCAAAATTTCCATCACCCAGAACATTGATTTTAATAAATAATTTTTAATTAATGGAGGATAATATATTAAAATTAAATCTAAAATGGTTTTATATATATTAATATGATTATATAAAATATTTATAATAAATATATAATTATTATATAATAGTTTTGAACACATAGAAAGAATAATGAGACTTGAGGTTAGAGTTTATGTTACAATATCATTTTTTATCAATGTTGTATATGATAAATTTTTATTTTTAGAAATTATATAGATAATATCTTATAAAACAAATAATTTTTATTATACTCTGACTATTCAGAAAATTTATAGTAAGAGTATAATTTTTCTATCGTTTCAAATTGAAATAACTGAGGAAATGATTTTAATAAAAATTTCCTTATTCCCTTTTTAGATGGGATGTATTTTATTCCATGTAAATATTATATTTAATAAAAGTTCATAATTTATTTTTAGTTTTCATTTATTTAGAATAAAATTTTACCAAATTATTAGTTTGTATTTTTTTAAATAATAATCTTATTTTTTAGAACATTGTAATTTTTTTACCATAGTTGTGAATGAAGTATTTTTTTAACATATACCATACGAATGACATTTATCATCATCTATAATAATAATTACATTGAATAGTACTCTAATACATTCCACTGTTATTTTCAAAGAATTAATTTTTTTTTGATATTTTATATTTATTTCGGATTTTAAATAAAAAAATAAAAAATTAAAATTTTATTTTTCGCAAGAAATATTCCACTAATATTTTAAAGTATTTTTTATCAATAAAAACACATTCTTACATTACATATGATTTAATTGATATATGAAACAATGATACCATAATATTATTATATCTATATGGTTTTATTGATTAATTTTTTGGAAGATTCTATAAATATCATTAATTTAATTAGTTTTAAATAACTAAAGATGGAATTTTTATAGTTCTTGTTTATTATCTATAGATTATACTATGATTAAGAGATAAATTATTTTATGATATTTTTGAAAATTTAAGGCGGAAGGTTATTCAAATTGTTGGTCAGTTATATACCTCTAATGAATTGGGTTAATATTATTAACTCATGAGATAAATATGCTATGTTTGAACATGATTTCATGGTAACAAATTTTTTTATAGACCACGTTTTATATCCACAAAATTTTATTAGGACCTTATTTCATTTTATCAATGTAATGTGTGAAATTATTACTCTAAATAAAAGTTAAAAATGTTAAAGTATTATGATTTTCCTATATTTATATGTTTATGTCATGATATCAAGTGTCATGACTGATTATGGATTATTTTTCACTCTTATAACGTTTTTCTATTATTAAAAAATGTCTTACTACATGAATCGTTGTTGATTAATGATGATCATGTTATCATACCCTTATTGTTACTTATGATCATTTAATAATACCTCATGCATTCACACGTTTTGGGAAAATGAATTAACTATTTTATAACTTTTATTTATCTTTATCTTATGAAGAACAGTTTCAACTAGGGAATATAGTGTTCATGTGTCTCTATATTTATTATAATAGACTCAAAAAGATCCAAATAATAATAATTATTTGTTACTATGGATATATGAACTATTCAATCAAATGTGCAGAGAACAATATAGCTATAAAGATGACCTTCAATTAAGATATCTTCATATAAATGTAATGAAAGGGGATACTCCTTAGATAACATTTTTTATAAGGAACAGACACTTTGAGATCATAGTCACAATGTTCAGACTCCAGAATGCCTCATCAGCATTCATGGAAGCAATGAATACAGTCTTTAGGAATTGCATTGATAAAATATTGGTGGTGTTCATAGATTATATTAAAATATATGTAAAAACTAAGTAGGAACATGTGGGTAATTTCAGTGTTGTTATTAAGAAATTAATAAATGAGAAGTTATATCTAGTGTATAGTTAATGTGAGTTTTGGATAAAGAATGTGGAAATATTTTGGATTGTTATGACCAGAAAATGGATATTTGTAGACCCTAATTTGAAAAATTAAACTTAGGAGTGTTCAAGACCATTATCTATAATGTATATCCATATTATTAATAGATTAGTTTGGAATTACCATTAATTTGTGAGAAAATTATCGTTATTCTCAAAACCATTATTCAAGAATACATGGAAGGATGTATTGTTTTTTGAACCAATGAAAGAAAATATAACTAATTGATATTTAAAAATAGGCATATGACTACACTACAAATATTACCCATTAGAATAGAAATTTTCATGGTATATGGTGATGATTCAAAGACGATATTAGTTTAATTTCCATTTTACAAGGCATGGGAAAGAGGTAGCACCCTCTGTTTTTTCTCTAGACCATCACCAAGTGTATCTTCAACAAGTGAACAAAGAACATAATTTTCGAGGGGATATGTTCTTATTAGTGGAGATTACCACTCAATCAAGGATATTCCATCCACCACATAAAACAAGAACCATCACCCACCTTACCATTACAGAATACATAGGTGTTATAAGGGGTTACATGTCCAATAATTTTTTAACTAAAGTTTAATTTTGTGGTATAAATAATCTTTTTATCCTATAAATTTTATTTTATAAATATTTTTCGATAATAAAATATGCTTTATTGAAATTAATTTGATGAATTGATACATAAACACAAATAAATAATTATTTTATTTTAAAAAAAGGAATCATTTTTCTAATAACCTATGATATTATAAATAACTTTTCATAGATTAAATAATATTTTAAAAGTGACATAATCCAATATAAATGTTAAAATAATATTTTAACGTCATATGAATGTTTTTCAAGTGTAAAAAATTGAATATTCCATGAAAAAATTTGTTTTAAAATAAATAATGATTTTATATTTAAAAGTTTCAATTTTATTATATATATAATTATTCTAATAAAATAATAATTAAATTTTGAATCAACATGTTGGAATTTGGATGGGTGAATATATGATATTTTTCAGAAACATTTTTTTCTACATGAATAGTAAAAATACAGTTTTGGGTTTTTGATATGCTTCTAAAAATAATATTCACTTTCTAATGATGTCATAATTAATTTAATTTAATCCCTCACAAAAAATACTATTTTTTATTAATATTGACAATTTTAAATTATTATATTCAATTTAAAAACCAAAAAGTGGCATTCCAAAGTCTTAAATGAAAATTATCTTTTTAAAAGAACAATTTTGTGGAAAATTTTACATCCCATGACGAAAGGTGTATTAATTTTTTTTTTGGTTCTTATAGATTAACATATAAAAAATATTTACTCAATTTTTCATTTAAATTAGTAAAAAAACTGTTCAATCTAATTGTTTTTCACTTTCCACATCAATTATTTCCATGACCAATATTTGGAAAATATTAAACAATTCTTCCATATACACTACAAACACCAAACCATTTCACTATTCCTCTTCTCTCCCAATAGATCATCCACAAATTTCTAATTATATTTACGCCATGTTATTCTCCCACATGGACTGTCTTCATTGTTTCATCTATCCCCCCAAGTTTATATAATATTGTTTCAGGAATAAATCTATATGGTAAGGAGTATCTCCACTTCATATTTTAATTCATGTTCCCTTTTTTGGTATGTATTTATTTATCCAAACTTATTCCATTTTACTGACTTTATATTATCCCAAAACTATAAGAATAGTATTTTATAAATGAGATACCCTATTTTTCTTTTATTTTTCATTCCTCATCCCATGATTTTTAATTATTGTGATGCTATGTTTGTATCTCTATTTTACTTGAGAAATTCCCATTTTATTTCTTTTTGGAAAACCCTAACATATTATATTTATGAGGGTATTATCCTAGATTTTAAATAATATATTGATTCCATAATTTACATATATGTTACCTGAATTAACTTTTCAATTTATATAAATGACCGAATGATCATGTCATGAAGATATTTTCTAAACTATGACATCAATAATGAAAAATTTCTTTGTCTTTCATGGGTTACTAATGAAATGATTTATAATTATCTATATGGATCATATTAATTAAAATAATATGTATGGAATGACCTAAAAGTCACCAATTAATTAGGTAAGGATTTTAGTCTTTAGACATGACATCATTTATAATTCCTTGGTAAAAAATGTTGGTAATTTTATTTTATTACCCCATGGTGATAAACCATGGTGATATGATTAAGAATGCAATTTTTTTATTTTGTATCCTCATTTCCATGTTATTAATTATCTTCTTTTTATTATTATATTTATATTTTCCATTCTTTATTGTGATGCCTTTTGTTCTTTTAAATATGTCTCATGATCACATGTCATTTGTCCATCTTATTTATTACCTTACTAGGCTATACAGTACCCCCTTTCCTTTTATGAATGTCCATAATATATAAAACATAGTTAAAGTTACATAGTGTGGAAGCAAGAAGATTTATTTCATGTGGATTAATGTAATGGTTTATGATTTCATATATTATGTACATTACATCCAAGACAGTAAAAATTAAAAGATCAAGAGTGTATTTATATGCAATTAAATGTTTAGATAATAAAAAGGTGGGATGACATAGTTTGTATGGGAGCTTTGTTTAGTTATTAGTGGAAATTTGTACTTCAAAATGTTAGCACGATCATTTGGGACCAGTCAAAATATTAAAAAAAATAGAAATATTTGTGATTATTGAGTAAGTGGTTTTAAGGAAAATGAAACCCTTTCTATATTCCACAACTATATGTGGGTGGGTTATAGATGTACATTGGTTTGACCCAAAACAATATCACATTGAGATGTAATTAACGGAGGACATGTGCATTAAAATGTAACACCCCAAGATTTCTTAGTGTGTTATTTCTTCAAATTAATTTAATAACTTGCACTACACGCAACACTGAGTTCAAGCACACCTTGACTTACCAAACAAGTCGTTCAAGAGAGGTTATGAATAGTATTAACTAAATTTTAAACTTTATATAATCTGTATATTTTTAGAATCCATATTATGAGTTTCTTAGACAGAATGTAAGAACAAATTCATTTTCAGTATTGCACTTTTACCAACTTTTCATAGTGAACCCTTTTTAAATCAAATATTTTAATCATATATATATTCAATTTTTCTAAATAAATTTACGTTTTAGAATGGGGACATCAAAAATAAATTTACAATGAAACAACCCAAGCTTCCGTGGTACGCTTTCCTTTGAATAAAACATTAGCGTGTGTTTTACGCAACTTCAAGTTCTAACACACGCCACATCCAATCAAACTTGCCGTTATGAATAGTAATACCCAATTTTTAAAATATTAGAGATTTTATCTCTCAAAATGGACTTCATTTTTGGATTTGGAGTATTGAATTTAGCCTAAGGTGAAATTTTTGTACTTTTTGGATAACATTAATATTTTGATGAATAGTGAAAATTACTAAATTTTAATTAAAAACAACTTTTTTAATAAAAATAATTAATAGTGAAAAATTATGAATTTGAGTGGTTTTAAAGAATATATAGAATATATTTTTACCATTTAATACAATATTGGTCATTGGACATAATTTCACAATTAAATCGAACGTAAAAAAGTATCAATCTTTTGATAGTTATTATATCTTAAAAACATGCTTTTTGTTTTCACCGTGGGAATTAATTTTAAATTAATTTCTTCCACTTATGTGTTATGAATTTAGAAAAATGGATTCCATATTTGGAATCAGTATGTTCAAATTGTGTAAATTGGTAACTTTTATTTTTAGGCATTTTGAATAATAACTTCTGTAAATATTTTATTTACCATGGTTAAAGGGTAAATCCGGTAAATAAGGGTTAAAAAATAATATTATAATAATAAAAAATTACCCTAAAACGTGTCCTAACCTTATTTTTTGATAGATGTCCGACCATGGGCATCTTTGGGTCTAGTTTTAGACCCCATGGTGCCACATGTAAGGGATAGGGACACTTTATTTTAATTATGTTAAAATGAATACAAAAATGACACAAGCATATATCTTTTAGAAAAACAATTTTTACATAGGGTTATATATGTTGGATTTTCGACAAAAAATATTAATTAAAAATCCAAAACTATTTCCTACATAATGGTAATTTATTTATAATTTTTCTACATTAAATATTTTAATTTATTTATGAAACAATGGTGATGCAGTAATTACCATAATACTGAACAATTAAAATGATTGATATTGTAGATACCCAAATAAATTAAATTTGAGACTTTTTATGAATTACAATAATTTTATAGGTTAATATGACATGTTAGGAATGATTTAATTATCTTTTTTTGAAGTAATCATTCTTATATTATTTTTTCAAAAATTAGTTATTAAATAGTGTCAAAATTGACATAAAAGGGTTTTTAAAACAAATATTATATTATTAATTGATATTAAATTCCCAAAAATCAATGGTTTGTCCAAGAGACTTATATCATGATAGTAGAATTATTAATAGACCACTTGGGGGTCTCTTGAATGTATATAGTATGTTTATTAACCATATAATATAAAAATACAAAGAGACATTGTAAAAGTGAAACTAATTAACTAAGAGTTAATACTTAAAGATAAGGTTAGTATAATGGAAAAAACCTATCTAAATTATATTGTATGAGTTTTTTTCGACCTATCCTCACCTTAACATTTAAATAATCCACTTTGGAGCCATTATAAACGGAATATGAATTTATTATGAAATAATATTTCTAGCTTTTCCAAATGTGCCCCTCACCCCTCTTATAAAAGGGCACTCTCCAATCTCATTAACTCACACCATCAAAGCCTTTTGGATCGGCCAAACTCTACCCAAATACTCTCCCAACTTACCTCACTTCATCTTATAGGCCTTTATTTAGTCCAAAATCCACCTTAAGGAGCCCTTTTGATCAAATCAAAAGGAAGAACCCAGAGAAGAGGTAATGATTTCACCACCCTTTTTCAAGTTTATTTCTTCATCCACTTCTTATTTCATTGTTATTACCATTCTAAAATAATAACTCCAGTATCTTATATATACTGTGATGTTATTATAAATATGTTACAATCATATTCAGTATTCTATCCATCCTTTGAATAACATGTCACAATATGTGCGTACGTACGATTTACCGTCTCCACGTCATGGTGTAATTGTTATTCAATATATTATTATTTGGATGGGTATAATAATGATTTTTAATTAATCTAAGTAATAAATGTTACATGATAATTATTCTGAATATATGATATTCCATCCAATTATATATTATTTTAATCTCAAGAGAATGATATTGTCGCTCGTGCATACGTACGGACTATCGTCTCCACTAACGCGATGAGATTCATTCTCCATCATATCCGTTCAAGTATAATTATCATTTGATGATTTAAAAATAATTTTTAAGGACATGATATCATTCTGGATATGAATAAGATACAACCTATCCATGAAAAAACATTCCTTATGTAACAAAACATATAAAAGAAAATGAGTAAGTTAACACCCGAAAACAACGATAATACAAAGATATTTTTAACAAATAAATGTTAAAAGATCATATATGATTTCATATTAATGTATATGATTATATAATAATTTAATAACAATTATTTCACAATTATACAGTATTTTAACCTACCCCCAACAAAGGAAAATTACAAGGTAAGGGTTTATTTCACAATCTCTTCATTATCCGGGATTGTTTATATGCAATTATTTACTGGGATCTCTTTATCATAAACACCCATGTTCCTTAAAAATGTATTTAAAAACATTTTTACTATTTACTAGACAATGAGTTAAAGTCATTTATACACTTATGTGTTTTTAAAGGAATATTTCTATCATTTTCCAAACAAGTCACTTTTAACCTTTTCGACAAATTTAAGGTAAGAATGTCTTTTTTTAACTTATACGGCGGGTGCGTCTGTTTACCACCATGATAAAATCGTCAAATCATCCCTTACATGCTTATGAGAATATTTTCAAAGTAAATTTTTTATTTTATAATGATTTAAAAATGAATATTTTAAGAATTTGTGAAAGGTACTCTTTATCAGGATCATAATTTTAAATATTTTAATTATTTATCTTTCTAGAACTTTTTTATTAATGTCCATGTTTTCAAAATGATTTTAAGGATTTATTTATATGGACATGAAGGTTTTTAAATGATATTTATTTTCAAAAGTTTCAAAGTGGTATGAGAAATTTAATTCAAAAAAAACTTTTAAATTATTTCCTTTAAAAATGTATGACTTTTCAATGATTTTGAGAAAAGCGATATTTCTCCCAAATAGTTTTGATTTCATCTATGTCAACATCCTTTGAAGGATTTTAATCTTATTTGAAGTTGATTTATTATAATACAAAACTTTTGTACTGTATTGAAGGTTTTGTGATATGTTTTACTGTGGATGTGTTATTTTTATACCATTTATGGTTTATGGAGAAAGCATTGACATTTCGTATGCTAGTTTTAATACGAATTTTTTGTTATATTTCATTATCTCCTTAAGATGAATGTGTTGGACTAGTATGTTCTTGGTCGGGGCCGGTAAAAGTAAGCCCTCCTGGTTGGTGTCCAGTTATTAGAGGCACTCCGGGTTGGTGTCCGGTTATTAGAGGAACTCCAGTTGGTGTCCGGTTATTAGAGGAACTCCGTGTTGGTGTTCGGTTATTAGAGGCACTTCGGGATGGATTCCGGTTACAGAGGCTCTCCGCGATGGCTTCCAGATACAGTTATCCCTTAGGTATTGGAACAAGGCCTCGACATAGAAATTAAAGGTCGGAATCATGCATTCCATCATTATAAAAGTGGTTATTGACATTGAATGTGATTATTCAATTATTAGAATATCCATGTGAATAAGTAAATGACATTATTTCATTTTATTTTTTCCATTCTATGTTGAAGTTCACATTTAAGCGGCTTTTGTTTTAGTTATTCATTGACTTAAATGTTTATTCTTATTTATCAATGTTTCTGCTATATTGTTATCCTTACTGGGAATTTGAGCTCACCCCTTTTCTATGTTTTATTTTTTCCCAGGATGTGAAGAAGTAAATTATGAATGACCTGCGGGGATATTATGAGGGGATAACAGCGTGGACTTTAGTGACAATATATTGTTGTAGTAGTTTTTCACCTTATGATGTAATGTAAAACTTTATGAATATATCTAGTTTTTACAAGGCTACTAAACCAATCGGTCATTCGAGATTTGATCATTCTTGTGATCATGCCAATGTTATTTAATAATGCACCGACTCTGGGTAACTGGGGTTGGGGCGTTACAGTTGGTATCAGAGTAATTTTAGTACAATCCTTGGAAGCTAGATTTAGATAAACTCGGATTAGAGCACGTAGACCTAATATGATCATCAAGGATTTTTATAGAATATCTTCATAGAATTTTGGTATAGTATAGATTTTGTGAGTCTTCCGAGAAATACATCCATGTCTGGATAGGAGCAGGTAGAGGCGACTCTGGCACATATGTACCTAGGGGTAAAACCCAAAAACACCTCTTTGAGCTAGACTCGAACGGGAAGTAGTGCACGAAAACGGGCCTTGCTGCACTCTTGGTTACGATACTCTCGGGGGATACACTTAGGATAATTCTCATTTTCCTTACAAACCATTATGATGGGTTTATGAGTATATACTTCCTCAAAGGAGATATTTTTATGATTATGGATTATATCCATAAACTATTTAATTTATGTTATGTGTTTTAAAAGTTTGGGATTAGGTATTCTTATTCATAAATTAATCTAGTGTATGCCATTGTTTAGAAATGGAGCCCAGTAGAAGGAATGAGAACTCCAGCAATGCACATGATCCAAAGAGAAATATGGATCATATATTTCATGGTCTAAAGCAAGAATTTATAAGAGAAATAGTCTCCCATGTATTATCATCATATTAAGAAATAATATCATGTGTTGATAAGATAAGATAAGAGTTTACTTAGTCCTATGGCTTTGAAGGGAAGCAAGAGAAGAAAAGGATGGAAGAGAAAAGATGGATAAGGGGAACAGGGAAAATAAGAATTTCCCCATATGTGATAACTGTAGAAAGAAACACTCTGGAACTTGCCTGGAAGGAATGTGAGTTTGTTATAAGTGTGGAGTAAAAGGGCACAAATTACGTGACTGCAAGGGTAAGAAAATGGTTTCAAATGTACAATTCTTCATTTTCACGGATTTTGGACACTACACGAACCTATGTCTCAGTCATCAGACTATGCCACAAATGATGCTATTGGATAATAATCTTGTTATGATACTACCACAGATGAAGATGAATTATTAGAGTTCTTATGTTGATTATGTCATTTGAGTTTTTTATCAACAATGTAATTGTTATAATAATTATTGAGTATATAAGGATTGTACTGCAATACTATTTCATTAAGTACATGAGATTGTGTGGAACAATGAAAAGTGACTCAATAGCAGGTTAAAGTTTTGGAATATATATGGTTGAGCGAAAGATAAACCATAATATAGTTCTGATACCGAGGTAGTGATTTTAGAATAATATATGATTGATTTGGATAAATTATATTGGATATTCTTGAATACCTTGAAAATGATTAATGATTTGTATATTCCATCATTGTTGGGGTTTACAACATTTTTGTATTGAAGAAGTATATCTATTATTCAATAAGGAATAAGGGATCATGAATGTAATCAATAATGTTTTGTGGTAATTCAGGATGTTGCAGTGTTTTAAAAGAATACATGATAAAGGTGATCACATGTTATTACGCGGCAAAAAAAGGATCTTCATTGTGTTTAGCTTCATTATAAATTTTGGACTGATGTATTTTGGATAGTTCTAGTTTGGATTATTTTGGATTTCCATAAAAGGACAACCCAAAGGTCGGGCGGCAACCCGTCACGTCCGGAAAAGCCACGAGACTTGAACACACATGTAAAGACACGTAAAATTCAAGGGAAATTTTTTATTAATTTTCTTTGGAATTTTACAAGAACATGGTTTCTGAAGGAACCTGATTCCGAGGCCCGGTTATCCCTGAATCAATTTCCGAAGCTTGGCTCGGGTACGTTCAGTAAACGAACGAGCGGGAATTTATAACTTTTGAACTGGTGCTCGGAATCAAATTTCGAGGGCACCGATGAACTCGCAACACCGGTAATCTCTTAAGGGAACCTTTACCGTAGTTGCGTTTGTGTGGGTGAAGAAGTTAAATTAATGGGGTTTAATTAAAAATTAAATAAAATTGTTGAATCAATTTTATTTCATATCAAGGTGGTTATTTTCTACCATGGGAAGTTGGTGGTGGGGCCCACATCCACCCAACATCCCATGTGTGGTTAATTGAAAGGGTGGGGCCCACACGAGCCCCCCCCACCTTTTCAAATCCCTTAACTCCCTAACTCCTCTTAACCCTTCACTTTCCTAACTCCCCATTAACTCACATTCATTAATTTTTGACAACTTGTTATAATTAATAAGGCCAGTTACATAATTTCAAATTCATGAAATTTAAATGGTTAGGTTGTGTTAATAAATTATGACTCGGTCTTATTTTATTATTGTTAGAGTTTTTTCCACCTTGAGAGGATTGGGAAGCGTGAAGTCTTCTTCTTCTTCAACTTCGACGAAGAACGTGAAGAACACCGTTCTTCAATGAATAACATCTCCACCGAAGAACGCGACGTCTACTTCCAACGACGTTTCATATTCGAACGCACCTCGACGAAAATGGAATCGACGTTCGTTTCCCGCGACGCCCGACCTCCGCGACGCTCGTCTTCCGCGGCTCGATTGACGTGCACCATTCCTGAACTAAGGTAGGGGTTTGTTTTGAAACAATTTATATTCCCGTGAATGATTCTTTTAAAATAAAGAACCCGGTTTCATAAGAACAATTTTAAGTTATTAAAATTGTTATTTGTTATGTTTTCTATGTGTTGATTATTCTTCCCGATTGTTATCGCCTAATGCGGAGGGTGTGGGCCAAACGAACACGGCCCGATAACCCTCTGCAGTTCTTCGTTGTTGTGTGGATTTGGAGGGTGATGAAAAAACTTGCCGCAAGGGCGATTTGATGTTTCCGCATTGAAGAATGGGACCCGGGAGGAGCAGCGGCGCAAAAGGGAATGTAATTGGACCACCGGAGCGACTCCGGTGGCCCGCGGAAGCCACCAGTGGCGCGGGTCACCGGCGGCTGGAGGCGGTGGCGCCCCGGCGTGCTACCAGAGGGATCCGCCATGGAAGAAGCCACGGAGGTGGGTTCGGCGCACACAGGACGCGGATTTGCCGCGTCCGTTGACCAGGGCGCCCCCCCCCCCCCCCCCGCAGGGGCAGCAGAGTTGTCACGCGGGGGCAGCGTGCCCCCCGCATTGCTCGGCCGCTCGGCCGGGCCAGGCCGCGCCCTGGCCGGACCGGACTGGGGCCAGCCGGGTCGGGTCGACCCGGTTCGGCCAACCCAGGGGGGGTCGGGCCGGGTCAGGCCTGGCCCAGACCCCCCGTCTTCGGACCGTTTTCAGTCTTTTGCCTGTAACTTGAGCTACGGGCCTCTGAATGACGCAATGTCAGTGGCAACGCGATCCCTGGAACGAGATGGTAGTTTTGGTATACAGCAGTCAATGTTTCAGAATACTTTGGGTATGTCCAGGTTGGTTCTTACACGAAACCAACCGGGCCCTCGGAGAGGAAACACTCATATCATTAGCTTCAGACGTCCGATTGACGTGTTATCGACTTTTTTGAATTCCTATAAGTGAGAAGGATCTTTTGGCTCACTCATCCCGAGGTTTGGACGCAGGTGGAGTACGGTCGGGTTGGTTTTTCCTTAAAAACCAACCGGGCCCCTGAGACGAAAAAGCCAATAACTCTCAGACTGGGCGTCTGATTGACGCGCCATCTGAAACGTTGAGTTCTTGTTGACGATAAGGAACTTTTGGATACATTAACTCTGGACCTTGCGTCAGTTGATGTATCAGCCTCTCGGCTCGTGGAGCGGACCCTCCCGAACAAGCTTGTTGTGTGTGGGAACCCTAGTGCTGGCTGCGACTTCGACGACGATGACTATGCAGAGATCCTCAGTGGACTGCGACGATGAAGAGTGCTGGTCTTGTATCCTATGTGGGTCCCAGTTGTGCTGGTCTTGTATCCTATGTGGGTCCCAGCTTAGATGATTCAGTGATGGTCTTGTATCATATGTGGGTCCCAGCCTAGATGAATCAATGAAGAGTGATGGTCTTGTATCCTATGTGGGTCCCAGCTGTGCTGGTCTTGTATCCTATGTGGGTCCCATCTTAGATGATTCAGTGCTGGTCTTGTATCTTATGTGGGTACCAGCATAAATGAATCAATGAAGAGTGTTGGTCTTGTATCCTATGTGGGTCCCAGCTGTGATGTTCTTGTATCCTATGTGGGTCCCAGCTTAGATGATTCAGTGCTGGTCTTGTATCCTATGTGGGTCCCAGCATAGATGAATCAATGAAGAGTGCTGGTCTTGTATCCTATTTGGGTCCCAGCTGTGCTGGTCTTGTATCCTATGTGGGTCCCAGCTTAGATGATTCAGTGAAGACAGCTAGTCTTGCATCCTCAGTGGGTCCCATCTTAGATGATTCAGTATCTTTATCTGATCATCCCTTTCACCTTTTTCTAAGAAGTATATTATGTGTGAGCTGAATCTTGTTTACTCTCCTTTGTGGATTGTGTTGAACTATCCTGGGTGGATTTAATATTTACATTTATTTGTGGTTTGTTTTGAGCTATCCTATGTGGATTACTTTTTCTCTCCTTCATGGATTGTGTTGTGCTATTCTGTGTGAGTATACGTTTTGCTTTCCTGTGTGGATGGGGTTGTGCTTGGGATCAGATGTTGGAGCCGAACGGGAATTGATGACTTAGGTATATGTATGGGAATATTCCTAAGCAGTGTCGGATGTTACTTTGTGATTGTATCTTTCCTTTGTGGTTTATCCTTTGTGGATTTTGGGAGACCTTAGGGGGTCTCGGGGTCCCTACTGAGTAGATTATACACACCCCTGAACTGGCTATGCCCGCACTTCGTTGTGTTGGTTACGGACGACGTACGTTGCTGATCATGGTGGAGGCTTGCAGAGTATGACGGTACCTGGAGGTGGACCACTGGGCGGGACGTACTCGAAGTGGACGACTGGACCGAGGAGCTGTAGAGGCTATCTGTGCTCGCCCTTAAGGTGGGACTTCTAGAGGACGGCTCGACGCTGTGACATTTCTATTCAGTTGTTGTTTTTCTCTTTCAGTTGTACTTTACAGTTGGGATTGTATTTCCAGACCCTTTTAATTTCAGCACAACTTTTTAAAGTTTTTAATTAGTGTTTACTCTTTCCGCTTTCATACTCTGTGATGGTTGTTTACTTTACAAAGGCAATGCCTTCCCTGTTTATCAGGGTTTACTCCTTGGTGCTAGTCACCAACCCCTGGCCTATGGAAGGCAGGCTTGGGGTAGTCACGACACGGTCCCCGAGGACGGGTCGTGACAAATTGGTATCATAGGAGTTCAGTTCTACCACGGACTCTGATCTTTCTTCTGTGTGAAGCAATAGTATTCAGCGTATTGGGTTTGGTTATCAGTCCAGGGAGTCCAGTGTTGGTGCGGCAGGCGACGTATCCGTACACCAGGACCCTAACTTCTGATTTCCGACTTAATGCACGAAAACATTGATTGTATGTGTGTTCATGTTTTCTTTGTGATTACTTGTGTCAACTCACCAGGTATATAGTTCTGACCGTGGCGCACCTGTTTCTTTTCAGGATGGCCCCACGATGGCTGCCAGCTAGGGTTCCGAGAGTCGAGCATGATGACAGCCCACCGAGTAACGAGGCATCGGTGCAGGGCCCTTTGTCAGGAGTGGAACCAGCGGTAGCTCTACCCGCCGAGCCACCGATGCTTCCAGCACCAGCTGTTGATGATACACGTCTCCACAGTGCACTGCATGAGTTCCAGCGCCAGTGACCGCCCAGGTTCCGCGGGGAGACGGACCCTCAGGCCGTCGAGGACTGGCTGGAGGTAGTTGTATGAGTTTTCATATTAGTGAGGACACAAGCATACCTCATGGTGATCCTCACAGCGAGCCTCCTGCACACGACAGCAGGTAGATGGTGGAGCTTGATGCTCCAGGTGCACGACGAGACATCTCTCCTCTGGACGGACTTTGAAAGCATCTTCTGCTCCGAGTTCGTCCCAGCCACCCTCCGTGCGGTGCGCATCCAAGAGCTGCTACAGCTACGACAGAGCAGCATGACAGTGGCCCAGTACTCGGTGAGAACTACTGATCTCTCGCGCTACTCCACATATATGGTACGGGACCCATTCTTCCAGGCCCAGAACATCGAGCAGGGACTGAGGCATGAGATCAGGGCTTCGATGAACTCCCTCATCATTCCGACACAGGAAGAGGTGTTGGAGAGATCCCTTCTAGTAGAGAGTTTTCTAGCCGAGCAGGCTCCACTGACAGGGCCCTCCGCAGGACAACCCATAGCAGGGTCTTCCGCAGCTGGCAGTAGACAGGTGACGCAGAGGTCCAAACGGCCAGACCATCAGTTGGGAAGTCTCAGGATGAAGATTCTATTGTGTGGGGAACCCGAAGGAGAGACAGCTACATAATGGGAAAGCATTTGTACGCATGTACCGGGCGAGGTCACATGGCTAGAGACTGCCCGACTCGTCTTACAGATGAGCAGCAGGTGGTAGAGGGACCTCCCAGACAGAGGTTCGGCCACGGTAGTCTGCAGGGTGCAGGCAGACAGGGCAGAGGAGCTTGCTGAGTAGCAGATGGTGGGAGACACTTCGAGGTGTTGCCACCACCACCACCAGGAGGTCCATCCAACCACATGGAGTTTGTGGACATGTGAGATCTCAGCTTCAGGCATCTGAGGCCTTCGATCATGGAGCTCTGGGAGCAGATGGACATGAGCGGAACTAGTGGATACGTCCTTTGTACTTATAGTTCCTTGTTGTTGTTGTGCGGTGTCTTTGTATTATGATCTTCAATAGTAAAAGACACTTACCTTTGTGATGTTTTCATTTATGTCCTCTTTTGTGTTGTTACTAAGAGGTTCCTGTTTTGACTGTTGACTTGACCCTCACTTGTGAGACATCTACTGGAGGAGTCCCAGTTAACAAACACTGATGCCGACAGTGTGACTCAACCCTTGGAGGTGAGAGTAACGGTTGGATCTCTTGGTAGTAGTGTCGAGTCCTTACGGAGTCATTCATGGTGTGGATTAGCAACATCCATGTCGGGATTGACTGTATTAGGAAAAGGAAGTGGTTCATCTAGGGGATGACACCAGATTTCTATTATCGGAAAAGAAGAAATCATAGCAGTTCTTGTGGGATCAGAGAAGTTCCTGGTCATCCAAGAGTGGATGAGGACAGCTCAGATCCGGCAGAAGTCATACGCTTACAGGAGGCGGAGGCCACTAGAGTTCGAGGATGGAGACCACGTCGTCTTGCGTGTCTCACCTCGACGTGGATTACGGAGATTTGTCCGAGGAGGAAAGTTATCTCCGCGCTTCATCAGACCCTTCCAGGTCCTCAGCAGGATTGGCGAGGTGGATTATCATCTGGCTCTACCACCTCAGTTTCACCAGGTGCACGACGTCTTCCACGTATATCAGCTGAGGAGATATGAGCATGACCCGACGCATATCATTGACCATGGGGAGGTTGACGTCGATGATGGGGCGACTTTTGCAGAGGTCCCAGTGGAGATCGAGGATCGACGGGAGCGGGTCCTACGTGGACGGTCGATTCCTCTAGTGCGCATCATATGGCAGCACGGGAACCTCCATGAGAGCACTTGGGAGTGGGAGGCTCAGATGCGTGCTCAGTACCCACATTTGTTTCCCTATTTTTGATGTATCTTTACGGGGACGTAAATCCCAGAGGTGGGAGTACTGTAAAGACCCGTAAAATTCAAGGGAAATTTTTTATTAATTTTATTTGGAATTTTACAAGAACGCGGTTTCTGACGTCACCTAATTCCGAGGCCCGGTGTGCCCGGAATCAATTTCCGAAGTTTGGCTCGGGTACGTTCAGTAAACGAACGAGCGGGAATTTCGAACTTTTGAACCGGTGCTTGGAATCGAATTTGGAGGGCACCAATGAACTCGCAACGCCGACAATCGCTTAAGGGAACCTTTACCGTAGTTTTTTTTGTGCGGGTGAAGAATTTAAATTAATGGGGTTTAATTTAAATGTAAATAAAATTGTTGAATCAATTCTATTACATATCATGGTGGTTATTTTCTCCCATGGGAAGTTAGTGGTGGGTCCCACATCCACCAAACTTCCCATGTGTGGTTAATTGAATGGGTGTGGCCCACACGAGCCCCCCCCCACCTTTTCAAATCCCTTAACCCCCTAACTCCTCTTAACCCTTCACTTTCCTAACTCCCCATTAACTCACTTTTATTATTTTTTGACAACTTGTTATAATTAATAAGGTGAGTTACATAATTTCAAACTCTTGAAATTCAAATGGATAGGTTGTGTTAATAAATTAAGACTTGGTCTTATTTTATTATTGTTAGAGTTTTTCCCACCTTGAGAGGAATGGGAAGCGTGAAGTCTTCTTCTTCAAATTCGACGAAGAATGCGAAGAACACCGTTCTTCAACGAAGAACATCTCTGCCGAAGAACACGACATCTACTTCCAATGGAGTTTCCTCTTCGAACGCACCTCGATGACAATGGAATCGATGCTCGTTTCCCGCGACGCCCGACCTCCGCGATGCTTGTCTTCCGCATCTCGATTGACGTGCACAGTTCCTGAACCGAGGTGGGGGTTTGTTGTGAAACAATTTATATTTCCGTGATTGTTTCTTTTAAAATAAAGAACCCGGTTTCATAAGAACAATTTTAATTTATTAAAATTTTTATTTGTTATGTTTTCTATGTGTTGATTATTCTTCCCGATTGTTGTCACCTAACACGGAGGGTGCGGGCCAAACGAACACGGCCCGATAACCCTCCGCAATTATTCGTTGTTGTGAGGATTTGGCGGGCAATGAAAAAACGTGCCGCAAGGGTGATTTTATGTTTACGTAGTGAATAATAGGACCCGTGAGGAGCGGCGGCGCAGACGGGAAAGGAATCGGACCACCAGAGCGAATCTGGTGGCTCGCGGAAGCCACCGGCAGCACCCCAACGCGCCGACGGAGGGAGCCACCGCAGATGAAGTCGCGGTGGCGCCATCAAACCAGCGGCCGCGCGGGTCCGGCGCACACAGGACGCAGCTTTTCCGCCTCCGTTGACCAGCCCCCCCCCCCCCCCCCCCCCCCCCCCCCCCCCCGAGGGGGCCGCGGAGCTGTCAAGCGGCGGCAGCGTGCACCCCACGTTGCTCGGCTGCTCAGCCGAGCCGAGCCGGGCTGGCCGGGCCGAGCCGCGCCCTGGCCGGACCGGACCGGGTCCAGCTAGGTCAGACTGGGTCGGGTCGACCCAGGGGGGTCGGGCCGGGTCGGCCCGGGCCTAGACCCCCCGTCTTCGGACCTTTTTTGGCCTTTTGCTCGTAACATGAGCTACAGACCTCCGAATGATGCGCCGTCAGCGGCAACGCGATCCTTGGATCGAGCCGGTCGTTTCGGTATACTGCACTCAAGGTTTCGGAATACTTTGGGTTTGGCCGGGTTGGTTCGTACACGAAACCAATCGGGCCCTCGGAGCGGAAACACTCGTATCTTGAGCATCGGATGTCCGATTGACGTGTCGTTGACTTTGTTGAATTCCTCTAAGTGATACGGATCTTCTGGCTCACTCCGCCCAAGTTTTGGATGCAGGTGGAGTAAGGTCGGGTTGGTTTTGCCTTAAAAACCAACGGGGCCCCTGAGACGAAAAAGCCAATAACTGTCAGACCGGGCGTCCGATTGACGCGTCGTCTGCGACGTTGAGTTCCTGTTGACGATACCGAACATTTGGATACATCAAATCTGGACCTTGAGTCAGTTGATTTATCAGCCTCTCGGCTCGTGGAGCGGACCCTCCAGAACGAGTTTGCTATGTGCGGGAACCCTAGTGCTGGCTGCGACTTCGACGACAACGACTTTGAAGAGATCTTCAGTGGACTGCGACGATGAAGAGTGCTGGTCTTGTATCCAATGTGGGTCCTAGATGTGCTGGTCTTGTATCCTATATGGGTCCCAGCTTAGATGATTCATTGATGGTCTTGTATCCTATGTGGGTCCCAGCATAGATGAATCAATGAAGAGTGCTGGTCTTGTATCCAATGTGGGTCCCAGCTGTGCTAGTCTTGTATCCTATGTGGGTCCCAGCTTAGATGATTCAGTGCTGGTCTTGTATCCTATGTGGGTCCCAGTATAGATGAATCAATGAAGAGTGCTGGTCTTGTATCCTATGTGGGTCCCAGTATAGATGAATCAATGAAGAGTGCTGGTCTTGTATCCTATGTGGGTCCCAGCTGTACTGGTCTTGTATCCTATGTGGGTCCCAGCTTAGATGATTCAGTGAAGACAGCTGGTCTTGCATCCTCAGTGGGTCCCAACTTAGATGATTCAGTATCTTTATCTGAATATCCCTTTCACCTTTTTCGACGAAGTATATTCTGTGTGAGATGAATCATGTTTACTCTCCATTGTGGATTGTGTTGAACTATCCTGGGTGGATTTACTTTTTACCTTCCTTTGTGGATAGTGTTGAGATATCTTATGTGGATTACTTTTTCTCTCCTTCGTGGATTGTGTTTTGCTATTCTGTGTGAGTATACGTTTTTCTTTCCTGTGTGGATTGGGTTGTGCTTGGGCTCGGATGTTGGAGCCGAATGGGAATTGATGACTTAGGTATATGTATAGGCATATACCTAAGCAGTGTCGGTTGTTACTTCGTGATTGTATCTTTCCTTTTTGGTTTATCCTTTGTGGATTTCGAGAGACCATCGGGGGTCTCGAGGTCCCCACTGAGTAGCTTATACTCACCCCTGCACAGGCTATACCCGCACTTCGTTGTGTCGGTTGCAGTCGACGGACAACACTGATCGTGGTGGAGGCTTACAAAGTAGGACGGTACCTGGAGGTGGACCACTGGGCGGGATGTACTCGGAGCGGATGGCTTGACCGAGGAGCTGTGGAGGCTATCTGTGCTCGCACTTCAGGTGGGACTTCCAGAGGACGGCTCGACGCTGCGGCTTTTCTTTTTAGTTGTTGTTTTTTCCTTTCAGTTGTACTTTACAGTTGGGCTTGTATTTCATTCCCCTTTTACATTCAGCACAGTTTGTTACAGTTTTTACTTAGTGTTTACTCTTTCCTCTTGCTTACTCTGTGATGGTTGTTTACTTTACAAAGGCAATTCCTTCCCTGTTTATCGGGATTTACACCTTGGTGCTAGTCGCTAGCCACTGGCCTATGGAAGGCGGGCTTGGGGTAGTCACGACACGGGCCCCGAGAACGGGTCGTGACACCACAACTGAAGGGCGACAAAGGTGTATCACCTACCACTGACCCACATGATGTCTGGGTTTGAATAATTTCATTTTTTAATGGTTCTTCTAGATGAATTATAAATTCATTTTTTTAACCCTATATGAATAGGATAAATAGAATATTATTTTTAATTTCTAATATCTTTTAGAGTGAAAGATGAGTTTGTGGTAGAACTTAGTTAATGGATGAGACTCTACTTGTAAAGTATATAGTTTTCTTCTTCTCTTATTCAGTGAAGAAATTAATTCTTATACTTTAGTGAAGGGATCTAAAAACAAAA
Source organism: Viscum album (assembly GCA_963277665.1). Classification (NCBI taxonomy): domain Eukaryota; kingdom Viridiplantae; phylum Streptophyta; class Magnoliopsida; order Santalales; family Viscaceae; genus Viscum; species Viscum album. Next base: position 18,771,341 of record OY728137.1, on the reverse strand, counting down.
AAAATGTGTTATCCTGATACCATATGTTTTGCTGAACCGATGGTATTTTAAATCATCATAGATTGATGAATTTAAAGCCCTCAATTTTACACTTGTATGTGATTGATGACCCCAATAACTACCTATAAATATTTACATTTTTCCTCCAATTATATGTCTCTAATTTCCACCAATGTTCTCCAAATAGGGATCATAATTTTGTGGTGACCCTTTCATTTCTCTTTTACTCCTATTAAGGCTAAATTTTATCAACCCAATTTCTGATTAGGGTTTTCCCACAAAGATATTTTCTATATTCAACCTTTTATTTTTGAAGAAAAATTTCAAATTTCGAGGACACAATTAATTGAAGGAGGGGAGAATGTAACACCCCAAGATTTCATAGTGTGTTATTTCTTCAAATTAATTCAATAACATACACTACACGCAACACCGAGTTCAAGCGCACCATGTCTTACCAAACAGGCCGTTCAAGAGAGGTTATGAATAGAATTAACTAAATTTTAAACTTTATATAATCCTTATAATTTTAGCATCCACATTATGAGTTTATTAGACATAATGTAAGAAAAAATTCATTTTCAGTATTGCACTTTTACAAACTTTTAATTGTGAACCCTTTTTAAATCCAATATTGTATACTTTTATATATTCAATTTGACTAAATAAATTTACTTTTTAGAATGGGTACAGAAATAAAATTACAATGAAACATCCCAAGCTTCTACGATACACTTTTCTTTGAATAATACATTAGCGTGTGTTTTACGGAACTTCAAGTTCTAACACACACCACATCCAATCAAACTAGGCGTTATGAATAGTTATACCTTGTTTTTAAACTTTTAGAGATTTTATCTCTCAAAATGGACTTCATTTTTGGATTCGGAATATCGAATTTAGCCTAAGGTGAAATTTTGGTACTTTTTGGATAACTTTAATATTTTGATGAATAGTGAAAATTTCTAAATTTTAGTTAAAAACAACTTTTTTAATAAAAATAATTAATAGTGATAAATTATGAATTTGAGTGGTTTTAAAGTATATTTATATATATTTTTACAATTTAATACAATTTTTGTCATTTGAAATAATATCACAATTAAGCCGAACATAAACAAATATCAATCTTTTGATAGTTATTATATTTTAAAAACACGCTTTTTGTTTTGACAGCGGGAATTAATTTCAAATTAATTTATGCCACTTCTGTTTTTTGAATTTGGAAATATGGATTCCATATTTGGAATCAGTATGTTTAAACTGTGTAATTAGGTAACTTTTATTTTTATGCATTTTGAATAATTACTTCGGTAAATATTTTATTTACCATGTTTAAATGGTATATTCGGTAAATAAAGGTTACAAAATAATATTATAATAATAATAAATTACCCTAAAACGTGTCCTAAGCTTATTTGATGATAAATGTCCGACCATGGGCATCTTTGGGTAGATTTTAGGACCCTATGGTGCCACTTGTAAGTGATAGGGACACTTTATTTTAATTAAGTTAAAATGAAAACAAAAATGACACAAGCATATAGCTTTTAAAAAAACTTTTTTTACATAGGGTGATATATGGTGGGTTTTCGACTATAAATATTCATTAGAAAGATAAAACTATTTCCTACATAATGGTATTTTATTTATAATTTTTCTACATTATATAATTTAATTTATTTATGACACAATGGTGATGCAGTAATTACAATAATAGTGAAAAATTAAAATGATTGAGATTGTAGATACCAAAAATAAATATAATTTTAGACTTTTTATGAATTAAAATAATTTTCTAGGTTAATATTACATGTTAGGAATGATTTAATTAACTTTTTTCTTAGTAATAATTCTGTTATGAGTTTTAAAAAAAATATTGAATATTGACAAAATTGACATATAATAGTTTTTAAAACAAATATTTTATTATTAATTAATATTAATTTCCTAAAAATCTAAAGTTCGTCCAAGAGACTTATATCATGATATTTGTGTCATTAATGAACCATTTGGGGGTCTCTTTAATGTATATAGTATGTATATTAACCATATAATATAAAAATACAAAGAGACATTGTAAAAGTGAAACTAATTAACTAAGAGTTAATACTGAATGATAAGGTTAGTATAATGACACAAACCTGTCTAAATAATATTGGTTGAGTTTTTTTCTACCTATCCCCACCTTAAAATTTAAATAATAAACTTTGGAGCCATTGGAAACTGAATATGAATTTATTATAAAATAATATTTCTAACATTTCCAATGGTGCCCATCACCCCTCTTATAAAAGGGAACTCTACCTTCACATTAAATCGCACCTTAAAAGCCTTTTGGATCGGCCAAACTCTACCCAAATACTCTCTCAACTTCCCTCACTTAATCATAGAGGCCTTACTTAAGTCACAAATCCAACTTATGGAGCCCTTTTGATGAAATCAAAATGAAGAACCCAAAGAAGAGGTAATGATTTCACCACACTTTTCAAGTTCCATTTTTCTTCCACTTCTTCTTTCTTTGTTATTACCATTATAAAATAATAACTCCAATATCTTATATATACTGTGATGTTATTATAAATATGGTACAGTCATATTCAGTATTCTATCCATCCTTTGAATAACATGACACCATACGTGCGTACGTACAGCTTACCGTCTCCCCGTCGTGGTGTAATTGTTATTCAATATATTATTATTTGGATGGGTATAATAATGATTTGTAATTCATGTAAATAATAAATGTAACATGATAATGATTCTTTATATATGATATAACATCCAATTATATGTTATTTTAATATCAAAAGAATGATATTTTCGCTCGTGTGTACGTACGGACTACCGTCTCCATGAACGCGATTAGATTCATTCTCCATCGTATCCATTCAAGTATAATTATCAATTTATGATTTAAAAATAATTTTTAAGTACTTGATATCATTCTAGATATGAATAATATACAACCTATCCATGAAAAACATGGATTACGTAACAAAACATATAAAAGAAAATGAGTAAGTTAACACCCGAAACAACGAAAATACTAAGATATTATTAACAAATCTATGTTAAAAGATCATATATGATATCATATTAATGTATATGATTATTGTATAATTTAATAACAATTATTTTACCATTATACAAGAGTTTAACCTACCCCCAACCAAGGAAAAGTTCAAGGTAAGGGTTTATTTCACAATCTCTTCATTATCCAAGGTAGTTTATACGTAATTATCTACTGGGATCTCTTTATCATCCACATCCATGTTACTTAAAAACGTATTTAATAACATTTTTACAATTTACTAGACAATGGGATAATGTCATTTATACCCTTATGTGTTTTTAAAGTAATCTTTCCGTCGTTTTCCAAACAAGTCACTTTTAACCTTTTCGACAAATTTAAGGTAAGAATGTCTTTTTTAAACTTATAAGACGGGTGCGGCTATTTACCACCACTATAAAATCGTCAAAGCTTCCATTAAAATATTATAAGAATATTTTCAAAGTAAATGTTTTATTTTATAATGATTCAAATTGAATATTTTAATAATTTTTGAACGGTACTCTTTATCAAGATCGTAATTTTAATTGTTTTAAAGATTTATCTTTCTAAATATTTTTAATTAATGTCCTTGTTTTCAAAATTATTTTAAGGATTTATTTATACAAACTGAAAGGTTTTGAAATGATATATCATTTCAAAAGTTTCAATGTGTTATGAGACACTTTGATTAAAAAATCTCTTTTAAATTATTTCCTTTAAAAATGTGTGACTTTTCAATGATTTCGAGAAAAGAGATATTTCTCTCAAATAGTTTTGATTTCATCTATGTCAACATCATTTGATAGATTTTAAGCTTATTTTATGTTGATTTATTATAATAAAAAACTTTAGTATTGTATTGAAGGTTTTGTGATATGTTTTACTGTGGATGTTTTATTTTTATACCATTCATGGTTTGTGGAGAAAGTATTGACATTTCGTATGCTAGTTTTAATACGATTTTTATGGTATATTTCATCCTCTACATAACATGAATGTGTTGGACTAGTATGTTATGGGTTGGGGACAGGTAAAATTAAGCCCTCTAGGTTGGTGTCTGGTTATTAGTGGCACTCCGGGTTGGTTTCCCGTTATTAGAGGCACTTCGGGTTGGTGTCCAGTTATTAGAGGCACTCTGGGATGGAGTCTGGTTACAGAGTCTCTCCGGGTTGGGATCCGGTTACAGGTTTCCCTTAGGTCTTGGAACGAGGCCTCGACACAGAAATTAATGTTCAGCATCATGCATTCCATCATTATGAAAGTGGTTATTGATATTGCATGTGATTATTCAATTATTAGAATATCCATGGGAATAAGTAAATGGAATTATTTCATTTTATTTATTCTATACTATGTTGAAGTTCAAGTTTAAAAGGCTTTTGTTTTAGTTATACATTTCCTTAATTGTTTATTCTTATTGATGAATGTTTCCGCTATATTGTTATCCTTACTAGGCATTTGAGCTCACCCCTTTTCTATGTTTTATTTTTTCCCAGGATGTGAAGAAGTAAATTATGAATGACCTGTGGCGATATTATGAGGGGATAATAGTGTGGACTATGGAGACAACATGTTGTGGTAGTAGTTTTTCACCTTATGATGTAATGTAAAACTTTATGAATATATATAATGTTTCCAAGGCTACTGAACCAATATGTCTTTGGAGATTTGATCTTTCTTGTGATCATGCCAATGTTATGTAATATGGCACCGACTCTGGGTAACTAGGGTCAAGGCGTTATAGATAACGTGACTTTCTTCACACATAATTTTACACTCCAATTTGATATATTAGGTTAAGCAAGGTATTTTTTATTAAACATTATGTAGGGTATATGTTAAATGTAATTTTTATTAAATAATGAAATTTTAATCATGAATTTTTAATATGTAAACTCACATTATAAATATAATATTCATAAAAGTAATAGATGATTCATCAATGACATTTCGATGGAAGATGGAACATAAAAACTTATGATGATGATGGAGAAACAATAACAGTTTATGAATAATAACTTGAATCCGGTTGAGATATATAATTCACATCGAAAGGAAATCATTTTTTTGAGTTCTTCAAGCATCAACAACCTCCCCTTTTTAGATTTATTGAACCATTGATTTTTGAATAATGGATTAACTCTATATAAATTATATTATATGTACTTAATTTATTAGTGATAGAGAAATTAACCAAGGAATTAATCCATTTATAAGGAGATGCTTGTGAGTAGTGGAAAAGTACAAAAAACATGCTGATAAGGAGGGGTATTGATTCTCTAGAGTGTGAAGTGTTCTGGGGGGTATTTACTAAAAATATTTACCCAGATAGATATAGAAAAAATGTGTAAGGAATTCATTGAGATGAACAAGGATGAAAATAAAAGAGTGTCAATCGATGGGATGAACATTACTAGCCTTTCTCAACACCCCACTAGCTTTTTTATGGATCCTAATGGAATTTTTGATAAATTTTTTAGTGGAATGTGATCCCATATGAAGAATAATTTAGAAAATTGACAACATTAATGCTATGTTGAGATAGTGTGGAGTGAAATTATGGTTGAATTGTGGTTTAGAGAGATGCAAGGGTGACATAGTTCAAATAAAAAAATGAGAAAAAGGATATAAACCCATTGTATAAATTTATCATATAAGTAGATGAATGAATTTAAAACATCCCACATGACACAAATGTTGGATGAAGCATTCATGTAAGTACAAGTTTTGGGGTTGAATGTGAAACAAATTTGGAAGATATAGTCTTATAGATTGTAAATGTTTTTGATTAGGTGAAGAATCAACATCTCAACACTATGTAAAAAAGAGAAGATGGTATATTGTAATCTCAATGTTTAATTCTTCATTTGTGGAAACATTGGATACTTTACTAATAAATATCCAAAATTGTTGATAGTGGAGTTAAACCATGATGAACTACAACATAGGTTGGGGGAGAACGTTGGGAATTTTCTATCAGGTGGGATTATATAGAACCTCCAAATTTTATTGTGGCGGGTACACTCATTATTATTTAAATGATATTAAGTGCATTGATTGATTCTAGTTCTGTACATTCATTTATTTCATCCATGTTTACAAAGAATATAGATTCAATCCTTGATCTCCTCGAATTATAGTTATTAGACATGACACTTAGAGAGATTATCCTATCATCAATAATGTATAAAAACTGCAGTATTAAATTTTTAAGTATAATATCATCACTAATCTAGTAGTAATTACCATGGTGTAATTAGAAACAATACCAAGAATAGACTAGCTGTGGAATTATAATGATAATATCAACTACATAAGAAATGAAATTTTAATATTCTCGAATAGACAACCTAAACTTATTTTCAATGCGGAGATATATAAACCCAATATTTTTCTATACACACCTCCTATAGAATTATTTAGGGAGATTATTCATCAAAAGAGAGATGGAAATGAATGTTTATAGATAGATAATTTCCCCATATTTGGAAAAAAACATATTTCCATATGAGTTATAGGGACCTTCTATATAATAAGATATAGAGTGATCCATTTTAATCAAGCATAGTATCAAGTTGATATTGATTAACAAATATAAGATAAAAAATATAGATTTAGAGTAGTTAAGGAAACAACATTATAATATTGTGGACATGTACATTATACAACCATATTTTACTCTTTTGAGACTACCTATTATATTTTTAAAGAATAAGGATGTATTTATGCAGCTATGAATTGATTATAGAGAACATAATGAGAACATAATGATGTTCGCGTACCATCTCCAAAGAATTAATGATTTATTTTACAAGTATAATGGGGCTCAATTATTCTCCTAGATTGACCTCTAATCAGGGAATCATCAATTGAGTGTGATGAAATAATATATTTTAAAGGATGGATTCTAAATAATATAAATCCATTAATAAATTATTTTTATGGCCTTCATATGGGCTAAAACTCTTATAATATTTATGGATTTAATGAATAAAGTCTTTATTGAATACGTTGAATAGTTTTTGGTATTTGTTTTATTGAGTATATTATAATATATTCCAGACATTTTTTTCAATCTTAAGGATTATCTAAGAGTTATATTGAAATATCTGAGGAAGGGGAAGCTATTTTGAAAATTCAGCAACTGTGGTGACAATATGTTTAATTCTTGGGGCACATTGTAATAAATTAATGATTCTCTATTGAAAAACATAATAAAATGGATGTTGAGGATTTGCATAATCCTAGAACAATAACATATAATATTTGTTTAATTTTTTTTGTAGGATATTATAAGCGGTATGTTAATGAATTAACAAATTTCTATTACACTGACTATTTTAACTCAAGAAGGAATTAATATCATCAAGAAAAAGGTGTGTGAATAAATTTTCCATGAATTGAACAAGAGAATATTTGTTACACATATGATAACTGTAACAAATTTTGGAGATGAATTTTTTATTTATAGTATTTCATATATAAAAGGGATGGGGTGAATACTAATTTATAATTATAATGTAATCCGTTATGCATATGTATAGGAAAATTATAATGATCAAAATAATCATACGAATGATGTGGAGTTAGTTGGAGTCATTTTTAATTTAATGTTATGGAGATAAAATTTTTATAGGATGAAATGTTATATATACATATACAACTCATGTTTGATGTATATTGTCATGATATTGTAATTAATAATGTGACAATAGAATTCATTTTAACATCATGATAAATATGACTATTTAGTTCATTATTGCCCTCGAAGAGAAAATAATGTCAATAATGCATTTAGTAGGAAATATTATTTTCTATTGGAAATGATGACCATTCATGAAGATAAAATTATTAAGAAACTAGAAAGTCCAGATAAGGGAATCATAATGTAAGGGACAACATCAATCTTGTTACACCATTATATTTTGTGAAATATATTTTTGATTTAATTTAAAATATTCCATTTTTTTCATTTCACACAACACTAAAAATATTTTGTGTTATATGAACACACCATGTTAATATTATTTTTTATGTAACACCATGCGGTATTGAAATAAAAGAAACACATATATTAAATTATATTACATACCATTATATTTTTTAAGTGTGTTAGGCAAAATACCAAGTTCCTTTGATAACTTGTGTTACATGCATGACCTAGTTTGACCAAACTATAATGTAATATTATAATTATTAATAAAATATTATTATAGTTTTAATCGAGCCAATACAAATTAAGTTTTGAAAAATATTAAAAAAATTATAAATATATGGTTTACACATGTATATAATAATAATAATTTGGTGGACAATTAACTAGAAATTAAAGTAAATCTCTTTTGAAACTATAGGAAATCTTTTGATGGAAAACTATATTTATATAGCCAAACACATTTTACATTAATTAATTAACTAAAAATCATTTTAAAAATAATATTAATGAAATTTGTATTTTTTATTCATCAATATAATTAAAATTTATTGTATGTGGTTTTATATAATAGATAATAAAAACCAATTTTATGTATAAATATATTTATATTTCTAAAAGATAATTTTACCTCCATTTAATGGAACAGATAACAGAAATATTAATTTTGAAATTATATAGAATAAATTTTATAAAATAATTTTCATTTTATAAAAAATGAATTTTAAAATTATCTTCAGGTTATTTTTTGTTAATTTTCGGAGATGGTTCATTTTTTGATGAATAATGAAGAATACTGAATTTTAATACCGAGTTGCATTTTCATCTAATTTCTTTGTAAAGATAAATTATAATTAAAATTTGTTTTAAATTATAATTAACTCAATTAAAAAAATATAATTATGTTCATTAAAATAAATTTCAAATTAAAATTGGATATAAAAAAATTTCAAACATTTGAACATTTGTTATATTAAAAACATGTTGTCTCATCTCATATATGGGAATAATTTAACATTTATTTTTTCCAATAAAATCATTGTAATTTAGAAAAATTAATTAAATATTTTTAATAAAAATAATTTATATTTTATAGTATGATTAACTTATTTTTTCACCAAAAATATGAGATAATGTAATTAATAGTATTTACAATTATTAAGGAAAACACAGTATTAATGGATAAACATTGAATATAAGGTGTCAAATTTTTGCTACAAATGCTTAAAAATTATTTTTTGGAAATAATTTGACCCTTAAACAACTAAAAATATATAATGGTCCATTTTTTTAACAATTGGGGAATATGTTAAACGTGTGGAGTACCCATTTAGTTTTAAGAAGACCAATGTGTACTTTACCCAACTTATAAAAGGCCCACTATTTTCCACCTTTAATCACACCTATTATGGACTATGATATTATTAAAACCCATCCTAAATCAATACCCAACATATCTATAATCATATCAGAGGACTAAATACTCTCATTGTTCCAATCAAGGAGGCCTTATGGTGATAACCAAAATACTAAAGCAAATAAGAGGTAACAACCTTCAACAAGTCTTTTGTTTTATTACATTCTACACCCCATAAATTATAATTTTCCGATGATAATATAATATCCTAATTATCAAAAATTTAATTATATATTTTTATTACAAGGGTATGACCTACACTCATGCACACTTCCCTCAAATGGGATTCACAGTCATTGTTCATGTGTATGACATATTACCACCTTGAGAAGTGATGCCATTCCTTCTAACATTTCCACCATTCTCGAAAGAGAATAATGAATAAATTACTATTTTTATATTATTTATATGATATTTTTAATGAATTTATGATTAATTAATTATTATATAACATGTACGTTCATGCTTTCCATTTTGTGGGAATATGATAACTTCTTTTGTGGACGTGTGGACTACCACATACTCAAAGCGATGTGATTCCTTCACACATTACGTGGAATGTATTAAGAATTGTTTTAGTAAAATTATATTATATAAATGAAATAATAATTCTACTAGAATTATAATACATACCCACATAAACACATATATATGTTTCATTTACATTCTCTTTACATAGTAAGAAAATTGAATCAATGTTCATGAATTGTTACAGCCTACCATCTCCACGAACGATGTAATCCATTTAAGATTTATCTCTTGTATAGCATATTATTAATATTTATATAGTAAATATATATTATACTTACATAATTTTTTACATTCATTCAATAATTAAATGACTATATATGTAAGTTGATCATGATGAACAAGTAAAAGTATATATAAAAAACAAAGCTATTATTACCTGAAACCTAACGTTAACATGAAATAATTAATTGATGATTAATATAAATTCATTGAAAAATCATATAAGGTATATTCATTTAATTCATTTGGATCGTGATTCTAAATTTAGTCGAGTATAAATTATTTTCTCATCTCAGTTTCATTTCTATGAGATATATGTTATGTTCACCTCTAATTTTCCTTGTGTGGGGTATATACTAACCTATGTCTTTTTATATAATGGATATAATTTTTTCAAGATATTAAATGTTATTATTTATTTTAAAATTTCATGGGGATCATGATTATATTATTACTCACATAGTAAGGGTTTTCTCATATTACTTTCATTTCTGTGACTTATATGCAATATTCACTACATATTCATATTGTGTGGATACAAGAATATTGAAAGGTTGTATCATGAATGTAATTTATTACATGGATGTAAATGTTTTAATTTATTTTATTCATTAAATAGAATCATGATTATAAAGAAACTCAATTTCTATGTTTTTCTTATCTCACATTCATTTCATTGAGATATAAGATATATTCACCTGTTATTCTTGTTTTGTGGTGTTTAGAATTCACTATGAAATGTTATATCATGAATATTATTAATAGTTTTATATTAAAATTTTAAAATTATGTTATTATATCATGGATCTCATGATTAAAATGTTTTTCAAGTAGTAATCTGATTTCATGTATAACGTTAATGTTTGTGAGACTTATGCCTTATTCACAACTCATTTAATTTGTGTCTCATATTTTCATTCCATAAATATATTATGTGGTTATTATCCATAAATTTAAGGTTATTTAAATATCATTTTATAATATATCTATCACTAGGTTTACAATTAAAATGTTACCAAATAAGTAAGGTACTATTTTCTCATTTTGTCTTTTTTGAGACACTTGTTAAGTGATGCACATATATTATTTTACATGGTGCATACAATATCCCTTGAAATTTTTTATCATTAATTTATTTATTATCATTATATTTTAAGAATAATTTAATATAAATATTTCATGGGGATAATACTTCAATGTTAACAATGTTGTATTAGTTTATTTCAACAATCACATCATGTATCAATATTTTTTATGATTATGCCACCATTAATGAAATATTATGATCCATATTTCAGGAAAACTCATGAATTTTATTACCCTCTAGTTATTAATGATAAATCCATGTATTGGTACCATTTTTCCCTCTCTGTTTGGGAATATAATTATTAATGTATTTTTATGAAAATATTACTACATTTCACTTTTCTGTCAAGAATCATTTTTCATTTAAAACATTGTTTCCAAAAAATGTTTTAAAAAATGTTATAATATTATCCTATGAAATTTATGCTAAATTTGTAGTCTAGGTTTAATATTTTAAATTGGATTTTAATGCAATATTTATCATCATTTTTGAATCAAGTGACCTTTATATGTTTTATACTCTTTAAGAGGAATGGTTGGCGTGTACGAACTAAACAACCATCATGACCATCATGTCATTAAAACATCATTTGTATACATATAATTTTACATTTAAATATTTTTTTTCATATTCTATATGTTAATTTATAGAAATTTCATTTTCAATGAATTTTTTTTTCAAAATTAATTTAATATTTTCTTATATGTTTTCTATGTGTTTTTAAAAAATGTTTTCAGAATTATTTATGTTTATAAGAAAATTAATTTTGGGAAAACTAATTTTTAAGAATTTTTTTTCAAAAATTTCATATATTTATTTATATGAAATATAATTTTAGAAATGGATTAATGAAATGTATTTTCATATAAATGTTCTCTTCCAAATGATATTTTCTATGTGATCTTTAAAAATCCTACTCCAGCGAAGATGAAAAACACAAAAATAGATATTTATATACTAGAGATAACATCAAAGGACACTGTTAGATATATTTATTTCAATAATTATTTTTTAGATGATATTTTGTCAATGAGTCCCATTTCATTTCCATATATAATTCAATGATATATGCTTATGAAACACACTTATTTTTAAGAATTTTAATTTCATTAAAAAACCTTTATATTTTTCATTGGTTATGATATGATGAAATGTTTTTTATAGGTATTAAAGTTCATGTGTAGTGATATGATGTTTATGAAACCCATATCTTAATATGGGGAATGATATGGTGAATTTTTTTCTATCTTGTGGCACATGTATGTGTTATTTCATTAGGTGACAGTTGGTACAAATACCCCCAATACATTGGGTAATGACTTATATTTCATTAAGTAATGATATAAACCATTTTTACAGGCATGGTCCATTATGTGAATATAATAAATCAAAATCTATTATGGGAATAGGGGGAAGTCGATCCATTATGGGAAGTAGGGGAAACCTAATGCAAATTGTCAAGGTGTAACATGAACTAATATATGTAAAATACTAAAATTGGGGATGGTGGTATGTCCTCTCTATAGGTTTAGTCCCTATTAACATCGCATATATGTTTTGGAATAGTTCCTTGACATATGAGGAATGATACTACATGATTATGTGTTTTCTAAAATTTCATGAATTATTACAATGTTTTTCTTTAATTTCTTATGATCTTGATTATCTCATGATTTATGTCTCATCGGTTTCCAATATTTATGTTATGAATCAATTATATGATATTTGGTATGCATGATATGATCTTATAATGATATGATAATGTTTCTAAACCATTATATTTATGATAATGGTTTTGTATACCCTTTTTTTACCATAACTGATTTTATGATCTCACTCCATTATTATGTCTCATTTCAATAGGTTATGGAGAATGGTTTTATGTTGTACTACTAAAGTGGAAAATTATTATAATATATGTTGAATAAAGTTTACATAATTAAAAGAATGATTTCCCTAATTCTAATGACAATAAAATATTTTGGGGCTTGGGCATGTTATTTTTTAATGTGCTTAACATTAATAAAACATAATGTAATATCCTTGTATGTTAATCTTGGGTCACTGTAGTTAGTATCAAAGGAACAATTTAGTCATCATTTGGAAACCAGGATGGGAAAATTTTATTATGATTCCTTATGATATTTATAAGGATATTTAATCGATTTTCTCTAAGGATAATCCCAAGCATTCATATATTTAAAATTAAGAGTCATGATTTGGGAATCATATAAGTATTATTTTCATGATTATGTGATTTTTTTCTTTGATATTTGTTTATCACAATATTATTTCCTGACATAGTTAATATAAGGAACTAGAAGGAACATGGTTGACATTACATGTTTTCGATGTGTAATATATGGGAATGATTAAAATCTATTTATTATTTTAAATATCATAAAGATGACTAGGAATGCAGTATGAGTATTTCTTATACTACTTAAGATAAATAGACCAAAAATAAAATGCATAATATATGGGATGTTCTAATTTTATTTTCTATATTAAATATAAGAAGAATTATTAAATTGAGGTAGAGGAACCTTATGAAATTACTCATATGTCATATTCTCAAAAATGGGTATCAAATAACAAGATGATGAAGAATAAGTAATGGTTTAAGAATAATGTTTGATGATTTATGTGTATATTAATCGGAATTTAAGAATTATGTTATATTAATCATGATTTATATTATTTAAATTATAAAATTGGAAAATATATATTGAATTATGTTTATGAACTTGAAAAGGTATGTGATGCGATGATTATAGTTTTCTAATATATAGTAACTATTGATGTGTCCTGGATATTGAGAAAATTGAGATTGTACTAATTACCCAAGAATTGATTATTGATTAGATTAAAATGTATTCTATGTTTCCATAGATGATTTTTACAAAATCTTTTTACATTAAAATAATATATCAAACAATATTTTCAATAATAATGCATCAATGTTTTCAATAATTTTTTATTTTTGTCAGGACCTTACCTTGTTTCTAGAGAAAAAATGTTAAAAATATTAACATATTTGGAATGTGACACCATGAAATAAATTATGATATATGGGGATCAATATTACGATGAATTTGAGAAATTTTGTCTTCAGTATTTCTATTGTTTTTTATTTTCATATTTTGTAGGGTCTATAAGGTAATCCATTTATAAAATTATTTATGTTAAACATCAGATGTGGCATTAGAGGTTAAATTATTATCTCTCAATATGAGAATTTATGAATATTGGATAAGATGTTATTGCCATATTGATATGATTCTTTATAAAGACATATAAAATGACTTTCCATTCAATTTATGGATCCCATGGTCCTTTATTTCAATATAAATTAAAAATTCAAATTAATTTGCTAGAGTAAGAGATGAAGTGGGAATTGATCAAGCCACAATAAAAGAGTGAGATTATGCATATGGAATTGAATGAAACCAAGTAATTATATATTCTTGTGATAAATTATTCAACTTAATAAAATGTCTATTGTAAAATATTTATCCTAATAACATCATTTAAATGGAACATATGTTCTTATAAATCGTAACAAATCAATTTTCTTGGGGGCCATAACATTTCAATAAACATTAACTTACATGTGAATAGCAACATATATCACTCTATATATTTATTTAATTTTTCCATCAATGTCCTATATTCACATCCCATCTCTGTTTCCTCCATGGAAACCTATTTATGAGTTACTCTAGGTAACCCGGATGGTTCAAAATTTATTTCTTTTGGGGGCATTTTAGTATTCATTTTTATGATTTGGGTTTCTATGTAAAAAATTTACGAGTATTAAACATTTGATAACCCATAAATATTTAGTCATAGAAATTCATTTTAACGGGGGAATAATGAAACACCTTTGTATTTTTGAAAAATATATAATTTCAATTAATTTAATGTATTTGATATTATGTTTTGACCACAATACTGAATATAACTTGTGTTATATGAAAGCACTATTTTATTCATACATTTTAAGTAATGAAATGTCAATATTTAAAAAAACATAACACATAGATTATATTTTGGTACACGCAACACTATGTTTGGTTTGTGTTACCATGAATTTCTTGTTCCTTTGATATCTTATGTTACATGGAATACCTCATTTTACAAAACTACAATGTAATATTAATAGTATTATTAAAATATTATATTAGTTTTTAACTATCCATTTTAATGATAGTTATCAAAAAGATTAATTAATTTAAAAAAATATCTCTTACACATGTTTATAGGAATAATTATTTTGTTGCAAATTTACTAGAAATGAAAATAATACTCTTTTTAAAATATTGGAAATCCTTTAGTGGAAAACTATATTTATGAAATCGAAAAAAAATTAACTAAATAAGTTAAATAAACCACTATGTATTAATAATTTTGATGAGATATGAATTTATTATTTTTATTCAAATAATTAAATTCCAAATTTTTCATTTTCTATATAATATATAAAATATATCTAAATTTACGCATAAAGATATATATTTTTCAAGAAGGTAATTTTGATGTCTTTTAATGGAGAACCTATTTTAATTATAAAATTAAAAACATTTATTAATTAAATTTGTTAATAAAAATTTCATATTTTAATTAATAATGAATAAATTATAATATGGGCATTTTTTGGTATTTTTATGAGAAGTTTCATTTTGGATGAATTGTGGAAAATGCAGAATTCTATTTCAAAACTGCATTATAGTCTAATTATTTTATATAGAAAAATTAAACATAAAATTAGTTATAATTACTAATTATATCAATTATTAATAAGTTAATACAATTTAGAAAATTATAATAAATTTTTCATTGAAGTTTTATATAAGATGTTTTAATACTTTTGGGAATTTTTGACATTAATAACAGATTGTCTTATCGCATCTGCGAAATTAATTTGAAATTAATTTCATCCAATTATGTTATTGGAATAAGGAAGATGGATAAAAAATTGAAATAATAGTTATTTACTTTTTATATTAGGGTTAAATTATTTTCTTACCCAAAATATTAGTGAATGTAATTAAAATTAATAAGAGTGATTTAAGTAAAAATAGCTTTACTAAATGGTTAAACATAAAAAATAAGGTGTAAAAGTGACCATAAATATATATAAATACTATTTTATGACCATATTTAGACCATTAAACATACAATTATGTATAATTTTTCATTTCAATCCCTTTAGGGACATGTAAATTGTTGGGAGAATGCAAATGTTTTCAAGAATACCCATTATATAGTTTTCCGCACAAATTAAAAGGACACCAATCCTCCTCATCTAATATCACCTCTAATGTGATTTTTTCCTGTCCAAAACTATCAACAAAAAAAAACATCCCCACTAATCCTAGATTAGTAATTTTTGAAAAATAATCCATCTATGTATTACCATTATAGAAAAGTAAAAGGATTTAACGATAGAAGTTGTAACATCTTTAACAAGAACTTTTGTTATATTTATTTTTACATGGAATCAATTAATATTATCCATTATTATGTAATAACCACAGTATCCTAAATATGATAATATTTTGATATGATAATTTTTTGACCTAAAATAACACACACATCTTTCATATTTGATAAAGAAGCAGCATTTTTGTGTACGACGAACTACCACCTCACGAAGTTATGTCATTCGTTCTTCAATTTCCACATTTAATGGTTATGAATAATGATGGAATTTTTATTTTTATATCTTATATAAGATATTTATGATTTATATATGATTCTGTAATTAATATATATCACAATAAAATCATGATTTCTTTTTGTGGGAATATAATAACATCATACGTGGGATTGTTGACTACTGCCTCCTCAAAGCTATGTGGTTCATTAACCCATTACATGGAATATATTAAGGATGGGTTTGGTAATGTTATGTGATATATATGAAACAATAATTTTAATAGAACTATTATATATATATAATCTATTTGTTTCAGTCTTTTAATTTGATAATAAGTCAGAAATAACTTTTATGTGTTTGTACGACCCCTGTATCTATGAACAGTGTAATAAATTTGACATTTGTATCTTGTATATATTTTTATAAATATATATATATTGAATATATATATATATGTGATATTTTAGTCTTGTTTTAAATTATTTATATAATTAAATCAAGATCTATAAAATATGATCAAGAATAACTAGACAAAACAAATAAAAAAAGTGGTTATTACCAAAAATGTAATTATAACATAAAATTATTAATTAACCGATAATATAACGTCATTATAAAAACATGTATGTTATTATTACACTAATATGGATCTTATGTTTATTTATAATAAGAATATACTTATTATATTTTATTTATGAACATATCAAATTAAATTCAAGACTTATGGAAAGTGTTTTATCATCTCACATTTATTTTTCCCTGATATATGATACATTAAAAAACTATTCTAATTTTGTGGTAAATATAATTAAAAATTAAATTATATATAGAGAAACTAATTTAATTACTATTATAAAAATTTTCAACTTATGTTATTATATCATGGGTATTGTAATTCTAACGGTACTCAATTTGTAAGGGTTTTCTCGACTCACTTTCATTTCTATGAGATATAAGATATATGCACTACTTATTCCTGTTGTGTATTATATATTATAAACTATAAAAATTAATAATGTGAAATATATTTATGTAATTATATTAAATTTTTTAATATATTTTATTCATTTATGGGGATCGTGATAATATAGTTACTCACGTTTTATGGGTTTTCTTATCTCACTTTCATTTATGTGATAGATTTTATAAATTTACCACTTATTCATTTTGTGTTGTGTATATAATTAACTATGAAATTTAATATAATTAATTTAATTTATTTCATGATATAATATGTTTAAATTAATGTTATAGTTTTTTTGGGGATCATTATTCTTACTTTAGGCAGGAAGTAATAGTTTTCTTATCTAACTTTTGTTTCTGTGTGATATATGAAATATTCAAAATTTATTATTATTTTTTGGTTTATATAATATTCTCTAAAATGTTATATACTGAATTTTCATTAATTAATGATATTAAATTTTTAAATTTATGTTATTATTTCACATATCTAATGAATCATAAGGTACTATATTAGTAAGGGGATTTCTAGTCTCACTTTTGTTTCTATTTGACATATATGTCTTATTCACCACTCGTTTATTTTTTGTGGTGTATATAATGACCAAGAATGTATTATATTATTATTATCCTTAATTTTCTGGTTATTTGAAAATAGATTTTATGATCTATCTTTCATGGGGTATAAATTTTAGAAGTTTCCAAATATATAAGGAAATTACGTCACAGTTTTCCTTCTTTGAGACATAGGTGATGTCATGCACCATGAATGTCTTAAATGGGGTATATAAAAAAAATTACCATTTTTATCATTAATATAATTATCCTCATTTTATTTTCTAATTCATTTAATTTTATTCTTTCATGTCTATCATAATTCAAAATTACCAAAGTCGTAATATTTTATAGCTACATTTTCACTGTTTATAAACATTGTTTATGATTATCCCCCCATTGATGAAATATTTTGACCCATAATTCATTAACCCTCATGAATATTCTTCTCTTATGTTCATTAATTTTAATTTAATTTAATAGATATATTTTTTAATTATTATTTTTCTTATGATAATTTTTAATTTTTTTTATGAAAATACAACATTATTTTCATTTTTGATTAGAAATTATTGTTCCCTAAAAACTGTTTTGTATAAGAAAAATTTGAAATTTTATAAAATAATTCAATTATATTCTAAAGGAAATGTTTACCAATTTTTAACTTTTTAAAAATTATATTAAAAGTAATCTTCTTGTCATTTTCCGATCAAGGAACTATCCTATATTTTTTATTGTGAAATATAAATGGTCAACACATACCCACCATCATGACCATCATTTCTTTGAAGATTTATTTTAAATTATAAATTGTTTATTTTAAATTTATTTATTCTTAATATTCAAAAAAAATATAAATGTGGGGTTTTAATAAAAAAAATTCAAATTTTGTTCAAGCATTCATTTAAATATTTCAATTTGTTTCCATAGGAAATGGTTTTCTAAATAATTTATTTTTGCAAAGAGTTTTTTTTTTCAAATTGAAAAATATTTTATCCCCGTTAAAATTATTCAGTAAAATATAAAAACATCATTTATAATAATAAGATTTTTGATTTTTTTTAAGAAATGTATTTTAAATAAAATTTTATCTTACTTATGTAATTTTCCAAGTGATATTACCAAATACCTCTCCAATAAACATGAAATCCTTTGATGAACAATATTTTTTTCTAGTTATATGATAAATGAAACCACTATTATTATTTATTTGAATGGTTTATTTTTAATATGAGATGTTTTTTATGAAACTTTTTTTTCATTCATGGGTTATACCAAGATAAAAAAATATGTTACCTACATATTTTTATGGATTATTCTAATATTGTGAAAAATGTTTATTTTTCTATAGTTATGATTTGATGAAATATTTATGATAACAATTTTATTTAAGGGGTTGCAATATTATTTTTACAGATATTCTCTCTTATTATGGGTTATGATATGATGAATCTTTTAATATATTGTGGCCCAAGTTTGAATGATTTTATTATGTGAATGGTGCAACACATATATCCCTCCAATGAATTATGTAGATATTAATATATCACAAGACAATGATGGAAAAACAAGTATAGATTAGTGATCCACTTTGGGATGAATGTGTAACCTGATCCTCTTAAATAATAAGGGAAAACTAGGTACACTATTGAAATAGGGGAAACCAGATCCACTTTGGGTAAAAGATGTAACATGATCCAATATAAGGAAAAGAAAAAATACTAGGGTTGGTGGTGTATCACAGCCAATATGTGTAATCCCCATGAAGTACCCAAATATGTTTTTGAAACTATCCTTGACTATATATAATTATGTAATATATTTATGTTTCTATTGAAATTCCATTTCTAATTCATGTCATGTTTTCATGGATTTTTATAATGATTTCATCTAGATTAATATCTTATAAAGTTAATAAATTTACCATATTAATCATCAATATGATGTCTGATTCATTGGGTATGATATTATAATGTCATTATCATGTTATCATACAATTATGATCATTATTATACATATATATATATTCCTTTTTTACCAATACTAATCATTTATTCTCGCCCCATTCTTATGTTACCTTTCCCTAGGTTATTATGAATGGTTATGAGCTGGAGTACTAAAGGTGAAGATCATCATGGGAGATGTTGAATGTTCTCCTATATATTATAAAAATTTATTCCATGTTTCCAAAGGCACTATACTATTATGGTCCTCATGAATGTAGTTTTCTATTGTTCTTAGTATTAATATAAAATGATTTAATATCAAGGTAACTTAGGCACATATATTTATTGATCATAATGAGATGTGTCATCAACCATAATTAATAGTGAATATCAAGGGAGATCGAAGAGAATATTTTTTGATATAAATAAGGATAAGTCTATGAATACTGGAGTGTTTCATGAGTTCTTTATTGACTAAGAATGGGTATTGAAATTTCATCCAGGCAATATATCACATTAATCAAGGATGTAGAGATGGAGATGATGAATGATAATCATAACTATAGAGTCTCTATGTAATATGGTTGTAATAAAATGTATAGGGAAGTATATGATCATTATTTTTAGGATAATAATAAATGGTAGATTATAGACTACACTGAAATGTGTATGGTGTGTCAGTAAGTGATGGTGGAGAAAAAAATTCTTAAATAGTGTTTAAAACCACTACCTGTATCAACATGGATGTTTAAAATATCACTATAGACATTATTATTAGACTCCCAAGAACATCCAAATAAAATAATTTGAGAATGGTAGTAGTAGATAGACTCCCAAAGGATTCCCATTTAATTACAATCTAGGAATATTTATCTCTCGAATAAACTATTAAGATATACATAATGTATAGTGGAAGCATGGGGAACCAGATTCTATAATTTTTTATTATAAACCAAGGTTCACAAAAAAAATT